>JAQQSE010000191.1:1200000-1899808 GCA_035772565.1 Antheraea assamensis | reverse complement strand
TTGTATAAATTGTAATTAAAATTGTTAAAATTAGAACGACAGTAGTTTCTTTATTGTTACACTATGAGCGTACATACCTTAGATAATTAACCATGCGGGCCTCGGTAAATGAAGCATACAATGATATCAGTATGTACTTACAACATTAACATCGATCTATAACGCTTCTAAGGTACAACATTCTGGCTTATCGTTCATTAATAACCGGCGCAATTAACCACATCGATCGATGTATTGCATAAGTCGATAGTGTGCGATAAGACTCCGCGTGAATTAACAACAGCGATCGGTCTAATTCATTTTTACGTCACGTCGCAAACATAGACTTTTACTCTTTTTAAATCATATTTTTTTACTCATTCATCTCCAACGCTTAATACCATTTTTCACATCTAGTCTAAAGCGGCTAGGTGCTGTAACAATTGTAGTTGAAAAATTTTTAAAATTCATATGTTTTATATTAAAGAAAAATGTTATCAGCTCGTCATTTTGATATTGTTATTACATTCTGCAATTCTTAAACGCATTATTAATAATGGTCTCCCAATTTGAACATGAAAAAAACCTACTTCCACGGTGGTATTAAAAAAACACATTCTAAATGTGTATTAGGATATTTTTTATAACTGTAAATTGCAGTATATGCATACGATATTCCCAGAAATATACTTTTAGGCCGTTTCTTATTATAATACTTAAAGTAAATTACTAGTACAGGCTGGTTAGTTTAGAGAAAAAAAATGTTTTTTCGTCATTATGTTTTTATTTGTAACTGTTATTGTTCTTTTCGGTGCATTTGCGTTATGAGGATTTACGTGTTTTACTTACCAGTACATTTTTTTACTGATTTTCTAATGTAAGGTACTTTATGATTTTTTCTATACCTTATAAAGTGTATGCAAATTTCATAATGACAATTTGATTAGCTAAGGCATGAAGCGTAATAAACAAACAAACTCAGGTTCATAGTTATATTATTAGTAGTGATTAACACGCGGACGAAGTCCGCAGGCAGTCATTTACATATTTGTGAAGTTTGCACTAAATTAAAATAATTATGGGTAAATTAATATCGTGGGGCGTAGTGAATTACCCCGAGAAGTCTGTGTTTGAAGGATATATGAAAGATAAAATTTGTTTTTCCCTTTTCATATCAAAATTAAAAAGAAAAAAATCTTAATTACTAAGTCTAAGTCGGCCTGGCTAGCTACTAATCTCAAGTATAAAATCCCTCGCCCAGCACATGTTGGTGTGTTCCGGTAGCTGCACTTGAGAGTCAGTCTCTCTCTCAGGGTTAGCGGACTGACCATCTTAGACCACATCATCATTTAACATCAGACGAGATTGTGGTCAAATGCTAACCTATGGAGTATTAAAAAAATAGAGAAAATAGTGACGTCACTTCTGATAGCTCAACTTAAATTTGCCTTATGCTAATGTTTTTAAAAACAAAATACAGAAGTAATTGATATAAAATAATAAAATAGTCCCTGGTAAAAATGTATTAAATATTAGCACTTAACTTCTGGACTTACCTTAGTTGTAGTCCGGCTTAAATTGTAGCGGCCTTAAGAAGCCAACAGTGTAGTCAGTTCCAAACAAAAAAAAGGACTTACCTTAGCACCATTTTCCAAAAAACGCTTCAACTATCCCCGCGCCAATACCAGCCGCTCCACCGGTTACCAAAATTACTTTATCTTCAACGTTATACATGACTGCACTTACAGAAGACATGACATCAAATAATACAAGTTTCTTAACTATTTCACTTCTTATGGAATATGTTAATTATTCAAATTAGAATGGGTTTTTTATGTAGTAATTTAACAGTGTTAATTTAAAGAATCAGACCAATATTATAAACTAAATAAAACCTCGATTAATAGCACACACTTTATGGACTTCTTTATTAAGAAGTTTTAATATATATGTTGAATGAATCACTTCGAATAAATCAACAGTATAAATTAATAACGTTTTAGCACGAACGTGTAACTTATGTAACATTGCCAATAATACTATTGGCTGATGTTTAATTCATACTTCTATTATACTATGTACTTGTATGTCGAGTATAATATCTAACAAATATTTGTACAGTTCGAGATCATAGAATGACCTACTTTAATGCCAGAAAGGTCATCATACTATACATTGTCTGTTTAATAACATATCCCTAGTTTGGTTAGAAGTTCTGCCATAACCTTATTAATTTTAATTTTAGAATACCAGTCAAATATACTTCTACTGTTTTTGAAAATAGAACGTTTGCGTTGCGTTTTCTATGATTGATAATGATTGGTCGCTTCGATTAAGAGCATGTGTTCAAAATGGGGAAGAACGAATTGTATTGTACATTTAATTATCAAATTATTTAATATATAATTTAAACAATTACCAATGATTGTATAATTAATTACATCAAAAGATAGAATTGATGACCCGACTATGTTTATTTATTACCTTACTTAATACACATAAATAAAACTGAAGTGTTTGTTTTTGTCCCGTTCACTTTTCGAAACGGCATCAGAAGAATTTTCATAGGAACTTCAGGCGTTTTCAGGGCGTTATTCAGGCTAGTTAAAGAGTTTATTACTACGCTTTTTCATAGGGACTAAGCAAAAATTATGAAATGTAACCGAAGTAACTTAGAATCGATAAAAAGTTTGTACATTGTTTGTGTGAATGGCTTATTGTATTAATATTTATATTACAAAAAACCGATTCGTAATTATAGCAAATAACAAGATAATTTAAATGAAAAATAAAACCGTCTATAAAAAAAAAATTAACACGAAAACAATCCACTAGAACGTCTTTAGTCATTGTACATAGCAGTAGCGAAATGTCTATATAACCCGATTTCCATCAGCTTCCCTTCAAGAATTGGCATATAACGTACTTACTAAGTACTTACTTAGTGACATATGTAGGCCAAAGTTAATTAGGTATTTTCGATTGTCATACAAGCTAGGGACGGTGTTTGAAATTTATTTGACGCCTAAAAATTTATAATAGCATCAAGTCAAAGATATTAAATTCTATGCATCAAGTGTAAGTTATAAGCCGTAAAAATTCGGCTTATCGCATAGCATCCCATCTCTTTTATTGCCCTAGGAAGTGAACAAAATCAGTTTTGCTCTACGGGTAACCAATAAGGAGCCACCAATTTAATCTGGCCCAGTAGCAAATAGGAATATGCAAGATAATGCCAACTCTGATAGGTCAGATAAAAATAACGTCCATAACTCGCTGGCTGGCGTCCGGCTTATGAAATTTTTACAATATACGTACATATTTTAAAAGAGAAAGAAAGCGAAAAGTTAAAAAGTGTATTTATAGTACTATTTTAAGAGGTGCATACTACTTACTATATTTGGTTTTTAACGTTTGAAATTGTATTTTGAAGGGTGGTGTAATACATTTGTTTACATGAAGCATACATACCTGTTCGATTTTAAAGCTTTGTGATTGTTTTATTACGATATAATAAATTGGGATTAGTAATTATAAACTAATAAGCGTAAGTTAACGGTAATTTAGTTTCAATTTGGTAAGTTAATTCACATTTATTGATGTTTTCTTGCTACGTAATGATAATACTTTTGAATTTATACTTCTTTTGGCGCGTTAGGAAAAAATGATGAGAGTAAATTTTTACGATGCGCGCGCACACCGTCACGAAAAACCCGACACCCTGAAGTTAGCTATTGTCAACATTTTATTCAAAAAAAAGTATGTATGTATAAAATACTTTTTTTATATTGTTAGTGTCGTTTTATCTACAAACGTAGAATAAGACGAAAGATAAAATTTTGGTAAAGATTTTTATCTTCTTACGCCAAAGAAGTATTACTTCTAACGCGTGGTACATAAGACACACTTTTTCTTTTTAAACTGAGTTTTTAATACAAAAAACGTGTACTCAAATTAGGATACGCTCTTTCAGATATGACTTAAACTTACTATAGATTACAAGAGGCGGGACAGATTTGTTAAGTATTTCCATAAATTTCTTTATGATAAATATACCACCTGCCTTTACCGGCAGTTGTAAACTGAATAAAATATTTTGTATTGCATGTATGTTATTTTCCGAGTCAAATTCATCCCGGAGCCGTACTCGTTTCACGTGTATTAATAATAACTTAGTAAATTCTGCAAAAAAAAAAGCACGTACCAGCGAAAAAACACATTTGCAGTTGTTTGTTGAGTTTGGAAACACAAGGATCAGGACTTTTTTTTCTAATTCATTCGAAGCGCCTCATAGAAACGTGGACTACAATCGCGAATTCATGAAACGTTCGACAGTATCAGTATACTGTCATTGTTTTAGGAAAACTTGACCATTTCGTGGTTATAAAGAAAGTTTGGAATCGCATAACCGCAGCAATTACCTGGAACCTTTATTGCAGTTTAGTAAACACAACACTATTATGGACATTTAGAGGTGTGTTCTGCGTCTCATAACTCCATATAATCAGGACTTTCCAAGATAACCTAATTAAGGGCTAATATTCTGTTAGGTAAGAACATTTTGTTTGCTCCGGATTCCCTTTATCAGATTTCCACCCTTCGCCGCTTGTCTGATTGTCATATACATATACATTTCTTATTTTATTTTAAGAAGGTTTGTGGGTATATCTATGATATGTAAGGTCCCAAGTTTAACAAAATATGCCTTTTCTAACAAATAGAAAAATTATAACACTTTATAAATAACGAAGATCTGAGATAATAAACATTGAAAAAAAAAAATACAACGGAATTGACAACCACTTCCTTTTTGAAGTCGGTTAAAAAAGAACTGGTTCCCATGAAAGAACATTACCATTTTCACGGAGAGGAGTTACGGGCAACAGGAGATACATTATAAAATGGTTCTTTACAAAAAGTTTTGTAGTCCGATGAAACTGTCGAGGCCTTGCCAGGCCAATAGTGTAGGTGAGTTCGAAAAAAAAAATTCGATGTTCGGGTTTCAATTTAACTCTTTGTTTTATTTCTTTGTGACAAATAAAAGATAAGCGCTTAACATATATTACATGGAATAAATCCTATTTCCATTATTATCTTCTTTTACGAGGATTTGTTAAAAGGCTCCGACATGATACTATAGGCGTTTTTAACATTTTCAGTCACGTCTAATGCGGGTTTATTATTTTCGACTAACCACGTACTTCCTGATTCACCATATTTCAAAGCTTGTACTATACCAAAAGCTGCCGTATCTTTACTGAAAAAAAAATACAAGAAATATATTAAAAATAATACCTATTTATAATTTCATGAATACAATACAATACAGTCTCCGTATACGATACAAGCAATTTGTCTTTTGTGACCGACTTCAAAGAATAGGATTTTTTTTTCTGTTTCTTACCTCAGAACTTCGTCATATATAAATTGACTTAGAAAATTCTATTCGACACCGGAAAGGGGAGATTTCGAAGATTCACTAAATATATGTACGGGTGCATAGAAATAAGTAGCATTTGAGACTGTGATAGATTTATGACAAACCAAGACACCTAGTCTAGGTTTACCTATCTATATTTACGAACATTCTGATGGAAATTTTAAAACTCATTTTTTTAAGCCTAGTTTATTTGTTACAGTCCAATAAAATAAAATTATTATTTAAATTTAAAACTTTCAAATTTGCTTTCACTTGCAATATTGCATTTTTTTTTCAAAGTTTTTGCTTGGTCGTTCTATCGGACATTTGAATATTAGATGTCTACAGCGTTTATAGATGATCTATTTAATGATTCTTATTTGATATATCTAACAGAACACTCAATGTACACAATATACACACGAATGACATGCACTTACTCTTGCACCGATAATAGTTTCATTATCTCTTCTATTGGTTTATTCAATTTTTCATCAAAACTGCGTGCTTTGATTAAAATATCTGTATTAGTAGCGCCCAAACACACAGTCAATACACGAACACCAGTTGTTGAATAATATTCTTGTTTCTATAAACATAAATCATTACACGTTTCAAGTGTCTCATTCATAACTTCACTTATATTTATATCAATGATAAGAGACATTACGGCAGAAATTCTCTAATTTTGAGTTGAATTAAATTAGAAAATTGAGATAATATAAAAATAAGACAATTTATCGAAAACTAACTCCAATACAGTTGCTGAACTGCATAACAGCGCTCTTCGTTCCCAAGTATACGAAGAACCCAGGGCATAGTTGGCACAAACTGGCAATTGAAGAAACATTCATTATTGTTCCTCCCTTTCCACCATTATCCGAACGCATGATTTCTACAGCTTTTAAGGTCCCTTGTACTACCGCTGTCTGCAATAGTAAAACTTATTTTTGGTTTATGTTTTAACTTAGTTCACAATCAATTTGTCTTCAAATATTTTTAATACTTCTCAGTTACAGTATGAATTAAAGTGACACTAACATAGTTTACTTCGATTTCTTTCCTTATTGAATCCATTGTGCTCTCGTCAGCTAATCCAGCATTATTTACAACTATATCTATGCGTCCATATATATCCACGACAGCATCGAATGCTCCAAACAACTGATCTTGTTTCGTTACATCACATTTTATAAATTTAACTTTGTCTTCTCCGTACTTTTGACATAATGTTTCTTGAAGACAATTTCCAGATTCTTCGTCTATATCAAGAACTGTTACTTGCTGGAAAGTAATTTCGATAATATTATTATCACCTTAACAGATATACATATATTTGGATATATAAGGGAAATATTTGAAAAGAGATATCAGGAGAGTTATAATCTTTGAGTTTCTCTTGAAATTGATTTCGACATTATGATATTTTTTGCTCCTGTAGGGCGTGTCATACAGTATGGTGATAATTTGTTGTTGATAGGTGATAGTGATTATTGATAGAAGTGATATTTAAAATGATAGACGGATGATTGAAATGAAACAACCGAACCCGCCGAGTGTTTGATATTCACTAATTTATTTATGATAAAAATGTATTACTTATAAAATTATATTGCTTACTACGCAAATAGGTACGATTGCTCGTACAGCTCCAGGCATAAAATTTGATAATTTTGGCGGTCTTATCCATTTATATCACATGAAATACTATCATAACTCTATATAGAAATGATACATAATGTCAGCCTGTATACGTGCCACTGCTGGGCAAAACTTTCTGCCTGGAGTAATCAACTAACATAATCATCTCTACAGCTCACATAATTGTAGTAATGTAGAGAAATCAACAGTTAGATATTTTTCCCACATCTAGTGGTACTACAAAATAACCCCAAGGAGGGTTGATGTCCGGCAGCCGGCCGATTATAAAAGTTAAGCCAAATTATACATAACAACACGACAACGATGTTGTGCCGACCCTATTTAAGTGGGACAAGGATAAGAAGATGATGGTGATCTTAAGAGATAAATGACTACAATAAAAACTCATAAGAGATATTTACATTTTACTATCTACACGCCCGGTGCCTTTGCTTTGTATCGATTTACTAACAAAGAAATGAGATGTATCACCATACATTCAAATAAAATGGCTACTCAATGACTTAACACATTTGCATAGATTAATTTTCCTTACGCTGTTTTGTTAGACAGAAAATAATCAATTACTTGTATTTATTTTGCTTCTATTATTATGATTTTACCTACTTGTCATTCGATACATTTTCATACATTGTTACGTGTGTGAATAATTTTGTATTTTGTACATTTTTAAAAACTGATAACAATCGAATAATTCTCACTATTATAATTATTAAATTATGCATGAATTTCCGAGGTCATTTACAGACACGCTCGCCGTCGTTGAAATTTAACACTTGTAACATGTATAACGAAAGATTAAACTTAAATGTTTCACGAATCAACAGTTTAGGTATCCATATCGAAAGACGTATTAAAAACCCAGCGCCTATTTAGTTCCTTTCGCGTTTGTATATTCCACGTGTAAGAGGCTGTATCTTTGATCTTTAATATATAAGATACATTATAGAATTTAGTTTTCAAAATAGTGACATCAAATAATAATTATTCTGAAGAATACAAACCACCAACAAGACACAAATAAATAACTAGCTATCGTGGCACCATCCAAACGCGAATGCTGCGCATGCGCGCTGTTATTATACCACACGCTAATTCTTTGGAATTACAATATCGGTGTTTTACTCTGTTAACCCCTCAGCTGATTTTCTGAGAACCAAATCTCAAAATGGCGAATTGTGTTTTCAATTTTTGTTTTATTTCACGACATTAAATTTCATGCTTTAGTAAAAAAAGTTGCTACAAATGAAAAATAATTTAAAAAGGCATTTTACATAAAAATTACAATTTTACAATACACGATTTATTATTTTTCAAAGTTTACTAATAAATCAGGTATTTTTTTTAAACTTTTGCTGCCAACAGTCTGTTGACTTGTGCCTCATGAGGTCTACATTCGTTTTTATGGAACTTAAGCCTGTATGGTTTCGGACAGTCCAGGGATAAAAAAAAATAACAGCTTACAAAATATAAAACTGAATATAGTGAATAAATAATAGAAACGTATACGATAAATAAACATAGTTATCATATCTGTAGTATATATATATTAAAGCAAAAATTGCATTACAAAATGTTTGTTAACGCTTTCCTCATTCTAATGACACTAGAAATGGGTAACCACCTGGCCTAAACCTGCGATAGCAGATGTCATCAGTTGTATTCCACCTAACTGGGTGGTTTAGATGGGTTAAACGAATTTTTAACTTATTGGAAATATAAATTTTATCAAAAAAAAATGCATTTTAGCAAGTACAAATAATTTTAATATTTCGGAAATTGTACATTTTGGACATCGAAAACAATTAATTTTAGTTCGGGCAGTTACCCATCATTAGATGTCACTCAGACCATTCAATCATACCTTAGTCGCGTTTAAAAATAAAATATTAATTAGTAATTTTTTCTACGTTTTTTTTTATCGTATGGCTAAATAGAGTATCCATTTTGTATTGCAATTGAACATTTAACTCTTTCAGCCATTTTAAGGCGTCGTCCATAAGATTGATTAGGTTGTCGGGGTACCGTTGTATTGTCGAAGTGGACATTAGTTTGATTGTGTTTCCACCCCGAAGTTACAACGTGGTGAGTCAACCCATCCGCACCGGTAATTTAATTCGGCACATCGCCCGTGTTTAGTACGCAGTCTGTTTAGCCTGCACCAATAGCCTCTTGGCGGTTCGAAACCTTTTAGTTTATTACATGAGTTGATGTCATATCTTCCCTCACCCAATTTTGATGCTTGCCAGATTTTTCGCCACTCGCTCTGTATGCCGGATTCCATGTTACCTAACTCCACAACAATTTAGTGAGCTGGGCGTCTGGATTTTAATCTATGGTGAGGGGGGTTTAAGGAACTCTTCATGTATTGTGAGATTAATATTCTTATTTGCTTTAATAAGTTCTCTTAGCAAATGCTTTACTGCGTTAGTACTTAATTATGGCCATATGAATATTTAATATAATGCGTTGTTATATATAAATATCTTGAGACAGAACCAAACAGTTCAGTACGATTTCCTACGCTATTTGCCAATCAATTTACTTTTTTTGTATAGTAGATATTGATGAACTTTAGTGTTTTAAAATAAAAAAAATGGAAGAGTTCATTATTTTTTCTCAATATTGAAACTTTTAAAAAAATATGACAATATAACAATCACTACTTAAAAATATAACACGTATTTTTTAAAGCGTACCTTAGCTCCTTCATCCAAGAATATTTTAACAACCTCAGCCCCGATACCGTTTGCGGCTCCAGTAATCAGAATAATTTTATTTGATATTTCGTACATGATCACGCGGTTAAAGTTACTAGACTACTGCGTTAGAATGAGTTGATACCAACAGAAATATATTTGGAACCGAGTACGCGATCTTATCAATGACAATATTTATACGATTATAATTATTTACTGCTTGAAAAACATTGAAAATAAGTGTGAATAAACTTTGTTTATTATCTGTGGTACTACGTAAATCACCTACTTTTTTATAAGACGGATTATTGGTAAGGGTATTGTTCTTAATTCGAATGATTACGAACCAGGCGAAAAGAAAAATCCGACGAAGTTATTGTATGAATGGCTTGTGACATGTTTATTAAACTGATATGAGGGTTGACATAATGAAGAAAAAAGTGGCGGTACTTAGCAAACAAAAGGTGAACTACTCGTTTCTCATACTGAAAATTGAGTTTTTCATACTCTGTATTTTTAACTTGAGGATGGCTTATCGCTTGCTTACTCGAACGCTGTGTTTTCAAGTTGAAAACCTACAAAAATCTGAGTTTATTTATCGTGATGGAAAAAATAAAAACAAATTTATGCAAGTTTCTCTGGCTAGCTGTCACTCGTAACTTGAAAAAGCTGCCTATAAAAATATTCCTCATGGAAATCCACTATTTTTAGTTTGATCTTAATAATTACACCGGTTTACAACATCGTTTTTCTTTCCCCCTTTATAATTTTCACGTATTGTATAGTTAATGCTCCTGTATCGTGATTTAATGAAAATAAATATTCACTATTAATGTTTCTTGTAATGCTCATTGTTATTCTACAAAAACTATACAATAAACAACAACATAATTTTAAGTTATTGAGGTCAAAAGTTGAACCAGTAAAATGATCAGTAACCTCTCTTGAATAGTATACTTTTATCTACTGTGTAATAAGCATTTTTCCATTTCATTTTATCAATTTATGTTTTGCGATAAATCGATCAACAAGTTTCGTCACCAAATATTCTTTTTGATCGTTTTCCATTGTAACGTTTTTCTATGTGAAATATACTCGGGTGAAACTCATCTTTTTTTATATACGAATTAGAGGCAAACGAACCTATGGGTTATTTGAGGGTAAGTAATAAGTAACGGTAATCGTCCATAGACACCTGTGACAGGAGAGGCATCGCAGATGCGTTGCTGGCCTTTGAGGAAGGAGTAGGCTCGTTTTTCGAAGGTCTGTGGGTTGTATTGGTCCGGAAACGTCTATCTCAATATTAAGATTTTCGGCGTAGAAATCTAAACATGAGTCCAAAAATAGCCTTTTTAAGGCTTACTGCATTGCAAAACGTATATGCAGAATGAAGCTCTTGTATATGATATTGGTTTTTGTCAGATATTTTATTTCCGAGAAAACAATGACAACAACAAACGAATGCAACAAAACAAAAACAAACGTCTACAAATGCGCTCCTTAAAGAGGCCGAGGTAAAAAAAGGAAAATAAAAACAAGATTAAAACCGATATTGCCCCTGTTAGGTTGGTATGATTCGTTTACTTTCATAGTTGAATATTTTATGGTATTTTGTTGTGGGAGATAGCAGTTGAGGTAGACACCATATTTGCATCACAAAAACAAGCAGGCCGAGCAATGTATAATCTGGGGCCTCTCGAATCATTACAGACAATGTTTGAGTAATTTGGTATCTTAACTCTGCCTTGATCATGCATTTTATGGGCATAGCTCTAATGCAAGCCCATAAAAACTCGATTAGCTGGATTTTGTACAAAACTGATATAATTCAAATAATTTAAAAAAATGACAAATTGGTTTATTCCATATTTCAGGCTTACTAAAACCAAGTAACAGTTTCTTAGGTAATGGTGTTAGGTTTAATAACAGAGTCCTAAAGGACATTAACTATTTGTTGAATACCGAGTTTAAGCAAGCCAATATGTCAAGCGGATTTTAATGTCTTATTATAGGGCGGATCAATATGGAAACGATAGTGACGTCTGGAAATGAAGCCCCTCTCAGAAACGAGTGTAACTATTTGTCTTTGTAAAAATATGTATGAAAAAAAGGTAAACCAAATCAAGTTCATTGTCGGTTCTTCTGAATGACTGGGTTATTTTGGTATTTTGGTAGTTTGCCGTGTACAAGCGCCTTCTCAGGACATAAATTGAATAAAGTATTTTTGATTTTATTTATTTGTGCCCCAACAGTTGGCGCCCAACACGGTACTCCTCTCATTACCACAGGGGATAGAGGATGGGGTCAGGACGAATCTGATTCAGCTTGTGCGTCAGAGGGTACGGAAAAAAAATCCGTAAAATATTTTATTCTGTATGTTTCAATCATAATAATAATATAAATTAAAAATTGCTCTCTCAAAGTAGTTTCGATACTCGATTAAAAACCCTTTTGTTACATTGACACCAATAATATATTATTTAAAAGAAATTACAACTTAAACAAGAATTTGTTAAAGGCTCAGACATGATATCTTCATCTATATCAAGGACTGTTACGTGCTGAAATTTATTACTACAATTATTATCTCAACATTTAACTGAATGCAATATTCATTCGTATAAAATACTCGTATTACATTAATATTCATTAACTGTCTTGATGGAGAGAAGATAAACAATTACCTCTCCGCTTTAACTAACTTCCAGATAAATATTACTCGCGTCTAAAAAAGTTAATTCCATTACCTCCATGTACTTTTGGCTGAATTAATTTAAACTTCCTTATAGTGGTTCGTAAAAAAGTTTCATTCGGAGAATGTTAAGCACTTTTATAGACGTACCTTAGCTCCTTCGTCCAAGAATATTTTAACAACCTCAGCCCCAATACCGTTTGCTGCTCCAGTGATTAACATTATTTTATTTGCAATTGCGTACATGGTCACGCGGTTATGTTCACCGAACTACTGCGTCAGGATTGGCAACATACTTACAAAAGGAATCTTCCTGTTTATGAGTGACAACATATTTATAACTAGCTGTTGCCCGCATCTTCGCATGCGTTTTTTTTATAATTGTAAATTACTTCTTATAAAATCAGCTATCTGTTAGTGAAAGTATCGTGTAAAATGGTTCAAATCGTTTTGGAGATAGTACTGCAGACGAAGCCACGGATGACAGCTAGTTAGGATGACGCTCCCCTTAGTAGTCCGGTGGAACTGTAGAGGCCTTATTGGCTAACAGTGTAGGTCAGTCCGAAAAAGAAATCGGTTAACATGTACAGGAAAACCATGTATCGGACTGCTTTAAAATTTCAGTATTATAAAAAAAAACACCAGTTATTATTGTCTTTTAATGCATAATCATTTAACACAATGGTTTCATTCCCAACACCATATCGTGACTTCTAATATTACCTAAGTAAATATAAAAACATTTATTTGTATATATATATCATTATTAAAATTTGAGACATTGTAACCCGTTTAATATTTAGTATTGATACGAAAGGGAAACAAGTAGAATAAATAGATCTAGTTATATTTCATAAAGTCAGGATATTTAAACAGACAGACAACAAATAATAGAAGTATAGTTACTAACGGTTTGCCATTATAAATAAATTTAGTAACTGCGCACCAAATAATGAGACGTGTTTCTGGCCTGCATCTTATTGATTGAGCACGGAGCAGCGGTGTCACAGGCACGGAGAGTGTAGTCATCAACACAAGCGGTGCAGTCTTCGAGGTGAAGCGTTTTTATATACTTCTCATATAACGGCGATTAAATATATAAACCAAAGATGCATCTCGATGAATGAGATGCAGGCCAGAAACACATCTTATTATCTGTAGCGCAGTTATTAAATTTATTTATAAGGGCGAACCAACTACCTTATCAGCTAGAACGATCATACGAGAAACCAGAGCTACAGCCTATAAGCCTATAGCTACAGTCCCAATGTGTAAAATTAAAAATGTATTATTAATGAAAAACGTGAAGTAACAGTGCTTGCACTGTTGCGTTTCGTTCGGTCAGTGAGAGCGCCGGGGGCCCACATATATTAAAAGGCCGGCAACGCACTTGCGACTCCCCTGGTGTTGCTAGTGTCTATGGACGGCGGTGATCACTTACCATCAGGTGACTCACCTGTCCGTTTGCCCCCTATAACATAAAAAAAAAAAAAAAAAAAAAAAAACAACAACGATAATTTTTCCATTTTCTGATGTCTCCTAAATTACACTTCGTGGAAAGCGAGATATAATATTGCAAATATACCCCCCCACATACAAATTATTATAGCGGATCCCTTTAAGACCAGGTACACTACAGATAGTAATGGAATTGTATTGGAGGCTCGATACCTTTACATAAACCGGTGTAGTTTTATGACAAATTTTACACTCTACAGGCTTATGAGCTTATACCTTGACTCATAATTTCATACGCCTTCGTAACTTTGGCAGTAATATCTATGTTTATGACATAACATTTCTGTAATTATATCTACATATTCTCACAATTTTATATTCCTTTAAACAATTTAAAAAACGAGTGCTAATCTGCGGGCATCTGCTAGTAAAATATAAAAACAACTTGAAAGAACCTAATTCGACATAAATGCAGTAGAACGTCTTTGACCGTAGTTAGTTTACCTGCCTTTTTAATCTTAGATTATCATAAATCTACCAATATGTCAAACACCATACACTTCTTATTCGAATTTGAGGTGTTATTAGTTCCTTAATGTATTTCGAAATGCAAATTCCAATGTTAATAAAGTATCCCCTTTGTAACAATTTTTTTTAAATCACTTTATAAACAAAAATGTTGTAGGTACAAACTTTAAAAAAAAATATTCGAATTGAGAACCCCCATCCTTTTTAAAATCGTTATGAAAGTGCTAGTTTCCATAAAGGACCACCACCATTTTTACCACTAAGTTACGGGCATCAGCAGATATATATAGAAAAAGTTTTTTACGGAGAAGTATAGATGTGTGTTGTATATACTCTTACAATACATATTATAAAATATATATCATATTACGTTACCATTTTCTTTACAACTATTTTATAAAAGGTTCTGACATGATAGCATAGGCATTTTTTACATTTTCAGTCACATCTAAAGCTGGCTTATTATTCTCGACTAACCACGTGCTTCCCGAGTTGCCGTACTTGAAAGCTTGCACTATACCTAGAGCTGCCGAGACTTTTCTGAAAAAAAAAAACATACAAAAATAAGGTGTATATACAAATAACTTATCATTTTTTTAACAGACTTCAAAGAGGACGAGGTCCTCAATTCGATTGTATTTGTTTTAACACGATTTTATTAGTTTCACCAGTATGTTTGTAACTGACTCTGTATCCTCGATTTCGCCCCCACTTTGAGCGATCACAGTTAAATGAAACGTGGCAATCATGTCAAGCAAATCGATCTAAAAAGCGAAAAATAAATTATAGTAAAAACAAACTAAAAACACACGCTTTTAGAGGTAATTAACGTGTCTAGCAATAAGGACTAGAATACATTTCAACCATTTTTAGAAATGTCTGTCTGTTTGGTTGAACAGGCATCGCTGATAAACTACAAGATCTGTGATAAACTTCAGCAAGAAAATCATTATACATATTCTCGAGCAACGTTTAGTTTTTGTTTCATTAAAATCGGTTGCTCTATCAAAAGTTATTGAAATTTTAATGAAAAATAAATAAGTAAACGGACTTTAGCCTCATCCAAAAACCAGGGTATTTTATAACATAAATAAACATTACCACAGTATTACATTACTAAGACATAGAACGAAAGAAACATTGTTAATATTTTATTTTCACATAAAATAAATAATAATACTCTAAGAACTTCAGTCATTAATTAATATGCTTTATTGTCAATAGATGGCGTTCAACAGCAATTTTCTAAATCGATTACTGCTATAACATGCAATCTAAAAATTGGAGAATTACATATATTACATATTTCTATAAATTTAATAACTTACTTTGTATAAGTTAAATATAATTTTTATTTTTCGATCGCATAAGGTTTATGATTAAATTTGTAAATTTCTAATTAATTTTGTGTTATAAATACTACAAGTTATTAAATCTTATCCATTTTTAGGAAAATTATACCTATATTTTTTATAATAAAAAATAAAGAGACTAAATTTGTTCATTGAACATAAAATCGTTTTTAAAAACAATAACACAGTAAATTATTTCACGACAACAGAAGGCGCTAAATTTATGGTTTTATTGGTTTACTGTCGTAAGAATATTATTGCAATGAAGAGTACAGATAACAATGAGATTATTTCTGTGTTTGTTAGGTTTGTAAGGTTGTACATACATAATGGCATGCACTTACTCTTGTAGCGGGAATGATTTTATTATATCTTGTATTGGTTTATTCAGTTGTTCATCAGAGCTGCATGCATTGCTTAACATATCTGTATTAGTAGCGCCCAAACACACAGTCAATACTCGAACACCAGTTGTTGAATAATATTCTTGTTTCTGTGAACATGAATCATTACACGTGTCAGGTATCTCATTCATGACTTCAATTATATTTATTACACTGGTAAGAGGAATTTTGGCAGAAATTATTTAATTTTGAGTTGAATTAAATTAGAAAATTGAGATAATATACATATAAGAAAATTTATAGAAAACTGACTCCAATACAGTTGCTGAACTGCATAACAGCGCTCTTCGTTCCCAAGTATACGAAGAACATAGGACAGAACTGGCACAAACTGACAATTGAAGAAATATTAATTATTGTTCCTCCTTTTCCACCATTATCCGAACGCATGATCTCCAAAGCTTTTAATGTCCCTTGTACCACCGCTGTCTGCAATAGTAAAACTTATTATTGGTTTATGTTTTAACTTAGTTAAGTTAGTTCTCAGTTATAATATGAATTAAGTGACACTAACATAGTTTACTTCAATTTCTTTCCTTATTTTATCCATTGTACTCTCGTCAGCTAGCCCAGCATTATTTACAACTATATCTATGCATCCATACTTATCCACGATAGCATCGAATGCTTCAAACAACTGATCTTGTTTCGTTACATCACATTTTATAAATGTAATCTTATCTTCACCGTACTTATGACATAATGCTTTTTGAAGACAATTTCCAGATACTTCGTCTATATCAAGAACTGCTACTTGCTGGAAAGTAATTTTGATAATATTATTATTACCTTAACAAATAAATATATATTTGGATATATAAGAGAAATAATTGGATAGAGATAACAGGAGAGTTATAATCTTTGAGTTTCTCTTGAAATTGATGTCAACATTTTGATATTTTGTTGATCCAGACATAAAATATGTTAATTTTGGCGGCTTTATCCATTTATGTCACATGAAATACCTTTATAACTCTATATATAAATGGTAAATAATGTTAACCTGTATATATATCACTGTTGGGCAAAACTTTCCGCCTTTTTTATACTATATAGGTAAACGTTTTGACCACAATCTCATCTGGTGTTAAATGATGATGTGGTCTAAGATTTAAGTCACGCTTAACCTAGAGGGAGACTGGCTCTCAAGTGCAGTTTCCGGAACACACCAACAGCTGCTTGGCGACAGATTTTCAACTTGAGGGTGGTAGCTAGCCAGACGGACTTAGAAAAAGCCCTACCACCATGCTACGGTTTCATCACGATGTTTTCCTTTACCGAAAGCTCCGACTTAGTAGCTTGGATTCGAACCTACGTCCTTCGACGCTGTGTCCGAACACACTACCAATTTAGCCATCATCGCTTCGAAAGGAGGAATCAACTGATATAATCATCTCTACAGCTCACATAATTGTAGTAATGAAGAGAAACCAGCAGTTAGATATTTTTCCCACGTATAGTACTACTACAAAATAATCCCAAGAAGGGATGATCTCAGGCAGGCGACCAATTATAAAAGTTAAGCCAAATTATAATATATATCACAATACGACAAAGATGTTGTACCGACCCAATTTATTTGGGATAGGTATAAGAAGATGATGATGATCTTAAGAGATAAGTGACAACAATATTAACTCATAAGAGATATTTATATTTGACTATCATAAAAATAAGATGTATCTCCATACATTCAAATAAAATGGCGACTTAATGACTGAACACATTTGTATAGATTCATTTTCCTTACTCTGTTTTGTTAGACAGAAAATAATCAATTACTTGTACTTATTTTGTTTCTTATTATGATTTTATCTACTTGTCATTCGATAAATTTTCATACATTGTTACGTGTGTGAATAATTTAGTATTTTGTACATTTTTAAAAACTGATAACAATCGAATAATTCTCACTATTATAATTATTAAATTATGCATGAATTTCCGAGGTCATTTACAGACACGCTCGCCGTTGTTGAAATTTAACACGTGTAACATGTAGAGGTATAACGAAAGATTAAACTTAAATGTATCACGAATCCACAGTTTAGGTATCCATATCGAAAGAGGTATTAAAAACCCTGCGCCTATTTAGTAACTTTCGCGTTTGTATATTCCACGTGTAAGAGGCTGTATCTTTTGATCTTTAATATATAAGATACATTAGAAAATTTAGTTTTCAAAATAGTGACATCAAATAATAATTATTCTAGGCTAAGGGCTGCGATACTAGATGTCGTCGGTTGTATTCCACCTAACTGGGTGGTTTAGAACGGTTTAACGAATTTTTAACTTATTGGAAATATAAATTTTATCAAATAAAGTGTATTTTAGCAAGTAAATCTCATTTTAATATTTCGGAAAATGTGCATTTTGAACATCTAAAACAATTAATGTTAGTTCGGGCGGTTACCCATCATTAGATGTCACTGAGACCATTCAATTATACCTTAGTCGCGTTTAAAAATAAAGTATTAATTAGTAATTTTTCTAGGTTTTTTTTTTATCTTATGGCTAAATAAAGTATCCATTTTGTATCGCAATTGAACATTTAATTCTTTCAGCCATTTTTAGGCGTCGTCCATAAGATTGATTAGGTTGTCGGGGGAACCGTTGTATTGTCGAAGTGGACATTAGTTTGATTGCGTTTCCACCCCGCAGTTATAACGTGGTGAGTCAACACATCCGCACCGGTATTTCAATTCGGCACATCGCCCCTGTTTAGTACGCAGTCTGTTTAGACTGCACCAATCGCTTCTTGGCGGTTCGAAACGTTTTAGCTTATTACATGGGTTGATGTCTTGTTTTCCATCACCCAATTTTGACGCTTGCCAGATTTTTCTCCACTCGCTCTGTATGCCGGATTCCATGTTACCTAGCTCCGCAACTATTTTGTAAGCTGCGTCTGGATTTTAGTCTATGGTGTAGGGGGCTTAAGGAACTCTTCATGCATTGTGAGATTAATATTCTCATTTGCTTTAATAAGTTCTCTTAGCAAGAAGCTTTACTGCATTAGTACTTCACTATGGCCATATGAATATTTAATGTAATGCGTTGTTATATACAAATATCTTGAGACAAAACAAACAGTTCAGTACGATTTCCTACGCTATTTGCCAATCAATTTTCTTTTTTTTTATATACTAGATATTGGTGAACTTTAGTGTTTTAAAATAAAAAAGGGAAGAGTTTATTTTCTTAATAATGGAACTTTAGAAAAAATATGACAATATAACAATCACTACTTAAAAATATAACACGTATTTTTTAAAGCGTACCTTAGCTCCTTCATCCAAGAATATTTTAACAATCTCAGCCCCGACACCGTTTGCGGCTCCAGTAATCAAAATAATTTTATTTGAAATTTCGTACATGATCAAGCGGTTAAAGTTTCTTGACTACTGTGTTAAAATGAGTTGATACCAACAGAAATATATTTGAAACCGAGTACGCGATCTTATCATTGACAAGACTTATATAATTATAATTATTCACTGCTTGAAAAACATTGAAAATAAGTGTGGATAAACTTTTTTTATTATCTGTGATACTATATAAATTGCTTACCTTTTTTAAGACGGATTATTGGTATAAGTTTGTTCTTAATTCAAATGATTACGGACCAGACAAAAAAAATCCGACGAAGTTATTGGGTGAATGGCTTGTGACATGTTTATTAAACTGATATGAGGGTTAACATAGTGGAGAAAAGAGTGACGGTACTTAGCGTGGAGTACGAGCGAACAAAAGGTGAACTAGTCGTTTCTCATACTAGAAATAGAGTTTTGTACTCTGTATTTTTAACCTGACGATGGCTTAGAGCTTGCGTACTCGAACGCTGTATTTTCAAATTGAAAAACTACAAAAACTCTGAGCTTATTTATCGTGATGAAAAATGTAAAAACATCATAATTATGTAATAAAAATTTATACAAGTTTCTCTGGTTAGCTGTCACTCATAACTTGAAAACGCTGCCTATAAAAATATTCCTCATGGAAATCCACTATTTTTAGTTTGATCTTAATAATTGCACCGGTTTACAACATCGTTTTTCTTTCCCCCTTTATAATTTTCACGTATTGTATAGTTAATATTCCTGAATCGTGATTTAATGAAAATAAATATTTACTATTAATGTTTCTTGTAATGCTCATTGTTATTCTACAAAAAACTATACAATAAACAACAACATAATTATAGGTTATTGAGGTCAAAAGTTGAACCAGTAAAATTATCAGTAACCTCTCTTGAATAGTATACTTACGAGTATACCTACTGTGTAATAAGCATTTTTCCATTTCATTTTATCGATATATGTTTTGCGATAAATCGATCAACAAGTTTCGTCACCAAATATTCTTTTTGATCGTTTTCCATTGTAATGTTTTTCTATGTGAAATATACTCGGGTGAAACTCATCTTTTTTTATATACTTATTGGAGGTAAATGGACAGACGGGTTACCTGAACGTAAGTAATCGCCGTCTTTCATAGACACCTGTGACAGGAGAAGCATCGCAGATGCGTAGCCGGCCTTTGAAGAAGGAGTAGGCTTGTTTTTCGAAGGTCTGTGGGTTGCATTGGTCTGGAAACGTCTATCTCAATATTAAGGTTTTCGGCGTAAAAATCTAAACATGAGTCCAAAAATAACCTTTTTAGAGGCTTACTGCATTGCAAAACGTATATGCAGATAGAAGTTCTTGTATATGGTGTCGGTTTGTGTCAGATTTTTTATTTCCGAGAAAACAATGACAACAACAAATGAATGCAACAAAAAAAAACAAACGTCTACAAATGCGCTCCTTAAAGAGGCCGAAGTGAAAAAAGGAAAACAAAAAGAAGATTAAAACCAATATTGCCCCTGCTAGGTTGGTCTGATTAGTTTACTTTCATAGTTGAATATCTTATGATATTTTGTTGCCGGAGATAGCAGTTGAGGTAGACACCATATTTGCATCACAAAAACAAGCAGGGTGAGCAATGTATAATCTGGTGCCTTTTGAATCATTCCAGATAATGTTTGAGCAATTTAGTATCTTAACTCTGCCTTGATCATGCATTTTATGGGCATGCCTCTAATGCAAGCCCATAAAAACTCGATTAGCTGGATTTTGTACAAAACCGACATAATTCAAATACTACAAACAATGACAAATTGACTTATTCCATATTTCAGGATTACTAAAATCAAGTAGGTATGCTTAGGTAATGGGGTTAGACTTTACAACAAAGTCCTAAAGGACAATAACGATTTGTTGGATAGTGAGTTTAAGCAATATGTGAAGCGGATTTTAATGTCTTATTATAAGGCGGATCAATACGTAACCGCCATTGATGTTTGGAAATGAAGCTCCTCTTAGAAACGAGTGTAACTATATATCTTAGTAAAAATATGTATGAAAAAAAGGTACACCAAATCAAGTGCAATGTCGGTTCTTCTGGATGACTGGGTTATTTTGTTAGTTTGGTAGTTTTGCCGTGTACGAGCGCCTTCTCAGGGCATAAATTGATTAAAGTATTTTTGATTTTATTTATTTGTGCCCTGAGAGATGGCGCCCAACACGGTACTCCTCTCATTACCACAGGGGATAGAGGACGGGGTCAGGACGAATCTGATTCGACTTGTGCGTCAGAGGGTACGGGAAGAAAATTTCCGTAAAAGATTTTATTCTGTATGTTTCAATAATAATAATAATATAAATTAAAAATGGCTCTTTGCAAATTGCAAAAAAGCTTTAATTACTTTTTATAACGTTAACTATCTGTCAGTGAAAGTCCCATGAAAATAGGTCCAATCGTTTTGGAGATAGTACTACAGACGAAGCCACGGATGACAGCTAGTCTAAAATAAAGTAGCCTATGTCACCCGCTGTAATTTTAACTATCCGTATGTCAAAATCGGGCCAGCCGTTTCGGAGATTACCCGGAACAAACAGACAGACAGACAGACAACAATTTTAAAAATTGTGTTTTTGTTATCATCAGTATCGTGCATACGTTCATATGTAATCAGTAAAAAGTCGTTATTTTGATATTACATACTGACAATGCATTTTTATTATATGCATAGATTACATTGCTTGAACGTATTATACTACAAGGAATATATACTTACTTAGGTGTTGAAAAAACTTTTAAAATAACCGATAAGTGAGTATAGTATAGTATAGTAATTTGTTATTCCTATAATGTAAGGCCGGTCTTATAGCAATTATGGAGGAGGTTTAAGTTAGTTGATTTAAGTAGAAGTTCAGTTATATATTTATTACCATTAGTGATCGTCCAGTTGTCGATATTCAACCGATTATTTTTAAATTTCCTTTTTAATCAATTATTAAAAAAGTGTAAGAATATTATGTATTGTAATCGTAAGTAGTGTGAAGTATGACGAATAAAGAACTATAAACAAAGGCTTCGATTCGTCGGTGGTAAGGAAAAAAACGAATGTTTAAAATGTTATTGAAGTTATACTTCTTTTGGCTCGTTAGGGAAAAATAATGAGAGTAAATTTTGACGATGCGCGCGCACACCATCACGAAAAACCGACACTCTGAAGTTAGCTATAGTCAGCATTTTAGTCAAAAAAGCGTGTGTATGTGTTAATTACTTTTTTTCTATTGTTAGTGTCGTTTTTTCTACAAACGTAGAATAAGGCGAAAGATACAATTTTTGGAAAACTTCTAACACGTGTACATAAGTACACACTACCTTTTTTATCGATAACATATCTCTTCAATTATAAGATTATCACTTCAATATCGACTAACCATAAAAAAAAGGAAATCGGTTAACATGTACAGGAAACAAATATACTGGACTGTTTTATCTTCGCTTTGTTAAAATTCCAGTACAATAAAAACAAAACACTAGTTATATTATTGTCTTTTAATGTATAATCATTTAACACAATGATTTCATTCCCAACACCATATCGTGACTTCTAATATTACCTAAGTAAATATAAAAACATTTATTTGTATATATATATCATTATTAAAATTTGAGACATTGTAACCCGTTTAATATTTAGTATTGATAAGAAAGGGAAACAAGTAGAATAAATCGATCTAGTTATATTTCATAAAGTCATGATATTTAAACAGACTGACAACAAAGAATAGAAGTGTAGTTACTAAGGGTTTGTCCTTATAAATAAATTTAGTAACTGCGCACCAAATAATGAGACGTGTTTCTGAATTGCAACTTATTGATTGAGTACGGAGCAGCGGTGTCACAGGCACGGAGAGCGTAGTCATCAACACAAGCTGTGCAGTCTTCCCGATGAAGCGTTTTTATATACTTTTCATATATCGGTGATAAAATATATAAACCAAAGATGCATCTCGATGAATGAGATGCAGGCCAGAAACACATCTCATTATTGGGAGAGCAGCTATTAAATTTATTTATAAGGGCGAACTGATATATAAAATTCGGCAACCAGAAAAATTACCCCAGATGCATCTCGATCAATGAGATACCGGCCAAAATCACATCTTATTATCTGTAGCGCAGTTATTAAATTTATTTATAAGGGCGAACCAAGTACCTTATCAGATGCAACAATCATACGAGAAACCAGAGCCTACCATAGCCTACAAGCGTATAGCTACAGTCCCAACGTGTGAAATTAAAAATATATTATTAATAGAAAATATGACAATAACGATAATTTTTCCATTTTCTGATGTCTCCTAAATTACACTCCGTGGAAAGCGAGATATAATATTGCAAATATACCCCCCAAAGAAATTGTGATAGCGGACCCCTTTAAGACTAGATACACCACAGATAGTAATGGAACTGCATTTTTTTTTTTTTTTTATGTTATAGGTTAAACGAACAGGTGGGTCACCTGATGGTAAGTGATCACCGCCGTCCATAGACACTAGCAACACCAGGGGAGTCGCAAGTGCGTTGCCGGCCTTTTAAATATGTGGGCCTCCGGCACTCTCACTGACCGAACGAAACGCAACAGTGCAAGCACTGTTACTTCACGTCGGTTTTCTATGAGATGGTGGTACTACCCC
Source organism: Antheraea assamensis (assembly GCA_035772565.1). Classification (NCBI taxonomy): domain Eukaryota; kingdom Metazoa; phylum Arthropoda; class Insecta; order Lepidoptera; family Saturniidae; genus Antheraea; species Antheraea assamensis. Next base: position 1,875,585 of record JAQQSE010000191.1, on the reverse strand, counting down.
AGGCGAGCCGACCCATTCATGCTGAAACCAGTAATAGCTTCAGCGTAGCTCTACCACCTACAAAAAGTAGTAATGGCATTGCATTGGAAGCTCGATACCTTTACAGAATCCAGTGTAGGTTTATGATAAATTTTACACTCTACAGGCCTATGAGTTTATACTTTGACTCATAATGTCACACATCTTCGTAACTTTGGCAGTAATATCTGTTTATGAAATAGCATTTCTGTAATTCTACATATTCTCCCAATTTTACATTTCTTTAAAACAATTTAAAAAACGCATGCTAATCCGCGGGCATCTGCTAGTAAAATATAAAAACAACTTCAAAAAACCTAATTCGACAAAAATGCACTAGAACGTCTTTGGCTGTAGTTAGTTTATCTGCCTCCCTAATCTTAGATTATCATAAACCAATATGTCAAACACTATACACTTCTTATTCGCTTTTGAGGAATTATTAGTCTCTTAATGTATTTTTGAAATTCAAATTCCGATGCTAATAAAGTATCTATCGCCTTTCTAACAAAATAATATATTTTTAAATCACTTTATAAACAACAAAGTTGTTGTTAATGTAACAAACTTTAAAAAAATACATTCGAATTGAGAACCCCTCCTTTTTGAAATCGTTATGAAAGTGCTAGTTTCCATATAGGAACACCACCATTTTTACCACAAAGTTACGGGCATCAGAAGATATAAGTAAGTATATAAAAAAAAAATGTTTTTTTTTCGGAGAAGTATATACTCTATATAGTGTGTTGTATATACTCTCACAATGCATATTATATAATATATATCACATTACTGTTACCATTTTCTTTTACAATTATTTTATAAAAGGTTCTGACATGATAGCATAGGCATTTTTTACATTTTCAGTCACATCTAGAGCTGGCTTATTATTCTCGACTAACCACGTGCTTCCCGAATTGCCGTACTTAAAAGCTTGCACTATACCTAGAGCTGCAGCGTCTTTTCTGAAAAAAAAAAACCATACAAAAATATAGTGTTACGTATATACAGATAACTTATAATTTTTTTAACCGACTTCAAAGGCGACGAGGTTCTCAATTCGATTGGATTTGTTTTAAAACGATTTTATTAGTTTCACCAGTACGTTTGTTTATATGTTTGTAACTGACTCTGTAGCCTCGATTTTGCTGCCACTTTGAGCGATCACAGTTGAATGAATGAAACTTGGCACTCATGTCAAGCAAATCGAACTAAAAATCCAAAAATAAATTATAGTAAAAACAAACTAAAACAAAACACGCTTTTAGAGATAATTAAAAATAATTCTTAGCATAAGAATAAAATTACTGATGAGAAAATTAATGTCACTATTATAAAAGCGTGGGGTAATTTATATGACATTTTTAAACTAACTAGCTGATCTGTTGGTTACGAAGCGCAGAGTAATATAATATATTATCTTAACTAAGCTTAGTACTTTGGCTTTCTTGCATTCAGTGTATATTTTTCTATATCAACAGTTTAGTATTTGCTTCAGGTTATCTTAGGTAGCTGTTTTTTTTAACCCCTTGACTATCCAAAACCATAAAGATTCAAATTCTATACAACCGAATGCAGAACGAATGAGGCACAGGTCAACAGATTATTGGCAGTATAAGCTTAAAAAATACCTGATTTATCACAAAACTTAGGAAAATAACAATTTATGTATTGTAAAATAACAATTTCTATGTAATATGTGTATTTTTACATTTTATTTTTTATTTACAATATACGATGTCGGCGAATAAAAAAAAAAATAAAAACATAATCCGCCATTTTGAGATCCGGTAAAAAAGTCTGGCGAGGGGTTAATATCACGTCGATTAGTTTTATACGTCATAATAGTTTCGACAACCTTTCGAAATGAAATACCTGGTTATCCTGGCAAGTGATCAATTCTTATTTGGCACATTCGGTTGAAACATTAATCACTGGAAATATATTACTATTTTGCTTTGTATTTATTTTATCTGTACAATTTAATATCGATATTGTAATATTGTATGAGTATTGATTATTCTTCAAAATCTATACAAATAAAATTTCAATTGCCAAATGTATTTAATATGTAAGCGCATCATTTGAGAATGTTTGCTAATGTTGTCTGTCCTATTAGGCTAATCTTGTTTTTTTTTTCTTTTGTTTTTGTTTGTGTTATAATCAAGACAAGGTTTGTATGAACGAAAATGCTTGTAAAATCGTACGCTAAATTGAAAAAGTGATTGAGAAGAAGATCATTAAGCATATTCTCGAGCAACATTTAGTTTTTGTTTCATTAAAACCGGCTAGCGCTATCAAAAGTTATTATAATTTTAATAAAAAAATAGATAAATAAATGGACTTTATAGCCTTATCCAAAAAACCAGGGTATTTTATAACATAAATAAACATTACCACAGTATTACATTACAGACATAGAACGAAAGAAACATGGTTAATATTTTATTTTCACATATAATAAATAAAAATTAATACTTTAAAAATTCCGTAATTAATTAATATGTTTTATTGCCAATAGATGGCGTTCAACAGCCATTTTATAAATCGATTACTATTATAATATACTATTTAAAAATTGGCGAATTACATATTTCTATAAATTTAATAACTTACTGTGTACTTTGTATAAATAAAATATAATTTTTATTTTTCGATTTTAAGGTTTATGATTAAATTTGTAAATTTCTAATTAGCTGTGTGTTGTAAATATTACAAGTTATTGAATCTTATCCCTTTTTAGGACAATTACACCTGTATTTTTTTTATAATAAATAAAAAAGAGACTAAAATTGTTCATTAAAAAAATATAAGATAAAATCGTCTTTACTAGCAATAACAGAATACATATTTTTACGATAGCAGATGGCGCTAAATTGTTCATTTTATTGATTTACTGTCATAAGAATATTATTGCAAGGAAGAGTATAGATAACAATGAGATTATTTTTGTGTTTCTTAGGTTTATTTGGGATGATAATTTTCAAGAATTTACCTTGATTCTAATGTATTAATTGCGCTTTCAATTAATGAATACTTTTTAGTATATACCTTAGAGAGCTTGCAATTTCTTCCAGCGGTATCGTGGAGAAAAAAGATTACAGGCAGTGCAAATAAAAGAAAGGATAATATAAAAATTATAATAAGAATGGACTATATGAAATATATAAGATTGAATGGATATATGAGAGAAATACAATTAAATATAAGCCCTCGGCTGATTTTTTAAGACTGAGATCTCAAAATGGCGGATTATATTTTCAATTATTTTTTAAGTTCACTACATCGTACATTATACATTTCATAGTTGAGTAAAGTATTTTTTAAGCTTATGCTGTCAAAGCTGCTGACTGCTGCTGACCTGTGCCTCATGAGGCCTACATTCATTTGTATCCAACTTTAACCTTTATAGTTTTGGACACTCCAGGCGTTAAATAACCATGAATTGGTGGTGTGTGTACATATATAATGCATGCACTTACTCTTGTAGCGATAATAATTTCAATGTCTCTTGTATTGGTTTATTTAGTTGTTCATCAAAGCTGCGTGCATTGCTTAACATATCTGTATTAGTAGCGCCCAAACACACAGTTAATACTCGAACACCAGTTGTTGAATAATATTCTTTTTTCTGTAAACATAAATCATTATACGTTTCAAGTGTCTCAATTATAATTTCACTTATATTTATAACAATGATACGAGGCATTTTGGCAGAAATTCTCTAATTTTGATTTGAATTAAATTAGAAAATTGAGATAATATACAAATAAGAAAATTTATAGAAAACATACGCCAATACAGTTGCTGAACTGCATAACAGCGCTCTTCGTTCCAAAGTATACGAAGAACATAGGACATAACTGGCACAAACTGGCAATTGAAGAAACATTAATAATTGTTCCTCCCTTTCCATTTTTATCCGAACGCATGATCTCCAAAGCTTTTAATGTGCCTTGTACCACCGCTGTCTGTAATGGCAAAACATATTAATGGTTTATTTTTTTAAACTTAGTTCAGAATCAATTTGTCTTTAAACATTTTTAGTACTTCTCAGTTATGATAGGAACTAAATAACACTAACATAATTTACTTCAATTTCTTTCCTTATTGAATCCATTGTACTCTCGTCAGCTAACCCAGCGTTATTTACAACTATATCTATGCATCCATATTTATCCACAATAACGTCGAATGCTTCAAACAACTGATCTTGTTTCGTTACATCACATTTTATAAATTTAATCTTATCTTCTCCGTACTTCTGACAGAATGTTTCTTGAAGACAATTTCCAGATACTTCGTCTATATCAAGAACTGCTACTTGCTGGAAAGTAATTTTGATAATATTATTATTACCTTAACAGATGAATATCTATTTGGATATATAACAGAAATAATTGGATAGATATATCAGAAGAGTTATATTGTTTGAGTTTTTCTTTTTTTTTTATTTATGCCAACGGACAGCAAACAGGCAGACGGCCCATCTCATGTAAAATGGTTACCGTCGCCTATGAACAACTGCAACACCAGGGGCATCACCCTCGTGCTGCTGACCTTGAAGAGCGTGTTTCAATCCTTTTTTGAAGAACCCCATGTCATAACTCTGGGGAAACAACGTGGCTGGTAACCCATTTCACAACCTTAGCGTGCGCATAATTCTTGAAATTGAAGCCGTCATTTTGATATTATTTGCTCTAGACGCTTTATCCATTTATATCTATGAAACACCTTCATAACACTATATAGAAATGTTACATAATGTCAGCCTGTACGTGTACCACTGCTGGGTAAAATCTTCTGCCTCGAGGAATCAACTAACATAATCATCTCTTCAGCCCACATCATTGTAGTAAATGAAGAGAAATCAACAGTCACATATTTTTCCTACATATAGTGGTACTACAGAATAATCCCAAGGAGGGTTGACGTCAGGCAGGTGACCGATCGTAAAAATTATGTCAAATTATACAACACAACATGATTAACATGTTGCGTCAACCCTACTTAGGAGGAATAACGACAAGAAGATGATGATGTAACAGATAAATGTCTATAATCTAAACTAATAAGAGATATTTACACTTTACTAGCTACACGCCCACCACCCTTGCTTTGCATGTGTGTACTAATGAAGAACTGAGACTAAATCTCCCTTTACTATCACCATGTAAACAAAAACAATGGTGACTCAACCACTGAACGTCAGTCTGTCAATATATTTCAAGATCTCCCTACTGCTGTTTGTCACACTTATTCACATTTTCGTACGATTTTTCAAGCAAATCTTGTGCTAACATTTACAAATACAACAAAAAAAAGAATTAGTCAACCAGGTGCAGCCGTAATGAAGCGATGCGCTAACATGCATTGGGCAATTAATTTTTATTTACATTTGTAGGAATCTAGGTTATGTCAAAGGGAGTAACAATGAAACTCAGAGTGTGTAATAATATACTGTATTTATTCTGACGCTCTGTTGGTATATATAGTGACAAAACGTTTGTTTTTTATACTTTATAGGTAAGCGTTTGACCACAATCTCATCTGATGTTAAATGATGATGTGGTCTAAGATGGTAAGTCACGCTTAACCTAGAGGGAGACTGGTTCTCAAGTGCAGCTGCCGAAGCACACCAACAGGTGCTTGGCGACAGATTTTCATTTGTTGGAAATGACATATTCGATAAATAATAATTTTTTAAAGGCTGCTCCAGGATGACATTCTAGTCATAGAACCACACATTCATTACTCTATTTTGTTAAAAAGAAAATAATTAATTGAACTTAGTTTGCTTCTTATTATGATTTTACTTACTTGTCATTCGATACATTTTCATACATTCTTACGTGTATAATTAAATAATTTAGGATTTTGTACAAGTTTAAATACTCATAACAATCGAATAATTCTCACTATAATAACTTAATTATGCATGATTCTTGGAGGTAATTTACAGACACGCTCACTATTGTGTAGATTTAACACGTGTAACATTTAGAGATATATTGAAAGATTAAACTTAAAGGAATCACTAATCTACAGTTTAGGATTCCATATCCAAAGAAGTACTACAAATCCTGCGCCTACTTTGTACCGTTCGCGTTCGTATATTCCACATGTAAACTTTTTAGATATTTTCTGCAAAGTAAACAATGTAATCATTCCTTTTACAATAAATGCCACTTTCTGATAATACTGACAAAGCAATAAGCGCCTGTAAAATTATAGCCCACTTGAAGAGAGTTGTTCGCAAACTCGGCGGCTAAGTGTGAGCCGGTTAACTGTACAAAGGACTTAGTAACGATATCAAGAAACCAGTTCGGTCAAACGAAGACCAGTTTCGGAAAGAAAACGATGCACAGAACCAAGAAATGATCGTTTTTTGGTGAGTCAAGCATTGCGAAGTCGTAAGGCGTCAAGAAGAGTCTTGAAGAAGTAAAAGATGTAGAAGTTAATTGAGGAGCTTGGAAGGAGAGTTTTAGGTGCCAATATCAGCAGATACCGCCTAGGCCAGGTCTCTAAATTGCTCCGTCAGTACCGTGTTCCTTGACTTCAGTTTGCTCGCAACTATGTTTCCTGGATTCTGGAGAAGTGGAACAAAGTATTGTTTTGATCTAATGAAGCTAGAACCTCTGTGTAGAGAAGACTAATGCCGGCAAGTTCTACGAACGTCAAAGTAACGCCTTGCGGAAGTATGTTTCGAACAAACCACTCGGTACGTCGGAGGCTCCGTTATGTTTTGGGCAGCATTTCATTCAACAGAGCGTACGGAATTAGTTTTCATAGAAAATGGAACATTACATACACAGAAGTGCATAACAGAAGTATAAAATTTCTCCTAAATAGTCCGAATTGACTACTCTTAAGGAAGATACTAATTTTATGGGCGACGATGTTCGTTCTCACCGTTCTAACAACGTGGAAGCGTACACGTAAGAAGATGGAGTACGTCGGTTAGATTGGCCAGTTCGAAATCCTGACCTCAATCTCATTGAGCATCGCTGTGATATTCTAAAAAGATGGGTAAGATATGTTTTTTTATATATTATAGGGGGCAAACTAACAGGTGGGTCACCTGATGGTAAGTGATCACCGCCGTCTATAGACACTAGCAACACCAGAAGAGTCGCAAGTGCGTTTCCGGCCTTTTAATATATGTGGGCCTCCGGCGCTCTCACTAACCGAACGAAACGCAAAAAAGCAAGCACTGTTACTTCACGTCGGCTTTCTGTGAGAGGGTGGTACTACCCCGCGCGTCGGGCGAGCCGACCCATTCATTCTGAAACCAGTAATAGTTTCAGCGTACCTCTACCACCTGTAAAAGTAAAACGTCAGGGAGCTAAAAAGTGTAATTGTAAGAAGCATGCCCAAAACGATTCAAGCCATGTTTTATTTAGATTAAATCGACTTTAGAACGTAAATTTTCTTAGTTGTCAGTTTTTTCTGGAAAAGAGTTTATATATCGGTAATACAATTTATTCGAAACATGGCTTTTTACATTGTAAATACATTAGACAATTCAGTTTTCAAATAGTTGCTATTACGTATCCGTCCTAACAGACATAGTTTGTTATCTTTTTTTTCTTTCCTGGTCTCTTGCTTCCGGTATGTACTGTGACGAGACCGGAGCATAATTTGTTGTTGGATTTCAAGCGAACATCTAGTTGGCGGACCTTGCGTCACGGTTATTGGCTCCGACGCAAGAATTTAGATCGATAACTTGTTAGTTTAAAATGACAAAAGAGTTTGGTAAGAAAATTTAATTTAATAAAAAACATAATTCTATTTTTAAGGCGTACCTTAGCTCCTTCATCCAAGAATATCTTAACAACCTCAGCCCCAATACCGTTTGCTGCTCCAGTAATCAAAATAATTTTATTTGATATTTCGTACATGATCACGCGGTTAAAGTTTCTAGACTACTGCGTTACGATGAGTTGACACCAACCGAAATATATTTGAAACCGAGTACGCGATCTTATCAATGACAAGATTTTTATAATTGCAATTATTTACTGCTTGGCAAATGTTGGATAATGGTTAAGTGTTTTTTTTAATACTTTATAGGTTAACGTTTAACCACAATCTACATACTGCTACTACAACAATATGAAGAGTGAAAAGTGTATAGTGAGGAAAAGTAAACTATAAGTAAAGAGTGGAGAGTCCAGTTAGTAAACGACAGGGACTTCGCGGACAGAGCATGAAAGCCGAATGGCGCGGAGGATCGGATCTCCGCCCGCGTCGCTCCTACGCAGAGCCGAGAACCGGTTTCTCGACTTTGTTTGTACGCGGTTCCATTGCACAACGACACACATGTGTAGCTTGAGTGTGTCAGCTACAAATACAATAGTTTGATTCACAAGCACAATGTAAGAAACATTGTCTAAGTAAGTATAAAAACATTTATTTGTATTCATATCTTTATTGAGATTTAATACATTAAAACCAATGAATCTAATATTAATATTGATAAGAAAGTTAAACAAATAGAACCTTGACCTACAGCGGCACCAACATGTGAATGCTAAAAATTGTAAAATGTATCGCACAACCTGAAAAGAATAATAAGAAGTTCGCTATATACTACTAATGAAAATAAGATAATAACAACAGTTTTCCTTCGTCCTAATGTCTCCTAGATCACACATCGTGGAAAGTACGATATACTCGTACACGTAAAAATCTTTTCGAAATGAAGGTTAATATGTGTAAAATAAATTATGTACAGGTTGGATAATTTTAAGCAACCCATAATGGGTCTCTGTTAAATGTTACGCTCTACGGGCCTATGAGATAATTCCTTGACTCATAATTTCATACGCTGTAGTAACTTTGGCGGTTATATCCTCAGCGGGCTTATCTCCAGTGATGAGCCAAATACTTCCGCTGGCTCCCAGTTTATAGGCGCTAATCAAACCATTCACTGCCGACTCCAATCTACAAACATGTTTTTAATGTTTAAACAGTAATTACAATTTTTGTACATTTTTCAATACTTTTACTACGAAACTACTAAATTATTAAAAAACAATAAAACCTGACTGCAATAGTTTGTAATAAATAAAAACAAAAAATTCGGACTATAAAAACACGAATTAATAAGCACGATATGCAATTCTGTTTTGGTGATTAAAAAACTTAATTTTAACTTAGTTTTCTTAATTACCAAGGTAATTCTTAAATATTATATAACTTATGCATATCGAACAACCTATAAGAATCTTATAACACTGTACATGTTAACATTTATGAAGCCATTTAGGTTACCGAGCGTGTAAACAGTACGCTCACTTATAATGTAAATTCAGTTAATTTATCTTGGTATTTCTAGGATGCGTGACCACCAATTTCGTTGGGCATTTTTTCATCGGGTTACTTCCACTTTGGATGTGAGTTTTACGTTTGAAGTTCTCCTATTATTAGTATTTACAGGTTAGAAATTAGACTTAAGATAGTTGATGTGTTAATATAGTGATGTATGTAATACATATACAATTAATTCAGCTTAGTATTTGTAGGAAGCATGATCATTAATTTCGATGGGCATTTGTTTGGGCGTGCTTCCACTTTTGATGAGAATTCTTCTATAAGTAATCCTTTCAGGTTAGAATTTGGACTCAAGATAATTAGCGTATTAATATGGCAAATTAAGTAAAAAATACAATATATTAAGTTAATTTAGTATGGTATTTTTAGAACACATGTCCACCAATTTTAATGAGTAGCATTTTGTCGAGTTACTTCCATTACAAATGGGAATTCTACAATTGGAGTTGTTATATTGGTAGTCCTTATAGGTTCAATTATTAATAACTGGTGCATGAGTATGGTAACAAATATCAAAAGTACGTACTTTTGCTTTGGTAACTCTCTCATGTGCTTTTCTAAAATGACATCAGTTTCATTATCGAATGCTCCCATTTTAGTAGTATCGAATATACTCGTGTCTGTACATCCAAAACATAATGTGATCACTCTAACTCCTGTTCTAGAGTAATGAGGTTCCATCTGTGAAGTGAGCAACCATATTAACTAATATATTAAAAAAAACTTACCATGTTGGATTTAAAAAATATGTATATGTGTATCATCATCATTTTTTAACCCTTATTCCATCTAAATGGGGGCATAACATGTTTTCCTCTTCTACTCTTTGCTTTCAAATGTCATATCAATATTGCCAACTTTTATACACATATGATTTTTAACACAATCCATCGATACCTTTTCCGGTCTTCCACTGCTCCCTTGTCCGTCCACATTCATACTCAAAACTTTTCTTATTACATTACTTTCATCTCTTCTCATAATATGCCCGTACCATGCTAACCTATTACACCTCAATTTCTCTGTCACTGGTGCTATTTTTAAACTTCTTCCGATACACTAATTCTTAATCTTATCCATTCTGGTTACACCACACATCCGTTTTAACATTCACATATTTATCACATGTAATCTTTTCTCATCCATCTCTTACGTCGTCTAGCACTCCGATCCATATAACACGTAATATAATATGTATGTAATATAATAAAACTGTATTTACCCCAAGGCAGGTGCTAAACTGTAATACAGCACTTTTCGTTGCAGAATAAACAGGTACGAATGGTGTTTGTTTTAAGGCCAAAGCGGATGAAATGTTTATTATAGTACCACCTTTCCCACCATGATCTTTACGCATAACATCGAAAGCTTTAAACGAACTAGTAATCAATGCTGACTGGAAAGAAACATGCATTTTTGTTATTAAATTATATAAATTTATCGTACAAAAATTGTCACCAATATAACTATTAATAAACAATCAAACAATTAAAATGGCTATAGTATAATCTCGATATGTAAATCCATTATAACTCATAATATTAGTAGATCAATCGAGCAGATCGGGAAACTCGGCGACACTTCAAGCCGAGGTGCACCGAGTGCCCTTGCGCTGATCGCCTAAACAAATCGAGTGAGTGCCATAAACGCTCCCCTTAGTAGTCTGGTGAAACTGTAGAGGCCAAAAGAGCTAACAGGGTATGTCAGTTCGAAAAAAAAAGTATATAATCAATAGACCCCATTACGACCAGTCTCAATAGTTTAATTAACAAGAATTAATTTTCAATCTAACTGCAATTAAGTAACCGTTTTTTTAATGGTAGGAACTGAATACGGTTGGTACGAATTATTAAACTTGGTTCGTAAGGACTATGTAAAGAAATAAAATGGCAATTAAACTGAAAGTATCTGTCAATTCTGACAATAGTTTTGTAGATTCAGTAGGGTTACTGTCTTCTGTCTCACTCACTCACTCTTTTCAATTATTTTTTAACCCAACCGTTTTCCGTACCATTTTCTTTCTTTCATAGAAATCTTATCCTGAGAATTACACACAAAATAAGTGCAGCCGTTCGGAAGTGATGCACTTACAAATGTTAGACAATTGATTTTTATTTATATAGCTTAACTGTAGCGAGTTTAAATGATATATGGAATATTCAACAACAGCATTACTCATTACCTTTCGCTTCGTATATAAGCATGATTTAATAATTAACAGCAATTCAAAAAATTGCATGAACTTTGAAGGATTTATATTTGATCCGAATTCGTCATGTAATCAATCTAACACCTTACATACCAGAACCTTATTATTATTTCATTTTTTTTCAAATTCACATACCCTGTTTACCCTGGGGCCTCTACAGATTCACCGGACTACTAAGGGGAGCGCTAATGGCAGTCACCCGATTTGTTTAGGCGAACAGGGCAAGGGCACTCGGTACGCCTCGGCTTGAACTGTCGCCGAGTTTCCCGATCTAACTAAGCTAAACAGCCCAGAACCTTATTCTATTATACCAAAAGTTCAATACTTTAATTTAAACAGATGATTGGAATAAAATAAATTATACGTAACACTACAATTTATTGTTGTAAACTAATGTATACTAAAAGAAGTAAAACTTACAAGATTTACAGCAATCTCTTTCAAGTAAATATTTGGTCTGTCGTTCATCATACCGGCGCAATTAACAACAATGTCAATGTATCCATAGTCGGCGATAACCGATGAATAAGCGGCCTCCAGGTCATTTGTTGTCACGTCGCAAACATAGAACTTCATTCTGTTTGAATCATACTTTTTACTTATCTCATTTTCCAATGCTTTGCCATTATGCACATCTACGTCTAAAGCAGCTACGTGCTGTAAAAATTTGTAAGGAAAGTCATATATTAAATTAACATTTTTAACATAAAGAAAATTGTATTTTTTTAATTATATTTTTTTTCACTATAATTTTGTTAATTATATGTTACAATTCCTAAAAGCAATATTAATCATTATTAAAAGTTATAATTTGTAATGAAATACACCTTTATCGTATTTTTTTTTAATATTTTTATACGTTTTCTAAACGCAATATTGATCATTTTTATAGTCCAACGTTAGTCTACAGCATAAAAAAATGTGTTCGTAACGTTGTTTAGATCTGCTTTTTTATGTATAGATTATATATACGATATATTACAGTTATCAATTGCGCTATGGTATTCTCGTGTCCAAAAACATGAGCCACTTACTGTTAAACATACAAACAGACCGACAAATTTGACAAAAAAAATGCAATGTCATATTTGTGATCACCGTTCTCAACAATAAATGTCTATAATAAAATTTGGGAAAAAGTTACTAAACATTAAAAAATATATACAACTTTTTTTTTATATTAGAGGAGGCAAACGAACAGTTGGGTCACCTGATGGTAAGTGATCACCGCCGTCCATAGACACTTGCAACACCAGGGGAGTCTCAAATGCGTTGCCGGCCTTTTAATATATGTGGGCCTCCGGCTCTCTCACTGGCCGAACGAAACGCAACAGTGCAAGCACTGTTACTTCACATGGGATTTCTGTGAGAGTACTACCCCGGGCGAGCCGACCCATTCATGCTGAAACCAGTAATAGCTTCAGTGTAGCTCTACAACCTATTAAACTATCGTAATTTATTTCAATACCCGTGAACACTTTTTTGTTAACTGTAAATACGCTAGTTAAAATTAATCTTTTGCTTCATTGCATTTATGTTCAATTGAGCTTCTATCATTTTCATATTCGAAACATGTAAATTGTATCACCTAACATTTAGACTTACCTTAGCACCTTCTTCCAAAAACGCTTGGACTATCCCCGCACCGATACCAGCCGCTCCACCGGTTACCAAAATGACTTTATCTTTAACGTTATACATGACTGCACTAAAAGAAGCTATGATATCAAATGGCTGGTGTCATTTACCTAATGCACTTAATAAATGATAAGAAATTTAGAACAGTTATGTTATACCTACATGAGTACCTTTATGTAAATATCTAAATTACAAATACACGACTATAACAAGAGTTAAGTAGTGAACTTAGTTAAGTAAATAAAAAAAACAACCTAAATATTTGATAATAAAAACCCCAAAAAATAGAAGTATTATAGATATATCATAATAAGTACATAATCTTCTTACGCTTTCCACACCTAAGTAGGGTCGTCACAGTATGTTTTCCGTTTCCACTCCCCCTGTCCGATGGCATCACAGTATTCACAAGTTATATACATATATCATTTTTAACACAACCAATCCATACCTTTTTCGATCTTCATTTATTTACCATTGTCCACCTACATACTCACAACTTTTCTTTTTACATGTCTTTTCATAATATGCCCGTACAATGCTAACCTGCGTAACATCTCTGTCAATGGTGCCGTTTTCAAACTTCCTCTGATATACTCGTTCTTAATCTTATCCATTCTTGTTACACCACATATCCATCATAACATTCGCATCTCTGCCGCATGTAATTTTTCGAAGTGATGATGGCTCAGTTAGTAGTGTATTCGGACACAGCGTCGAAGAACGTAGGTTCAAATCCAACAAACTGAGTCGAAGTTTTCGGTAAAGGAAAAAATCGTGATGAAACCATAGCATGGTGGGAGGGCTTTTTCTAAGTCCGCCTGGCTAGCTACCACCCTCAAGTTACAAATCTGTCACCAAGCACCTGTTGGTGTATTCCGGTAGCTGCACTTGAGAGCCAGTCTCCCTCTAGGTTAAGTGTGACTTAGACCACATCATTATTTAATATCAGATGAGATTATGGTCAAAACGCTAACCTTAAAGTAAATATACATTCCCAATATATATATATATTCCCATCCATCTCTTTCCTAGCCCAGTACACGGACCTTTTTTGTTTTAGAACTGACTACACTTTTGACCTGGCAAGGCCTTTACAGTTTCACCGGACTACGCACTCGGATCCATATAATACAACTGGTCTTATTACAATTTTATACACCTTCCCCTTGAATTTCAACAGTATACGTACTTTCATGATATGGTAAGTAAATAAGAACAAGTTAATGTAAGTTATATTTGCATTGACCTGATAAAAGCTAATAAAAAAACGATGTTAATAAACTAGAATTTAATTTCACATTCCTATCGCGTTGTCAATACACTAGTAGTATGTCAAGGACATAGACATTGTTTGAACAGTTCGTAATAATAATTGAATATTGTGATTGCGTAACGAGTGTGGCAATAAGGGAAAAACAAAGTAAATTATCTATGCATATTCATATACGCATATGATTAAGTTTTATCTTTTTAAATTAAATTGCTTTATCAAAGTTCAACAAATAATCAACATGAATCAGAGTTATCAACAATGTATCTAATACAGGATGTGTATCGATTCTTCTTCTTCTTCTTCTTTATTTTTTGGTTCCTTCACGGCTTGTGCACTAGCCAGCGTCAAGTAACAAGATTTTGCCAAGTAAGTGTCTTGTGATAATTATAATGTTCTAACAAGATGGTGGTTTCCTTGTTACAACTTTCCATGGAGTTTTGGTGGTATCTCAGAATGCATGTTCCGTGGTATTATTTCCCATCCACTTCCCTTGTGCATAATAACCGAACTATATTACGTAAAACACCACCAATATTACAAAATATAGAGTCTAATAACACAAGATTATGAATAAAATATAAAAACCACTACATGACAGACTAAGATCCCGCCAAAAACTCCTGTCTATCGATTACAGTCCGCGCCAAACTGTGTGGCCGTTCTGAATATAGTTGTGCAGAATACAAATTTAAATACACATGCATATTATATCACATGTATAACATAGAGAGTACTTACTGGTAAATAAATGCCAATTCTAAATTCCTATAATAATATGTTTATGTATGAAACTCTTGATTATTTTACACGCAAGCCTAAACTTACGACTATATTCAGAATGGCTAAAAAGATTGCCTAGGACTGTGCCTGAAGTATTTTTTGTTCAAATTTGAAATGGCCCGTTGTCAGATGTTATGAAATGTGGATGGGACCCTTTCACCTTCACTTTTAGATCAGCACAATTATAACACAACACACGGTACGATTATTAAAAGGATTGTCGAAAAATGAAACTAGTAATGTTGTATCGTACACATAAATAATTATGACGTGGAATAAACTGTAGCGTTTATAAATCAAAACACGCCGTCTATTGGATATCTAAATAACTTAGATGTCAAAAAATGTTAGAATGTTGAGTCGATGAATTAACTTACACTGCCATCTGTTAGAAATTCGAAGAACTTACAAATAAATAAACAATAATGTAGTCTAATAAATTTATAAATATTTAATTTACAATAGCATACATTGACGTCAATAACCGGCCTAAAAACTATCCTATCTATTAAGTTGGACCAAATTAAATACGCTTAGTTACAAAATTTCACCAAGGTCTGTTAAGTAGTTACGGAGTTTAACGTTAATATTGTTTTATTATAAAATATTGAACAATTTAATTGCCGTTTCTGTCTTAAGTTCGGCGGCCATTTTGTTTTACTTATTACACTCGCGTTTACATAACTCAGTAACCATAACAACGTATGAGAATATTGCAACGACTTCAATGAACGTTATTTTAATTGTTAAATATTAAAATTCCTCGCAGACAAATATGTAATTCTGTATCTTGATTAAAATTAAATTAAATTTCAAGACTTCAACTCTTCCTGTGTTTTTAATTAGAAAAAGAATTATCAACACATTGTTTACAATTCAACAATTGTGTCTGTTTAATTATACAAGTAATAGTCTTTTTGAAAATAGAAGAGTTCTTTCTAATAATATGTTAGATTATAACCATGTTACGTTAATAGTTCTAGGTACAAATAAAATATGAAACGTACGTTCTTTTCAAGAATTTTTCAAACGTATTCTTTTTATATACTTAAATTGATTTATATTTTTGTTATTTCTAGATAATCCTATACAGTATCGTTGTGAATTAATTACATATCACGCTAATTGAGATAATGCCGGCGAGAGCTACCAATTAATGAGGAAATATAATGTATACTACTACTCAACAACGCAACACTTCATCTTAATAGATATATCGTGATTTAATAGAAACATATAAAGCAATTTATTTATTGAAGAAATCAGCGAGTTATACACAATACAAGCCGAAATAAACGCAATATAAAAAAAATGCATTATCCGATTATGCTGGCGGTTACTGCGAATCCAGGTGGAACTGGTAAAACATTTTTAATATCTTTAATCCTAGCAAAAATACGATCGCAACAAAAAATCGGCAATTGTTGCTATTTTTTGTTAGACGGTCGACGAGTTCGTCGAGCAGTTGCTCATTCAGTATTTAAGGTGCCATTTGACAATTATTATAAAGCAGATGCAATGTGAAACATTAAAAAAACGGAATAACTACAGTGTTGCAAAGAAGTACATTCGTAATCTGGGATGCGTGTACCTTGCATAATATAATACATTTTAAAATAAAACATTTTATTTAAGAAGAATTTACTAAAGGCTCTGACATTATTTTATAAGCGTTTTTTACATTTTCAGTTACATCTAAAGCTGGTTTATTGTTCGCAACAAGCCACGTGCTTCCGGATTCACCATGTTTGAAAACTTCCAATAAACCTAAAGCTGCCGAATCTTTTCTGAAAAAGGAAACGTATGAAAAATATTTAAAACAACACCGAACTCCTTAGCTTTAAAAAATGTATGTCTATGTATAACATACTGGTGACTAGCAAAGCCCTTATTTCTGTGAACAAAAATAATAAAAAAATGGTATTCTAGTCTAGACGGCTGAATTTTTGGTGTTTTTTGGCGTAATAAAAAATTACTATAAACATTTTTACCAATGATTTTATATTAGTTTTGTATTGATATTTGACAAGTATAAAAAAAATATAACTACGAACAAATGTCAAAAGTAGAAGGGTACTAAAGTAGGGACTCAAAAAAGCTGCTGCCCTGCTTAGGTAAAAAAGCAAACGCCGGTCCTCCCAGTGTAAAACATAAACGGGTTAGACTACAGAGAGTACTAAACGCGAAAAACATTATCCTCTCTCGTTCTCGGTTATCAAATAAAAATAATACATTAAATTTAGATGTTATAATATGTAAACATAATACAATTGAATTGAGATAAATTATTCTACTCGGCCTTCTCATTTCACGTGTCTAGTGAGTTTAATTAAGGTCTGATATGAGTACAATACAAATTACTCGGTTCGTGTTCGATATAATTGTAATTTCACAAGATAAATAAAAAAAAACATTAATTCCCCACAATTAATAACTTAAAACGTTAATTCGACAATTAAATTCACGACGGGTTTGCGACGTGGATCTGATATCACCATACAAAAAGTTATCATCTATCTCACCGTCTCGATCAGCTAACCTTCAGACGCAAACTCCAAACCAGTTTACAAATGGCAAACGTTACGATACCCTAATTGAGGCCTCTTGTAATCTCAATAGTCGTAGTCAATAGTAGACATATAAAAAAAAGTATACTATCAATGTAGAAAAACATAATAAATAGAATTGTTCGTGCGAATTGAATCAAGATGAGGATAAATATCTTTGGCCAGTTACTATGAAGTAATTTAAGTAATGTGGTAAGTTAACTAGTACTCCGAATATTGGAAAACTCTAGAGCACTAGCATTTGTGTTCCGTCAGGGAAATTTTGAGTGGAGAACGAATAGATTGATGTATTTTTAGATTATTTAATTGACTAAGCACTGTGTAGTGAGCGTTGTTTAAGTTTGTTATATATGTGACATACGAGAGAAACAGCAGCTAGTTGAAAACGCACTGACTTTATTGTGACAAGCAACAGTACATAACAAAGTTGTATATCATCGTCGTTTGTTTTAGATGCCTTCAATACAAGCGCGGATCCACCATTGCGGGTACGATGGGTATGCCCACAACCTTAATAGACTTGTGACGTTACACTTTTACGGTCTATTGAAGGTGATAATATTATATCCAATGCCATAATATATATAAAACAACGCATCGAGTATGATTCGGAACGCAGCAAAGTAAGTAGATACTTTTTTCCATTCCAAATCACGCATGATACTATAACATATATATTTTCTTACAAATAGTGCCGAATCTCTCGGTCAGCGTAGCTACAGCAGAGAGATCATTTTTTAAATCTTCGTTGTGTACCTCACTGGTACAAGTAAGATACCTGAATATCAACGGAATTATCCACATTTTTGGGTAAAAGAAACGTATACTCGTATTTGTAATGAAGCTGCACACAAGCAGTTAAATAAAATTATTTAATATACAATTTTTACTAGCGTTTAATTTAATTTCAATTTTCATGAGTGAACAAACTAGCATTTTAAATCTTTATTAACTTATTAGTGTTTGCTCTATAACTTTGGCTATGTGAAACTATATACTGTACAAAATCTTGGTCGGCGTTATATCTTTTATGCACATCTCCTTTGTAAGAATGTACTATATCGATTATGAGCAAGTTCATACGCCGTCTCGCACTTAGCTAGTTTTCAAGTGGCTGTACCCACAACCTATTTTAAGGGCTGGATCCGCGTCTACTTCAATTTGAATTATATCCTGTTAAGCTACAATATGGTACAATGAAAAATAAACATTTTCTGATCTGCCGACTAACGTATCAATAGACATTAAGGTGGATAGCGAAACTACTAATTACATGTACTTACTCTTGCATTGGATATAACTCTTTTATGTCTTGCATTTGTTTGTTGATCCATTCATCAAAACTGCGTAACAATATATCAGTATTGGTGTTGCCAAAACATACAGTTAACACTCGAACACCTGTTATTGAATAGTATTCATGTCTCTGCAAATATAATTGCGCATTAAAGATTGCTATTTCAAAAATTATTGCCAACTTTATTTGCACCAAAATCTTGGGTGATTTTAATAAATAATAACTCTATTAAAATCTTACACCAATACAGTTGCTGAACTGCATAACAGCACTTTTAGTGCCCAGGTATACGAAGAGCGCAGGAGATACCTGACACAAACTACCAAGCGAAGAAACATTTATGATAGTCCCTCCTTTTCCACCATTGTCCAAACGCATCATCTCTAAAGCTTTCAGTGTACTTTGTACCAGAGCTATCTGTAATTGGGAGATATTATAAATGAATAAAAATTGTCATTTATGTTAGTAACGTATCATAATTTATATATAAGTGTGATTATTGAAACTATGCTATTTACTAGGATATTGTACTGAAGACTTGATGCCTTAAAAGACGGCTGGCACTTAACGCATTGGATACTTTCGTATGGGCCTTAAAACCGGTCATGTCACCAATTACTTCATGACTAAAGGGTAGTATTACTTTATCTGCTTTTTAAGTTATTCGATTGGCCTTTGCCAAGAGTACAACTTAATTCAAATAATGACATCAATCATGATGAAGATGTTTTTAATAACATTTGTCTTTTACAATTGACCCAATCGTCTTATATCATGTGTCTAAATCCGTTAAAAGAGAATTTACATATTACTAACATAATTTACTTCAATTTCTTTTCTTATCAATTCCATGGAACTCTCGTCAGCTAAACCAGCATTATTTACAACAAGATCTATATGGCCATGCACTTCCAATATTACATTGAAAGCTCCAAACAATTGGTCTTCTTTTGTTATGTCGCATTTTATGAATTTAATTTTATCTTCACCGTATTCACGGTTTAGCTGTTCTTCAAGCCGATGTCCAGATTCATCATCCACATCAAGGATTGTTACTTGCTGAAAAATATTTTTCGTATAATATTATAAATCAATTGTTGTAATTATTATAATTTTTCATAGTCTGGTTGTATAGACAAAGAAGATAAAGAATCATACTGACTTATTATTTGTACCTCATTTTTATACATTACATGAACTATAATGTTAATTTTGTTATACAAAGTTATTGTTGAGACTGGTGGTATATATAACATAAGTGGGTAAACGTCGGTCTCAGCGGGGGAGTGATGTGGAATACGTGCCACGTCACGGAGCGACAACATAACCGCGCGATGCACGCGGACGCCGCGTTTAGACGGCAACGTCTCCTAGACCGCCTCGCCAGTGTGGAACTGCTTCCTACGTCGAGTGCAGATTTAAATTAATTAAAAGATTCCAACAAAATTTTGTTTACAAATGTCTTTCAATAATTTATGGTGTATAAAATTATGAAAATAATTAGTTGACGACAATTATTGAATAAAACTCATGAAAATCAATAAGGTTCGGTCATAAACGTCTAATATATCTTTGCTAAGTGTTGTATGGCGCCATTTTCTTTATAGTTTTCATGCCTTTGTTTAAGGTTTTGAATCCGAATTGCATCTGCAAATATTATTTTTTACGTTTATAGTGTATAATTAAGATAACTATGTATTGTGAAATGCAATGCATCTACAATAAAGCAGTAACTACGATATATACAAGTATAGATTATTATTGCGTGAGCGAACTCCGCCGTATCAGATAAAATTGTAAACATTTAGCTGGAAAACTAGAATGTTAATACATAGCATTAAAAAGCAACGTTTTTTATACCATAATTATTTGATGGTTTTTGTGACACATACTGTGCCCACATATTTGAATTCCAATATGTTTTATATATAACCTTAGACTAAATAAAGTGGCAAGCAAATTATTAAGATAAAATAGTTTTATCCGATGTGGAAAATATAGTTGACAGTTTCGTTGCTTTAACCCTTAAGGGACCGTTTAACTATTACGTAAGCAGAATTTTTGCAATTTCTGACTACCCTCTCCCCCTAATCAGCAAATGTAACCCTCTCCCCCTGATCAGGAAAAATAGCCCCCCTCCCCCTAATTAGTAAAAGTAACCCCTTCCCATGCTTACGTAAACATTCATATAAGTATTTTTTACTAACTCTGGATTGGACTTGTTGATTCCTGGACAGCAGTTAAAAGTCTAGAAATAAGGAATTTATAGTCTACAGAGGAATTTACTTATAGTGGTTCGCTAATAGGGCGATGATAGCCCAGTGGATAAGATCCACGCGCCTCACATGTCAAATCGCCCAGAAACCCCAACCCTTATGTCATCAAAAATAAACATATCAAAGACCCCCCGTTCTTCTTTGATGCTGACGTAATACTTGAATGGTCCCTAAATGCATGATTTCTTAATTTTTATCCAAAAAGTATATTGTAAGTATGTAGGCTAATAATATACAGGTATAGACAAAAATAAGAAAACATAGTTTATAGGTTATTCATTCCTTTTTTTTTGTTGTCTTAAAGTGTAGTCTCTACAAAATGTTATATACCATACAGTACAAAGAATTCGTCCAATCTAAACGTCATATTGAAAAACGAATACTGATTCGTGTACTTTATATATTTATTGGTGTGAATGTCTCGAGCGACTATGGCATAGAACCCATAAGGAAAACTTTTACTACAGTTAAATACCTTATTTATAAATTAGAGTGAATGTTTCATTTTTGACTTTTTACTTGCGCATTTAAGGGTTAATTCTGATGTTCGTGGTAAATAGTTTGAAATGTTCTAGAATTGTTGTTTGTTCTTAATGAAGAAGCAAAAAGCTAATGCAAGACTTTTTTTTATACTTTATAGGTTAGTGTTTGATCACAATCTCATCTGATATTAAATGATGATGTGGTTTAAGATGGTAATCACGATTAACCTAGAGGGAGAGACTGGCTCTTGAGTGCAGCTGCCGGAACACACCAACGGGTGGTGGTAGATGGCCAGACGAACTTAGAAAAAGCCCTACCACCATGTAAATAATTATTAATTCATTTCACACTCCGATAATAATATACGTCATACATTCATTTTAAATTGTGTTATCATTTACATAAGTAGTGCAAAAGACGGCTATTTTATTAATAAGGTTACTCAACTCTACAGATAGCATCGAAGAAAATAAAAACAATGTACTAATATGTATAAAATAATAACTATATCTAAGTACCGAAACAGAAGATAATTATAATCTATCCATATATTAAATTATAAAATAATAATAATAAATAAAATAAAAACCCAATAAGCACCATAAGAGACCCGATAAAGAGTCATCTGGTGGTAAAACAATAAACGACAGTAGCTTTACAAATAAAGTCAACCGTTTTAACATCGGAATTCTGTGCAGTTTTTTTTTTTATCAAATTAAACAGAATGTAGAAAGAACACTATATTCATCTGGTTTGAATCTACCGGAAAATGAGATCTGGCATCAGCGTGCCTACGTTCCTCAGAAGATCGACTATAATGATTTCGAAGCGAAATCCTGGAATCTTATAATATATTTTTATCAGTTGTCATTGTATATTATATATAAAAAACCCTGAAATATATATATAATATTCACAATTATAATTCAAATTATTACACGACATTATGGAAAGCATACTTGTTATATATCATCATCATTATCAGCCTGTAAGACACTCACTGTCATGGGCCTCTTCCCAAAGGAAGGTATAGGGTATCATAATCACCACGCCAACTCACAACGTATAGGCGATTTCAAACTCTGAGAAATGCACAGTTCAATATTTTTCCCACATACAGTGGTACTACAAGAACATTTCTCAGGTGCAGGTTTCCTCACGATGTTTTCCGTTCACCGTCAGCCGATAGTGTTACCAATGTAAATTAGTAAATATAAGCGAATTCCGAAAAATTCGGTTGTACATGGCGGGGTTCGAATCGTCGGATTAATTGATTCCACCGGTCAAAACACTGGACTGTTATATATATACGAGTATACCAATAAATTATATTTCGATATAAGCAGACCTCATCAAGACTGCATATGTTGTGACTTAACAAATGAAAACGTGTGTGTCTTCTATGAATTATGAATCAAGCTTGTCTTAAGGCTCTTTTTATTTATTTTTTGGTACAGAATTTTTTGGTAAACAATAATTGAAGAACAATAATGATTATATATGTAGTATATATATATATATAGAATCCAACAAAACAATCACCCAATAAGAAGTTTTAAGTAAACGCCCTACCAACTTGAAAGTTTTAGGTAACAAAAATATAATAGAAGTCATTTTATACCATTAGAACTCGTTCGGTAATGTAACTAAACATATACTAACATTTGATCAAGTGATATATCAATAATTTACTAAAAATAATTACATAAATAGGCTTAATTGTATTCGTCAAACAGACTTTAAGACGTTTTATAATTATATATATATAGAGTAATAATTATTATAACAGACGAATCGAAAAAAACAAATTAAGGACCCATAGGCGTACCTTAGCTCCTTCAACCAAGAATATTTTAACAATCTCAGCCCCAATGCCGTTTGCGGCTCCAGTAATCAAAATAACTTTATTTACAATTTCATACATTATCACGCGGTGAAGTTCACTAGACTAATGCTTCTGAATCGACAACACACTAGGAATCGAGACGTAAAATTTTATCAACGATAACGAGTTTTTTTATACTACCTTTTAAATATAATGTAGAGCTTAGAATATAAAAGAGGCGTTGATAAACATTTTTACGATGTCAATTTTCTTATACGCGATATGGCAAGGAAAAAACTGCACTACTTACGATTTTGTTTACACTACCTTGGTTACGGGGAAGTTAGTGTCAGTGTATATTATAAAATGTATATAGGATCATAGTATGACCAATTATTTTAAAGTTTTGATACCAATAAAAAATTAATAAAAATTTACATATCCTTGCTATAATATCATAAATACCGAATATGAGTTTTGTTTGACTTAATATAAATTTGACTGTATAGGTATAGTACTTCTTCTGGATGAAAAATATTCTATGTCCATTTCTGTACACCTGACAACGGATGAAGGGGCTGATAGGACCGTGTAAATAGGTCCCAGCAGGAGGGATGCGGGGAAAATAAAAATGTGTAAAAATATGCGTGAAAGGAAAAGAGAGCGTGTGGCGGTTGGTGGTCTTGTCTATAAATAAATATAATAACAAAGGCCCGAAATAAAAGGCGTGAACTGACCTGGAAACTCAGCACCTTATACGGAGCAGCGGCTTCTCAGTATCCTCACTGCTAATGGCGATTAATCCAATAATTTAGTTTGCGGTGTTCAATGCGTAGTACATGTAATATTGTTGCGTTGTTTGTAGTGTATTTCTCTCCGATCAAGCTTTGCATTATATAAAGCGAAAAATATATAAGCGGTATGTATTTGCGGTGTCACTAATTTCAAAATAGTTCTGACATAATCCAATTTTTTCTCTTTTTTCGTCGAAATAACCGTGATGTATTATTTACAAAAGCGTCTGCATACTCCGTACTCGATCAATGAGATGCAGGCCAGTAACACATCTCATTATCTGGAGCGCAGCTATTAAATTTATTTATAAGGGCGAACCAACGGGTAAGGACGAAGAAGAACACCAGACTTTATTATTATATTTTACAGTAAGTAGAAAAGAAACTTATTAATAGTTATAAGGATTAATACTATATCCGTCTAAATAGCCTTCCATTTTATGTGATCATATTTTAAAAGATATATGGTATAGTACGCTATTCTTAAAAGATAGGTATATACCATTGCAGACTTTATTGTGCATTTATAAAAGAGGAATATCTCACTATGCATTGTTTTGTTATATCTCAAAAGAATTAGGCAGCGTTTACGATGAAATCTCTCCAACGGCTTGACGTTTTCCAACACTTCCAATAATTATCGTTATATTTCAACCAATTTACAATTTACACAGAACCCAAATTATATACTTAAACCTTCCTTATGTATTGCTCTATCTGAAGGTCGCATTACAATCCGTTCATTATTTCGTTCACTAGTTTCAGACAAGGACTAACTTTAAAACAAATTACTTCATTACTTTTGTTCGAGTTCGAGTCTCGTCGGTTGTAAATCCTTACTGCTTTTATCTCATATATTTTATAAAATAATTATTTGCTTAATATCTTTGTGTACTCAGAGAGATATATATAACCCCCCTTCTAATATTTTACAGTCGGTTTGCAGTTTATATGCAGCCTGTATCTCACGAGAAGTTATGTAAGCCCATTCCTGAGAGTATTTCTATAATTATGTAACACTAACTGAACATCGGTGTTACTAGAACAACATTTTAGTCGCTTTATAAACAGCCTTTACGTGCAAAATGAATTCGTCAGAATTCATGTTTCTGTAGGTATTTCATCAACTTGACGTAATTGTACGACTAGATCCGTGAAGGCTATTCACACAGACTACTATTATTACCTCCGATATGTTTATTTCGTTATAAAATTAGGTATACAATAGATACAATTTTTACTAATAGATTTGCTATAAAAAAGATATTTACAACCTGCAACCATATTATGATATTAACCTAACCTGCTAGCTTTATATCATAAGACTTACATATTATATTTATTAAAAAAAAAAATCAAATCTTTCATTTCAAAATTCAAATTCGTATATCTAAAATTCGTCTCGTTGTATCCATGGCAACAGCCTAAGCCGAAGTTCTACCTCTTTGGGACACTTGAGCTTGTTGCCAAGCGGTTGAGCGTGGTAAGCGCTCGCTAAACCTATTAATCGAGTAAAACTGTGGAAACCTTATTTGGCAAACAAAAATATATAAGTACAGTTAAATTCGAAGGATTTATGTTAGTAGATAATGTATGTGTAAATAGGCATACATAAAATATGGCAGTACCTTTTTCTCGTGCTATTTATTTTGATCTTTTAAGTAGCCATTGACAAACTTTACTGTAATCAATAAAAAAAAAAATGATTTTTTTTCCATACCATCGAGGATTCGAAATGTTTATTTATAATTCTCCATTCGCCATACTTCACACACATTACGTCTACAATATTTCTTTAATGCAATTACCATTTACAAAAAAGTCTGAGAGAAATACAGACAATGTCAAATCAAATCAAAAATACTTTATTCAATTTAGGCCCTAATAAGGCACTTATGAACGTCAAAACTACCACCGGTTCGGAATACATCCCAGTCATCCAGAAGAACAGGCAAGAAACTCGATTGGGCTTATCTTTTTAACATATACTGATTATATTTAAAATTCATTATACATTACAAATCGATTTTAGTGCATGCACAGAGAGGAGTCAATTCCAGACATCACCATCGTTCACAATAGGACTGAATACGTCCGCCTAACTACCATCTTGGAGTTGAAAATCTATCAGTATGATTTACAGCTGTATTCGAAAGACAGTCCGCTCTAGATTTCTAGGTCATTTAACATCAAATGAAATTTTGGTTAACCTCTAAAACCCATGAACTATAAAACAATAACACGTGAAGAAAAACTTAGTACTCTTTATTGTTGTCGAATTTCGACAACTAAACGCTAGCTAGTTTAAATAAAATTGCAATTTTAAAACAAACGGCTTTTATTTTGATATTTTAAAAATGTCCAAATATTTAAAAAATAAAACTCGTAATTTATTACAATATCATTAAAACTAATTTATTATATATAAAGGATATATATTTATATCAGTTAAATTACAAATAAATACTTATCCGCTTATATAAATCCTTCAAAACATTGAAAGATATGCTCTTATTCACTTCTGTATACTGATTTACGCTTACAGTATCATAGGCAGTTCATAATTACATGAATTATTCCAAAATTGGCTTAGTTAGAATTTCATAAGCTTCCGTGTGGTATTTAGTGATGTCTTCAGCCGGTTTGTTGGCATTAGAGAGCCATACAGATCCGCTTTTACCAAGCTTGTACGCGTCGATAACAGCACGAGCTGCAGATTCCGGCCTATAAAAAATCAGAGCAAGAAAATATAAAATTTCCTGTAATAACATACGATTATTTAATAGCAGTGACTTAACCTTTATCTATTAAAATAATTATTTAATACCATCAAATTTTTACTCTATAGATCATATGCAAAATCGAAAATATTGTTACCAAATAATGTTGAAGTAGATATATGAAAAATAATTATTTTCTACGCCAAATATAATGAAGAATATATTTTAGACACAATCATGATTTCAGTTGTACCTATTATAAGCTATAGAGATTTTTTTTTATTGTGAAATAAGTACAAAACCTCTGACAGCAGACAGAGACCTTAACTAGATTGACAATAATGATAATATTTATGACAATATTTATTTATTTTGGGGTCCGAGACTACTCAGGCAGCGGGTAAAGTACGGGGCGGTGAGGCCGTTTAAAAATAATCACCCAATTACTAGGCCCTAATTAATTAATTAATTGTGAACACCTCTACATAAATATGATTTGTAAGCTATAGAGATTAGTTTGCCATCACATATACACGTTATACACGGACGCGCAGCACTATATTTTACGGTGTAAAATTATTATTTTAAATAATGACGTTTTATTGGAAATTTCCTCGTCTTTATGAATATTTATCAACTTTCTCAACAATCGAGTTATTAACGAAAACGTACGAGCCTTATTTTTTCATCTTAACTTGTTTACAACAATTGAGTTATTTTATATGCTGATTTTTTTTTTAATTCAGCAAGCCACAGCTCATATTTTTAGGTTTATCTACTATTTTACACACATTTCAAATTATTAACCAGGCTATACTATAACATTGAAATAATGTAAACGAGTATATATTAATAAGAGCAAAAAAAACAATTACTTCTGGGTTGGATATACTTGAAGAGCTTCGCCCATTCTCTTGTCCATCACTTCATCAAAGCTGCCCATGTTTTGTAAAGCTATGAGTCCTGTGTCGGTGGCGCCGAAACAAATTGTCAACACGCGAGTACCGCTTCTTGAATAATAATCGTCGTGCTGAAATAAAAATATTAAAAATCACTTCATATTTCTGTTATACACGTATTCATATCATCATCATGATCAGCCTGTAAGAGACCCACTGAAGGGTCATAGGCTTCTTCCCAAAGGAAGGTATAAGGCATAACCACCACGCCAGCCCACAACGTATTGGCGATTTCAAACTCTAAGGAAGAGAGTTTTTGGCGGGATCTTAGTCTGTCATGTAGTGGTTTTTATATTTTATTCATAATCTTGTGTTATTAGACTCTATATTTTGTAATATTGGTGGTGTTTTACGTAATATAGTTCGGTTATTATGCACAAGTGAAGTGGATAGGAAATAATACCACGGAGCATGCATTCTGAGATGCCACCAAAACTCCATGGAAAGTTCTAACAAGGAAACCACCATCTTGTTAGAACATTAATAATCATCGCAAGACATTTACTTGGCAAAATCTTGTTACTTGACGCTGGCTAGTGCACAAACCGTGAAGGAGCCAAAAAAATAAATAATAATAACTCTAAGGAATCCAGTTCTATATTTTTCCCACATACGGTGGTACTACATATCTCAGGTTCCGGTTTCCGCACGATGTTTCCCTTCACCGTCAGCCGATGGTATTACCAATTTAAATTAGTAAATGTACGCGAATTCCGAAAAATTCGTTGATACATGCGGGGGTCGAATTTGCGGACATCGGATTAATTGATTCCACCGGTCAAGCCACAGCACCACCACGACTCTTTTTTTTCGTCTTCATATAAATAAGTCTAATTTAATTATAAATTTGCAAGATAATGATCCGCCCTTGTCTGACTCCTGATGCCGAGGCTATGTTAAAAATTGTTTAATATAATAAATAGTGTCTTTGTAATAGTGAATTTGTTCTTCTTTTGTCATTGAGTGTACGAAGAAAATCCTTTTATTGAAAATGGTATCTGATTACTCTAGTGTATAACATTATACAACATATTAAAGGTTACATTTTATATTTATGCTTTGATATTGTGATTACTTTGTACCCAAAATATACTTAATCTGGCATCCATTTTAATAATTGTAAAAGATTAATCCTTGATATGAAAAATAAGAAAAATACTTTATATGCATATAAATGGCTTATTCAGACAATAAAATGCTAGATCTGGACCTCAAATCACATTCCACAAAGAAAGACTAAACATATGGCACATTTACTAATAAAATTTCCATACTCACCCCAATACCGACGCTGAATTGCATTACAGCGCTTTTTGTCGCGTTATATACCGGGGCAAACGGTAGCGGGTACAACGCAGCAACCGATGACATATTAATTATTGCACCACCTTTACCGCCTTTGTCCTTACGCATTAAGTCCAAAGCTATCAACGAGCCCGTAACCAGGGCCATCTGCAATTTTCGTTTTATACAACATATTAATATTTATTAAGTTTAAAAATAAGTAAAAACTTAAATGGTTTTTCAACAAAATAGAAAAGTATATATAGCTTCCGAGAAATAGATCAATTCTACGTTGACGCGAGCGACGCAACGAGTAAAACCTAATTATCGTTTAAAAAAAAATATGTTTATTTAAATACACCTAACATTTATTTGCGAATTTTATTTACTACAAATTTTCGAGTTTTGTCCGTTATCCTACAGAACACCTTGTGTTGTATTGATCAAAAAGTGTCCTATATATGCGTTATAATATTAGTAATTACTGTGTCAAGTTTTGTGAAAATTGGTTCAGTACTTTCAGAGGAATACGCGTACATAGGGAAAGACATACAGACAAAAATTCTAAAACGAATATATTTTTGGCTTCTATATCGATGACAAAGTCCACCTCGACCATAATTTTCAAAAAATACTTAATGTGCAAATTTGGCTTAGTTACAGTTTTATTATATGTATAGATATATTTCAAATTTACCACAGGAGGTTATTTCCGAAAATCTGTTAGTGATTTCTTTAAAGTATCTCAAATATCAATCCTTAAAAACATTTTTTATTCATCATTTTTATTTTTATTGCGTTATAAATATCGTCCTAATTTTATCACTACATATTATAAAACAAAGTCTACGCCGCGTCTGTCTGTCTGTCTGGATGTTCGCGATAAACTCTAAAACCACTGAACGGATGGTAATACGGTCTTCACCAATAGATAGAGTAGTACACGGGGAAGGTTTAAGTAGATAATTTGTATAGGTGTTTTTTTTTTGTAAATTGGTTGAAATATAATGATAATTGTTGAACGAAGCGGAAAGAGTCAAGCCGCCTGGGAGCTTTCGTCGAAAACGCTGCCTAATCCCTTTGAGATATAACAAAATAATGCATACTGAGATATTCCTCTTTTATAGATCTACAAAAATATCTACAATGGCATAAACCTATATTTTTAGGATAGCTTACTACTATACTCATTTATCTTTTAAAAATGTTCACATATAATGAGGTAATTGGAATGCTATTTAGGCGGATACCGTATTAATCCGCATCAAATAAAATACATTAGTTACTGTTACGGACAGCGAGCCATGTGCGGGACAATTAGTTTTATGTGCTAGTTTTACGAAATATCGGACATAATTTATTACGGTTAAGGTTTTTGTTATTACGGAGTACGTAGAAAGTCAAAATGTGTTAGTTATAAGTTTTTGTGAGTAAGAACTCTGAACATATTGATTGATTGTAAGAACAATACACCACGTAATTTATTAGGGATAAGTTTGTCGGAGAGGAAGTTATAAATACAGGGCACAGAATGGTGTCATAAATAGAAAATGGACAATGGACTCATTGGGTCCATTCACTAAAAATATTCCTACGAGCCCTCCCTACGGGGTGTCGTCGCGCGTCGGGCCAGAAAGAGGCCACACGCGCGGAGTGCGCTCGCTAGCGGATCAGCTGCGAGGCATTTAAATAAGGAATACGAACGGGAAGCCAGGCAGAGATTGTATAGCGTCTGATCAGAACGGACAGAGACTGAGTAGCGTCTGATCAGTACAGACACGCGAAATTGTGATAAATAGTTCGAAAGGTTCAAGATTAGAGATACGCGGCGATAATAAACCACAATAATACCTACGGCAAACGACTCTACGAGCGACGAGTCAACGAGCCACATCAACATTTGTACAATACACCTTGTATTATACAAATAGAACGAGAAATAATTTAATGTTACGGATAGAGCTGACTTACAACCACCTCACATATATTCGCAACATTTCTTGGTCCTTCAGAGCCGGATATTGAAAGCTTCGTTTCAACGAGAAAAGACCATTCTTGGTCCTTCAGAGCCGGATATTGAAAGCTTCGTTTCAACGAGAAAGGACCATTGTTTGGTCCTTCATAGCCGGATATTGAAAGCTTCGCTTCAAGAAAGAACCATTGATTGGTCCTTTGCGAACCGAATATAGAAAGCTTTACTTCAATAAGTGACCATTGCTTGGTCTACCGAGAACCGGATCGAAGAAAAGAAACAGCGATTCGAAGAAAACACAATAACGTCAAGAATTCTGTGAGCATCCACGATCGGCGTACTCAAAATGGTTATTACAAGAAATCAGAGCAACGCAATGGAGGCACAGGAGACGACGATAAGAGTTTTAGACGAATCACCGTTATCTCTAGACGAGCAGGGAATGGAGGGAGTATCACGACCGCAAGATGCGCCCCTCGCACCAGCAACTCGAACAATCACAACAAGAACAGGACGTGTTTCACCGTCACGCTCACAACGATCGACAATGAGCGCGACGATGCGATCACGCCTCGCCGAGCTAGAGGCGGAAGAAAAACTAGCCAATATACGGCGAGAACAACTAAGCATAGAGGCCGAGTTGATTAGAAGACGACTCGCCGTAAAGCTGACATCGATACGCAATGAAACAGAGGATGAACGCGAGCAACTGAACGAGGAGTCAGAAGAACGAATTCACCGTGTGGATGACTGGCTTCGCTCGCAATCCGATGTAGCACGGGGGGAGCAAGCACAGTGCAAACGTATCGATGTGCCACAAAGCGAACGCAGGCCAGAACGACCCGCCCGTTCGCCATCACCGTCGCAGAGTAGCGACATTAAACAACTTGCCGCAGTACTAGAGAAAATGACGCGTACACAGCCCACACCACGCCAAGCCATCGACCTACCGACGTTCGCCGGAGCCATCAATGAGTGGCTACCATTTAAAGCGGCGATGCGTGACTCTACAAAACTGTATCGACTTACACCGGTTGAAAATATAGCGCGACTACGTAACAGCTTGCGAGGAGACGCCCGCGACGCGGTGTCGGCATTATTACATACTGCGGCAAACCCTGATGACATCATGCGCACACTAGAGCAGTGTTTCGGCAGACCGGAAGTCATCATTGATAAAGCATTCGAAGATATGAGGTTACCACGACCTGGAACGACCGCAAGCGAATTGAACACATTCGCAGTGAAACTACAGAATATAGTGTGTATTCTACAAAATTTAGATAAACGAAATTATTTGCACAACCCCATGTTAGCACGAGAAGTATTAGAAAAGCTCAGTCCGCATCTGAAAGCTCGATGGTGCGACTATGCAGAAGAGAACGACGGTACTACAGATCCAGAGATCGTCGTGTTGTCACAATTTCTAATGCGCGAAGCGAGCCGCGCAATAAAACATACATACGCGGCCGCTAATACTACGGCGCCTTCTAGGCGAGAAATGAAACCGGCCTCACCGCAGTTCGTATCGAAAAAGAAACAGAGCGTTTTCACTACAACAGATACCGAAACCGAACGTCGGTGTCCGTGTTGTGAGAAGCCCCATTCGTTATCTCGGTGCCCGCAGTACAAGGCACTGAACGTCGAGCAGCGTTGGGATTTAGTGAAAAGCAAAAGCGTCTGTTTCAAGTGTATTGACAAGAACCACCGTCGAGCGAACTGTAAAGAAAAACCGTGCGGCGTTGATTCCTGCCGTCGCCCACATCACGCATCGCTTCATTTAAACGACCCGAGCAAGATTGAGAAGTCAGTCACAAGTGAGACAGTAATGTCCGTCGCTACTATCTCCGAACCGACAGAAATTATGCTTAAGGTCTGTCCGGTAACTATATCGGGACCTAAAGGTGCGGTAGATACGTATGCGCTGTTAGACGAAGGATCGACCGTTTCACTAATAGATGAAGACTTAGCGAATACTATTGGCGCGCACGGACCGATATACCCGCTGCAAATAAACGGTGTTAACATGGGGAGAGAATACACACAAAGCCAGCTTATACAATTAAAACTGTGTGAACGAGATAGTAATAACGCATACGACCTCCGAGCGCGTACAATAAACAGACTTCGGTTGCGCGAACAAACGATACCGAAGAGTATACTGAAGCACGCGCACCTGAGAAACCTAGCGGTGAAACAAGTGTGCTACGAAAAGGCACGTCCACGCATATTAATAGGCACGGATCACTGGGAAATGATCGTGTCCAGGAAGTTACGCATCGGTAAAGCGAACCAGCCGGCTGCGAGTAAAACTCAACTGGGCTGGGTGGTACACGGAACGGTACCGCACACGATCAATCAAAGCAACGACTACCTGTTACATGTTTACATACCGGGACGCGGGGACAGCAGCGTAGCACAAGTGTTTGACAAACTTGTCAAAAGTCACTTTAGAATAAACGCACTCGGCGGGGCGCGTTTAACGAGATCAGACAACACTGATAATCATGTGAAACAGATGTTAGGCGGGACTATCCAGCGATGCGACCACGTACCGGCCGAGCTACACACACGATCGATCGAGTTATACATAAAGCTCGGCAACTACGAACAAGAAAACGTACGGAGACTACATTTAAATACCGAAACGTTCGTTGATTGGCTGCATCAACTCGAGAACGTAACAAGACAGCGCTTGTCGCGTTATTACAATCTGATAATGATGAAGCAGCTTGAACTACACATACTGTGCGACGCGAGCGAACAGGCTTATGCAGCAGCAGCGTATTGGTGCGTGACATACAACGACAGTCGCGTACACGTCGTGTTAAAGGCAGCAAAGGCGAAAGTCGCACCTAGACGCACACAAACGATCCCACGGCTGGAACGACACGCCGCCGTTATCGGAGCACGTTTGAACGACGTTATTAGCTTATACAAATAGAACGAGAAATAATTTAATGTTACGGATAGAGCTGACTTACAACCACCTCACATATATTCGCAACAGTTACCTTAAGCATTTCATGCACATAAGCATATATTTTTTATCAGGGCAGGACAACGTCCGGCGGGCCTACTAGCTTTAAATAAAAGTTAAATTAGTTAGGAGGTCGGAAGGTTATATAAATTAAAAATTAGAGGTGACCGGTCCGTTCCGGATCTGGTCACGGATACAAGCGCGGCACGACAGTTGATGCGGCCTCGAAAACTGACTTGGGATATTTTATGGTGTGTATTATTTGGAAGTTGTTGCTTCGTTAATACCTGAAACGGTGGCGGTGGAGACTAAAGGTTAGTGAGCCGTCAAAACGATTGTAGAGGAATACAGTTTTAGAGATTTAAAAAAATACAGTCCACTGCCAGAGTACCTATGTCGGTGCAGGGTTGCCACCCCAATATATTTCTACCGTATTTGACACATGTGTTGGCTTTAATTACTTACTAAAAGGTACTGACTGTAACTTCAAAACGATTAGGCTATATTTTAATATATTACTGTTATGTATCCTTTGTAAATAAATTCAAATGTAATAAATCTCCAAATATACCACAAAACTTACCACATTTATATCAATCTCCATTCTGTAAGTGCGCCAACTATCATTCAATATGCCAGCAGAATTTATAACGATATATTCAGTATTTTTATCTCCTAATACTGATTTAAAATTATTTGTTAGCTGCTCTTCGTTTGTGACGTCACATTTAATAAACTGGAGTTTGTCTTCTCCGTGTATTGCGTTAAGCTCATCTCGAAGAGCTACTGCGTTCGCTTCATCTATATCCAATAATACAACTTGCTGAAACATTTAAGAATAAGAGACACGCTAGAGAATAATTAATCAATTTAAGATAACTAGTAAATCGTTAATTTCTTGAACGATGGAGCACCGTTCAGCAACTTTAAAAAAAGAAAACTGTTGTTCATTTAATATTAAGTTCTTACATATGAAATTAGCATTTATGTACCATAATAACTATATATTTTCTTTCGCTATTTTATAGGCAGTTCATTGATTCCATTGCTGAAAAAATTTGGAAAGGAAAATCAATAAAATCTTTAACGGTGGTTTGAACAGCCACATCGGAATTAAAATTTTTTCCCTTGCGAGAAATTGTTCAAAGTCCGAAAAAAGTGGTAATTTGCTGGAACAAGGTCTGAGGAGTATTGTGAGTGTCGGAGCAATCACAGTCTCTCTAATTTAGCGAGAATCTATAGTGAAGTAAGGAGTCCAGCGTTGTCCTCAAGCACCAGTGTGCTAGAGACATTAACCAATCTCGACTGCTTAACGGCTGGCCATTCCAACTTGTTTTACAATCGTTGACAAAACAGATCTATGCTATAATCGTCTCACCAGATCTTAGGAAGTTGTAGTTTATGATACCAGCACTGGTCCACTAAACACTCACTAGTAATCTGAGTCAACTTTCGCTTGGTACAAGATTTAGTCGCTTCTTCTGGCTTCAACCACTGTGATGAGCGTTGTCGTTAAAGACCAATTGTTCTTTATACGTAACGATACGATTCAAAATTCCCTTGGTATTGTGAGATTGTTATTGAATTGAGAAATGTAACGCAGCACTCATTGCGTCTTTGTTTATGTACTCCAGTAAATTTATGCTGTTCCCATTTCTTAAACTTTTTCAGTCTTCCAAACTATTTCAAATAAATTAAAATTATTTTATCACTCACGCCAAAGCCTGTCGCTAACTCTCACGTGGTTTTGGATAGATACACTTCCAAGATAACCATGAATTCTTCTTTGTCAAATAGAGTCTCCGCTCGTCCATGAGGTTTATTCTGTAGGTCAAAATTTCCAGCGGGAAAACGTTGGAACTAAAAAAGTCCCGTGCTTACTTTTACAGTAGCTTCCTCATGTACATCATTAATCCTTCGAGTTGTTTCTGCAGCACTGATGCCATGATCAAACTCGTATATGTAAATAATACTATATTATAAATGTTCCATTTTGTGAAAAACAAACAAATGATTCACTAAATTCGAAACACAAACAAAAGAAACCGAAATTTAAAATAAATTCGAATTTGGAATTCCTAACCAAATATCAAACATTTGAGATCAAATGACCAGTTCGACAAAACGCCAAATTCATATGTAAAGACCTAATAGTATTATTTTACAATAAAGTTACATAACATAATTTATTGTTTTCCTATTTGTAAGTACTTCGATAATGAATAAGCCGATAGATAAATTATAAACATATCATAAATTACATCAGATATATCACCAAATTTTAATACGTGATAACAGTACATCGTTTTAAAAGGTGCTCATTTATCTTTGCAGTAACCTATAGACAGTTAATTATTTGTATAATTGCGTAATTTTACAGATGTGTATTTCATCCCTATGTTATACTTATTACTGTAACAAAAATAAATTACTTCCAGTGTCACACACTATGGAGGGGTTTTCCCCTTATTTTTCGAACTCGGTTAGTTTAGTTTAGTTTAACAAAGTTAACAGATATAAAAATACATGTTTGAGTTCGTGAAGCACACATGCTTGTACACATACAAATATTGCGTACCATACTAATTCTTGTATGTATGACTATCTTTGCTAGTTTAGTCCTCGCAGCCACTCTGGCATCCTTGAGATTGTTGCCAAATTACTGAGCGCCTTAAGCACTCGCCTTAGTGTACGTCCACAGTGACGGTGACTAGGGCTGCGGCGGGTGCGGCCGGTGGTGCTTGCGAGTGGTGACAGTGCTTTTTATTTTTCGACCTGTGACCTACACTTTTGGCTTTGTTATGCCTCAATAGTTCCATCGGACTACGTGGCCACAGTGTGTGACGAGCTATTCTACCGTTTAGACGTATTTTCAGGTGTTCGAAACCATTAATGAGGATTTGTTATTTGCATTAGACGGTTCGATCCTGAGATGGGAGGTGTTGAACACAAGAGATAGTGTGTACAAAATTAAAAAAACAAAGAAATAAATGGTGAATTTTATACTTTATATAAATAATTAAAATTATATCCTACAAAATCCTTTGAGTGTAAACACAAAATTAATAAAAACAAATAAATAAATGGTGGGTTTTAATACTTTATATAAATAATTAAAATTATACCCTACAAATTCCTTTAAATGTACTCGAATAGTCCATGTCCACGTTTATAGTCAAATAAATACTGAGCAAAATTTCGATTTAATTTTAAAATTTGCGAGCGGCTAGATCGAACTGGTTTGTTACACCCGCCAACCGCGCGTTGTATCGCTCGCTACACAGACCAGTAGTGTGGCCACAACTGGCGTGTAGGAACGTTTGAAAACACCGCGCGCTATGTCGCTCAGGTCCGTCGCGCTATGTCGCTCAGGTCCGTCGCGCTATGTCGCTCAGATCCGTCGCGCTATTTCGCTCAGGCCCGTCGCGCTTGGCGCTCACCGTAGTAGTCACTACACTACGGACGCAAGCCGGCGGTTTCATATGTTCTTATATGTCGGGTGAGTGCCTTAAGCGCTCCCCTTAGTAGTCCGGTGAAACTGTAGCGGCCTTAACAAGCCAACAGCGTAGTCAGTTCGAAAAAAAAAAGTTTCATATGTTTGATATTTCGTGATCACCGTCGCAACCGCCCTAGACCTGCACTGTGGACCTCGCCTTAGTTGTGATGGCCCGACAAGCCAATAACGTTTGTCAGATTGAAAAAAAAATGTAATATGCATTCTGTTATAATAATACACGTAAACTATTTAATATTAACCAATAGAACACATTCGAATACAATAGATTGTACCTTACAGTACCTTAAATCTAACTTTTACATTGAAATATTATCTAAATAATTATACAATAAATGAAAACTGACTTATAAAAAAATTATCAGAACTTCCTTGATATACACAAAGATTAAGTAATCTTCGTAGTCTTGGGTTGTTATAAATCTAACAATACCTTCATCACCATCTTCGATTTTGAGGAGCTGGAGTATCTTTAAAAGCCAAGGCTAATTATATAAAAATCAGATCTTCTTGAGAATACCGCCATTTTATTAAAGAATTGTCCAAATCTGAGTAACACATTACATTACATTTATTTTTCTTCTCTATTCTTACACCCACCCACATTACATTTCGTAATAAATTATTTTACAACTAATTATGTCTTATTGGTCAGATATATTGCGTCAGAAAAAAACTGATTTTAAGATTAAATTGCGCAATGTTTTAACAGCCTTAATAATTATTTTTTTTAATATTATTTGAGTATTTCACATGACAAAACGGAGCCGCGGATATAACTAGTTTATCTATAAAATATTGTAATATAACATTCAATTTACTTTATATTGTTCTCATATTGTATTACTATTTCAAAAGGAAATATTAAAATAACAAGTCATCGAACAGAACTACTAATATAAATGTCCATATTTTAATTTAAATAATAAAATATAAATTATTATATTATACACCGCGTGTATATAAACAAAAAGTGTACACGTTACCTTAGCGCCCTCGGCTAGAGCAATTCTTATTATATGGGCTCCAATCCCTCGAGCTGCTCCGGTAATCAGGATCACCTTGTCTTTCAATTCATACGCCATTGTGTATAATAAATAATACACTAAGACTTCTTTTTTAATAATGTTCGTCTTAAAAGATATCTCCTTTTTATATAACATATCTATTCGTAATAATCGTTATCAATTAAGCTGGTGTACTCGATATCATTTCAGATAATGAACTATATTATATTGTATTATTAACATACTAGCTTTTGCTCACGGCTTCACTCGGATCTATGTAAATTTGACCTATCCCTCGGGAAAAGTATTTTTTCCCCGAACGAAAAGCATCATATGTCTTTTAGCGTACCTACATCTTATAACGTGTATACAAAAGTTCAAAATTAGAGGTTGAGTAGTAAAAGCGTGAATGTCTAACAAAGTAACTCCGAATTTAATGTAATTATGATTTGCCACATATTGTTTTTAACTTTTTTTTTTATGTTATAGGGGGCAAACGAACAGGTGGGTCACCTGATGGTAAGTGATCACCGCCGTCCATAGACACTAGCAACACCAGGGGAGTCGCAAGTGCGTTGCCGGCCTTTTAAATATGTGGGCCTCCGGCGCTCAAAACTTATGAATGAAATAATAAATATAGCGAAAATCTTAATATATCATATACATCGACGAAATGTGGACTATAATGGAAAAAAAACACTTTAAAAAAATATTACAAAAAAAAAAACATGTTTTCTTGTTCTTTATAAACCTGTATAATTACTCCACGTGCGATATAATTTTTTGGGTAACAAAAATTAAGAAACCATGCGTATACGGCTTAAAAATGTTATATAAACATTTCTGTAATTACCTATGTTCATGTCTGTTGAAATACACAACGGCAGGGAGCAACTTGGACTAAAGGATTAAATTCCAGTTGTCTCTTCTTCCCCTTATTCCACAGGGAACGTGCTTCACTTGGCTGAGTAGGGAGGCTTCAAGTTAAAGTATGCTACTCATTTTCATCTTGACTGACTCTATCACCTTTTAGTTTTCTTTTATCAAAGTCAATGGTTATTAGAACCCATTAGATTGTACAAATATATTATTAATGTAAATTATAAAATTAAAAATCTTGACTCCACTATCAATTCTGGTGGTAGTTGATTGCTGGGTTATAACGTAATAATAACGCTGTTGAAACGAGATAACTTTGAGGCCTTTGCTCTTTGCGGATTAAAAACGTAATATGGGAAATATTACGTTATTCATGTTCTAAATGCGTTTAATATCGACATACGTCAACATTATTAGGTGACCATGGAACAAAATAACAGATAATAACATAAAGTGACAATCTATTATCAATCCAGTACCATATAAGGTGATCACATGGATTTTGATTAAGAATTTTTTTCAATTGTATAGAATATGAACAGGGAAAATTGTTTGTTTTTTTATAATGGGTAATGATTGATATACATAATTATCTTTAATATAATAAATCATTTAACTGCCGCTTTACCGTTATCATTGTTATTCTGCAAATATTGCAAAATCATTACGAAAGATAAAAAAAAGTTCATTAAGTTTATCCACATACGATAAAATACATTACTACATTAAAACCAATTGCGTATTTTTATCAGAAAGCAATCGGTTTCCAGGCCAATAATCCAGTCACCACCATTGCAGCCGATGAACACTCCTGGGGCTCGGTTCCAGAATCGGGTCGGGGCGTATACCCCGGCAGACGGCGCCTCTCGCAGTACCCCTCTGCTTATCAGAGGGGACAGGGGATGAGGTAAGGACGGGCCTGCTTCGGTTCGCCCGTCAGAGGGTGGAGGGAGAAAACCTCCTTAAAAAGTTACCGTGGGAGAAAACCACGTAAAAAAGTTACGGAGGGTAGTGCCTTCGGGCGGCGCGAGGAAGGAAACCTCGGTAAAAAGTCACCGTGGGAGAAAACCACGTTAAAACGTTACAGA
Organism: Antheraea assamensis; assembly: GCA_035772565.1. Taxonomy (NCBI): domain Eukaryota; kingdom Metazoa; phylum Arthropoda; class Insecta; order Lepidoptera; family Saturniidae; genus Antheraea; species Antheraea assamensis. Next base: position 1,834,683 of record JAQQSE010000191.1, on the reverse strand, counting down.
CGGGTGTGCCTTCGGGCGGTGAGCGGGAGGAAACCTCGGTAAAAAGTCAACGTGGGAGAAAACCACGTTAAAAAGTTACGGGTGTTGAGGAGACAACCTCGTTAAAAAACAGACGGGAGGCCGTCGGGCGGAGGGAGGTAGAAAACCTCGTTAAAAAGTTACCGTGGGAGGAAACCACGTTAAAAAGTGACAGTGGGACGGCCTTTGGGCGGAGGAAGAGGGAGAAAACCTCATTAAAAAGTTCCCGTGGGAGGAAATCACATTAAAAAGTGACAGAGGAGTGGACTTCGGGCGATGGGAGAGGGATAAAACCTCGTTAAAAAGTCACCGTGGTAGAAAACCACGTAAAAAAGTTACAGGTGGTGGTGGTTGGAGGGGGTAACCCCTTGGCTGCCAAACCAGATCAAGGAGGGAAGGGGCTGGGGACCTGACTTTCCATTGCATATTGGTTCGGTAGACGGGTAGGCAGCTTGACCGGGCTGTCGTCACGGTTATGGCGTTAGCGCTGGGCCTTGTCGCCGGGGTGGCATGGTGCTTACTTGTTTGATCCTGTGCCACTCCATAGCGCGGCAGACGGTATCTCGTGGGTTTTTTTAGTCAGTAAGAGTCTAACACCCCACAGCTCCCCAGGGCTGTGGGTGTCCAATGAAGGATTTCTTCCCACATTAAAAAAAAAAAAAGTATCATAGGGAAATAGGTAAAATTAGGCAGGTTAGTGTTTTCTATTGATGGAGTTATTATGTAAAATGATACGTGTTGAAATAAGAAATTGGCTCGTGATGTACTTCTACCTAAAGTGTCATAGAAATTTATTTGTTAAAACAGGGTTACAGTTTGTTCAGAATCTGAGAAGTGGGTCGGTATATATATACATATATTACAAAGTATGCTGTTATTGTTTTTTAGGTTTCATTATTGTAGTAATTTTTTAAACGATTCTAAATACCTCATTACATTATTATAATGATGATAAAGTACGGTTTGTGGGTTATTTAAGCCTATTTTACTCATTACCTTTGTAGTTCCGTGGTTGATAATATTTTCACAACTCCTAAAGATAAGTTTTATATTTATTTGTATACATACATATATAAAATAAAAATACATACTTTTAATAGAAATACATTTTATCATGATACTCTATATGTTTATACATTTTTTAATATATGTTATAATAAATTTCATCATCTCATATAAATTTACTGTAACATCGGCTTTGACAGAATTTCGTAAGCCTCTGTATGGTATTTGGTGATGTCTTCCGCAGGCTTATCAGCATTAGATAGCCATATAGACCCGCTTTTACCATGCTTGTATGCGTCCATAACAGCACGACCAGCAGACTCCACCCTATGAAAAAATATTTGAGTTAGATTTTTTTTGTAGGTAATGGCAAGTTAAACAACTTAGATAGTATCAAATAGTAGCGGTACAGCCAGCTTTAAAATAATAGATGTTTACCTAACATTGTGTACCTATGCATCAAGTAAAAATTACTGCATAGATTTAGATATATTTTTTTTTTTTTTATTTCATACAACTGAATCTTATCTAAAAACTAATTACCTCGATATCTTAATTTTAAAATAAAATGATTAAAGTTTTGACAAACTATGTTTTTTTATAAACGGGATAAAAGACTATTTGTGAAAAGTAAATATATTTTTGCTCTGACTATAAAATATATTATTGAGATAAACAATACAAAAGAAATAACAGTTTTTTTTTTTTTTTTTCGAACTGCCCTACACTGCTAGCCAATAAGGCCTTTACAGTTCCACTGGACTAAAAAATAACAGGCAGCAGCTTGTATTAATACATAATAGATAATTATTTACTTATAGAAGGTAAACGTCGACTTAATAATGTAGTAATTTCAACAATATAATTACAATCGCATAGTGGACTAGTTCCTTCAAAGACCAGGCAAATTGTATGAAAACAATATAAACAAAAGAATTTTGTAACTTCAATTTCTACAAAAATAATTTCACTGTTATATTATGGACTGGCAGTGCTTCTTAAATATCCGGATGCTAAGCCGCGTAGATTCGTATTGAGAACTAGCTGTTGCCCGCAGCTCCGCATGCGTTTTTTTTTACAATTATTGTTTTTTTTTATATTATAGGGGGCAAACGAACAGGTGGTTCACCTGATGGTAAGTGATCACCGCCGTCCATAGACACTAGCAACACCAGGGGAGTCGTAAATGCGTTGTCGGCCTTTTAAATATGTGGGTCTCCGGCGCTCTCACTGACCGAACGAAACGCAACAGTGCAAGAACTGTTACTTCACATGGGCTTTCTGTGAGAGGGTGGTACTAATAATAGAAACTAGTAATAGTTTCAGCGTAGCTCTACCACCTACAAATATAAATGAAATATAAATGAATATTATGAAATGTAAATGAATATAAATGAATATGAAATATAAATGAATATAAATCAATATGATATTGAATATGAATTACTTCTTATAAGATCAGCTATCTGTTAGTGAAAGTTCCGTGAAAAATGGTTCAAACGTTTTGGATATAGTACTGCAAACAAAGCCATGGGTGAAAGCTAGTCCAAAATAAAAAAGCTTTAATTACTTTTATAACGTTAGCTATCTGTCTGTGAAAGTCCCATGAAAATAGGTCCAATCTTTTTGGAGATAGTACTACAGACGAAGCCATGGATGACAGCTAGTCTAAAATAAAGTAGCCTATGTTACCCGCTGTAATTTTAACTATCCGTCAGTGAAGTTTTTATCAAAATCGGTCCCGCTGATTCGGAGATTATCCGGAACATACAGAAGGATAGACAAATAGACAGACATAAATTTTAAAAATTGTATTTTTGTTATCAGTATCGTATATACGTTCATATTCAATCAGTAAAAAGTCGTTATTTTGATATTACAAACAGACACTCCAATTTTATTAGATAAAAATATTTGGTAATTGAAGGGAGCATGTTATAGAGGTTACGTAATAAAAATTAAGTACTTTTGCATTGGGAACGTTTCAATTGCTTCACTTAATTTTTGCCCCATCATTTCATCAAAAGTGCCTCTGTTATTAATAGACATGATTTCGGTATCGGTAATACCGAAACACATTGTCAATACTCGAACACCAGTTGTTAAATAATAATCATCTTGCTGAAATAAAAACAAATAAGATTTATATTATGTGTATTATATATCGAGTATCGACAAATGAGATGTTGGTTCCACCATGTGGAATGAACATTAAAAGCATTTGGTACAAAACGTTGGAAGTTAAGTTGTGACAGTCTTTTTGGTTTGATCATGCCAGACTTTCTAGACAGGAACTGATAGGGAAAATCATCTCCGCTTTGAATCGATGATAGCTCAGTTGGTAGTGTTTTTGGACACAACGTCGAAAGTTTCGAATCCTAGCAACTGAGTCGGAGCTTTCGGTGAAGGAAAACATCGTGGTGAAACCCTAGCATGGTGGTAAGGCTTTTTCTAAGTCCGTCTGGCTAACTTCCACCCTCAAGTTGAAAATCTGTCGCCAAGCGCCTGTCGCTGTGCTCCGGCAGCTGCACTTGAGAGCCAATCTCCCTTTTGGTTAAGCGTGACCTACCATCTTAGACCACATCATTATGTAACATCAGATGAGATTGTGGTCAAACGCTAACCTATAAAGTATAAAAAAAGTCTTTGGATAATTTCCATCATATGTTGTGAGAATGTAGCCGGAACAAAAAATTGCGCCAAAAAATTGGTCTTAGTTCCTGTAGGATTGTTGAAGGGGCTAAAATTATATTGGGAGATTCTGTATCTAGTGCGGCTAAAATAATTTATAAGTTTGTTTCCTTCCTTCTCTATCTGTGAGAATCCAATTTAATGGTACATGAAACCAACTAAGTTACCCTACGACACTGGCTTAATCATCAAGGATCTACTGAAGCCTCGTCAAAATAAAAATAAAATAAAAAGGGTATTAAATAATTTATCCACGTATTTTCTGTCAATCTTTTGTACTATGACAATCTATTTACAAACTATAGACAGTCTTTTGAAACAAAGAATCTGTAATAAAAATGACAAGAGCTGCACTTGTGCATGCATCATGCAAAAAGTAACGGTTAAAGTTCAACCTGTTCCTTTTAGTTTTTCTTCTTAGAGACTTGGTCCCTGTCTAAATAAATATCGTTAATATAGAGTTATTAGAGTTAAAAAAAAATACAATTTTTATAGGCATTACGCATATAGCGATGTGTAAAGTGGGGCATGCGGTGTGGTGCGCATGCACTGGAGAGGGGAAGTATTAGGATAACATCGTTTACAACAAAATTTTATAAGTAACGTGTCGGTGTATTAAGCATTCATTTTTCTCCATTTTTTCTTCTGTGCATTAACCAAATTATTAAGAAAAAAAAACAATAGACCCGAAATCGCGAATATCGGTTAGTTACTTAAATAAAAACGAGACTGCTAATCATCGTAATACATTTTCCTTACTTACCCCAATACCGACGCTGAATTGCATTACAGCGCTTTTTGTCGCGGCATAAACAGGAGTGTACGGAAAGTTGTACAGGGCGGCAATAGATGACATGTTAATGATTGCGCCGCCCTTACCGCCTTTGTCCTTACGCATTAAATCCAAAGCTTTTAACGAACCCGTAATCAAAGCTGTCTGCAATTTGCATTTTATAAAAGTATTATAATGTATGAATATTTCTTCGTTTTCAAAACTAAATAACAAATGAAGTGTTTATATTGAACGTTTTTTTTTATAAATATTACTTCTGGGTGAGATGACGTCATGTTATCTATTCTATTTCCCACTTGGCTGTGGCATTTAAATATAAATATATTATTATGAAGTAGTGAATATCAAAAATGAAAACCCTGAAACAGTTTCTAAAAATTATCATTTTTACAATAAAAATTATAGAACTTATAATTAAAAAAAAACATCCAAAATGTAATTAAAATTAAGATGTTTTAATGAAATTTCCAGGACTTATCGTTTAATATTCATATTTTCAAACTATATTCATAAATAATTAGTATTCATTTATTATAATATTAACTTTAAATATAGTTTTCAAATATGAATTTAAATTACTTCGCGGTTCAAATAAAGAAATGATTTTTCTTTATTCACGTGCATGAAAAATTTAATTTTGATTATTTTGGAAGAAAATTCCACTGCTTGCCAGTAATTTAAATAATATAAGTCTGTTTATCACCAAGCGGTGCACGCTGACGGTACGTACAGCAAGCTCCCACGCGCCGTTGACGTGATTTCAACTGCTGTCAGTCGTAACTCATAAAAAAATATTTTTCAGTTACAAAGATATTTTGATAACAAATTTCATTCATTCCATATAATTACGTCGCCTTAGCCATCTATTCATATTATCATGATATATAGTAATCTATATAACACTTATCGTAATTTTTTTATCTTGTTTTGACGCATACTCGTATATTTCTTGACTATCATAATTCATAACTAAACTATACAACAACTTCAATATATGTTATACAGGCTGGAATTTTTTAATGCCACCTGGAGGGAAAGTACTCTAAATAATAGAGATAGCAAATTTTACCCCCAAAGAAATATTTCTTTATTTTTGAAAAGAAATAAAACTGCATTCAAAGATTTTCGAAAATTCTTTTACTTCACCTGGGAGTCGAACCGACTAAAATCTGTAAACATTACACCCTGTAATTTTATTGCAGCGATCGTTAGGGTCAGTCAAAAGGATGAAATCTCTCTAACATACTTGTAGATATCTTGTATCATCTCTCTTTATATTGTGCTGAACATCTTTAAAATTCTGCAAATAGATTTTCAATAATTTATTATATGTCGCCATTACTTACCACATTTATGTCGATTTCCTTTCTGTATTTGCTCCAACTATCATTGTATATACCAGCGCTGTTTATGACAATGTATTCAGTACTTTTATCCTCTAATACTGATTCGAAATTTGATATAAGCTGTTCTTCGTTTGTAACGTCGCATTCAATAAACTTGACTTTACCATCTCCATGTTTTGCGTTTAGTTCGTCCCGCAGAGATACTGCGTTCGCTTCATCTATATCTAATATAACAACTTCCTGAGAATTAAGAGCAGTTAGACAAACCTATATAAATGCTATCTGACCTGGCAAACGTTGTTTTGCTATATAAATGATTTCTAGGGAATTTCTGGTGAAGAAAAAAAAAACGAAATGGAGTGAAAAACATTCACAAAAAACACAATGGTTTTAATTAGCTCTTTTTTAGGGATAACTTACCAAGCGATAATTGATCAGTTATCGAGCGGGATGAAAAATGATGAATTACTAAAATCACTATTAAATAATAGGGGTTGGTGTTAGAAGGGTAAAAATTTAGGGCTGTATGTATTTTGTAAGGCCTCATTATAACAAAATAAAAAGATATAAAATTGTACAAAAAAAAATGTTAGGTGTGGACAACCTTTATCACTTAGGGCTATGAAAAATAGATGGTAGCCGATTTTCAGACTTACTGAATATGCATATAATATTTCATGAAAATCGGTCAACCCGTTTCAGAGGACTATGGTAAATAGCATTGTGACACGAGAATTTTATATATAAGAAGATGATACAGGTTTACGGTCGTTTTGAGCGCGTCACGCACAAATTACTTTATAGATTTCGCCAATGTTTTTTATGATTTCTCTTCTTACATTCTTTAATCCTTGTCTAAAAATTATCACGATATATTCATGTAAAGTTACATTATTAAAGTTTTCAGTGCCTATCACTGAAACAACCACTACGCTTTCAGCGATGTCTGAACTGTACAAGCGTTGTGGTGCGCATGCGCATGAACGGGCAAGTAAACAGATAACGTTGCACGTTCTAAGTATATGTTATGTTATATATTTTTCTTCTATACATAAAACATATTATTTAAGATAGAAAACAACGCAACGATAATAAAGTGGCGAGTATCAGGTGGTTTCTGGATAATTGAAAAATTTTAGATAACGCTTTCTATAGATTTTTAATTAATTGATAACTGAAGATATTCCTTTTATCTGTGCTGTTATTAAAAACAAAAGACTAGTCTTAAAGAAATACTCCAAGAGGACCATGAAACTGTTGTATATCTTTCGGTTATTTTGTATGTCTATATATTGCAGTATATATATAACACATAACATAGAAATGCCTATCAATGTATATAATTTTGTATGCTTATAATAATGTGTACTCTGCAATAAACGATTCACTATTATATATCACCACTCGTGAATTATACTTATTTTTACAAAGAGCTTATATTCTTTTTTGTGTAGGTCTATTTTTATATGTATATAAAAATATAGTAATATATGCATAATTCTGTGACATATTTCAAAATATACTGAAAGACAATAAAATAAAATGACAATAATCCGATTTCGTTTTCACTTGATTATTAATGTTAATAAAATCTGAAGAGTGTAATCTTTCTCACAACATTTCATTTACATCGTATCTTATTATTCTATTTTTCTGAGACATTACAATTACGATCATAATCAAAATATACTTCATTCAATTTAGGCCCTAATTAGGCGCTTATGAACGTCAAATTACCACCGGTTCGGAAAACAACCCAGTCATCGAGAAGAATTCAACATTCGCTTGGCTGCCGCATTATAGCTGACAATTAAAATAAACACATAACTACGGAGGAGAACTTTATTGCTAACATCGACCTTCAACAATAGAGTAAGCTCTTAAAAATTGTCTTATTGCATACTGTTACATTCCCTAAATCACTAGTAATCAATTATAGAGAAATATTTTCAATCTACAAACACGACGGCTTTAAAGTTCTGTTATAGTATAGATTATTTTCTATATAATACTTATAGACTAGGATCCACGGAAATCTTTAGGAACCGTGACGAAAAACCGACATCCTGAAGTTAGCCATAGTCACAACAGATGTCGATAAATTTATTCAAAAAAAGTTACCATCAAAGTAAAAGTAACGACATCTACATATGTTTGCATGACAACTGACAACTGTATTCACTATATTTATTTAATTCTATTGTTAGTATCAGTTTTTCACAATAGATGGCGCTAAATTTATACAAAAAAAAGTTGCCAGCAAAGTAAAAGTAAGGACATCTACGTATTGCATGAGAACTGACAACTGTATTCACGATATTTATTTATTTCTATTGTTAGAGTCGTTTTTTCACAAATGGACCGGCAATCCCAGGACTATTAGTGCATACAAGCCAAAAGTGTATACGTTACCTTAACGCCTTCATCTAAGGCAACTCTGACTATATTGGATCCAATCCCACGAGCTGCTCCAGTGATCAGAATCACCTTGTCTTTCAATTCATATACCATTGTGGTTTCGTTGTCACTTCTATTACAAGCTCTATTAACTTATATTTTGAGTAGGATTTCTGATTTCTCGACTTATTTTATTCCTCAATATTCCCAAATTCCTGGGACTTTCTAATAGAGAGTTATCGAGAAACTAGAATTTATAAAAACTATCATAGGCAATAAATAAATGAAAATAATTAAATTTAAATATGTAATAATAGAATAAACCAAATTAACAAATCAAAATTAATTAAAACATCTACCAACAAAACTTTTGTATCTATATACATGGAAGCTGACAATATTCATACTAGATTCTTGAAAACGTAAATAAATACGGTAAATCGCTGGTCGGTCTCTATTTTTAATAATAGACACTTATAAAAATACAAAGCTACTAATTAGCATCGTCTAATAACAATTTTTTAAATTTAAGTACAAAGTTTATGAGAAAATCGGTTTACTTCATATTATGTCGAGGTTGGTTTTGTTGCCATTAAAGTTTTAAATAAATTTTTAAGACTTAGTTTATTTACCAGTTAACTCAAAGAAGCGAAATTCTACTTCTATTGTGGTTCTGGTTACCTTACTTTCAGTATAGCATCTAGTTCAGTCAAAACACAATTTCTATACACTATTTTCTCGCCTTCTATAATATTCACTTCGGATAGTGTCAACTAAAAGCTATAATTTTCACACACAGTACGAAGATAAATTCCTATTATTTGCTTTTAAGGCGCTTGAACATTCGTGAGCGTAAAGAATTTAATGATGAAGGCGTTGGTCCATTTTTAACAATATGCCTTACTTACGATTACCAGTTCTCCAGGAATTCTTTCGGCAAAAGACGTTAAGTATATTATTTATTAAATTTCTCAAATCCAAGTGCACTACTCTGTGGCTGCACCGCACGCTATCTACTATGCAACCATATAAAAATGCTTATCGCGTACGACTTAAGTTTGTTCGATTTTTCTCGGTAACGTTCGGCAATTATCACTCTCTTCGGTTGTTGACACGTTCGACTACTCGATATCTTATATTATTACATATAAACTGTATGCGTTTGTCAATGTTATGTATAAATTATTTATCCTAAGGAGAGTTAAACGCCCTATTCTAATTGGCATTATGACTAATTTTCAATTACTGTCCTATAATACTCTAGAATATATACTATTTTCAAAAAGCATAATCTTTTTGGAGAAAACAAAGGATTTTTACAAAATAAACGCAAATGTAATTTTAATTTTAAAATGCGTGCCAAAACGCTTGCCCGTATCATGGCGTCTGTTTATGACGTCATGATATTGACAACATAAACAGCGAGCACATAACAAGTGAACTACAGAGTACTTTATGTCATAGATTAGAACTTAACGTGAACAAAGCAACAAATTAGTTATTTTGCGTTATAAATATGAATGATAAAGTGTATAATATATATAATAAAAATATCAACAGCCCTAATACAAAAGGACGTTTGCTAAAGCGTGACGTAATTCGCTCTGATTGGTGTTCAACATAAGGTGGACGATTGCTGTATTTTATAGTTTTATTTTATTAAATAAATTATCAATCTCAACCTGAATATGAAAATAAATACATTTTTCCTAATCTATTCATACGGTTCTATGGGATAAACAGATTATTTTTGTAATTCATGATTACTGTCATCATGCCAATTATCCTTAGCTATCTATTGTACTATTAAAAATGTCATAATAAACTTAACAATGAAGGCATGTCTAATCAGATAGGAATGTTTTCACCAAAAAAACATTTACTTAAAGAGTTTTATGAGGTTATCGTTTAGAATGAAGAGATATTGCAAGCTTATCGCGATGCAAAACAAAATCAACTGTAAAGAGACATATAATAATATTATTGTAAAAATAATCGTTTTTATAAAATTTCATACATAAAGATGTAATAGACTGTTACACCTTTATAGTAAACTAAACTGATAACCACAACTGTCTCTTTTATTATCTGAACTATATATTTTTGTACAGAATAACAAATATATGGATCACACCTAATTATGTTACTTTTCCACGACAAGAAAACTGAACGCGAAACACGTAATGCTTATAAAAATATACCCTTATAAAGTAGTTACATGATATTCTGTGTAACGGCAGCCATTAATCAACTTTTGAGTGGTGGTGGTGTATATTTGCTGTATAGTCAAGTCATCTTAGTAAGTTCACCTCGGAATATGAGATACCTAGCTATAAATTCGTATAAACATGTATTTTGACATCCCAAAAGTCGTCTTAAAACCTACTTATGATAAGATGTCCGCGACTATTAAAATCTAAGGTCAAAGGTTGTTGTTTTGCAAATATCTCGTTTCCTATGAGTTTTTCGCTGTTTATATTTGTAATCAATATTGTAGAGGATAAAATTCCATACAACTTATGATTGCAATTTTTTTATACGTTGAACCATTTTCGAGATAGAGGGCGGAGAGCGCGCGATTCGAGCATCATTTCAGGTCACCCGCTAGTCCCGGTCAAAAACACGCCCTATAAAGTTTTATTTCTCCTATTAATATCATAAATAAAGTACAAAATATAAAAACAGTAACCTTTTCAGTTTTGTTTTAACAAGTGTCAATTAAACATGTAAGTGAGGATATTGTATATTCTGTTTGTATAACAGGAAGCAAAATTTTTATTTCATAAGTCTTGAAATTAAGTTTTAGGTTAGAATTAACATTATCTTGTCAACCGCCCGTGGTGTAATTCCGGTTTCCCTTATACTTAATATTCTCAATAGATGGCGCTTATATGACACACAAAATTTACTGAAATAACGAACTGAGCATGCGGTGCATGTGCACACACACACACTTGTCCAGCATCTTAGAAGTGGATTGTTAAATAGAACATATTCAATTAATTAAACAATGGAATGCTATCAGTTGCAGTGTATGTAACGTGTATCACTTCAGACCGGTTACACCTATTCCGTTCATCAATGTTTATGCTGTGTTTGTAATTGTCAGGACAAGGTTGGTATTGGGGAAAATATTTGAAAAATAGCACGGTAAAGTGAAGAGTTTGAGTTAAAAAAATCTCCATATTGTAGGGATCGGTAACGACGAGTATAACACCTTCTATAGCAATCAGAGCACCTATTATTCACTTGCGTTAAGCGTAAGGCCTAATCAAGGCTCATTCTAACAGTTCGGCTTCTGACGCATCTACCTCACTTCCAGTCCATCAGTAATTCAGTGATAATAATTCAATTCAATTCATAAAATATGCCATTTTTTAATCAATGTTTTCTTATGATGTTAACACGTAAAATTGTCGTCCGTAAACCGATTTTAAAGACAATCATTTTTTTTTAAACCGTGTTAAATTTTACGAGAGAACAGTTAGTACTTACACCCGTACGAAACCGTGACTGGCAGCTGGTGTACAATATAAGATATGCGACGACATGCAATATCGTCCTAAGACTATGATAGCATTGGAGGGCTCATCAGTCAGTCATTTAAGCGTTTTTTTTCATTTGCCAATTATTGTGGCAATTTTATAATTCTGGCACAATACGCATTAGTTCCTCAGGTATAATTATTATGTTCATTAATTCGAAGCAAAATCAAACATTTAAAGGGAAACACATTTTTATACTTTTCAATATATTTTATTAAAATTCTTATCTTATGGTAACACACAACTTATTGTAACATTGGCTTAGATAAAATTTGATAAGCCTTTGTATGATATTCCGTGATATCTTTTACAGGTCTATCGGCATAAGAGAACCATATCGACCCGCTTTTACCAAACTTGTAGACGTCGATAAGAGCACGAGCTGCAGACTCTACCCTATAAAAACATAACGGTTAGAAAATATTTCTTTCTCAGGTATCAAAATATTCGACCACTTAGCGGTGATACACTTCATCAAAAGAATATTTAGGTAAATGAATAGTATAAAAGTAGGTACTTCTGTATTGGCAACATTTTAATTTGTTCATTTAATTTATGTTCCATCATTTCATCAAAGCTGCCAATGTTTTGTGATGCTATAAGTCCAGTATCAGTAAGACCGAAACACATTGTCAACACACGAATACCCGTCCTTAAATAATAATCGTCGTGCTGAAATAAAATAAAATTAATAAATCCCATTTTTTTTTCTATACACATATAAATAAAACACAATCAAAATCACAAAATTTAGGCCCTAAGAAAGCGCTTATGAACGTCAAAATGACCACCGGTTCGGAAAACAACTCAACCATCGAGAAAAATTTACCAGAACCTCGATTGGGTTTATCTTTGTAACATATATAGATGTGTATTTAAAATATACTACATGTTACAATCGTTTTCAGTGGATGCACAGAGTGGAGACAAATCCACACATCACCATCGTGCACTTATTGATTTACTCTATAATAGCCAAAACCTGCTTTTCATGGCTCTTAAATTTACAGTCTGCCAAATAGGTAAAATGCTTTGGGACTTTGGTATAAAACCTAACACTATTATCTAAAAAACTGTTACTGGTTACACTAAGTCGGAAACATGGCACAACCAGTTTGTCACAGGTTTGTTTGGTTTGATTCATATTACAGTAATATAAATAGATGCATTCCTTATTAAACTGCCTTCACTTGAATTCAAATTACCGAGCGTTGCACAGCGCGCATGTTTTTGACATTCGAACTGAACACAGTATATACGTATGGCAATACATATAACGAAATATAAGCACAATGTATACATACTTATATTTTCCGCCGCATTTAGTCCATACAAAAATTCCTTACTTAAAAACCACAATAAAATATGATCGAATTGATTGTAACCTCTTTTTACAATAGTTTGTAATTATCCTAATATATTAATGTACTCGAGGCCTGTGATATGAATGACGTCATTGAAATTTTATGTTGGGGAAATATATAAAATAAATAAATAATGGAAATAGATTACACCTTCTCAGCAGCTAGTCCAAATAATTGCAATAATAATTACCCACGCTCATATGAAAAATTGTTTTTGAAGTTAAACCTCTTTTGACGCGTTAGGGAAAAATGATGAGAGTAATTTATTTTATGCGCGCGCACATCGTCACGAAAAACCGACACCCTGAAGTTAGTTATAGTCAACATTTTGTTCAAAAAAAGTATGTATGTATTAAATACCTTTTTTCTATGTCGTTTTTCTACAAACGTAGAATAAAGCGAAAGATAAAATTTTTGAAAAGATTTTTATCTTGTTACGCCAAAGAAGTATAACTTCTTACGCGTGTACATAAGTACACACACGCTTTTTTTTCCAAGCCGATATTCATAATTCAAATGATAAATACTTCATATGTTTATTTTATCCGAAACAAAGACATATTCATTTAATAAAATAATAATAGACGGTTATTAAGCATAGATATATTTTGTAACAGATAATGATTTATTATAAGATTATGAACTACTTTATAAATATTTTCACACTTACCCCAATGCCTACGCTGAATTGCATTACAGCAGTTTTTGTCGCACCATATATTGGAACAAAATGCACTAAGCGCATAGCAGCAGTCGATGACATGTTAATGATTGCGCCGCCTTTACCACCTTTGTCCTTACGCATTAAGTCCAAAGCTTTTAACGAGCCAGTAATTGTGGCTATCTAAAATTTACATTCTATATAAACTAAATATATTTATTAGTATTCAAAAATAAACGACAATGATGTTTTATATTAGTATTAATTGCTCAGTTAAATTCCATAATAAGTTTCTTAGTTAGTATACATTTTGGTAGATAAGTAAAGAACAAAATAAATTTTAGTGTTTTTTTTTTGGTTACATTTAAGTAAATTTAAATATACTCAATTTTGCGCATGCTATGTTTGACTATAATTAGTGACTCACTAAAACACTATAACTTAAAATAACTATATATCGATTGTGGAAAAGTTGATAGATTCACGTGATATTTATAGTCTTTGCAGGTTAGGCAATTGGCATGATGACAGTATTCACGAATTACAAAAATAATCTGTTTATCCCATAGAACCGTATGAACAGGTTAGTAAAAATGTATTTATTTTTATATTCAGGTTGAGACTGATAATTTATTTAATAAAATAAAACTATACAGCAATCGGCCATCTTAGGTTCAACACCAATCAGAGTGAATTACGTCACGCTTCAGCAAACGTCACTTTGTACTAGGGCTGTTGATATTTTTATTATATATATATATATATATATATATATATATATATATATATATATATATATATATATATATATATATATATATATATATATATATATATATATATATATATATGTTCTAGTATTATATTTTATTGAAGTACTAATGCACTGAGGAACAGCACACCACTTATACACTTTATCATTCATATTTATAGCGCAAAATAACTAATTTGTTGCTTTGTTCATGTTAAGTTCTAATCTATGACATAAAGTACTCTTTAGTTCACTCGTAATGTGCTCGCTGTTTACAATAACATGACGTCATAAGCAGACGCCATGACACGGGCAAGCGTTTTGCCACGCATTTTAAATTTAAAATTACGTTTGCGTTTATTTTGTAAAACATTCTTGTTTTCTCTAAAAATATTATGTTGTTTTTAGAAATGATATACATTCTAGAGTATTATAGGACAGTAATTGAAAATCAGTCATCATACCAATTAGCGGATTCTACCTCTGATAGGGATATATTAAGTGTCTTAAAAAGAAATCTTGAAAAGGTGGTAGAGCTACGCTGAAGCTATTACTGGTTTCAGCATGAATGGTCCGCTCGCCCGGGGCAGTACCACCCTCTCATAGAAAACCGACGTGAAGTAACAGTGGTTGCACTGTTGCGTTTCGTTCGGTCAGTCAGAGCGCCGGAGGCCCACATATTTAAAAGACCGGCAATGCACTTGCGACTCCCCTGGTGTTGCTAGTGTCTATGGACGGCGGTGATCACTTACCATCAGATGACGCACCTATTCGTTTGCATCCTATAATATAAAAAAAAAAACCTTACCAAATTTATATCAATTTCCTCCTTGTAAGTACGCCAACTATCATTGAATACACCAGCACTATTTATCACAATATATTCATCATTTTTATCTCCTAATACTGATTCAAAATTCGATATGAGTTGTTCTTCATTTGTAACGTCGCATTTAATAAATTTTATTTTATCATCTCCGTGTTTTGCGTTTAGTTCATCTCGTAGAGCTACACCGTTGGTTTCATCTGTATCTAATATAACAACTTGCTGAAAAATACAAGAACTACGACTTGGACAAACATTACTGGATAAGTAATCAATATTATCTAACATCGGTCGTTCTTCTCCAGTATAAAAGTCCCAATAACAGTTATGCCGCCATTGGATTTATCGAAAATAATTAATCACAGACACCCCCCCCCCCTTTACACGTATACATACAATCAGAATGGCCAGCTTTACTGCTTTGCGTGCGATCGAGTATTTAAAAGCAAGTTTGGGCTCGTGAGTCATAGTAGGGCCCATGCTCGAAAGAAATGAAACGTTTTGTATTCGCCGTCAAATTACAAGTAAGATTCAACAAATATTAATATAAGTGGTATGACAATGAACATTTATCGTTGAAGTAAGTTATCTGAAGTAGGTAACGCTTCAGAACATTGAATGCATAACAGTTTCCAGATATGATATGATAAATTTTACATATTTATAAAACTTTGTAAATATGTAACTCTCGATTGTAAAGTTTGAATTCGTTTTACTATTGTATTACTACATGAAAACAAATTTTAGAAGTTCAAGTCAACAGATTGATTTTGCTTATTTGAAAAACACATTTTTTTGTATACGTTTTATCTCATTTAAATTTACATGTAAATATATATTATACGTGATACGTTACCTTAATACTCTCGTCTATGATATCTCTGACTATTTGGGATCCAATTCCTCGAGCTGCTCCAGTGATCAGTATCACCTTATCCTTAAATTCATACGCCATTGTTGTCATTAACCCGACTCTATAGAGCAAGAAAGGGAAACATTAGAGCTGTATGAGAAAATGGGAATATAGCGGTTCAGATAAGGTAAAAGTATTGTGTATACATTTAAACAGTTAAAAAAGGCGTGTGTGCGATTCACACACGATAGAAGTGAAACTTCAGTAAATCGACAAAATATGAAATGAATATACTCGTATCGTTATCCTATTATAATTACAAAGTTTATTTGTTTAAAAATGAAAGTATTTTGATTAATTTTAAAAGATATTTTATATTTTATTTAACATATGTTACATAATTTATTGCTCAAGTTCCATATTTTCAGTTTCAACAAACAAGATATAAAAATACTCACAAGCACTGTTAAATAATAACACACCAGGCTGACTTCTTACTAAAAAGCTGTAATACGCAGCCGCATACAGTGTACAGAGTAGTACACGTACTTTTCACATATACTAACACATGTTAAATGCTCAAAAACAAGCAAGTATTAAACAGTGTGCAATATACTTACACACCTACATTTGCTCTCTCGCTCTGGCTCACTATTTCACTTCAAAAATAGTATTTATATTTCTGTCTCATTCTTTGCCGGCTTCATACTACACATTTTTGTATTTGTGTCTCTTACCTGTCGTTTTTTCCGTTGCATCCGGTTTTGAAATCACAACGATTCTAAAGAAGTTTCACTTCAATAATACAATTAATAGTATTTGTCTGAGAAATGAGAAAATAGATAATATGGCAGAAATATAAACGTGTCTGACGGTATTAGATAGGGAGACCTGACATAGGCTATATGTGAAGACGCGATTTTCTGATTTCATTAGACTTTTTCGTTTTAAAAAGTATGAACCAAAAACTTTAATTTTCATAAATGGCAGGAAGATACTTTTTTTTTTAATTTTGTTAATTTTGAATATTAGCGAGCTTATAGAATTTAATAATAACACTCGGTTCTCCTACCTGTGATTATCAACTATCCCGGAATGTTCTCAGTAAAGACCAATTAGTGCACTAAATCTCTCGGCTTCAGGAACCACACTAAAATCTGGCCATCGCTGCACACAAAATATATAATTTACTTTATGATTACATTGCGCGATATCTACAATGCAATTACTTATATAATAAATAAATGTTATCTCGGACGACTTTTGCTCGTTTATTTTTTCTCGGTAACATTCGACAATTATTATCCGCTTTATCGCCACTACAGTTCACCTGCTATATAAACTGTTCGTCACATGTTTCCTACTCAGTAATACCAATAATAGTTTCTTAGGTAATCATGTCAGATTTTATAACAATGTCCAAAAGCATGTTACCGATTTACCGGACTATACTCGTACATTTAAGCGCCATGTCAAGCGGGTTCTGGTGTAAGGGCCATTATAGAGTGACCCGATCGAGTTTCATGCCGGTTTTTCTCGATGACTGGATTGTTTTTCGAACCGGTGGTAATTTTAACGTTCCTAAGCGCCTTCTTAGGGCCTAAATTGAATAAAGTATACTCTCATTTTGATTTTGGTTATCGTCTCAAATAAAAAAAAAAATGTAGGAAACTGTTCGCAATGAAAAATCACAACTTTAAAGAAAGTATATTTAGGCAAAAATAAATGTCGTTATTGATAGAAGAGCGTTTAATAAAGGTATAATCTGTTACACTTTTATACTTCATTATGACTTTTTATCTGTGGTTTTTTTTCATATCCCAGATTTATATAACTGCGAGTTGAAAAAAAAAAAATCGTTTTGTTTCACCCACACTATTAAAATTTCGCGATTTTAATATTAATAATACATCGTTCCTTTCCCTTGTATTTTGTAATTGTAATTGTAAATTTTATGAAAATATTTTTTCAATTTTTTCTATACTAGCGGCCCGCTCCGGCTTGGCACGGGTATAAAATATATAGTCTATGTCATTCACTGAAAAAATGATTAAAATCGATCCAGTAGTTTTGATTTATTCATTACTGCCCGTGGCCCGCACGCGTTTAATTTGGAGTAATGTCAAAAATAACAGTATTTCTCCACTATTTAATTTATGTTATTATACATATAAACCTTCCTCTTCAATCACTCTATCTATTAAAAAATACCGCATCAAAATCCGTTGCGTAGTTTTACAGATTTAAGCATACATAGGGATATAGGGACAGAGAAAGCGACTTTGTTTTATACTATGTAGTGATGTATAAACTCAAAAAATACTTAACCGATTTGAATGAGCTATTTTTATATATAAAATCTTCATTAACTTGGGCGAAGCCGCGCGCAAAATATAATTACAAATAAAGTGTGTCATATACAAGCAGTCATTTTTGGACTTATGTCTTACCATGTATTGTAGGTCGTAGAGCTACACTGAAGCTATTACTGGTTTCAGTATGAATGGGTCGGCTCGCCCGGGGTAGTACCACCCTCTCACAGAAAACCGACGTGAAGTAACAGTGCTTGCACTGTTGCGTTTCGTTCGGTAAGTGAGAGCGGCGGAGGCCCACATATTTAAAAGCCCGGCAACGCACTTGCGACTCCCCTGGTGTTGCTAGTGTCTATGGACGGCGGTGATCACTTATCATCAGGTAACCCACCTGTTCGTTTGCCCAGTATAATATAAAAAAATGTATTATCTAAACATGTTACAAAGGTAGTGTTAATTTTATTTTTATGATAGGATCAAAAATCTTTATAGCATAAGTCTTCAAATATTACAGTCAAGTATTACGTGACCTTATATTTCGTTGTGGGTATATGTAACAGAGTGTCATTGGTATTTATTTATGAGGTATGCCCATAGAATAATCACGGAAAACATGTAAAGGCCCAAAACACCAATGTAATACTTCAGTATACTCAGTTTATTCCGTAATACCTACATAAATACCGTGGTGGATACATTTATTATAATTTATATACAAGTACCACCAAACGTGAGAAAAATACAGAACTGTAAATTTCTCGGAGTTTGAAATCACCAATACGTCGTGAGCTGGCGTGGTGATTATGGCTATAATTTCTTTCGGGAAGAAGCCTGTGACCTTGGGTCTTTTATAGGCTTTTTTTTATGCCAAAGGGCACCAAACACGCAGACGGCCTATCTGATATTAAATGGTTACCGTCGCCGATGGACAACTGCAACACCAGGTGTATCACTGTTGTGTTGCCGACCTTGAAGAGCGTGTTTCAACCCTTTTTTGAAGAGCCCCACGTCATAGCTCTGGGGAAACACCGTGCTTGGTAACCCATTCCACAACGTTAAGGTGTGCATAATGAAGCTTCTAGAAAACATTACGGTTGTCGCCATTCTACTAGGCTTTAGGGTATGTGGATGAGCAACCAACTGATGATCTCTTGCGTTTTATCCTATCGTAACTAACATTATAAATGCAAATATTGGTTTGTTTGTTCCGTTTTCACGGTATAACTTCTCCACCAATCGTTATCAAACATTAAATAGATGTGGTCAGGAATATATAAAAGGGTAGTTGGTGAAGCGACGAAATAGTGGACTGTATTTGAAAATTGAAAACTAAAATGTGTCAAAAGAAAGGGATATTGAGGGTGGTTCCCACCTATATACGTGCGATCTCGCATTTGTGAATCCACGTGATAATGGATGTGTAGGATAGATAGAAAAGGTACTCACGTGGTCCACGTTCTTGTTGGGTCCCTTTCCACAATTCCTTCCAGGTGCGTAGGCGCGTGTATAATCACGCCGCGTGCGACAACCCCGAGCGATAGAATCGTGCGATACCGAAAACCACAACAGACCTCGAGCGCGGACCGACACATTGTGTAGTAGGTGGTTGGAACGGACGGGGGGTGGATTAAGGATGGGACATTAACACGTCGATTAGGCGTAACAGGTGATTAGGCGCAAACAGTAGTGATAGGTCAAATGTACACTAACGTGAGCGTAGCCAAGAGTAAAACTAGTACTCTGTAGAAAAGTCAAATAATGATTACTTTGTAATTGGCACCATATGTTTTTTTTATGTGATAAATGTGTTGTAATGTACATATATAGATTCTGTCATCACTCAGGCGTCCCCTGAAAATGTATTAGTTATATGTATTAGTTAATTTCAATATATCAATATAAAGGTCGGTAGGAGTAAAACGTAACCTATACTGAATCACCTAAGTACAATAATGAAAAAAAAAAAATGAAATAAAATGACTTATTTCAAAGGTTGGCTTCCGCAAAAACAAACAAATTTTCAAACTTTACCTCATCATAATGTAGATAAGATTATCCATTCTATCACATATCCCATGTGACAAGTCATACATTAACAAGATAATTATAATTATATGTATAGTTAATAAAAACAATGATATCGTCGACATTGACTTTGAAATTAAAGAGGTTATTATTCGCCTTGAAAATAATACATTCATTTATGTTTATTTACATACACTTGAAGAGTAAAATCTATATCAATAATAACGAATTTCTGAATGTAGGTAAGTGGATCACTTCATAACGGCTGTACCTGTTAGTGGTAACTGTTGTTTTGTCTTATAAGTAATTATTAGGACCTGACTTGTATGAAAGAAAATGTTTTGGTTTAAAAATCTGCATATATAAAAATGCGAGTGTGTGAGACAGAAAACAGTAGAAATATCTTCAAAAATATTGGTAGCATTGACAGATCGACGTTCAGTTGCCATTTTATTTAAATTACATTATCGTAGTGTAAAGGAAATAATTGTTTTAATTTTTTTTAATAATACTCCCGTGCTAAACCGTGACGAGCAGTTAGTTGTATATAAATACAAAATTTCATAATAATCGATAGGTGTAACTGGTTTCTTACCAATAACATATTATAACAATATTGCTTTGATTTTGGTAACAAACATAATTAATAATATAGTTTATAATGATTTACGAAAGTCAGAACCGTAAGATCCAAAGAAAAAACATGTTAACTGCTTCACTTAATTTTTCCTCCATCAATTCATCAAAACTGCCCATGTTTCGTGTAGCTATGAGTCCGGTATCGGTAGCGCCGAAACATATAGTCAACACGCGGATACCAGTTCTTAAATAATAATCGTCGTGCTGAAACAAAAACGAAAAGCACATTTCTATCATATATATATAGGCATTGCATCATCATGATCATTGAATATGTTGCTAAGCGCAAATCTCGACAGCAGCTGAACCGATTTCGCTAATTCTTTTTTTAGAATATTTCTTAAAGTAGTCAGTGGAGAGGTTCCGGGAAGCGAAAACAATTGAATGACGTTAGTATCGTATAAATATTAATGTCAATATTTATACGATGGTAACATTTAAAATTATATAGCGTCCCGAATAGTAGAATAAGTATTAATTTTTTTTTATTAAAGAATCAACTGTTAGGCGGTACGAAATTCGCCGGGTCAGCTAGTTTGCTATAAAAATTTATTATTAGAACTATTCTTACTACATTATGCAACGTTCTCATAAAATGTTAATAGTATCGGATGGTTACAATGAATTGAGGAGAGGTTTTGTTTATGTATACGCTATTGGGAGTTTAAATAAAACCATAAATTTAAATTATATACATTTTATTATAATATATATCTTTGTATATTTTAAAATATGTTATAAAAACTAAATATGTCATATCATTTCATATAAATTTACTGCAACATTGGTTTAGATAAAATTTGATAAGCCTCCGTATGGTACTTCGTGATGTCTTCCGCAGGTTTATCAGCATTCGAGAGCCATATAGACCCGCTTTTACCAAGCTTGTACGCGTCGACAACAGCACGCGCTGCAGACTCTGGCCTAAAAGTTAAAAATAGTCACAAAATATACAATTTTTAGATTTATTTTTTATTATACTTCTCATACACTTAGTCCTTGTCTAAAAGAAAAAGCGAACTCTATAGCTTTATGTAATGTAAACTTATTAAAGTATTAAGAAACTACCGTTTTTAGAAACATTACAGGTGTAATTGTGCATTGTAGGTGGTAGAGCTACGCTGAAGCTATTACTGGTTTCAGCATGAATGGGTCGGCTCGCCCGGGGTAGTACGACCCTCTTACAGAAAACCGACGTGAAGTAACAGTGGTTGCACTGTTGCGTTTCGTTCGGTCAGTGAGAGCGCCGGAGGCCCACATATTTAAAAGGCCGGCAACGCACTTGCCACTCCCCTGGTGTTACTAGTGTCTATGGACGGCGGTGATCACTTACCATCAGGTGACGCACCTGTTCGTTTGCCCCCTATAATATAAAAAAAAGATCTATTCTCTTGCCATACAGAAGTGGGGCAAGCAGTATGACTATTATGTTTTTTTCTCTGTGCATACAATATTTCGGTAAGATAATAAACGACGCAAACAAAGCCGCAGGTATCAGCTAGTAAATAATAATTTAGTTAAACTTTTCATCGTAGTAAATGCCTTAATAAAATAGTTAATTAAAATTATTATTAAATAATATTGAAGTATTAATGCCTAATCCAATTATAACTTTGAAGCATAACGTAATCGAAACATTATGAATATAGTTCCAACAAAGAACACTTTGTCATTATAGTATTTTCAACTAACATTGCTTCCTAAATACATTCATTCCTAGTGATTTAGCCGACACAATAACCTCAAAATAATATAAGCAGCCATTTAGGTAAGTAAGTATGAAAAAATTAAGTACTTTTGCGTTGGGAACATATTAATTGTGTCCATATTTTTTTGCTCCATCAATTCATCAAAGGTGCCCATATTTTGTGGTGCTATGAGTCCGGTATCGGTAACGCCGAAACATATTGTTAACACTCGAACACCGGTTCTTAAATAATAATCGTCGTGCTGAAAACACAACATACATTACTATTATACATATTTATACACGTACATTCTGTAGGTGGTAGAGCTCCGCTGAAGCTATTACTGGTTTCAGCATGAATGGGTCGGCTCGCCCGGGATAGTACCACCCTCTCACAGAAAACCGACGTGAAGTAACAGTGCTTGCACTGTTGCGTTTCGTTCGCTCAGTGAGAGCGCCGGAGGCCCACATATTTATAAGGCCGGCAACGCACTTGCAACTCCCCTGGTATTACTAGTGTCTATGGACGGCGGTTATCACTTACCATCAGGTGACCTAACTGTTCGTTTGCCCCCTATAATATATAAAAAAAAACATAATGATATAGGTGAACATATGATGCATTCTATTAACAAAACACGGAGACTTTTTATTTACATTTATTTAAGGGGTTAATAATTGAAATTGGTAACATTATCGGCTGACGGTGAAAGAAAACATCGTGAATAAATCTGAATCTAAGAAATGTTCTTGTAGTATTTTCGTCGGGGTTAGAAATCGTTAATATGGCGTTGGCTGGCGTGGTGATTATGCCCATACATTCTTTCAGGAACAGGCCTGTAGAGAATCTATCATAGTCTAAACTGATGATGATGATTTAGGAGCTTTCGACATTCGTCATATCAAACCCGAACATAGGTTAACAAATTTACAGCGACAAAGAAAAGTATCTAAGTAAAAGGCAAATCGGTGAAGACTCGAAAAGTGTGTATAACTTAAGCCTTTAGCGAAGTACGTGCGTACCGGCTTTTTTGAGATTATATAGAATTTGAGAATAGAAGAACATATAATATGAACAAAATAATACTATTAGATGCATAATTATTCAGACGGCAGAAATCACTATTACAGGCGGAATACCCAAGTGTTTTTAAGCGGCAAAAGTTTTTATGCTATCCGTTTTCCTATAACTCGTCACTAGATATTGCTGCAGCGGGTCAACGTTTATATTGTCCAACGGATGGCGATGACAATTAGTATACGTAGATTTTAGGGCATCGAGAATGGAACAATTTATTAAGCGCATAAAAAAAAAATTGAAACTGGTGGTAGGGCTATATTACATAAATATTTAATTATAAACGAGGTCTTAATTAGTTTATCTAATACATAGCACAGATTATTTATAGATTGTAAGAAAGAATAATTTGTATCAAGATGTTCACACTTACCCCAATACCGACGCTGAATTGCATTACAGCGCTTTTTGTCGCGGAATATATTGGCGCACCTGGTGAGAGGTATAAAGCAGCGCCCGATGATATGTTAATAATTGCGCCGCCTTTACCGCCTTTGTCCTTACGCATAAATTCGAGAGCTTTTAACGAGCCAGTAACCAGAGCCGTCTGTAATTATAATTCATACGACTTTACATAACATCTAATGGGTTTTAAATGTAAATAAGAAATTTCGTATTTCTTCAAATTTTGTTCTTTTTATACAAAACAAATAAAGTTCTCGTCAATATTTTTGACCGCTCTGAATATAGCTGTAAGTAATCGGGTTTGCGGATAACATAAGAATGTATAATACAATACAAGACCAAGTTAAAATAATATTGCAGGAGTCTATTATTTTGGCATTTATTTATACTTAAGTTGTCTTGATATTATTCATATAATATAATAAGTATTTGTATGTAAATTTCTTTTCTGCGCATCTATCTTCAGAGCGGTCAAAAAGTTTGGCGCTACAGTTATATTCGAAATTTTTTTAACTATACGATATAATTTACAATGATGTCACTACTATTATATATTAATAACTTTGTTGTTCTGTCTGTAGATATAATGTTATCAAAATTTTATAACAGATTTTCTAATCTTAACTAGTCCTAGCTAATATTATAAAAGCATCTTGATCCATCTTGACCCCTCAGACCGCAGTTGGGGGCCCTCTAGGAGGTACCAACATCTACCGAGGGAGCAGACGTGGTTCCTGTGTGGCAGTACCTGCTCCCTCGACTAAAAGATATGAGAAGGCACCATTAGGTTCTAGTTCGTGCAAAACAGACATAACCTACCTTTGCCACCCGGCGTGGTGAATATCCGTTAGAGATATTACCTCATGTAAAAAAGGGGTATAGAAAAGGAAATAGGGTGTACCTTCATCGAGAAAATTAGTACTGTTCCCTAGCACTAGATCAAATATGTATAAATTCAAGCGAAGTCACAAGCAAAAGCTTACGAAAAGAAAACAGCTTACAACTATGACGTTGATAAAATTATTGTCAGACTGTTTGGACGTATATCCAGATTTATGTATGACATTATAAATTATCAGCAGTTTTGAAAATGAGAAGAGCAAATCTTATTTAAATAAAACGACAAACTGAATCGAAAATAATTACTTCTAACAAAAGGTCCGTGAAGCTGCGCGTAGTTTTTATGAATTAATCATTTCCTTGGAATAACTAGTACTGTAATTCTTAAATAACATTAATAAATTATAGTCTAATATGTAATTACTTATTCTTAACTTGACGTACATGCCAAGTTTAATTATAATTAATGACTTAATAATATTGTAACTTCCAAATTCATAACTTACCACATTTACGTCGATCTGCTTCTTGTAAGTACGCCAACTGTCATTGAGTATACCAGCGCAATTTACGACAATGTATTCATTGTTTTTATCTCCTAATACTGATTCAAAGTCTGATATTAGTTGATCCTGGTCCGTAACATCGCATTTAATGAACTTGACTTTACCGTCCCCGTGTTTTGCGTTTAGTTCATCCCGTAGAGCTACTGCATTCGGTTCGTCTATGTCTAATAAAGCGACTTGCTGAAATTTAAAAAATCCATGATACTTTACAGTCGAGTTCATTTTATTTCTTAGACAAAGTCTTTATTTCATACGATATCATCCTTTAATATAAATTTATTAAAGTTAGAAACTACAATTTTTATAAGTACTATGCAATTTGTCATGTATATTTCCTTGCCGTGGAGAAGTGTAAGCGTGCAATGGGCATGCGCAAGACAATGCTTTAGTCCGGTGAAGCTGTCAAGGCTCGTCAGACCAATGCTGTTTGTTATTCGAGAAAAAAGACAAGATGGACAAAGTCGCGGGTATTAGCTACTTATGAATAAACCTGATCTATATATTAATCAAACTTTGGTTTTGTCTGTACATTTAATTTTTTTTTTATAATTGTATCATAGTGTCTATTGCCATACAAGGTCTGCTCAACATGTATATCACGTTAAAAGAGTTTTGTTTGTCAGTCTGTCTGCTTGTTTGTATACTAGGATTTAACTCGAAAACGGCTTGACCGATTTGTATGAAATATTGTACACGAGAAGGTTGTATAATTTCTCAATAGTGTACATTAAGTACCAAAATAAAATTTACAAATATAAAAAAAAAAACAATTTTGAATGAAAATTTTATACACGTGGAGTTAGGGTATTAAAAAAAAATTAAGTGTATTTAATTTTCAAAGGATTTAAATAAAATTTTACACTCAGGAATCTATGAAAATATCAGTAATAGTTTTATAAATCATCATCAATACTCATGTTTACACGAAATAAATAATGAGTTGAAAATAATTGCCAGTAAAAAAAGCGGAGGCGAAGGCGCGCGCATTTCAATATTCAAACTGGAAATACCCACGATGCACGCGAAACCACCCACGATGCACGTGAAACCACCCACGATGCACGCGAAACCAGACTTTCAATAACAATTACTTTATCAAGAGACAATCGGCAGCGTAAAAGAAAGGACAAAGTATATTATTCACTTTGATAAGCATAAGTTACTTTTCGTTGGGGTCAGACTGTAGGATCAATCTAAACGTATATGAAATTTAATGCATATAAAAAAATCGGTACTTACCTTAGCGCCTTCATTTAACACAATTTTAATTATATTAGATCCAATACCCCGAGCTGCTCCAGTGATCAGAACCACCTTGTCTTTCACTTCATACACCATTTTGGCTGCGCGGTCACTTCTATCTTAGTAACATTTGTATAACTAATTCCACCTTTTATAACCTACGTATCGTTATTTCTCTTTATCACTTTTGTTCACGTAATCATATCCTTGTTGATAATAAATTAAATATAACAAATAATCAACATATCGTATTTAATATTTATTTGTACATTCGCATTAAACAACAGTCCTGGTAGAACATGATTTGTTTTTTTTTCTTGAATCTTAATCTAAATCTTAAGTTCCTATTAAAGGATTTATAATAAGACAAGAGAGCTATTAAGTCCCGTTTTTATTTATTTTATAAAGTATAACACAGACTCGCAGTTCAACTGCAGTTTATTGGTCTTATAGTAATTCAGTGTATCTATCCATCCATCCACTCGACTGTAAGGCAATCTAGGCAACACTGTTAGGCCTGTTTCCGAATGCAGACTGGTGGCGGGTGCTCTTACGGGAACATGTAGTTGAAATGTAAGTAGGTGCCGCTAGCATTCATAGTGATGCTACATTCGAAACTGACCTTAATAATGACCCTACAATAGAAAATTTATTTTACAACCCGCCGAAGCACCGTCAATCACACAATCCTTCCTTTCTGAGTATCCTGGCATTGAAGACGACTACAGAACGCCAACATTAAAGCGAAGAGCGCTTGTTTCAGAAAGAATCCGGACCGAGTGCTGGGACTGCTGACGGTGTACATGAAGGGAAAGCTACAGTCGTTGTTCGACCTACGTGTCACAATTGGATGGTTTCCGTAGCCATAGAAGGAGGAGCGAATTTACTATCAGATGAAGGATAGCCGCCTTTCCACCTACCGTCCGACTTATGCTATTGTTACATTATACGGGCAAAGCCATGGAAGACCAAAGGGATTTTTTGTTTCATCCAACATTTAGAAGAGTCACTGAATTGTAAAACGTACAGTTAACCCTTCGAAACTGAATATAAAGATGGTTCCACTTGACATCACCAACATATTCAATATTTTGCTGTAAGGAGTTCCATGGGAGCCACTTTAGTATTTAATACTGTTTCTTTTGCTGCAGCACCTGTTAGATAACTAGCTTCAAGGAAAGGAGACGTGTTTCACGGATATTCGGTGCATGGTGCTTACTTTTATCTTTTCTGTACATGTACTGTTATGTTTTAAAGAAATATACTCTTATATTGGAAATTAAGAAATTACCCTTCAAAGCAGTCCAAAATTGGAGTGAAATTTTTTGTTCCCTTTTCCAAAATTTCTTATGGATAATTTAATAACGCTATATATGTGGCTTGAGACGAACTCTTCAGATAAGCACAAGCAACTTCGAAATAAACTGTCAACAAAAAAATAGAAACTAATATTTAAATGGTCTTCGGTCAGCTTAAAAACTATATTCGATCGTGATTTTTGAATCGACTCTCCGATGATAGCGCACTGTGACACTACGTCGCGTCGATTGACGTGACTAAGTACTCCCTCACTTTAACTAGTTGCCGTATCCAGTATCACTTCTAGTAGATGGGTAATTCTGAAAATGTTCACTTAAAAACAATTATAAAAACCCACACACTTTATCTCTTAATAATGTCGATTATATTATCGAATCTAGTGCATATGATATAACTTTGTAATATAGGACTTATTATATAAGTCGTGCATCACTTTTATCTGATTGTTATTAAAAAAACAACGATGACGTAAACATGATGTTGCAAATAAATTATACACCTAGATATCTACGGAAAAAAAATATATTTATGGTACTTATGTGAATAGATCTCGTGTAACTAAATCTAATAAAACAACTTGTCATTTCATCCCATTTGTGTTTTGTTTTTAAATTGTAACACAACAACTCCTTAGTAATATTTTAAATGCAAATTTGTTTATTTGTTCGTTCGTTATGCTTTGACTATTGGACTGGTTATGATGAAATTTTGGGTAGACGTTGTCAGAGATACAGAAAAGGAGATAGAGTGTCATTCATCCAAAAAAAGTACTGTTCTCGAAGGATAGGCCTGATTTATATTAAGGTGAGTTTATTATGCAGGGTAGAAAAACGAACGCAACCTAGAGGAGAGTAGTTACAATAAAAAAAAAAGAAGTTTCGTTTTTAAGCATAAAAATAACAGGATTCAAAGACTTTATAAATAGAATAGCTTACTTGGGTCGGAAATCAAACCATTTAATAATGCATAAAATAACATGGCGAATGTCTGTTTATTGATAAGGATAAAGTCGATTAAATAAACATTGTATATTAAAATTACAGAAGACTTTGAAATTAAAGAAGAATCCAAAAGAAGCACGTTTACGGATTCATCACCAAGTACATGGCGATTTTAATATGATTTGGAAACAGGTTGTTATCATCCTGCTAGCTTACTGGATATAAACCGATGGATCCTAAGCACGACACTTTGGTAGGCGTTACACCTGATATATGCTGGTTTTGGACTAATTTTCGTATCTTACAGATTTCTCAGAATTAATATATTCGTATTTTGACAATATTAGTTTGATTTGAACTAAAAATATTGAAGAAAAGATAAAAAAGGCTTAGGCAAATTCGTCACGGGTAATATTTGATTGATTTAAAAAACAAATATATTTTATTTGTGAGATTGCAAAGAGTATCCTGATCGATAATACAATCATAGTAAGGTTAACTCAAACCTTAATATGTATTGTTTTCTTTTTGATGATTGTAAATATTTATTTTGGGATCTTCGGATGTAAAAGAAAAGGAAAATAGACCAGCTACATTATTGAGAAGTAATTTTAATATATATAAGACACATGACAATGTCAGATTTTAAAAATAAGAATAAAATGAAAAATATATTAATTATACAAATAAGGTTGGTCATGAACATGCCCCCGGGCGTTGAAGGCTGTGTCTTCAACCAGACTCTTTTGTTGGTATAGGCAGAGGGCATATATTATTAAAAGCTCTTCGGATAACTCCAGTTGATGTTCTGATGTCTGCCACACGAACTACGCCATCAGGTCCAGGATACACTGCAACGATCCTTCCCAGCTTCCATTTTAGAGGCGGAAGATGATCTTCCTTTATGACTACCAAAGCATTTAGTTCCAAAGCATCTTTACATGTGCGCCACTTCGTTCTTTGTTGTAACTCGGCAATATATTCTTTAGTCCATTTTGACCAAAAGTGCTGACGAAGCTGTTCGATGCGTTGGTATCGAGTTAGATAATTCTTTGAATAACTGTGGTAATCTGGTTGGGGTAAAGATGTGAGTGGTCGCCCGATTAGAAAATGACCTGGTGTTAGCGGTGTACAATCTGCAGGATCCGATGAGAGCGGTGTAAGTGGCCGAGAATTTAAAATTGCCTCAATTTGCACCAATGCAGTACTAAGTTCTTCATAAGTTAAATTACAATTTCCCAGCACTCGTTGCAAATGGTACTTTGTTGATTTAACGCCTGCCTCCCAGAGACCACCAAAATGAGGAGTATATGCCGGTATAAAGTGAAAATTAATGCTGTCAATAGCAGCACATTCACTTATGGAGTTGCAATTAGTTTTCAAAAATTTGGATATTTCGTTGCATGCCCCAACAAATGAAGTACCATTATCAGAGTAAATATTATTAGGCTTGCCTCTTCTAGAGATAAACCTCCGTAGAGCTAAAATATAACTATTGCTCGTTAAATCACCTACCAACTCTAAATGAATAGCCTTGGTAGTGAAACATATAAATATTGCGATATAAACTTTAAGTAATTTGCAACCGCGACCCTGACGATTAGCACTTAAAATAGGTCCAGCATAATCTACACCAACATTTTCAAATGGGTAGCCTCCCGCTAGTATACGTTGTTGAGGCAAATTCCCCATTATAGGAACAATGTTCCTGGCTCTGAATCGAGCACAACGTATACATTTGTGATAGCATGTTTTTGCTAAGTTCCGACCCCCTATAGGCCAATATGTTTCTTTTATAGATGCTAATAATAAAAGGGGACCAGCATGCATCAACCTTTTGTGTTCAAAATCAAATAATAACTTCGTAAAAATATGAGTGGACTGTAGTAATATAGGGTGTTTTTTATTATAATTAAAATTCGAATTATCAAGACGACCGCCAATACGCATTATATGTTTGTCATCCAGAAAAACATTAAATTTTAAGAGTGGACTCTTTTTAGGTAAAGGCTGTTTGTTCAAGAGTAATTTGAATTCAGGAAATGATTCGTCTTGGCATTGTGAAATTATTACATTTAGCGCATCTTTCAATTCTCCTTCTGCTAAATATTTTGTTGCGGCAGTATATTTCCTGATGTACTTAATAAACCGTAAAACGTAAGCCACGGAACGTACTAAGCGCAAGTAATTGGAGAATCGATTAAAATTGATTAAACCATTATCATTGGGATGGGTAACAACTACGTTTAATGTAATTTTTGATTTAATCTCGGGTAATTTACTGACATGTGTAATCTGAGGATGCCACATTGACTCATGTTGCCTTAAGAATTCGAGACCAGACCACCATAAATCCAAATTTTGTAGGTTATTAATATCAACACCTCGAGATATTAAATCTGCTGGATTTTTATTCGTTGGTACGTGTCTCCAACGTATATCATTGGTCTTTTCCAAGATATCAGTGATACGATTACGAACAAAAGGTTGGAGTTTAGAAGGTAACATTTGCAACCACCCTAAAACTATAGTAGAGTCAGTCCAAAAGTAAACTTGATCGATTTTAGTACGCAGTGAATTGAATACCTTTTCATATAAACGATCACCAATCAATGCACCACACAATTCTAATCTGGGAATTGTCATGGATTTAATTGGTGCTACACGACTTTTAGCCACTAATAATCGAACCAAAATCTCATCCCTAATGTTACTGCTACGCATATAGACACACGCACCGTAAGCCCGCTCAGAAGCGTCTGTAAAGATATGTAACTCTAGTCTATTGTATAAGTTACATACAATTATACGAAGTATGCGAATTTTATTTAATAATGGCAAATCTTTAATAATATTGTGCCATAGTTTAATTATATCAGGTGTCAACTGATCATCCCAAGATAATTCATGCAGCCATAAATTCTGCATCAGCATTTTCATAGTGATTGTAACAGGAGAAAGTAAACCTAAAGGGTCAAATATTCGCGAAATTATAGACAGTAAATCACGCTTCGTATTACCATGAGGAATTAAAGATAATATTGGATAATAAAGTTCATCTGTCTCTGAACACCAACCTAAACCTAATAACCTACTAGGCTCATTAGATCCAATATTTAAAGAAAATGGATCAGTAGTCTTTGGAATTAATTGAGCATTATTTGACTTCCATTTTCTTAATGGCATACAAGCTGATCCGAGGGTATCGGTTATTTCTGTACGTAAAACTTTTAACTCGTCGAGGTTATCACCACCTGTTATCAAATCATCGACATAAAAATCGTGCTTTATGATTTCAGCGACCTTATCATTTTTACATTCAATACCTAATTGCATAAGGCAGCGTATCGCAAGAAACGGAGCACTAGCTGTACCATATGTTACAGTGTTCAGTTGATAAGTTTTAATCGGCTCACATGCATCATTACGCCAAAGAATTTGTTGCAAATGTCTATCAAGAGGATGAACAACTATTTGTCTATACATCTTCTCTATATCTGCTGATAGAATATACTTATGTTGTCTAAAACGAATTAATATGGATAAAAGATCGTCTTGGATTGATGGTCCTACCATCTGAATTTGATTTAACGAAATACCTGATGAGGTAGGGCAACTAGCGTTATACACTACGCGAAGTTTAGTAGTATTACTACTTTCTCGAAGTACCCCGTGATGAGGCATAAAGTAAGCGTTTTTATTTATGTCAAAAGCCCTGCATTCAGACATATGACCCAGTGATTGATATTCTGACATAAATTCGTAGTATAATTTACTAAACTCACTACTTCCCGTTTTTAATCTGCGTTCTAAAGACAACAAACTCTGTGTGGCGCGACGATAGGATTCACCTAAAACCTCAGGTTCTTGTTTTAAGGGTATTCGAACACAAAAACGACCATCTTCAAGACGGATGGTATTATTAAGAAAATGTTCTTCACACAGTTTTTCTTCTGGTGAATAATGTGACACTTTAGTATTCACTTCTTCCAGTTGCCAAAAGCGTGTTAATTCACTGTGAAGGTCATTAACGTCATCATCATCATCAATTGCTTTAAATTTGGCTAAATTACATCTTATATTTGATGTAAACCTACTGACGGTTACTGGACCAGAGACAATCCATCCTAGTTTAGTTTCGCAAAGTACTGGTTTCCCAATACCTAACTTGATCATTTGCGAACCCAATATATCCCAGAATAAATCTGCGCCTATTAAAAGATCCACCTCGGTCGGTTTATAAAAAGTAGGATCAGCTAAGCAGATATTTGAAGGAATATTAAGATCGGATACGTTTATATAACGATTCGGCAAAGAATTTGTAATTTTTGGCAATACAAAACAATTAAGGTAAGAAGTAAACTTATTATCTAAAGATTGAATGCTGACGTAGCATAATTTTTGTATATGAGCGATAACATTATTTATACCCATGACTGAATTATCCACTCGTCTAGTCTCTAAGTTTAATTTTTGACATAAACTCTCTGTCATGAGACATGCCGTACTACCGCTGTCTAACACGGCGCGAACAATATATTCGCGATTATTATTATCGTGTAGTTTAATTAATGCGGTTGATAATAAAATATCAGTATGTACATTGCAATCGGATGATGAAACATTCATTGCTGACAAAGCAACATCCTCATTTGTATTTGTACTAATAGACGAAGACGGCGGCTGAGGTATATTCGCTATGATATCATTATTATTTTTATGACATTTGTTCTTGTCATTTCTATATCCATCTACATGAATGAGTGTATTATGTTTTCGTTTGCATATTTTGCAACCTAACGTTTTACAATGGTTAGCAAAATGACCTGATTTAAAACAATTAAAACAAACTTTAAATTTAGGCAATAACTTTAAACGATCTTCATTACTTAAGGCAAGAAAATGTGAACAGTTAATTAATTTATGATCGCCTTTACATCTAGGACATGCTTTCAAAACAGAATCCATACAATTATTTGAATTTTGTAAAGAAACCATTGCCCTATACTTAGTATTTAATTTTTGTGTTGTGACTGATCGGTTATTACGAGACATTTCTAAAGTTTCAATTAAATCAGCACGGTTACGTATGAATACTAAAAAATCATTAAGTTTTGTTGAACAATCTGTTGTCAAATTACCTTTAAACTCTTCCCAATGATAATAGGTTTTGTGGTCCAATTTGTTAGTAATAATATGTATCAAGAGGGTATCCCACTGTTTAACTGGTTCTCCCAATGATTCTAATGCTTTCAAATTTTTATTGATTTCATCAATGAAACGCTTTAAAATTGCTGAAGATTCCTTTGTAATGGTTTCAAGATTAAATAAAGAATAAACATGATTTTGAATTAATAAACGTTTATTATTGAATCTTTCACACAAAAGGTTCCATGCTACGTGATAATTTTTCGCTGAAAACTCGATAGATTGTATAACAACTGCAGCAGAGCCCTCTAAGGAAGCTCGTAGATAATGGAATTTATTTATGTCATCAAGATCATTATTTGAATTGATTAGACTGTTAAAACTGTCATGGAATTCTAGCCATTTATGATAGGAACCGTCGAAATTCGGTAGTTGTATAGTAGGTAACTTAACGAGCTTATGACTACTAACACGAGCAGCTTCATCATCATCAGGCGCCTCATTATTTTTACTAAAATTATCTAATAGGCCCTGAGCTCTTGCCAACAATGAATAATAATTGGATTCAAATGCTGTTCGTAAAGCATATTCAATGTCAACATTTTCTACTATACACTCTAATCGTAATTGTACTTCATCATACTGGTCATACAAAGAAATAATCTTACCTAACCGAATTTGCAACTCCCTTGCGTCTGCGGATGTAAACTCCTTCTCACAGACAGAATTCAAATAATTTAGGAACGATGTCATGCGCCCATTGTAGCTGCCTCGTTTTTTGATTAACTCCTTTTCTTCGGACATTTTTAGTCTCGATTGAATCCGTGAATTTCTTGATGATCCCTTACTTGATAAATATATCAATTAATTACATCATTTTTATTATCCGGTACGATTAGGACCATGTAAATATTTATTTTCGGATCTCCGGATGAAAGGAAAAGGAAAAAGGGCAGCTACATTATTGAGAAGTGATTTTAATATATATAAGACACATGACAATGTCAGATTTTAAAAATAAGAATAAAATGAAAAATATATTAATTGTACAAATAAGGTTGGTCATGAACAATGATTCTCTATTCAAATGTATTAATTGGAAATGAATATATATTTGAAATTCCAAGTTAAATCAGTCCTATACAATGTTACATTCCTAATCATCCTTTTAAAATACACAGAGGACGTATACACTATTTTGTTTTTGGGAACATAGGCCGGATAAAGTCGTGTATATTAAAATGAATGTATTACAAACTAAGCATAAATAATATTATTAATCCTTATATTCAATTTAATTTAATCGGCTAAGGGATTGGCTAATTATTATTATCATACGTTCAGAATACAATCTAATGTAATAATAGATTTCCGTGCCGTTCACATTCTCGACACACGATGCTTACATGCAATAAACAACGCAGTGAAATAACAAATATGCATGCTTGATAAGTATTCATATTAGGTTATTCCTAAAACTGGGCTACAACTTGCCGTGAATCTTAAAGTTAACTTAATTATTTTTTAGCTGGTAGAGCTACGCTGAAGCTACTATTGGTTTCAGCATGAATGGGTCGCCCGGGATAATACCACCTTCTCACAGAAAGCCGACGTGAAGTAACAGTGCTCGCACTGTTGCGTTTCGTTCGGTCAGTGAGAGCGCCGGAGGCCCACATATATTAAAAGGCCGGCAACGCACTTGCGACTCCCCTGGTGTTGCTAGTGTCTATGGACGGCGGTGATCACTTACCATCAGATGACCCACCTGTTCGTTTGCCCCCTATAATATAAAAAGAAAGCTTTAATAATTGCAAACTATTATGAAATATATAAAATGAAATGGAAAAATAATTTAAAAGTGACACTTCTCTACACAGTCGAATTTAACCGTACGAATGGTGGGTATATGTTTTAGCCTTTAAATACAATCCCATCTGATGTTAAATGATGATGTGGTTTTAGATAGCCATCACGCTAAACCTAGATGGAGGCTGGCTCTCAAGTGCAGCTGCCGGAAAACATTACACATATTCTCATGCACTTAGTCTATGTCTAAAAGAAAAAGCGAACTCGATAGCTTTATGTAATGTAAATTTATTAAAGTATTAAGAAACTACCGTTTTTAGAAACATTACAGGCGTAATTTTACATTGTAGGTGGTAGAGCTACGCTGAAGCTATTACTGGTTTCAGCATGAATGAGTCGGCTCGCCTGGGATAGTACCACCCTCTCACAGAAAACCGACGTGAAGTAACAGTGGTTGCACTGTTGCGTTTCGTTCGGTCAGTGAGAGCGCCGGAGGCCCACATACTTAAAAGGCCGTCAACGCACTTGCCACTCCCCTGGTGTTGCTAGTGTCTATGGGCGGCGGTTATCACTTACCATCAGGTGACCCACCTGTTCGTTTGCCCCCTATAACATAAAAAAAAAAAAAAATAATACAGCCATCGATGACAGATGTTGAACTTAAGGGTGGAAAATAGCGAACTTAAAAAAATACCATCATGCTATGGTTCCATTACAATGTTCTCTCTCACCAAAAACTCCGAACCGGTCACAAGGATTCAAATTCAAAAGGTACCTGTATATCAACTTGAGGAGTTAAAACTACAACCAAACTGTCAGTAATCATTTACTAACAAGATCCTAAACGACTATCAACTCAAACTGCATCACTTGTAATTGTTCTTTGAATGTCTGAATTCCGAAGTAAATGAACTCGCGGAACTTAAATCGATGGAGTCCGAACTGTCAAAGGTAAAGGTGTCAATCAATTTTATTCATCAATTGAATTACAACGTTTTATATTTGTTTGACTTTCAAAATGGCATGTTATTGTCTGTATATTAATTAGCTTTTAAACCACAATATTCAAATCTTAAAATAAAAGAAATGAAGGCTATTAATATTTCGTTATGAGACCGGTTGTTATAACCTACCTATAAAATATGATAGTATCCGATAGTTACACGAATTCAAAGGATTTTGTTTGAGTACACAAACATTTCAAAGCATAAATAAAATCACAAATTTAAAAGAGATATATTTTATTATAATGACTCTATAACTGCATACACCGTTTAAAATATTTTCATTATTTCACGTAGATTTACTGTAACATCGGTTTTGATAAAATCTGGTAAGCCTCAGTATGGTATTTAGTGATATCTTGAACAGGTCTGTCTCCATCAGAGAGCCATACTGTCCCGCTTTTACCAATCTTGTATGCGTCAACGACACCACGAGCTGCGGACTCTGGCCTATAGAAAATAAAGAGTAGATAATAAAATATTTATCTCCTTTTAACATTTCCTTCTAAATAGGGATGATATTTTTATTCAACAGATAGTATCGAATAGTAATGGCATAACCTTTCACTTATAATGAATATAAATAAAAAGGAATTGTCAAATGTATGTAAGCATATCACTTTAGGACAGCTACACCTACTTGGCAATTCTTTTTTTTGACAAATATGTAGGTGCAAGCTTTGTATGAAAGAAAATGTTTAAAAAATCCATACAAAAAAAGTGACTGAATGAATGAAACACAACACGGTAGGAAGACGCTTAGAAATATTGACAGAATTGACAAATCGACGTACAGTTGTTCAGTAGTCATTTTATTTAATAACATGGTTATACTATGGAGACGTGGGCAGAGCTTGCGCAACAGAGGTCAGAATTGCGCAGCTCTGTTAAAAAGGCGGTAGAAATATTCGAGGTTCATCGACTAAACGACCTCGATGCTAAACACCTCGTCGCAAAGAACCGTCCCAAGCATTCCTATATCTACACTCTTAGTTACACTGTGCACCTTGTGACCCTACGTTTAAAACAAAATTTGGTTTCGCGAGCTACATTCGCTCTCACTTCCGAAACTAACAAGGTTCACCGTAAACGGATACGTCATAGAGAACATCATCACCATCATTATAGAGGAATGGTTTAGTCTCATCTTCTTTGTTGTACACCCGTGCTTAGCTAGTTAGCTAGTTACTTCTTGTAGGTAAATGGTGGCTTAATAAAAGTGTAATTTCAAAAATATTGGTACTACATAATATTGTGATAATTTTCTTTCAGGCAAAATGTAATAAATAATTTACTGAAAACAATAACAATTGCACTTATAATAGAGATTATTTCGTCGACACGATATTTTTTAAATGCACTAATTATAAGTTTCATGATATAATCGACAAGATAACCACTAAACGATGGGAGAAGAATTTTTAGGTAATATGAAAATATATGTACTTCTGTAATGGTATCATTTTAACCGCTTCATCCAATTTCTGTACCATGAGTTCATCAAAGTTGCCCATGTTTACTGGAGCTATGAGTCCGGTATCAGTAGCGCCAAAACACATTGTCAACACACGAATGCCGGTTCTTAAATAATAGTCGTCATGCTGAAATATATAAAGGAACAAATAACAATATTATATACGCATATGTGCACTGTAATGCATTAATATATTATAATCTCATCAGTTACTTTTAAAATCTTTAAATAATATCTTGCTCTCATCTGATAATTGTCTGATAAAAAGAACGCTGTGTGGATCGGAACGCTGCGCAACGAAAGAAACGGATGAGAAAAGGTTACATGTGGCAGAGATGCGAATGTTAAGATAGATGTGTGCTGTAACTAGAATAGATAAGATCAAGAATGAATATGTCAGAGGATGTTTGAAAATAGCACCAGTTACAGAGAAATCGAGGAGTAGTAGGTTAGCATGGTATGGGTATGTCGTGAAGACAGTTATGTAACTCGAAAAGTTTGAAGTATGAAAGTGGATGGATAAAATAGTAAGGGAACACTGGAAGAAGAATGAATAGATTGTATGAACAATGATATGTGTATAAAAATTGTGAATATTGAAATGACATCTGACAGAGGAGAGTGGAAAAGGAAAACATGTTGTACCATACCAATTTAGGTGGGATAAAGGTAAGAAGATGGTGATGAAGAAAAAGAGGATTTGAAAAATGTTCAATATTTTACTACTGCTTGTTCAGAATTAGATCTTATTCAGATTAAAGAAGATAAAACAGAACCACACTTTGTAAGAAATAACAAATATATAAGTTTCTACTCATACCCCAATGCCGACGCTGAATTGCATTACAGCGCTTTTCGTTGCAGAATATATTGGAGCTGTCGATGCTGAACACAAAGCAGCAGTCGATGATATATTAATGATTGCGCCACCTTTACCGCCTTTGTCCTTACGCATATACTCCAAAGCTTTTAACGAGCCAGTAATCAGGCCTGTCTGCAATTTTCATTTCATACAAAGTTTACAACCTATAACATATATTTTTTTATAATCAATGAATGCCGTGCTTCATCAGTACGAATTTTTTAGATAAGTTTTACAGCTATAGTCCCTTAGTTTATAAGGATCCCGACGTTTGCCCGCAAATCCGCACGCGGTAATTATATGTGATCTATCCCTCGGAAATAGTATTTTTTCTGGATGAAAAGTACCCTGTGTCCTTTTCTGTATCTCTGAAATTGTGTAATATAAAAATGAATCGCTAAATGTGTTGCTAAGCGCAAATCTCGGAACAGCTGAACCGATTTCGCTAATTATTTTTTTAGAATATTCCTTGAAGTACGAGGCTGGATCTTACGGAGAGAAAAATTATAAAAATTGCCTGAAATAGTCTAAAAACAACACTTTTCTATACTCCCATACAAACGATTCGTAATAATACTTAAAACTCAATTTAAACTTTAATACTATAGTAGCATAAACTTTAAGTGTTAGTGAAGAGGTTCCGGGAAGGCAAAACAATTCAGTAACGTTAGTATTGTATAAATATTAATGTCAATATTTATACGAAGGTAACATTTAACATTATATGGCGTCCCGAGTAGCAGAATATTTTTAAAAAGAATCGACTGTTAGGCTCAGCTAGTTTATAATATTAGTTACAATAAAAACAATAAATTTATCATTACTAATTCAGTAGACGCTCACTATATTTTCCTTAATAGTCATTATTAAACCTATAGTCAATAGATATATCATTTTTTTTTTATTTTAATTAATAGATAATAATTAATAGTTTTATAGATACTTATGAAAATCTGATACCTTTTACGTAATTTAAAATTAATTACTTCCGTCAAATATTAAAAACCTTAAATGAAATTTACTATTTTATAATAAAATCACTTATCATTCTCCTTCTACAAATAAATAGATGGAGACGAAAGGGTTAGGCACCTTTTTATCCTCTGTTTATCCACCGCTTTTCCTTTTTTGTTCCATTAATAGCCATTGATGAACTTTAGTATTATTAAAAAAATTAAAAATGGTTCAAAGTTGAAAAATTAATGAGTCATGGTTGAATTTTGAGCACTAGTTGATCACTAACTAACTTTAACCATCATAAATGACTCAGCAATAGTTTAATTTCCTTTGTAAACAAATGAATATTCAGAAAATCATCAAACTTGTATATAACTTACCACATTTATATCAATCTGCTTCTTGTAAGTGCGCCAACTATCATTCAGTATGGCAGCGCAATTTATAACGATGTACTCATTATTTTTATCTCCTAGTACTGAGTCGAAGATTGAAATAAGCTGTTCGTTATTTGCAACATCACATTTAATAAACTTGACTTTACCGTCTCCGTGTTTTGCGTTTAGTTCATCTCGCAGAGCTACCCCATTCGTTTCGTCTATATCTAGTAACACCACTTGCTGAAAATAAATAAAAACCGCTTTTAATTGAATGTGTTATATTACAAGTGAAGTCTTTCCATGAAGAAAATGAAGATATGAATCATGATTTCCATCTATCAATACCTATTGGCTTTGTATTAACACAAACTTACCAAAATTAGAATAGATGAGATATGTGATTGAAATGTCTATCAAATGTTACGATTAAAAATGAAGCTAAAAGTTTTGACGAAAATCTAACCTTTGGCTCGTGATTAATGTATGCGGTGCGATTGAGTAGGCGTAGATAAAAACGAAGCTAAAAGATATGACATGAAGAAGAGCGACCAAGCTATGGTTCGAGTGATACTCAAAAGGGATGGCGTGCAAAAGTGAGATTCGACATTAGAGATGATTCTAACGACCATGAATGCTTTATGCTATTGGTGGCATGTGGGTCATAATATTTTGGAGTAAAATTTACTTCTACTATTTCTTATATTACCTATAATGTATTAAATTTGTCGTTAAAATGAATCATAAGCAATCGAAAAATAATAAAATCACAAATTGGAAGACAACATTCATCGTATTCTAATGCTGGAAATCCAAATACTATAATAATATGTACATCAAAATACAATTTTATTACATATTTATAGTATTTAAATGAATATATTTAGGTAGTTTGCGAAACACAGCTCTATAAAAGTGTGTAACTGTGCACTCGCGCTATTAACTTTAGTATAATCGAATGATGGTTTAAATGCACGGAGCACGCGCGTCGCAAATTTTCTAAACATATTTTAACTATCAACATACACTTCTTAGGAAATATATCAATATAAACAATGAAGCATATTACTTTATATACATATTTTTAGTTGATTTGATTTAATTAGAAATGAATAATATATTCTTCCGAGTGTTTATAGACAAAAATATACATTACCTTAGCGCCTTCGTCTAAAGCGATTCTGATTACATTAGATCCAATTCCTCGAGCTGCTCCAGTGATCAGAACCACTTTATCTTTCAAATCATACACCATTGTAGCTTTGCGATCACTTCTGCTTTAATAATGTTTAGCTTTCGACTATTCCCCCTTTTTATAACCTACGTATCAATTACCGCTATTATCAATATTACTGACGTAATGAAATCCTTATTGATAATTTACTAAAAAAAAAAAAACAAATAATCAGCATATCTTATACGAACGTTTTGCAAGGCAGCGACGAACTGTAGAATTTATCGGATTATAGAATAGGGCCTAAGACCCCCTACAGTCTGGTTTTTTTTTACAAAAGAG
Organism: Antheraea assamensis; assembly: GCA_035772565.1. Lineage (NCBI taxonomy): Eukaryota > Metazoa > Arthropoda > Insecta > Lepidoptera > Saturniidae > Antheraea > Antheraea assamensis. Next base: position 1,792,234 of record JAQQSE010000191.1, on the reverse strand, counting down.
TACCTTGTAATCCGACAAATTACAGATTCTATAGTATGTTATACTCTGAAGTACAAATCATACTTCATTATGTATGTCGAATTTAGTAAATTAAACAACAATAAAGAGCTAACGTTTTACTATAAAATTAAAGTCAATGCTATAAAACATACAAAAAATAATAACTTTAAGGTAGGAAATAATTGTGTACAAATAAATGTACGTATATACCAAAGTTATTAAAAACTATGAATAAAAATCATAACATGAATCAATAATTTTACGAAGCATGGAAATAAATTACATTTTTTTGGTTAACGTTGAAACGCAAGACTAAAGTTTCGTCCCTCATTTGCCTCATATTGGATGGTCTTTCGATACGGCTCTCAGAATTAGGTTTTTCTTATAATCTTTGCTTGACAGAGTGAATGATTTGCTGATCCATTGATTGAATCAGTGCATTGCATTTTGATGGTAGAAACGTCCCAATAATGCATTTATCCTCAGTTATCAATCAGTTCTTCTTCAGACGGATGGCGAAGAGCATTATCAAGAAGTAATAACGGTTTTTGAGGAAAATTATGAACTTTCAACCATTTTCTAATTTCTGGTATGAAGCATTAACCAAACCGCTTTTTGAAAAGGTCTTTTGTCATCCACGCACGTAATTGTCCATAATTGTGTACAGGTAAATCAATGTTTTTGAATGCACGTGGTTTATTCGATTTTTCAACAATCGCCATATTTAGTGTGTGTGTGTACTCGCAGCATTAGCACAGTGCAATATTATTACACGTTCTTTACTTACTTTTCGCCCTGGTACGGATTTTTGGTTATAGGAAACGAACGTTTTGTTAGTTATCATATGCCAAAAAGCCCTGATTCGTCTGCATTGTACACCTGTGTTGGGTTAAGATTTAAATCTTTCCTCTTTAGCAAAAATCTTATTTTAAATGTCTCTACGTAGGTGACATCATTAGATAGTTTCTCTCCTATAATAGTCATTGAACGTATGCTATAACGACTTTTGAAACATTCTAGCCGTCCCTTTCTAGCCACTAAATCATCTTTTTTTATTACTTTCTTATAAAAAAACTTAGCTTTCATGGCCTGCATGGGTCCTAAAATTGGTCTCTATTTCTTTCCTGAAGAAACCACATGTACAAAGCTTCTCCCACTTATGGATGTTCAGCTTTCTCGAGTCTCTGTTGGTTGCCTGGCCCATAGTCAGTAGTCGGTACAAAGTTTTTAATCTTCTCATGGTTTTCTTAAATGTCATAAAATCTAGATCGGCCTACGCGGTATTCACCTGTTAAACTACTGAAAGATTCATTACGTCTAAGCGGTCCAAGCTATTACATCTTTCTTTAATTGACAGTGTTTTGTGCTTTCGCTCCTGGGCTTGTGAAGACATTGCTAAGTACGTATACGTAATACAGAATGAATAAACAGTAAATAATGAACACACGCTAAGCCGCATCATCAGCACATGTAGTCAAATTCAAACTAATCAATCAGAAGCAAAACAATACCTACGTGTCGAGTACAATATAGTGGTGGCGCGTACAAGTTGTAACTTGTTCAATCATGCATTATCTATGTTAGCAAAGATTGTCAAAAAAATATTCAATACATAATATTAGACATGTCAGATTACACGGCCTTCTGGATTAGATAAGAGCCGGGTTACCGGGGGTCCATTGTAGTATGATTATTTTTTGTAATATTAATTATACCATATATTTTAAAGTGGTCTTTTCAATATAAATCTTTAAATGGGCGTAAACTAAGGCAAATAGGTGATCTCGGAGGAGCTCCATAAAACGTTAAAACTCTCTCCATTCCATATGATTAAGGGTGCTTTTATCGACTAATCCCGAACAAATTTCAAGGCCAGCCTACATACAGATACATACATTCAGATCAGGACAATTTGTTTTCTAAATCTCTGGAATACCTTCTAGTAAGGCGAAGGGAACCCCGCCCTTTGAACTGGCCGTTCTCATTTATATCTTTAGAAAATACGGCAAAATTACTTCAGAGAGAGATCTTTTCGTTTCTTTCTGCCACAGTCTAAAGCCAGAATTATTATATATGAATTTCGTCTCCAAATTGAGTGTTGTAATTGAAACCCAAGCCTTGAAGAATCTGTCTACTAATGCGGCTATCAGGAGAAGAATTTCTTAGTGGGGCAAATTTACACCGAAACACATCTATAGATGCTTGGTGTTACAGACTTCCAGCCTTACATACACTAGCTCGACTTCATAATAAAACAATATATATTTATACATTACTCACATTTGTAATTGATTATATGAATTGACCTGGATGTTCGGGATAAACTCAATAACTATTGAACGGATTGCAACGCGGTCTTCACCAATAGATAGAGTAATTCACGGGGAAGGTTTAGGTGTATAATTTTCCTAGGTTTTTTTTTTGTAAATTGGTTGAAATATAATGATAATTGTTGAAAGAATCGGAAAAAATCAAGGCGCCTTAAGCTTTTCATGCACTTAACTATATATTTTTTTAATATCAAGGCAGGGCAACGTCCGCCGGGCCTGCTAGTTTATAAATAAAAGTGGAATTTTTAAGTAACGATAGTCAGTTTTCAATCAATATATAATGTTAAGAACTACTGTTACCATATAATACATGTCCACTAACAAATTGTCATAAGATTTTCAAAGTATTAGATCGTTCTATTAATTCAAAGGGTTCTATTTGTTATACTAACTACATACCTTTTACAGAGTATAAATGAAATCACAGATTTAAAAGAATTACGTTTTATTATAATTCTCTATACGTTTCTATATATTTTAATGTATGGTATAAAAATTAAATATGTTTTCATCTCATATGAGTTTACTGTAACATTGGCTTAGATAAAATTTGGTAAGCCTCCGTATGGTATTTAGTGATATCCTGCGCAGGTCTATCACCTTCAGAGAGCCATACTGACCCGCTTTTGCCAACCTTGTACACGTCAACAACAGCACGAGCTGCAGACTCTGCCCTGTAATAAACAGAAAATTAATAAAAATTCAAAAAGTTAAGAAGTTGTCTGTTCATTTATCGAATAATAACGTGATAATACTTGAAATGTATAGTTTAATATAGAAAAAGTTCTTCGTTGTAAGAAAATGTACGATTAATATTATAGCAATTTCAAAAATACGGCTACTAAATAGTACTTTTTTTTTTATTAACGTGGGGAGATCCCGAACGGATACCCATCCTCCCGGGGGAGAGAATGGGTTATGTCCAATTCGCACGGACTAAAACCCCACGGTGTACCGGCCATCGCTTTAAGTTGGAGCGGCATGGGACCGTGCTAGGCTAACACCATGCCGCCCCTAGCGGAAGATACTAAAGTAACCATTTCTAATTTCGTTCAAGGCAACATGTAATGAAAACAATTATGCCTACAGCTATTTCGTCACCATATCATGGACTAATAGTACACTAAAGGCACTCATTCTAAACCTTTCGATTTTCGACTAATACATAACCTCTATACATAATGGGAGGAATAATTCAGTATCGAAAAAAATACGTACTTCTGTAAGGGGATCATTTTAATTGCTTCGTCCATTTTTTGTACCATCAGTTCATCAAAGCTGCCCATATTTTGTAGAGCTATTAGTCCGGTATCGGTAGCGCCAAAACACATGGTCAACACGCGGATACCGGTTCTTAAATAATAATCATCATGCTGAAACAAAAAATTAGGACTGCTGACAAAAGTGAAAACTCAATAAAATGGAACAACTATTTTCTTTATTGAATTTTTAAATCAACTGTAGTTTGAATTATTAAAATGTCATAATTTTTAAATTGAATTTATTAGCACTAGTCTAGTTTTCAAATCTATTGGCACTCTGAGCAATAATTATATACATTTTTATACAATTTATTGATTAATCAAACATTTGATGGGCTGCTCAACCTCAACACTAAATATGAATATTACATGGACACACGCCATTATACTACGCGTCATTAATCTGGTGCAAGCGCAATACGCTACGAGCATGTCGAGGTCATTGGTGACGCAAACTCATAAGTTTTCCCCTACCAAAATTAGCTCAAAGCGACTAAAGAATTTTTCATTTCAAAAACAAGTGACATGTCTATGATACATGTATACTTCAAAACTCTAAATAAAATATATCTTCTCCTGATCAAACCTTGAAATAAAACAATTCATCAGATATTTTTTTAGTGTAGGGGAATGGACAAAAAAAGAATATCAAGTATAAATACACACACTAATCTATCGTGTTTGTAGTGTATAGTACTATATATTCGTTATTTTACCATAGACAAGGATTAGTTCCATTAATAAAATATTCTTGTAGATAAGAACGGAAGATTAAATATAATTTATATTTCGTAGAAAAAATCACTGAACAATAAGAATTTTCGTATAAAAATATCCAAGCTTACCCCAATACCGACGCTGAATTGCATTACAGCACTTTTTGTAGCAGCATATATTGGAGCACTCTGTGCTGTACATAAAGCAGCATTCGACGATATATTAATGATTGCGCCGCCTTTACCGCCTTTGTCCTTACGCATCAACTCCAAAGCTTTTAACGAGCCAGTAATCAGGCCTGTCTGCAATTTTATTAACGTTTTTCGAGTAATAGTATTCCTGCAGTTTGTACAAATTGATACCAGCAATAAAATAAAAAATCAATAGAAATTGATTACAAAATAGAATAGAAAACTTTTTTCAACTTAAATGCTGTGCCTATTATAATTGATTGCATTATTGTAGTTTTAGTAGATGTCACTATAGGATATGATTAAAAAAAAATTTGGTGGCAATAATACATTTGTTTTCTTACAATATTTAAAGTATAAACCTTTAACCAATATTAGTCCGCCATATGTTCTTATATAATAACTTTTATTAATAAGCTTCATTAGCAATATTATAGTTAGTTTGTAACTCTATAATAATTTCTATAAAACCTTAAAATCGCTGATACTATTCTAGCGTGTTACCGTCATCAATTCTTTATAAATAAATCTTCAACTATACCATATAACTTACCACATTTATATCGATCTGTTTCTTGAAAGTACGCCAACTGTCATTCAGTATAGCAGCGCAATTCATAACGATATATTCGTTATTTTTATCTCCTAATACGGATTCGAAAATTGATATTAATTGTTCATAGTTCGCTACATCGCATTTAATAAACTTGAGTGTACCGTCTCCGTGTTTTGCGTTTAGTTCATCTCGCAGAGCTACCGCATTCGTTTCGTCTATATCTAGTAATACAACTTGCTGAAAATTATAACAGTAATTACTTGGACAATTATATCACATCAGCCCCACAATGTATTGGCGATTTCAAAGTCCAGCAAATCCAAGAAATGGTTCACGTGACGCAATAAGTATTAAGTGAACTATACATATATTGCTTCTATTTATTTTCTGTAATACCACAACATTAAATATGCCGTTATAAGATGCAGTGCACACAGCACGCGCGACACAATTATTCTACTTTAACTAATATTATATATAGAAACATTCACTATCCAATAAAACAAAGTATATTTATTTTACCTATACCTATACATAAATAAAACATTATTTATTTCTTTATTCGATTATAAGACAACAAGGGTGTATTAAATAGAAATAAATAATGTATGACGTAGTTTAAAAATATATTATTGATATATGTAAATATCAAAAGATAGTTTCACAAAAATGAAATACCAAATGACGAAATAGCATCACACAAGCAACAATACCTAGTACTTCATAAAAGGACTATAATATCGCTATATATATAATACTATACTATAATATCGCTAAGTCTATACAAGGCAGATGTCTCGTTATTACGTATGAAAGCATGAAAATCACCAACTCCAACATACGCATGTATCCAAGAAGCACTACAAAATTAAAATACTTCAAAGAATAATTTTAAGATATTATTTTATTGAACATGCAAAGCATACCATAAGTATTATTTGAATAGGGAGACTTCAACTTCATCACTATAGGAGCAAAATTATGGATTAACACGTTCCCTTTAACTCTAATACATTAAAACGGAAAGTATCGTTACCTTGACACCTTCGCTTAAAGCAATTCTGATTATATTAGAACCAATTCCTCGAGCTGCTCCAGTGATCAGAACCACCTTGTCTTTCAAATCATACACCATTGTGACTTCGCGATTACTTCTACGTTAGTAAAGTTTACCTGAAGAATCTCCCCTTTTTATAACCTACGCACATAATTATGGCAGTTATCACTTTTATTGACGTAATCATATCCTTATTGATAAGGTACTGTAGCAATGAATCAAGATACATTTATTTTTACAATATTCATTAAAAATGAATTAATTAATTCTTCAGCTTATGAAAGTTCCTTTACCAATGCAAATTTTAAAATATCCATAAACTGCAACAAGGAAACTGCCCGGTAGAGGTTCCATAAAAAATTAATACTCTCTCCATTTCTTACGTTTGGGAGTGCTGCTCGTATTATGTAGCTCCTAAAAAAATTCACGGCCAAACCATAACTTAGCTGGAAATCCCGAAGACGACACTTTATTTTTCCGATCTAGCAAACCATCTCCAATCGCCCATAGAGAAGGAGGCCAACCGTCGTATAGGCCGTTGCATATTCCGGTCTTTAGTTTTGCTAGATAACATGTGAAAAGTATTGGAAATAATAGGGTTTTTTTATTTTTATTCGGCAGTTAATGTTAGGAATTGTTAGATCTGAAGTTCGGCTACTGAGTTAGATGTTCCATTTTGGATGCCCTCATAGCCTTGAGGTAACTGTCAATGAAAGCGTCCATCAGTAATGTTGACGATGCCACTCGATATAGTCAAGACGGTCAACAATCTGCAATATGGAATTGTACGTGAAGCACTCCAATATTTCAAATTTCCTCAGTACTTACGACTACTGATCGAAAACTAGCTTCATGAAAAAGATGTATATTCATGAATAGCTTTGTAACATGCTGATTTAGATTTTGGCGAAGCGTGAAATTAAATTCTTTTTGTGCGCATTTAATTTTATTATGTCTCACAAACATTTCATTCGCCAAAAATTTATACAGTTCAGTAAATCGAAATCCATAAACACACGGTTGCCATGCATATTCCAGTTTTTTTAGATAAAGGAAAACCTTATCATTCCTGTGACGAAGCTTCTTAATTTTTGAGAGCCTGACACAGATGTATGTGGATTCGAAACAAACTGCTAGACAATGAACATTAATTTTCACTAGTATTTATTCTCCCTTACAAATTATTTCATCATAATCTTTGAAGTAATTAAATCAGTAGTAGCGCTTTACAGCGTTAATAACAATTTACAGCGCTAGCCTTGTTTGTAATAAATTGAGTTCTAATTCTATAACGTGCCTAAGCTTTCGGTAGATGGTAATTACTATCATAATAAACCCATAATACGTTGGTAGGAAATTTCCTACTACTCGTCGAGCTAGCTTACGTTCTTAAGTCGAAGATCTATTGTTAGACACTAAACCGTCCGTTTTGCAGCTGCATTTAAAAACCCAGCTTTTTTTTCTAGGTTCCGCGCATTACCGTGTTCGACAACATACCTATATGATATATCAATCAGGTTATGCTCAAATTTTAAACAAATACAGGCCACCGTCCTTGATTTTTTCAATATACAAATTGATAGCTTTAAAACCGTCTGTAAACATCACTTAGATCGTAGGATTCTATAAGAAAAATGTAGTATGTACTTATGTACACGCGTTAGAAGTTATACTTCTTCGGCTTAACAAGATAAAAATCTTTTCTAAAATTTTATCGTTCGCCTTATTCTACGTTTGTAGGAAAAACGACACTAACAATAGAAAAAGGTATTAAATACATACATTCTTTTTTTGAATAAAATATTGACTATAGCTAACTTCAGGTTGTCGGTTTTTCGTGACGGTGTGGGCGCGCATCATAAAAATTCAGTTTCATCATTTTTTATCTAACGCGCCAAAAGAAGTATAACTTCAATAATTTTGTATAGTCAGTTGTGTACTTCCAGAGATTATTACTTCTTACAAACGAACATCTAAGTCTAGAAATATTATCTTTTTATAATAGAAGTATTATCGAAGATTATCGAATGTATCACATACGTTATAACATAAGTCATGTATCACCGTGACAGTTGTAATTATATCACTGATAGTAACAAATAATGAAAGTATGATAACAGCGTTAGCATTATAACTAATACCTAAGCGTATTTGGAAACAAAACAACATATTTATGTAATAACGACATACGTAAGTAGATAAAATTGGGAAGCGTCCAGTTTCCGAAGTTTTCTAAATCCTTCTGGCTAGCTACAATCTTCATGTTGAAAATCTCTCGCCAAGCACCTGTTGGTGTGTTTCGATAGCTGCCCTTGAGAGCCAGTCTCTCTCTAGGTTTAGCGTGCCAACAATCTTAGACCACATCATCGTTTAACATCAGATGAGATTGTGGTCAAACGCTAACCTATAAAGAAAAAAAAAATTCAAATAGAAAACTTTGTTATTAGCTATAAATGGTTTCTCGGAAATAATATTTATTAACAATGTTGCTTTGACAATAAATACCTATAGACGAAAAAAAGGAATTTAAAAAAAAAGATCATCGAGGTTAAAGACATACTATATATTCCCTCAATTTAAAACAAACCGTTTTATCATATGAAAAAGAGTATTCGGATCGATAATTCAACCATGATTGTAATAGACTGACACGTAGTCGTTCCATCTTTTTGTTGATTATTCTTTACCACAATTAATTAATTACAAAAGTAAACATTGCTTAAGATTCTTAAGTTTCATCACTTATATCTCACATTCCTAATTATCCAGTATCTGTTGATTAGGTTAATAGGTTTGTGTAGCTAAACTTTAAAAGTCACCGTGGTAGAAAACCACGTAACAAAGTTACAGGTGGTGGTGGTTGGAGGGGGTGACCCCTTGACTGCCAAACCGGACCAAAGAGGGAAGGGGCTGGGGACCTAACTTTCCATTGCACATTGATTCGGTAGACGGGTAGGCAGCTTGACCGGGCTGTCGTCGCGGTCAGGGCGTTCACGCTGGGCCTTGTCGCCGGGGTGGCATAGTGCTTGCTTGTTCGATCCCGTGCCACTCCATAGCGCGGCAGACGGTATCTTGTGGGTTTTTTTAGTCAGTAAGAGTCTGACACTCCACAGCTCCCCAGGGCTGTGGGTGACCAATGAAGGATTTCATCCCACATTAAAAAAAAAAAAGGTATCTGTTTAGCTCGCTAATAACTACCAACAGCAGGCCTTCTGGTTCTTGAAATTAACTACGGAATCAGTGTTGCAGCCGCAGCCTTTGGCGAACTATATTTTTCTTTGAACTACAATAGACTATAACTATATTTGACTTGAAACTAGCTACCAAGATCTTAGAATATAATAGATACATTTAGTTCAATGTTGTAGTCCGGTGGAACTGTAGAGGTCTGACGAAGCCAACAGTGTAGGTCTGTCCAAAAAAAAGTTCAATGTTAACAAGTATTTTCTTGCAATATTTCCAAACAAATAGTACCTTTTTGTTATTTATGAATTGTGTAATTCTACTAGTTCTTATACAACAAAGTCGTAATTAATCACAGTACCATATAAGCTAAAAGGCTTATAACTACTTGAAAATCTCAAAATTTATTCAACAAATTTCAATTTGTACATTTAATTATTCTTTAGATTTAATATTTATAAATACACATGAAATAACTCTATAGCTATAACCAATTTTCAATAGATATTTTAATTTAAGAACGTTTATTACATTCTATATATATTGTTTATTTACATACATAAGATTTTGAAAGCATCGGATGGTTACACCGATTACATTTTATTATGTTACTCTATAATTTAATCTTATAAAAAATTGCTGGAGCATATGCTTAGACAGGCAGCTTGCAGGTTTCTCGGTATTAGAAGGATATACAAGCTTGTACGCGTCGATACTTGTACAAGCTGGTATATTCCACCCTACAAAAACAAATAAACCTAAGTTAGAATATAATGTAGATGATGTAGTCTATGTCGACGAGAAACGAGTAATTTAACTAACATAACATATCCTATAGGAAATCCTTTAGAATTTAACTCGTTCAAATGACATTCCTTTTCGTGATGATTTATACAAAAATAAATTTAAGCGAGAAAGGGCGACGAAGCATAATATAACAAATAAGCCGGTAAGTTATTATAGGATACTCGCCAGACTTTCTTATGCCTTTATATTAAAAAATTAAACTAGAGTTTTATACTTTATCCGAGTTATTAAATATAAGGAGGAGTTCTTTTTTTAAACACTTTACCTCCTTTATCGCCAAATCTAAATATAATAATAAATAAAAAACAATATTTTATTAAGGAATCCATTTTTATTTTAGTAATAGTTAAGTGCCCATGATTAATTGAATACATGTTCTGACATCAGGTCGTATGCCTTTTTAATGGTCGGCGTGATATCTACAACTGGTCTGTTAGAGGTTGATAACCACGTGCTTCCACTTTCCCCGTGTTTGTAAGCATCTACCACGCCTTGGGCGGCTGACTCCGTTCTGCGATCATCAAAAATAAAATACAAAAATCTTAGAATGTTTCGCAATTTTTATCTAATGAGTTATAAAAAATTATTCATTCAAGAAAATTGAAAATTGTGAAATGGTCGTATGCCTTTTTAATGGCCGGCGTGATATATACAATATGTCTATTAGAGGTTGATAATCACGTGCTTCCACTTTCTCCGTGTTTGCCGTGTTGATAGCGTTATTTTTTACGTATTTTGGCTCTATAAAGCGATGGTGCTAATAAAGAGTAATAGCGAGCTCTATCTATATATATTATATCGGCAATCGTCCTTAGTATGCCAATCTTGCAAGAATCAAAAGAGAGTTACTATGATACCGGGTTTGCCAACATATGTATGGTGATATAGACGTCTTCATACACCCTAATAATATTGATATAGGATATATACCGGCTTATATCGGAATGCGAGATGCCTAAACCTTTTTTATTCACGGGGCAATCTTCTTAGATCCCCATCTCACCGGGTAGCTTAGATGGAAATACCAAATTAATACTGACTAAGCCCCCTCAGTGTTCTTCTCATATCCATTAGCTGAGTCGACAGGAACTGCCTCTGCAATACTTTTACCCGATCTAGCAGGTATTCAGCCTTCAACAGGTCCCCAATTTGCGATCTTAAGAGCCAAGGCCTGATATTAGAATCACCCCTCCCCCTCCCCACTTGACGAACTAATGGGAGACATTTTTATAAATAAATTTTAAAATGACACCGGTATCTATGTCAACGACAAAGTTAAAGACTTTTTTTAAATGCAGAAATATAAATGAAATCCCGTGTAATTGTGGTTTAAAATTAATTCCATTGTGTCTTAAACAATCTTTTTAGTATACAAAAATATATGGAACTTCAATCCTAATTAATATAAAGTTGGTCGCTCTGAATATAGTCGTAAGTTTTTTTCTTTCCGAACTGTCTACACTGTTAACCTCGCAAGGCCTCTACTGTTTTACCGGACTACTAAGGGGAGCGCTTAAGGCACTCACCCGATTTTATGTAGGCAACCAGCACAAGGGCGCACGGCGCGCCTCGGCTTGGACCGTCACCAAATATCCCGAGTCTAACTAAGGTAAGCTAAACTATTATTTCATACATATATAAATTCGTGAAGCATACACGTGTACCAAGCATGTATGTTTCACGAACTCATACATGTATCTTGAATCTGTCTAGAAAGTTAGTATAAGCTAACTCCGTTCGAGGTAGTCGTAAGTTCGGTATTGTACACAATATAGTTAATGAGTTTAACACCAAATCAAAGTTAAAATATTGTTATCGGAATCTAAAATTGCCATTCATTTATCCTTACATTCTCCTAATATTAAACATAGAATGTAATTCATTATATCAACATTTGCTTACTGCACGACTATATTCAAAGCGCCTATCAAATTCTGTAAACTCACGTTTGCCGCGCATATCCCTGTGTTACTTTAAGATGAATTTTCTCATCGATCTCCTTGTTGAAGCTTCCCAGATTTTTCGAGCTTAGTAACGGTGTGTCCGTGGATCCGAAACAAATTGTTAGAATACGAACACCCGTTTTCGAATAATGTTCGGTCATCTGTAAAATTTATCATAATGTTTGACGTGATGGCAGTTAACGCGATCGGACACCGTAACATCCGTTAACGTGAATTCCAATTTTAGTATTAGGATTTTAGGGTTATACCAGCTGAAACAATGATTGGAATGAAATCAGTAATGTATTATTGTTACTAAGAATAAGTGACACCGTATTGATGACGTCGAAGTTAAATAAAAATCGCGGTCACTTTTCCCAAAAATATATATAAGTATTTGTCTGAAAATGATGTCTACGGGCAAACGTAGGAAGTAAAACTTTATGTAATACAAATATTTATTTTAATCATTAAAGGAAGCAATATATATATATCGCGCTTAAAAGTATTAGATAATGATATCTCTTCTAGTAACGACCAGACGATATAAGAAGTTTTTTTTTTCAATTATGTCATGTACAAATATAATATGATTTAATATTAGAAAAGTTGGAAACATCAACATATATTATCTGCCCACTTCAAGTGAAATGCTCCATGTGTAAAACAAACATGCGTAACAGATTGTGTTTGTATAGCGCACGGTAAATATGTTCATGTCGTGATGCGTTTAATTCAGGATTTTCATATCAATAATTTAACAGGTTGGCTTAATCATACTTTTAGAATATTTTTTTTTTTATATATATATTATAGGGGGCAAACGAACAGGTGGGTCACCTGATGGTAAGTGATCACCGCCGTCCATAGACACTAGCAACACCAGGGGAGTCGCAAGTGCGTTGCCGGCCTTTTAATATATGTGGGTCTTCGGCGCTCTCACTGACCGAACGAAACGCAACAGTGCAAGAACTGTTACTTCACGTCGGCTTTCTGTGAAAGGGTGGTACTACCCCGGGCGAGCCGACCCTTTCAGGCTGAAACCAGTAATAGCTTCTGCGTAGCTCTACCACCTAAATAATCGGCAGAAGCGTCACTACATTCATGTACAATCCAAATTTAGACACCGTATACAATTCATACGATATTTTCACATTTTTTTTTTAGACGTCACTATAATATTTTTAATAGTTTCATAACAGAATGTTTATTGATCTTTAAACATTGCATATCACTAACAGATTTCCCGTTCATGGAATACAAATAAAATAAAACCCAAACAATTTATGAATCGCTTTCCACTATTTAAAGTCAAGGAATTCAAACGTCACTGTTAATACACAAGTATATTCTGCCATAAGTATCAATATGGTCTTGCATGTTTACTTGTTTTTGCTTTTCATAATTTATTGACAAGTATTTTTGCAATAGACAATTCAGTTAAATTTAAAGTTGAAATTGTCTTTAGCCACGGTGCAGTATATCTAATAAAGTTCTATTCAATCTCTAACGCATTAATTTGGGTAGTCCGTTGAAACTATAGTGGCCCTGCCAGGCTAACAGTGTAGGTCAGTAAAAAAAAATGCATTAATTTGAGTAATTATTTAAAAATGATTTTTATGCTAGACTTGAGTGACCCGTGTCAAAGGACTTAATAATAATTTGTGATTACGAATGAAAAACATGTTGAGATTTTTTTTTAATAAAATTTAAACAGTTCCTCTATTTTTATAAGAAACGTAAATTTTGTAATTTAATGAAACTCTTAGAAAATATGGATTGTATTTAACCATCATATGGTCGATAATACAAAGCATCTGGCAACACTGAGTACCGATGACCTATGAAAACAATATTCTATTTATACTCACACCAAGACACGAGCTAAATTGTAGAACAGCGCTTTTAGTACCGAAATAAATCGGTAGAACAGGCGCCTGGCTTAGTGCAGCAACTGACGAGATGTTTATGACGGTACCACCTTGACCACCTTTATCCTTACCCATAATTTCAATAGCTTTCAGAGACCCTGTAACAAGAGCGGTCTGGAAAAAAATAAACAATATTAAGAAAATCTTCTAAGCTTTACTTATACATTAAATGTATGTGTCTATTGTTTTTCTGAAACAAATTGACAGTAAATTTTGCAAAGTATGGTCTAAACTGTATATCACTGCGCTTCTAAATGGTGCTGAGTAATGATATTAATATTTAACTTAAAATCGCTATAAAAGGAAAGAGTTAACTAAGACAAAATAGAAATTAACATTTAATAAAAATATAAACTTGACTGCAGTTTATACGCGTTAGAAGTGAAACTTTTAAAAATGATAACATATATAAACTATATAATTAAACAATACAACATGTAGGTTATGACGCCTTTTCCCAAGGATTCGTAATACGCAACTATACAAGTTCTAAACACGCGAACTAATGAAGAGACCACAAATATAATAAACACTGTATAATGTTTTCTATGTCATTCTCTGACACGTTAAATCTTATATATGTTTGTCTCTTTCTAATGTCGCTTTGTTTTGTTTCAACGTGTTTCAAATCACAATGACGCAAAAAAAGTCAACCCTTGGAGAAATTAAAAGTAACTTTAAGAAACACAACAAAGTAGTAAATACCAGCAACTTTCTCATAACCGTAATACATACTTAATTCAATTAAACAAAGACAGGTATCATTATATTATTCTTACACTCGTTATGCGAACTTGATATAAATTAACAAAGAATGATTCATCGACCGTGGGAACCAAATCAGTGTCGGGGTCTGTCGAATCGTTAATACAATGACGTTGAGATTCAACGTTTTTTTTTAATAGTTTATAGGTAAACGTTTTGACCACAATCTCATATGATATTAAATGATGATGTGGTCTAAGATGGTAAATCACGCTTAACCTAGACGAAGATTGGCTCTCAGGTGCAGCTGCCGGAACACACCAACAGGTGCTTGGTAATAGATTTTCAACTTGAGAGTGGTAGCTAGCCAGACGGACTTAGAAAAAGTCCTACCGCCATGCTATGGCTTCATCACGATATTTCTCTTCACCGAAACCTCCGACTCAGTTGCTTGTATTCAAACCTACGTCATTCGACGCTGTGTCCGAACACACTACCGACTGAGCCATCATCGCTTCAAATCAAATCGTTTTCCACCCTATTTAATTAAAAACGCTGCTTTGTTAATAAAGCGCGCCGTTGTGCGTCAGAATAGAGTTCTATTCAAGGCATCATAAGGTATACGATCAGCACCAGAGGCCGATGTTCAAGAGTACTGCGCATATTAAATCGGTTTCAAGACTTACGAAATTGATTTCGATCTCCTTTTTGTATAAACTATAGCTGTCGGTCATAATACCGGCATTGTTAATAACCACGTCCAGGCGTCCTTCTTCAGCAGCAACGGTTTCGAATATTTCTAAAAACTGTGCTTCGTTTGTAATGTCACAGTTGTAAAATTTTACTCTGTTGTCTGCATATTTAGAGTTGAGTTCGCTTTGTAGCTTGATTCCTGCATCTTCGGCTATATCTAGTACTGCTACATGCTGTAAATTAAATGAGAAGAAGGAAAGTTTTTATTGTTGGAACGTATCATCGTAGTTACAAGATAAATAAAACAACAACTTAATTATGGGTAATTAGATATGTTCAATGTTTATTTGTTCAATTCAATTTCAAAACATGATTTTTCACGAAAAACGTTTAAAATGAAATAGATTATAATATAAAAATATATATTTTCTTATCGAACGTATATTTCAAAGCAAAAATATTAAAGAAAAACTTCTCAATTGAGCTAGATTTCCAAGAAATTATCGATATACTAGCAGGCCCGGCGGACTTTGTCCTGCGCCGATAATAAAAAATATATACTCATGTGCATGAAATGCTTAAGGTAACTAATGTATTCAATTTGATAAGGATTAATACTGTATCCGTCTGAATAGCCTTCCAATCACCTCATTGTATATGACCATGTTATTAGAAGATAGATGGGTATAGTAAGTTATCCTTAAAAGATAGGTATATGCCATCGTAAACTTTTTTGTAGATTTATAAAAGATAATTATCTCACTATACATTGTTTTGTTATAGCTCAAAATAATTAGGCAGCGTTTTCGATGAAAGCTCCCAAGCGGCTTGACATTTTCCAACACTTCCAACAATGTTCGTTATATTCTGTCGAATTTACACAAAACCTTGACAAATTATGTACTTAAATCTTTTTCATGTATTACTCTATCTATTGGTGAAGACCGCATTACAATCCGTTCAGTAGTTTTCGAGTTTATCGCGAACATGCAGGCAGACAGACAGACGCGGCGGACCACTTTATTTTATAATATGTAGTAGAGATACGTAGTGCTAAAGAAACGATGCCTCATTAAAAAAAATCGTAACTTTTTTTGGCTTACATAAAACAATTCGAATATATCCAGAAAAACATTTTTAATGCGGAAAGAACAAGAAAAAGTACCGCCAAATCGAAAGTCGTCGAATTTAAAAATGGTGGATTTGACACGGTATGCTTGATGCTATTTCACATGCACCATCCTAGTTTCCTCTTAAGGTGTGTAGGCAGCATAAGTAATATTAAATATTAAGAAAATAAAAATAATAGTGAGAATAAATAATAAAGAGAATTACAATCGGTTTTGCAAGAAATTTATAATAAAACTCAAACTTTTTATGTAAGGCGAGTCCGTCAATGTTTTTTTATTGATTATTAGATATAAAAAAAAAAATGTCTATAATGCATAGAGTACAATCATGTACTTGATAAGAAAATATATCATTCATTATCTCGGTGTAATCTTACCTCACGGAGTTTTTACAATGCGACATAATAAATTAAATAACGTATACTTAAATACTTTGTGTTATTGGCCTACCTTTACTCCCTCCTCCATTATTATCCTGACAACTCCGGCACCGATGCCGGTAGCAGCACCTGTTATCAGAACTACTTTACCGGTCCACTCGTAAACCATGTTTTCGTTGTCGTAGACAATTTGCAAATGAATGTATTTCATATCATATACTATTCAACCTTGGGCAACTAAGCAAAGTTGATAAAATTCATCGTACATCGCAGCACGGTAATTATCCATATACATACCGACGGAAAAATAAAACAGTTCAGTATCATTTTCTCCTCTAATTTTCAATCAATTTTCTTTCTTCTATTTATTTTCTGGGTTGAATGGCTTCTAGTGAGATTTAGTGTTATGAATATTTGGAAATAGTTTTTTTTTTAAACAACTAGTCGTCAAAAGTTTTTATTTACAAGTCTCTATTCGGTCATTGTTCATGCTCTTGTAGTCTGCAATGCAATATTTAAGCCGTTATATTTCAACATGAGCCAAGTCCAACTTTAACTGCTCATAATAAATATTTCAGAGTTTTTTTAAAGTTGAAATTTTACACATGCAAAATTTGAAGATCATTAGAAAAAACTAAAATCTTCGGGCCCGTGTCGCTAAAAACACCGTTGTATAGATAATAAAAAAGTAAAAAAAAAAAAAGTCGGACTAGGTTAATTTTGAAGTGTAACGACTCATTTGTACATTATTCAATACAATTTTTACGGTTTAGAAAAGAAAATACAGATAATGGTATCTATATGATAAGAGATAAAGGAAAAGCTTTATGCCCCCCTTTTTACGATCGTACTTCGACCACCGAACGACTACTACTAACCTTAATTACGTATCGATCTGTATTATAAGCTTTATTTTTATATCATATTGGTACTATATAATACCTATATGTTCATAGAACAGTACGCAACATACAGTTAGTTACCTATATACTCGTATATATTATAGATAAGGAATTTCATTTATTGAAGGGTTTCGTATTTAAAGTATTTATATTCGACTCGGCCAGTACTAGAAACCGCGGTTTCATACACATTTGTTACGAGGTTTTTATTTTCCTCAGGTAACTTTGGTTCACGGTTTAAAATTTACGGCAACTCACCGAACCTGTGATCCTCCTTTCAGAAGTTCTAAACCCACTAAACACTTCCTTGAAACAAAACATACAGTAATTATTATTTTTATTCATACTGTTAGTTATTAAAGAGGTAGCATCATTTTTTGAAGTTATACGTCTTTTGGACGCGTTAGGGAAAAATGATATGAGTAAATTCTTACGATGCGCGCGCACACCGTCACGAAACACCGTGAAACTGAAGGTGGCTATAGTCAACATTTTAGTTTTGTCACAACAGATGTCGCTAAATTTATTAAAAAAAGTTTCCAATAAAGTAAAAGTAAGGACATCTACGTATTGCGTGAGAACTGACTACTGTATTCACTTATTTCTATTGTTAGTGTCGTTTTCACAACAGATGTCGCTAAATTTATTCAAAAAGTTACCAACAAAGTAAAAGTAACAAAGTAAGGATATCTACGTATGTTTGCGTGAGAACTGACAACTGTATTCACGATATTTATTTTTTCTATTGTTAGTGTCGTTTTTTCTACAAACGTAGAATAAGGCGAAAGCAACAATTTTTGAAAGGATTTTTATTTTGTTACGGGAAAGAACTATAACTTCTAACGCGTGTACAATAAGTACACAAATACTTTTTATTTTTAGTCATATCCAAGGACAACAGCGATCACTGAGAGAGTTGTTAATTAACTGTAGACATTACTACTCTTTTTCATACAAACGATATCATGAACATAAAACGCCTGCTGTGTGTGTACGAGCATGATTTCACATGAATATAAAATAATTCGAAAAAATTGATATGCCTACTATATGTCGTTTAAGCATATAACTTCACACCATTACATTCCAATTCACGGGTTTTATGTGACGGCATTTAACATACGAACATAGGATTTCACAAATGTGTAACTTTAAATGTAGGATTTTTGTAGTCTTGTCTACAAATTGGTTATAGTTTAACGCGAGACTTTTTTTTAATTCAAAGCTTAGTAGCCAGCACGACTATATCTAATACTAATATGGATATTTTATCAAAGGGAGTTTACACCATGACGAGTTTTTCACTATGGTGACTTTTCACCGTGACGAACTCTTCGTAATATGTATTTTTTTTTTCTATCCAGTCATTACATCCACGTACAATTCAGTTTCGTATGAATGATAATTTGATTGATTAAAAATTAAACATTTTTCGAACAAGAGTGGATGATGAAATATTACAATAGAACTATAATAGTATTGAAACCGAGAGGTTATTTCGTTAAAATTCTGCCCAAGCCAAGATGTTCATGTCTGGCATTTGATTATTGAATATGACGAATGGTTCCCATTTGACCGTCTTACAATAGTAACACTATAAATATAAAAATAAATACACCAATAAAATAGCAAATAAAAAACAATATTTTATTAAAGAACGCGTTATCATTTTGGTTAAACTTTAATGCCCATGATTAATTGAACACAAGTTCTGACATCAGATCGTATGCCTTTTTAATGGTCGGCGAGATATCCACGACCGGTCTGTCACACGATGCTAACCACGTGCTTCCACTTTCGCCTTGTTTGTAAGCATCTACCAAGCCTTGGGCGGCTGACTCCATCCTGCAATAATAAATATAATACAAATATATTCGTTCTTTTTTCCGAAATATTATTAATAAATTAGGAACAATTTTTCTTTCATTAGATAAAACGGACTGATTTGAATTGGAGTGTTTAAATGAACAACTTGTGAATCATGATGGCAGTCGTCTTTGATATAAAATATCTATTGGCTTTAGCAGCACGCATTAGCAGTAAAATTTACCTGAATCCCGTCACGGCAAATGGTATGACGCTCTACTATGCCGTAAATCTATAGGCAAAATTGTTTTATGATATTTTGATAATGGACTAGTTCAAATTTTCAAAATGGTACGGGAAATCATATCAGTGTCGGAGGAGTGAAAAGTGACCGAGTATTATTTATTGATTCGGTATATGTCAGACCACATAGAAAGAAAATTGTACCCATATACTTTCTTATTTGAAATTATTTTTAATTTCTCTTATAGGAAAATTATTTGAATCCACAAAAACATACAAAACTAAATCTATCAACATATATAAACTCACGTTTGCCATACATATGACCGTTTTACAGCTAAATGAATATTCTCATCATTGTCCTCGCTGAAGCTTCCCAGCTTTTGAGAGCTTAATAGCGCCGTGTCCTGTGGCTCCGAAACAAAGTGTCAAAACGCGAACACCAGTTTTCGAGTAATGTTCAGTCATCTGTAAAAATGTCACGATCTTGATATCCATGACAGCTACCGCAGTCTGGCATTGCCTCAATTGAGGCCAAGTCAAATTCTACAATCGGCCTGTACCTTCGGTAAAGTATCTTAATTAAACTATAGCACGATGAGAGAGTATTATCTAAAGCCCACCAGGCTAGGAGTACACTAAAGTTGAAAGTCTATCGTCAAATAATTAACGAGAAATTTGTAGGCTTAGCTTTTTCCACTTTCGGCCACATCGTTAATCATTTAAAGATAAAGAAAAATAATAACAAATGCGCGATAACTTATTTTGGGGACTTAAATTACAATATAAAAAAATAAAAAAATAAAACAGCCTACAATCATAGTCACAATGAAAACGTTTTTAGAATCAACCATTATCAATCAATAAGTATGTACAGAGATCACCTCCTACTAACCTATAACCTATTCATAAACTTTTAATATTTTTAATAGTAACGTAGATAAGATAAACAAATATTACATAAGTAACACATTATAGTGATAATTGTAACTATATCATTATTATTACAAATAAATGATAACACAATCACGCCTTTGGCATTAAACATAATGCCTCGGTGCGTTTGGAAAAATGACATATAACTATTCGCCTGAAAGCGACCTCTATCGGGAAACATAAGAAGCAATATATATTGCACTCTTAATAGTTTTAGATAACGACATCTCACATGCAACAGTCAGAACATATACACGTCTAGAATAACAACTGTTACTGTAAACAGCTTAATGCAATTATGTGTATCAAAATGTTCGCTTCAATCAGTCAGCTTCATATGAATATAGGCCGTGAAACACATGTTTTTTGGATAGTGTAATGAAAAATTAATTTAAAATAAAAAACGTATTGAATTATATAGTTCATACAGACACAAAATTCGATAAAATATAATAATAATATACAAATTTAATTGAACTTATGTTTTCAACCATATAAATACGATAAAATTGTTAAAAAATAATATTTTTGATTAAAAGTTTCTATAATTTCACGTTAACTGGTGGTAGTTATAGCTATAACCGAAAAAATCCTAGATGTAAAAATTTCGACTAATATTTTTTTTACAAACACATATTTTGCATTACAATGGTTTCCTTAGGAAGTACAACTTTATTCACCTATCACACGATATAGCTAATACAAAAGTGTGATTACCAGTAATTTATGAAAACTGTTACATTTGTGTTATGCATAGTAGTAGGAGATGTTTTTCTAATCCCGTCTAACTAGCTAGTAGCTACCATTGTCAAGTATTTTTTTTTTAACTAACTACACTGTTGACCTGGCAAGACCTCTACAGTTTCACCGGACTACTAAGGGGAGCGCTTAAGGCACTCACCCGATTTTATATAGGCACTCTCAAGTTGAAAATCTGTCGTCAATCATCTATAGATGTATTTCGACCGCTGCAGATGAGAGCCAGTCCCCTTTTAAGTTTATCTTAACTTAGACCACATCTTCATTTAACTTCAGATGACTTTGTTGTCAAACGCTATAACCTATAAAGTATTAAAAAAATGTTCTATACTCACACCAAGGCACGTACTAAATTGTAGGACAGCACTTTTAGTACCAAAATAAATTGGTAGTATAGGCGACTGACTTAGTGCAGCGATTGACGAGATGTTTATGACGGTACCACCTTGACCACCTTTGTCCTTACCCATAATCTCTACAGCTTTCAGAGATCCTGTGACAAGAGCGGTCTGGAAGAAAATTATAAATTCAAAAAACACTCCCTGTGATTAGTTATAAATTGTATTATTTATAAAGATAATGCATGTCTCTGCGGTTTGTTCGGGTTAATCTTTGAAATGGCAGAACCGGTGGCCGAAACATTGACAAGTTGGTATATAAAGTGTCACTGATGGTATTATTTAACGATGAGTAGTTAAAATCGATTGAAGGGTTATACTGATTGGGTAGTAATAAGCTTACAATTAAAAAAATAATGTCCTATATTAATATAGGTAAAACAGGTTGTTTCCGTGTATAAAAAATAGATATACATTTTTTTTGTTGTTTAATTGTATTTTACATAGATACAATGATAGAGGTCTGTCGTTATTTGTAAAACTAGGTAACTTCTGTAGGTGGTAGAGCTACGCTGAAGCTATTACTGGTTTCAGCATGAATGGGTCGGCTCGCCCGGAGTAGTACTACCCTCCCACAGAAAACCGACGTGAAGTAACAGTGCTTGCACTGTTGCGTTTCGTTCGGTCAGTGAGAGCGCCGGAGGCCCACATATTTAAAAGGCCGGCAACGCACTTGCGACTCCCCTGGTGTTGCTAGTGTCTATGGACGGCGGTGATCACTTATCATCAGGTGACCCACCTGTTCGTTTGCCCCCTATAATATAAAAATAAAAACTACTGGGTAAATATTGACCAAACTGTTTGATTTTTATTTTTGAAATACTTGATTGTTATCTAAGAAAATTTTCACAATATTGTAAACGACGCAGACGAAGTCACGAGTATCAGCTAGTAATAATTACATGTCAAGACTTACAACATTGATTTCAATTTCCTTTTTGTATAAACCAAGGCTGTCGTTCATAATACCGGCATTGTTAATCACCACGTCTAAGCGTCCTTCTTCAGAAGCCACGGTTTCGAATATTCCTAAGAACTGTGCTTCATTCGTAACGTCGCAGTTGTAAAATTTGACTTTATTATTCCCGTACTTGGAGTTCAGTTCGTTTTGTAGCTTGATTCCTGCATCTTCGGCTATATCCAGAATGGCTACGTGCTGTAAAATAAATTCGTTAATTCGTTTATTAATTCGACCTACAAAAACTATTTTCAATGATTATTATATAAATATAATGGTATTTATTTACCAAGAGATATAAGAATATATCTTAAAAGTTCAGCCTACCATTCTGTAAGGTCAAACATTGCATGCGATATAACCTTTATGCTTTTTACAGTAGTACTTATTATAAAAATTGACTAGAAAGTATTATTATAATTAAAGTGAATACTAAAGGTTGCATTGGTCGAATAGTTTGACCAGTGGAATATCGATATAATACCCGTAGGCATGTATTAACGAATACAATTATTATCAAAATCAAAAATACTTTATTCAGTTAAAGACTTAGTTTAGTAGAAGGCGCTTATGAACGTCAAAGTTTTTTTTTATAATATAGGAGGCAAACGAACAGGTGGATCACCTGATGTTAAGTGATCACCGCCGTCCATAGACACTAGCAACACCAGGGGAGTGCAAGTGCGTTGCCAGCCTTTTAAATATGTGGGCCTCCGGCGCTCTCACTAACCGAACGAAACGCAACAGTGCAAGCACTGTTACTTCACGTCGGTTTCCTGTGAGAGGGTGGTACTACCCCGGACGAGCCGACCCATTCATGCTGAAAGCAGTAATAGCTTCAGCGTAGCTCTACCACCTAAACCGAAACCACCGGTTTCGAAAAAAACCCCAGTCTTTGAGAAGAACCGGCAAGAAACTCGATCTGGTTTATCTTTCATTAAACATATTATAACTCATATTGTTTAAATATAGTTACAAACACTACTACACTACACTCTCTCTACACTCGGTTTTAGTGGATGCACAAAGAGGGCGTCATTTCCAGACGTCACCATCATTCACATATTGATACACCCTGTAATAGCCTTTAGACATTAAATCCTGCTTGACATAGTGCTTGAACTTAGTATCCGTTGTCAAGTCATAGGATGACGTGGTGATAACGCCCGTATCCTTCTTTTTGCCCAACAGTGGATTTATTCCAGGCTTATGTTATCAGTATTATTATTATTATGTAAATATATTTAAAAAAAAAGGCATATACAAGGACGTGAGGAATAGAATAAATGCAGGGTGGATGAATCGGCGAAAGGTGTCTAGGATAGTTTGTGACCTAAAAATGTCTTTTAAACTCATGGGGAAGGTGTATAATACTATAATAAGACCAGTCGTTTTATATGGATCCGAGCGCTGGGCTACGAAAGGGATGAATGAGAAAAGATTGCACGTGGCAGAGATGCAAACGTTAATATGGATGTGTGGTGTAACCAGAATGGATAAGACTAAGAATGCATATAGCAGAAGAAGTTTGAAAATAGCGCATCAGAGACAGAGAAGTTGAGGAGTAATAGGTTAGTATGGTAAGAGCATATTATTACAAGAAGACATGAACGTCATGTAACAAAAAAACGTTTCGAGTTTGCAAGTGGACGGATATAGTGGTAGAGGGAGACTGAAAAAGGTGTGGATGGATTGTGTGAAAAATGATATGTGTATAAAAGGTGTGAATACTGAGATGACATCTGACAGGGAAGAGTGGAAAAGGAAAACATGTTGTACCGACCTTACTTAGGTGGAATAAGGGTAAGATGATGATGATATCTTAATAGAACAAAAAAATGAAATAATGTTTTGCTTTCATTTTTTTTTCAAATTAGGACCACAATAGCGTGCTCAAAAATCTCGTTCGATAACTAAGATACAATTGTGACCTGTTATAATTGTAGCCTTAGCTTTCGGAAAAGAAATATTGCAGCTAAACTATGGTGGTAAGTGACTGGTATTTCGTCGGCCCCTATCAAGCATCGGTATGATTGTTTTGGCTTATTACCTTGATATCTTTAATACCATCGATACTTGATATGAGGTGAAGTTGTGATTATTTCGATAACAAAAAAAGATATATCTATAGATATATAATAATTTACTTGTTTATCAACATCTCATGTTTCATCAATTTCCCATATCTCAGATCTTAATGTTATCCATTATCTATAAACAAAATGTTTCGTTCATACCGCTATTATGCCTAAGGTTATTCGGTATCAAATCGGTCACTGGTTATCAGATATTTTTAGAATACGTTTGAATATAAATCTACCTTTTTTTTGGAACTGACTACACTGTTGGCTCGTCAAGATCGCTACAGTTTCACCGGACTACTAAGGGGAGCACTTAAGGCACTCACCCGATTTGTTTAGGCGATCAGCGCAAGGGCATAAATCTACCTATTTCTGTGCTGTCCTGCTCCAGCTATAGAATACAGCGCGAAAGACGCAACTACAGTTTTCGTTGTTTACTTATATAATTACTAGTGCTCCCTACCAACTTCGTATATGTGAAATTCACTAAATATTACGTCATAAGTGTCTGAATTATTTAGTTCATATTTTTGATGTTTTAATGTTTATAGATCATCAAAGTTATAGAAAAAACTTCACACAAACATTTTTTTTTTGGTGCTCTTAATTTTGAGAAAATAATCCCAAGGTGGGTTTATGAGAGGCGCGCGCGGCTGATCGTAAAAATTAAGCCAAATCATACATCACAATATGAAAAACATGTTCTGCCTATCCTTTTAAGTGGGATAAAGGTAAGAAGGTGATGATGACTTATGAGATATATATATACCATAGCAGACTATTAAGTAGATTTTTTTTAAATGTACAATTTTGTAGTACATTATTTTGGTGTACATGAAAAGTTTAACTAAAGTTGCTAATGTATCGTGCGAAAATTCCTTCTTACAACTCGACTTCACTATAACACGTTGGCCTTATTTTATTTTGTTCTCCATTTTATACATATGTATCTAGGTACTTGTTTCTTATATTTGTCAATTTGTTTGCGGGATGTCTAAACAGGGTGCAATAATTGGAAATATTAGTGCTTTACAAGGAACCCATCTCTTATAATATTTCATTTATGGAATAGCAAAACAGAAACATGCCGGTGATAGATTATGTGCTAGTTCCATAGCAGTTCCATGCAGGACTGAAATATGAAATAACTCCATTCAAGTTTACTCATAGTGTTTGTAGCAAAGAATGGGCTACGACTCAAAGTGCAGTTTAATAGTAATTGCACCAAGTACATTTATCACAATATTAATATGCAAAATGTTTTCGTCGAAGACTTTTAACTTTTATTTTTAGATATCTTAAAAAAACAATCTACTCGTTCAGAGCCATGACCTTAACAGATAAGAAAACTTAATAAGAAAACATCTCATTGCACAGAACTTCCAAGTTTCCATTAAATCCATTTAATAAAAAAATAATAGTCGAGCACGGTGGGAACCGATGTTTCATAATTAATTCTTTTTTTCCAAAGTAATATTACCTCACAGTGTTTTCACAATGCGACTTAGTAAATCATAATGTATACTTAATTACTTTTTTTTATTGTCTTACCTTTACTCCCTCTTCCATTATTATCCTGACAACTCCTACGCCGATGCCGGTAGCAGCACCGGTTATCAGAATTACTTTATCGGTCCACTCGTAAACCATGTTTTCACAGTCGTAGACAACTTGCAAATGAATGTGTTTTATATCATATAGTATACGACATCATGCAACAGAGTAATGTTGATAAAATACATTACACACGACACTGCGCGACAATTATTTTAATTACTTATCATGTCTACTCCTCTGATATTCTGCTTATCCCCTAATACTTTACCAGCATTGTTTATTATCCTTACAATATATTTTATCTACAGGAAAAAAAAAACAAAAGAAATTGACAGAAAAAATATAATTTACTTATAAAATATCTTTGTGAACAATATTATCCGTTTACTTTCCTCTCCTGCGCATCACTTCTTTCGCATGCGCACCACCTCTTCCATGGCAAGAACACATACATCGCTGAACGCGTAGTGCTTATAAAAGTCGTAGGTCCTTAAAACTGTAATAATTTTGTATTAAATTATTACGATAAGTGTCTGTGAAATGAAACTCAAAAAAATTAATCGAAATCTGTCAAGTATTTTTTTCCTAATACCCGAACAACGGCAGACCTCTCTATCATGTTATTTATACACTAGCGGCCCGTTGCGGCTTCGCACGGGTATAAAATATATAGCCTATGTCATTCACTGAAAAAATGATTAAAATCGATCCAGTAGTTTTGATTTATTCATTACTGTCCGTGGCCCGCATGCGTTCAATTTGGAGTAACTTCAAAAATATCAATATTTCTCCACTATTTAATTTATGTTATTATACATATAAACCTTCCTCTTCCAACATTCTATCTATTAAAAAAAACCGCATCACAATCCTTTGCGTAGTTTTAAAGATTTAAGCATACATAGGGATATAGGGACAGAGAAAGCGACTTTGTTTTATACTATGTAGTGATAAAATAAGAAAATTGACAGTATAAAACCAATGTGCATAGAAAAGTATTTCGAAGACTTTATTAGGTGAGTCGTGACCCAGTTAAGTTTAGGAAGCACTATTGTATACATTGGATCTTTCCATTAACGACATAAATACGCCAGTTATAAATTTAGTGCCTATAATTTTGCGTACGATGCACGTTGCTTTTATTATCACTACATAGTATAAAACAAAGTCGCTTTCTCTGTCCCTATATCCCTATGTATGCTTAAATCTTTAAAATCGTATGTATATACTAATGACTTGTTATTATTGACCCGTACTTAATTACAATTGGCGCGTAGTTGTAGCCAGTCCTAACGACACTTGATAATTACTGGCTATCTTCAATTGTCTTGATATATAAATCGCGGCTGACGACTAGATACGAGATATCTTCGAATAGATCGTTAGACTACAAAATACGGATAATTCATAACTACTATATTTAGTATTTAATTACTGCATTTGCTATTTATGGAAGACGTCTTTATTTTTGATACTCGGTTGGTCTTGATTGACTGATCGATTAAACGAGAAAAAGGACATCGTCATTTTCTTCGAAATGACTACACTGTTGACCTGGCAAGATCTCTACAGTTTCACCGGACTACAGTGGGCACCGTCATGGACGGCACGGTGTTATACTTTTATAAATATCATCTCATTGTTACCCAACAATTATATAAGTTTAGAGTAATTCAGTAGTAGTTTACTCCGATTCTTAAAATCTCACAAATTTATTAAAATATAACAAATATATGTTAAAATAACATATAGTATGAGGCACAAACGCTGGCAAAAGTTTATACTGTGCCAATGCACAATGAAAAAAAATCTTTTCTACGTGAGTTGCCAGGTACGTATAATTAGATTTGAGGCAATGAGGACAATTGCAGTTTCAAGAACTAAACCTTTTGGGGGCAATCAATAACAATGAAAACATTTCATTAATTTTTCTCAATAGGTTCAATAAATTATAAGATATTTAGCAATATTGGCTTACTTTATACATATATTGTATTAACGTATAGTAAAGTGGTAAAGTGTATAGGTTGTAAGAGACTGAAGAGATACTATTGTTATAATGTGTCGCTTATAGTTGATAGTGAAGATGCATGCTGTGTACAGATATAATAATAAATTTTACCTACTCCAAAGATATATTAAAAGGTGGTCACAGTTTTTAGTTATAAAATAAATATTATTTTATTTATTTAAATGAGTTGGCAGCATAGATTACTGAACTCTAAACTGTCAAATCAATATTTTTTAGAATACCAATAAGATATCATACTATTTTATAAACAACAATGTCCTAATACAATTATGTCCCAGACTAAGACTTTCAAAGAAAATTTTGTAGCATCTCAGAATTCTTAATCTTTCTTAAATTTTCAATGCATTAGGGTTGTGTGTTATTATTAAATTATAACACGCAAAATTACACTAGTACGGTTAAACAACATGTGTTTATGTACCAGAATATTAAGCCCGCAAAGGATCATGTGGGAATTCATAATAGATAGCTCAACTATATTATACAAATTTCGTTGAATTTACTTTTAAAATTGAATTTAATCTCATATAATATATTTTGTAACATTGTTCGAGACATGCGCGTGATGTAATTTGTAACACATGGATTTTGGGGAATATTCTGTGATATGATCGGAGGGAACGCAACACGCCATTTTGGCAACAGTATACTGGTGTCAAATGTCAGTGTCACGATCTGAGTGGTCGACGTAATCTGTAATTTATAAAGCGATTTCCCCGGCCCGGCAAAAACGATAGTAGTACGTTGAAATCAGCTAGCGTCATCAAGTTCTTTGTGTTGCAATACAATATTAGTCATAAGACTGCTAAATAGCATCAGTGTATCTGTTAAAACTTGTGTTCAATAGTGAAACTTCAAAGATGAATCCGTACCAACAGGTTAGTTTTACAATTATTTAACGTGTATTTGAGCTTATAGTAGTAGGTCTCGTGACCTGATTTTAAGTTTTACTATTGATTAAAAAAAAGATTACCTACCTACTCGGAAACCAACACTAGTATTTTGACAAACGGTGAAATGTAAGATGTAACTGCCATTTATAAAATAGGAGAAATGAATAATAATTGTAATGGACTTGTAGCTTTTTAGTAATCACTTTTATTTTATGTTTTGTTTATCACAGTATCCATGATTTTGTAAAATAAAATCATTGATAAGAAGAATCTACATCAATGCTAGGTATATAGAAATCATACTAAGAATCGCTTTATTTCTTTTTATCATTTATGTAAATATCTGTAAACTTTATTTTCGATTTATTTCACTTGCGTAGGTGCCTTGCCAAACAAGTATTCATGCAAATTTAGCAATACATTTTTATCTGCACACTGAATAGTATTTATTTGTAAAGTTAAAAATATATGTCAGAACACAATAAACATTAAAGCTATACTTCAACTTGCAGAGTAAAAATATTACGAAAATAATATGGTTCACTTCACAAAATTATATATAGTATAGTTTTATAATAACAAGGTAAATTACATTATTATTTAATTTCATCTAAAATAGTTCATTTCAGCAACCTTTTAGTTATAAATCATAATTAACACACAGTGCATCTGCTGTGCATAGGTACATTTGTTGTTCATGGAGTGTAAGTCATTGTGTCTCACACTGATGTTAAAAGGGTAAAATTTCTTTGTTAATAATTTGGCTGCATTGATTTGCATTGAAAATCGGAATTTAATTGAATGTAAATTTTCTTCTCATTGTCTGATTATCTCATGGTCTTGGTTTTCACAATTACTTGAATATTTCATATACTGACATTAATGATTAATGAGTAGCTAGTAGTATGTGTTATTGCACTGTATTATCTATGGGCAGGAAGTTCATCCTCACACCATGTAATCCAAACAGTTGGGAATAGACATATTGCTTTGAGTTTTTTTTTATTTTTCAAATTTTATAGAATACATGAAAAGTGGACTGAATAGATTTTTAAAAGGTGGTTAACTATATCTACCTTTTCTACAATCAAGAATATTATAACTGTGTGTTTTAAATAAAACTTTTCTTGTAGAATATACTCAGTTGACTTACCTTAATTTGTTATTTCTGCCTGGAACAATTTTATTAGCTTGTAGTAAAAGTTAATTGCTCCAGGCAGATGGTTAAGAAACAAATGTCAGTGAATTTTGTTTAAATCTGTTTAATTAATTGATAAAAATTAAGTGTAAATAATGTACATAAAATTAGTATGTTAGTGTGTAATATTCTACGGCCTTTGCTACACATAGACTACATTAGTAAAGTTTTGATGACTCATCTCAAGAGACTAACTACTTCTATGTTGAAATTGGTATGAAAAGAAAATCTTTATTTGCATGTACTCGTTGAACTATGACTGTTGTTTTTAATTAACTGAATTGTGATTGATAATATAGCTTATCCAACCTAGAACAGGACATAGGTTTGGATGTAACATTTGCTTACAATTATTATATAATCTACTATCAACAGCCTATGACTTTTGTCTGCTTTAAACTTTACTTTAGATTGTAGTCTAGTGCCATCTAGTGGTAAGGTATAGTAAAATGAATATCAAACTTTTATGATTATCTGTAAATCGGTGTTGGAGTTTAGTAATTTCATATATACATTGGTGTATCCATTTTTATAAATATGCTCAAGAAACAATTAATGCTATTTACCTATAAAACCTCTTTTGACCCTTCCAAAATTTCAGAATGCATTAATATCAATTTCAAGTACATTTTATTTCTTCCCATTTTTCATTTTTTTTTTTATTTCTTGGACATTTATATGTATTAATGAGGTCTGATGTACTTATAATTTTACAATTATTAAACATGTTCTGATATATTACTTTCATCATTCATATATCCTATTTTTTCTAAATTTAAGTATGAAATAACTTTTACTTTCGTCTCTTATTCAAGCCCACCATTTTACATAATATGTTACATTAACATCAAAGTATGTGTGTAATCTTGTGGTTCCAGAGATATAAAAGCGTAATACTACTACGAAACATTAGAATACTAACTATAGTTATTATAAATTTGCAATAATTCTATAGTTCACATATATGGAACTATACCATAATGAGATTAATGTAATTCCTACTTTCTTGATGTATTTGATGTAGATTATTCTTTGTATATAATGACATGTATTAACATATTTAGAGAAATTTCTGTAAGAAATTAGGAAATGTTTAGTACATTTGCAAGATTGAATATAATTTTTGTTTACTTTCAAGGGCTACTCTGGATATCCACAACAACAATACCTCCATAATATTGGATTTTGCAACACCGCCCCTCAGTCCTTTGGGAATCCAATGCCAATGCCCGGATTCCCCACTCTGGGTTATCCGGCACCGCAACCTGGTCCAAATACACCGGGATACCCCCAGGTACCTCAGGGTTATCCTACACCCAGTTCTGGTTATCCTGGACAGGGTTTTCCCCAAGCGAACGCTCAATACCCGGCACAGGGTTACCCACAACCTGCTCAATCTTCGTACCCGCAACAAACGCAGCCTGCGTATCCACAAACTGCTCAATCAGGATACCCTCAATCTAGTTACCCACAAGCAAACAGGGGATATTCCCAATCAAATCAATATGAAGGGTATCCCCAACGTAATCAACATTATGCACAAAATCAACAGACTTACATGTCAAGCTCTGTGCCCGCAACGCCGAAGGTACGTTAAACTTGACTTTTGACTGAGTTGTGATACTGTTTCTTTCTTATATTCTTCATAGCACGACCAGTAAAAACCGTATGTAATTATTTCCAATTTTTTTTTTTTTTAATTTGGTGAGGGCAAGTTGTGGGAAACTCATATTTTGATTGTGAAACACACAAATATATCAGTATTCATTGCTCTGCCCTTAAATCTTGATATACATTATAAAAACTTTAAAATATGTAAGAAAAAATATGAGAGACAGTTAAAAATTTCCTTGACCAAAAGTTATTACACTCCTATTTGGTTAAACAGGGCAGGGCAGGAATCGCTACTTATAATTTCACTTATAACATTTATATGTATTTCTTGTATGTCGCTATTCACATGGACACACTAATCAAAATTTATTAGCGAATCAATAATATACTTCACTTTTTTTCATACTTGTGATAAGCAGAACATAAACGCTTGCATGTCACAGCTTAATTTGGCGCGTTCTAATTTATTTTGTAGATATAGTTTATAACATTTGTTGACTCACTCACGCATTTGCTTTTTAGACGCATGTCTGTATACCAACTAAAATGTAACCTCGGTAACTCGAAATTTAAGGGAGACGTGCAATTAATTCGGATTATAAAGGTCTTTTATGGGGATGATATTCGGAGTACAGAGGATTTTCATTTTAAAATAATCGAGTTGTACTATATGCTCGAGGTACAGAGGTTATTTTTTTTTTTGAGTTAATGAGGGAATATATGCTAAATACCTCGTAGAGAAATACTGGTTACTTCGAGTCGTCGAGAAGGGAGATTTCAAGTAATGAATGTAATGAGGTGTATAGGAAGAAAGACAAGGATTTATATTGCTTTATAGTATAGTTTTCGATATATCGAGGTCCGACTTACCGAAGTTAAAATATTTTAGTTTAGATTTTGTATTAATTTACTAAAATAAACATGCCAATTTCCGTGACCTTTGTTAGTGAAAACTTATTTTACGAGTGTCATATCCAGTACCCATATCAATTGTTGAAAATTGTATGCGCGTCCATTATTTAACCTATATAAATCATTTAAGTATTGTATAACAAACACATACAAGTGTAGGAGCTAAACCATCATTCATTTACTCGTTCTCTAACAGGTTAGCATTGTGGCCTGCCCACAGCCACTGTATCTATTCAAAGAACACTTTGCTGCAATTACATTGTTATGCTCACGTTCACCACTAACCTGCGGATCAGTCTTGGCATTGGTCCCCGTTACAATGGATGTTACAGCATTCGAAATTCAATAATTCCACCTATTTACACTGTGAATCGATTTAAATATATGTGTTATGGTGCTCTATAGTGATGTGATTGTGTGTTCGGTTATAAATTATATCGATAATAACGTAAAATATAACATCAATATATAATTGAAATGTCCTCCGTCAAATCGAATTCAAGTATGCGCAGTGCCTACCGGGCTACAATTGGCTTACGGCGTGGATTCAAATCATTTCGTTATACGGTATTTATCTGTGCTCGTATATGATGATACTCTTTTGTCCGTTTCTCTATCGTAATGGATTTATTTGAAATATGTAAACGTATGGAAATGAAAATAAGGCAAAGGCCAAATAAATAATGCTTATTTCTGCCATGTACATAATAAATTAACAATGCTTTTGTCATTTTATGTTCGTAAATATAATCAAAGCAATGTTTACGTGTCCAGTTATAGGCGGATATGAACATGTTGATTATGATTTATTTGTTTTTTCAGTCTAAACCAACGGTTGTGCCCGTCAATCCCTTCGACCCGCGCGATGATGCGGCGATACTCCGTAAGGCTATGAAAGGTTTCGGAACCGACGAGAAGGCAATCATACAGGTCCTGACGAGACGTTCCAATGAGCAGCGATTGCGCATTGCTTTTGAATTCAAGACTCTATATGGAAAGGTATGTTTCATTTATTTTGAAGTTGTTATACAATGCGAAAAACATAGCGTTTAATGATATTGGAAAATTTTCCAAATTCATACATAGAGGTGTAAACTGAATTTCGAAAGGGTTCAAATTTACAATACGAAAAAAAAAAATTTTTTTTTGATGGTATTGAATTTTTTTTAACTTTTACTTACTGTATACATTGCTAAATCTATACTTCGAAATAATTAAAATTTTCGGTACGACACTTGGTAGTAATGGAAATTCATAAGAACACACACACAGTCAAACCTAGAATGCGCTAACTTGAATGTAAAATAATATAGACTGAATATCACTACATAGTATAAAACAAAGTCGCTTTCTCTGCCCCTATATCCCTTTGTATGCTTAAATCTTTAAAACTACGCAACGGAGTTTGATGCGGTTTCTTTAATAGATAGAGTGATTAAAGAGGAAGGTTTATATGTATAACAACATAAATTAAATAATAGTGGGGAAATACTGTTATTTTTGAGGTTACTCCAAATTTAACGCGTGCGGGCCACGGGTAATAAATGAATAAACCAAAACTACTGGAGCGATTTTAATCATTTTTTTAGTGAATGACATAGGCTATATATTTTATACCCTTGCGAAGCCGGAGCGGGCCGCTAGTGCTATATAAAATATAATAATTATTACTTTGTAAGTGGCAGGCACAATATGTTTACAAATATTCAATTTTAGTATGTTAGAAATGTGTCGTAAATTAATATATAACAAATAAATAAAAAAAGCATCTGAACGTCAATCTGTCAATATTTTTGAAAATCTCACTGTCTTCTATCTCACTCACTCACTTTTTTATGTAGAGATTTTTATCTCAATTTTTTCCCGTTTCCGTTACGATTTTCCGAACATTTTATTTCATTAGAACCTTGGCCTGATAATTACAAGTACAACAATAAAACAATCAATCATGTTGCTGCAGCCGTTGTGAAGTAATACGCTTAGATACATGTGACGATTCATTTTTATATATTACATTCAAATATCATTATTGTGTTATGCTACTCCCATGCATACTGCATGTATCGGCACGAAATTTTGTCTATGGTCCGAATAAATGCAGATGTGGGAAGATATTATCGTTATGCGTTACGAACTATCGGATTGCGTGACGATACACGCAGCACGATAACTGGGGCGGGCTGCGGTTTCTACACACATCAAAGGAACTTGGTGACGCTAATTTACGTTACTCTACGCCTTTATCGGAATTAATTTTGAGGTTACTTTTTAGCGGCACAAGTGACCGAAGCTTCGTCGCGTAGGTATGGGACTAGCATTAGAATAAGATGTAGCGGACTGATTCATCCTTAATTTTTCTATATAATATCAAAGGGAAGTGAGTCCTGTTTACAATCGACCTCTCGTGAGTAATCAGTGCACATTAAAATTTATAAATGTTTGTCGTGTAAACGGTCGACCTAATTAATTGTTTTATCATGCCAGTGGTAGACGATGAATAATGTTGTAAATAAGATTTTATCAGTTAGTTTTTGTTTACTTAATTTTATGCTATATAGGTATTGTAGATCGTGATACTTACTGTCTACAAA
This sequence comes from Antheraea assamensis, assembly GCA_035772565.1. Taxonomy (NCBI): domain Eukaryota; kingdom Metazoa; phylum Arthropoda; class Insecta; order Lepidoptera; family Saturniidae; genus Antheraea; species Antheraea assamensis. The sequence goes on along the minus strand of JAQQSE010000191.1, from coordinate 1,756,469 downwards.
CAAATCCAATATTTGTGAAACTTAGCATTATTCTGACATACATTAAAAAAAAAAAAAAAAGTGTTCCATTTTTTAAAATGTTTCGTTGCCAGTAGTGCCTCGGGGTTGCGTTTAATTTCTTACGCTCTCAGTCCCCCATTAATTTTACCCGCGGCAGACAGTCCGTCTGCTTTTCAAACTTTATGGATACTATGTATGATAATTGCTCTGGTCCTAAGGATCAATGCGTGGTATGTATTGTAGGTGGTAGAGCTACGCTGAAGCTATTACTGGTTTCAGCGTGAATGGGTCGGCTCGCCCGGGGTAGTACCACCCTCTCACAGAAAACCGACGTGAAGTAACAGTGTTTGCACTGTTGCGTTTCGTTCGGTCAGTGAGAGCGCCGGAGGCCCACATATATTAAAAGGCCGGCAACGCACTTGCGACTCCCCTGGTGTTGCTAGTGTCTATGGACGGCGGTGATCACTTACCATCAGGTGACCCACCTGTTCGTTAGCCCCATATAATATAAAAAAAAAAAAAAAAAAAAAAAAAATTATTATATAGCCTATAAGGTTCCTAAAAACATAGATAAATAAAAAATATTAGATGCAAAAAAAAATTAATTTAATAAGTAATATATTTATTATAAAGCAAATATGTATAAACAAGATATGTATTATTTTCTTCATATGATCTTACTAGTTGATTCCCGCCCGATTGGTTGGTCTTTAGAAAAATGGCAAAAGGAAAATCGTATCCAAATAATAATACCTAAGTGGCCTAGAACCATCTACGATAAATTATACATCAAATGATTATAGTTCTATGGCGATAGGTTTAGTAGTTTTGAAGTGATTTAAGTCTCAAAAGAACTGTCTTTTTATTATATCCATGGGTATATAGAAGAATGAGTGACAGATAAAGCGCACAGTTTTAAACGCTACGTCTAGCAGTATGACAATTTTGTACAGAAGTTTATTTTGTTTTATTTTTGGCAACCAATCGTCCAGTAGATTATTACTGCCGTTGTCGAGTAGGTAATAATATTACACAAGTTAATTGCAATCATTTCAATTACCTAACAAGCTGGCGGCCATCTTTTGTCAGAATTTTTCAGGAAATTTTGTGGCAAGTCAGAATCCATGTTCCGTGGCATTTTTTGCCCATCCACTACTACACGTGTGTGCACAATAACTAAACTATACTACGTAAAACGCCACCATTATTACAAAATATAGAGCCGAATAACAGAAGATCTGGAATAAAATATAAAATCCACTAATTGACATTACAAGATCCCGCCAAAAACTCCTGCACAGAAGTTTCTTATATAACAGAGGTTAAGACCTCGCCAAACATTTTTGAACGTTCTTTTCGATACAACTTGAGGATATATAAATGCCAGTTTTGAATTCCTGAAACAATATTTTAACTTTCTCTTGGAATAATCTCTTGAAGATACTATACGCAAAGCCCGAATTTACGGTTATATTCAGAGGGGTCAGAAAAATGTACGAGGACCTTAGTAAGATAGGATTTTTGGAAATTGATTCCTTAGTGAGGTTAAAAATAGTATTTCAGAAGTCCCATTAAGAACGTTAATATCCATCGGTACACGGCTAATGCCCGGTTTCTGAAGCCGTCAGTTAAACTATCAATAGCTATTGATTCAATAAAGTTATCCATAACACAAGCGGCGTTTAACTGTCAGTGCGTTTCTGAATACACAACGAGACGTCAAATAACTATCAATCTAAAAACTAATTATTTGATGTTCACTAGATGGCCCTTTTTACAAAGTGGTGTATAAAATTGATTTTATCATTTCAAATCGTCATTAATTGTTGTTCCATTGTAACAGTTTTTTTGCCAATTTAAATACGTGGTTTTATTTTTAATTATAGTTATAAAATTTGTATGATTATTTGTTACACAGCTGTTTCTCAAAGACTGAAAATTTACCTGTCACTCCCAAAATGTCAGCATTATAAAATCTTTTATTTTGTTATTGCTTGAATCGTATTATTGTCATTCATAGTAGTATTATTTTTGTTGATTCAGATAGATTTTATACTCAGCAATCCTGTTGAAATTATTATATGTATGTATTTTATAAATAGATAAAAAAATATATGTACGATAATGAAGCACGGAAACGGTATAAAATATTACAATATAGTTGCTAAAGAATTTGTGTCGACAAAAAATAAACATAAAATGATTTTGAAGTACAGAGATTGGAAATTATCTACAGTATTTTTATACTGAATTACGATGAATTTTCGGATCCTTATTCATATTATGGAACATAATAAACAATAATTTAAACAGCATTTGTCCTAAAATTAGTATACCGACACAAAGAAAAAAGGGTTTCAGGTCAATTTCGGCAGATGAAAAGTCAAATAAAACTTATCGAATAGATAAACGCCCAAATTTGTCCAGTTAAGTTGAGCCGAGGTTAACTGACATTTCTCGTATAATTGTGTGTTCAGAAACCCAATTTGACAAGTTATCGAACCGATAGCGCTATTGAACAGATAAACTACAGTTAAAAATGCTTCAGAAACCGGGCATAAATCTAATAGATTAATTAAAGGTTCGTTAGTTGCGTGACCTTTTGACTGCGTTATTAATTATTCTAAAAGCGTCGACAAATGACGTCTTTCAAAACCCGATGCAAATAGCTATCCACAATTGGATCAATATTTTACGTGACAATCGTATATTAACACTAACTTGTAACCCCGGCTTCTCACGAGTACACTAAACACTAAAGAAGTAAATAAGACCGAATCTTTACTTCGCAGTACGACCGTCTAATTATTTTTGAAATTTCCCTACCGTTTTCTCTGCCTCACTCACTAATTCATTTTTTTTTGTATGTTGCATTTATTAACCCAAATTTTTTCACTTTTCCGTGAGATTTTTCAAACAGCGGGAATAATTGGCAACAGTTTATAATAGCAATTGCTGTAAAAAACAACATAAATAATTAATAATATGCCATTATCGCTATCTAAGTATATTGAGATAGGTAGGTAGGTATAAATTAATTATGGTAATGGTAATTAAATGGAACATCCATTTGATGTTATTACTGAATTAATTGTGGGCATTTTGTACCGCACCTGTTCGTTGGACACGTTTAAGTGACTTTCGTTGGATATTATACCTCGTAATCAATCATATGATATGAAGATTAAATGGATCTGCGTAAACTAATCCATTTCTATACATAACTGCTTCATAATGACGCAGTAAGGCGATCGCATAAGCGAATCTTTTTGCAATAAATATAACATTATGTTCTCCTTTTCATGCAGTTAGACAGGCATAAATGTAATTGAAAAGGTGCTGTACATAAGTTAAAATATCTATGTTCTCCTCATGATTTCTGCCCATACAGCTTTACAGTCTTTTTATTAGTAGTGACCACACAATTTCTGATGGTAAGCACAATACGATCCTAAAATGATGGAGGACCAATAGGAGGTAGACCGGATTCGGCAAGCAAAAATTGAAAGAAGGGATACAGTAGTTACATCACCAACTGTATAGTAATCGCATACAGATCTCTTAACTCCTTGATAACCACCGGTTGACTTCTTGCCATGAATATGAACCACCTTTGATTGCATCGTAACGATTAAATTATGACGAACCACGCTTTAGCGTATGAAGAGATACGATTTTTTAAGGATTCGCCACAGAATCAATGTCACCATGAATTTAGTGTCACCATCCGAATCAGGTTCACCATTGCACAAATAGTCACACTATTCCTACACCTTGTAGGTGGTAGCGCTACGCTGAAGCTATTACTGGTTTCAGCATGAATGGTTCGGCTCGCCCGGGGTACTATCATCCTCTCACAGAAAACCGACGTGAAGTAACAGTGCTTCCACTGTTGCGTTTCGTTCGGTCAGTGAGAGCGCCAGAGGCCCACATATATTAAAAGGCCGGCAACACACTTGCGACTCCCCTGGTGTTGCTAGTGTCTATCACAGTGATCACTTACCATCGGGTGACCCACCTGTTCGTTTGCACCCTATAATATAAAAAAAAAGTCACACTATTCCGAATCACCATTGAATCTATACCACTATGGCGGGTGTTACTCCTGATATAAGTTGGTCGAGATCTAGTTAGCAAATATATATGTATATATATATATATATAATACAAGTTTCTGCTCGCTACTTTACTCGTGTTTATGTATATTTAACCTGTCTTTACAAGTATTTTATTCAGGATTAAATATACTCTATGTCCTTTTGTAGCCCCTGACAACGTGTAGGCAAATTCAAGTTCACATTGGCATTTATGATATTAGAACAGTAATAAAATGAGTAATTTCCCTCTAGGATCTAATATCAGACCTTAAGAGTGAAACGAGCGGAAAGTTCGAAGATCTCCTGGTAGCGTTGATGACTCCGCTACCACAGTTCTACGCCAAGGAGTTGCACGACGCCATCTCTGGTATCGGCACCGACGAAGACGTTCTCATTGAAGTCATGTGTACAATGTCCAATCACGAGATAAACGTCATCAAGCAAGCGTACACCGCGAGTGAGTAAAACTTATAGTATATTGGGTACTTTATGTATTTAACTATGTGTGTCGTTGCATTTCAAAATGAATAAGTTGTTAAGTGATATTTTTTAACTTTTCAAATTTTATAGATTTCAAAAATACGTAGATCATAAAATTAAAACAAAAAGAAAGGTGTACAAAAATTAAAAATCTTATATAAAAAAAAAGAATTATATGAACGATTAAAATTGGACTTGGTTCTGTTTGAAATGTAACGACCAATTTGTGAGCGCGCGCTGTTTCGGTGTAGTTAGGTTAAGATTACACCCTCGGCCTAAAATATCTGGTGTGTATTAATTAGAAACATTATTTCAAAATAAACATTGTAGAGAAACAGGAATCTTCGTTGGGTGTCGAATACCACGAATGTATTGTTTCTATAATAGGATAACAACAAGAATTATTATTTAAAAAAAAAAATCATTCGACTGTAAAAGCACTGATACTTTTTATATTTGATTAATTAACGTGTTGTTCCGTCAAGTATTAGTAATTAAAGAAGTTTTTTTACCCCTCCTCTAATTAAATGATTCACATACGTCATACTAAAATATTATAACCCACTCTAATGGTACCCCCATATATTAAAGTCGGTTAAACCATCTACCAGGTTACAGAGCGTACCATAGAAATACAACATCATATATTCCTAATTCTTATTTTCTAGCGTAGTTCGCACTTATAAGCGATAGATGGTCAATAGAAATGTAGCGTTCGCAGCTCAAGAAACTATTTCACAAATCTTTCTCTCAATTGTTTTTTATTGCGACAGCGCGCCTTATTCGTTTTATATATTTTGAATATTTGTATTTTTTCACGCGTATATTACCACCTAGGACGAGGGGGAAGTAACATTCGTGATTCAGTATTGAAGAGGGATCTCGGAAAATGTGACTTAGCTCGACGAAGGGAGGGGCGGGGGTGTAAAAATGTAAAATTTTAAGTGACGTATTTTATTAACAGTCGTGATAGTAATAATGCGAAAATGTATATATCAAATAAAACAGAAGTTGAATGTTTTGTAGAGAAAATGAATCATTGTTGACTCGAATCCTTAGTACATGATTGATGGCTTGAAATTATTCTCGAACAATACTCTCATTCTCTGCGTCCTTGGGGGTTATGATCTTATAACTAAATGAACTACTTCCGAGATTACGCTACGAAAATGAGATGAGACATAATATACCTTGGAATTATGGAGTCATATTTTGTTAAACATATAATAGTAAAATTTGGTATGAAGTAGAAGCTATAAATTTATGCAGATAATAAAAGGATTATTCATTGTTTTTTTTTTCGAACTGTCTACACTGTTGACCTGGTAAGGCGTCTACAGTTTCACCGGACTACAAACTATTTTTACGTATATTAAGATCGCGGGTAAAAAAAACTAGTGACGTAATAAATACACGAAACAGTGAATATCGTGTTATCTAACTAATGTATAAAGCTTTCACTGTAACAAATAAATATTTTTGGTCAGCTGCCAAATATCGATTAAGTACTATAGACTATTGTGCGCCGTCATTCCGGGAATAACGGAAAATATCCAATATATTTTCCTTACGCTTTCTTCCCTTCTTAATGTATATAGAAGATAAAATATAACAATCATGACAAACGAAATCATAGGAAAATGATACATTTTCATTAATAATGTATATAAGTAATATCAGCTATTGGGATTTGTATTGTATAGGAGTAGAGGAAGACCGATAAAAGTGTGGACGGATTGTGTGTTGTGTTGTGTGAATACTGAGACGACATTCCCCACAGGGAAGAGTGGAAAAGACACCATGTTGTGCCGACCTTACTTAGGTGGGAGAATGGTAAGAAGTTGATAAGCAGCTATTGGGACTTTGTGCTTTTCCTCTTATTTTTCTTTAATAATATCCTATTTGTCTTGTACTAGCTACCCGCTCCTGCTTGGTACAGGTGTAATAACGAAGAAAATTGGACTAAATCTTTCCTTAAGAGTAGGCCCATGTAATGTAATCAAATGGCAACTGAATGTGAACCTATCAATTTTATCAGTATTTTTTTTTTTATATCTGCCTGTCTGTCTTCCGTCTCACTCACTTTTTATACCCTTATTGAAACCATATTGATCACTTTTCGTTTGACGACTTTTCAAACATATTTTATTTTTGTTCATTGTTCTAATGTGGCGCGGTTACATACATTCGGTAATCTATAATATAAAAATGAATCTCGACAGCATGTGAACCGATTTCGCTAATTCATTTTTTAGAATATTCCTTGAAGTACGAGGATGGATCTTACGGAGAGAAAAATAAAAAAAAATACCTGGGAAAGTCTTAAAACGACACTTTTCTATACTCCCATACAAACGATTCGTAATAATACTTAAAAGTCAATTTGAACTTTAATACTATAGCATAAAGTTTAAGTGTTAGTGGAGAGGTTCCGGGAAGGCAAAACAATTGAGTGACGTTAGTATCGTATAAATATTAATGTCAATATTTATACGAAGGTAACATTTAACATTATATAGCGTCCCGAATAGTAGAATAAGTATTAAACAATATATAATTAAAGAATCGACTGTTAGGCGGTACAAAGTTCGCTGGGTTAGCTAATTTATTATAGTTATGTAATGAATTTCTACTAAATATTAATTCTGAACAAAAATATTCCTGTAGTAATAATACTGGGTCTAATGAACACAATTTTTGTGCAAACCATTGACTTATGTATTTATTTGATTTTATTCATTTATAATGTGTATCTTTTCTTATATAGATAAATTGATTTAACCTACCAATTTCCCGCGTTTTCGACTCGATTATTTATTTTAAATCTATGTATATAATAGAATATCTGAACGAATTCTCACCTCCTTTTTCACCACGTTAGAGCTTGAAATTCCAAAAATCCTTTCTTAGTGGTCATCTACAGTATAAAAGAATGGAAGGTTTTGTACGGCCCTAGTTACCCAGTAGTTTGGTCTGACTGTTGATATGTTTGTCAGTCACTCATGTCATTTTAATGTTTTTTAAACTCATTTTTAATTGTATAATTTAAATAGTTGCACTTATATATTTGTATGTTAATATTATCAGCGCGTCAAGATAAGGTTATTTTTATGTATCCGGTGTAAGAAATTTTATATGTGTAGAAAAAAAAAACGACTTGTATTTTTTTTTTCAGTTTACGGCACATTACTCGAGGACGATTTACGCGGCGATACATCTGGAAACTTCAAGAGGCTTATGACATCTCTGTGCATGGTAATTATTGCGTTATATAGAATAACTGCGCTAAAGTTAGTCGTGTGTTTTTCCGCTTATCTTTTGTTTCTGACATTAATACAATTCTCTTTAAAATTATATAATGTATACTTCTATACGCGAGGTGAACAATACAGACGGTAAAGGTTCACTTTGAACGTTATATACGTTTGTTATTACTTTACGTCATACGTTTGTCAATTGAGTGAAAATACGAGGAACGTTATATTAATTGTCGTTTGAAATTAGATTAATAATTGTTTTTTTATCAAAAAAAAAAAAAAACTTAATAGACATCCCGGTATAAACATACATTATGTAAATGTGAGAAATCTAAAAATATATATTCGACAGATCCTCTTTAAGTCGAGCCTCGATAATTCGAAAACTCCCCGAAACTCGAAACAATGCTATATTCCCTTCCTTCCATTTCCCTAAAATCTCCGTTACTCGAAATTTTAACACGACTCTATAAGTCGACATAATCAGTGGTTCTCCACAAGCCATTCCGGTACATATTTTCCCTCCATAACTCAAAGAAATAAATAAAAATCAAAAATACTTTATTCAGTTTAGGCCCTGAAAAGGCGCTTATGAACGTCAAAGTTACCACCGGTTCGGAAAACAACCCAGTCATCGAGAAGAACCGGCAAGAAAATAAATTTGGACTTCTGGATCTCGAACATTTGTTTTTACAATCTACTAACTCAATCATTTGAAAGTAATTACCTCTATAACTCGAAAAAAAATCAATTACCGATTAGAATGTGCCAACAATGTGAACTCAAAATAACTAACAATTAATCTTAACCTTTGCAAGACGAATATTTCCATACAATATTCGCCTAAAGCGAAAACTTAATAACTCGAATTTCTTGGCATCTCCCTTAAAGTTCGACCTACTATATCCAATTATAGCAAAGAATCATCCAGAGGAGTTTATAGGTCCAAAAAAAATCATCTAAGTCATCACTCCGTTTAGAAGAGTAAGGAAATTGCGAACACACACACACCGGAATTGTATATATATGAATATCTAATTTTACTTAGAAGTTCTGTTTTTTTTTAACATTTATGAGTATTTATTATGAATCATTCCTGTTTTTAGGGTAACAGATCCGAAGATTTCCACATCGACCAAGAGAAGGCTAGAGAAGATGCCAGGAGTTTACTTCAAGCCGGTAAGTGTGGTTTATATATTTTTGACATATTTAAAATTCGTAAACGGTACAAAAGCATATTTTTTATATTACCAATTGACGCTTCAAATACAATTTTACTTTTCCTTGCTAACAATATTATGCGGGTATTTGTATTTACCTTCAATTGTGTACGGGGATTTTTCTGTAATCATTTCCAGGAAGAAAATTATAAAATAATAGTAATGTATTGTTAAATAAATGTTTATAATATAACTAAATAATGCGATTCATATTTATTTTATTTTGTAATGTAATTAAATCCTTGTGCGCGCGTCACGCAAAAAGTACCTACTTGATATATTTAAAAAAAATATATATATATAGTTTAACTTTTTTAATAACTTGGTTCTTATCTAAAAAAATATCATAATATCTTAATTTAATACAAATGTATTTGACTTTTAAGAAATTGCGTTTTATATAAGCATTATGCTTTTCGCAACGTGTGTTTTCTCACCGTGAAGAAGTGAAACAAGCGGTATAGTTCGTACGCAAACGAGAGGGATGGTAAACCGATAACAATGTTTACAAAGAAATTTTGTAATTAAAGTATCTTTTTGCTTTTAATTTTTTTTTTCTATTTTGCTTTTTTACCCTCTGAACATAAAATGTATTGTAATATATTATATAATAAATAACGGAATCGGTATGTGCTCGTAGTGCTATCTATAATATAAAAATGAATCGCTAAATGTGTTGCTAAGCGCAAAACTCGAGAACAGCTGAATCGATTTCGCTAATTCTTTTGTTAGAATATTCCTTGAAGTACGAGGATGGATCTTACGGAGAGAAAAATTAAAAAAATTACCTGGAAAAGTCTTAAAACGACACTTTTCTATACTCCCATACAAATGATTCGTAATAATACTTAAAAGTCAATTTGAACTTTAATACCATACCATAAAGTTTAAGTGTTAGTGGAGAGGTTCCGGGAAAGCAAAAGAATTGATTGACGTTAGTATCGTCTAAATATTAATGTCACTATTTATACGATGGTCCCGAATAGCAGAATAAGTATTAAAAAATCGACTGTTAGGCGTTACGAAGTTCGCCGGGCTCAGCTAGTAATAATATAAAATAACAAGAGAGCGATACTATTCGAATTAGTACTAAAATACAATATTACGCTCTGACATAAATTGGTTCCATATTTATTCAATGGTGATCGGCTATTATTCTAATTTCCACAATATATATATACTAATTAGAATTTATCAATGAATACCCGATCTTATTATCAGCGGTATCCGTTATGACTATCACTACATATTATAAAACGATGTCGTCCGCCGCGTCTGTCTGTCTGTCTGTCTGGATGTTCGCGATAAACTCAACAACTACTGAACGGATTGTAATCCGGTCTTCACCAATAGATAGAGTAATTCACGGGGAAGGTTTCAGTATATAATTTGTTAAGGTTTTTTTCTATAAGTTGGTTGAAATATATAATTATTGAAAGAATCGGAAAAAGTCAAGCCGGCTTAAGCGTTTCATGCACATAAGTGTATATTTTTTTTTATTATCAGGGCAGCGACAACGTCTGCCGGACTTGCTAGTATATAATAAAAAGGTAAAACCCCGTTATTATCGATAACCCTAGTAACAGGAAGTCGATAGCGAGTGTAACGTACAAATTTATTATTGGAAAATACTATTACATATTTTATTTAATAATATTCTACGTAGTACTTTTGCGACGAATAAACCACAAATGTCGGTCACGTTTTCTTACCTGTTTTCATTTTATCAAAACGTTACAGTTGAAAACATTGATACAATGCGATTGACGTCTCAAAATTACAATAACTCTTCGACCGATATCTCTCGGAAAAAAAACTAGTATGAAATTATTTTTTTCGTGTATTAAATAAAGTATGAAAGTAAAATATCGAATAATAATATTACCCTTATAATGTTATTGAAACAAAGACGCTTTTCGTGTCTGTATGTGTGTTCCCTTAGGATTTCTACACGACGCGTTAGATTTTGATGCGGTTTCCACCATTGTTACGAGAATTTCACGATGACGCAATTCGATTCGCGAATACGCGGTGTTCCAGGCGGTTACCTATCCAAGCGCTGACCGCGCCCGACGTTGTTTAAATACATTGATCGAATCAGTGTTTTCAACACTCTACCCGACACAGTGTTTACCCCCATCACTTTTTGTCAAACAAAAAAATTGCCGATCAGTATTTCAAAGTTACAAAGGCCCTCCCATAAGAAGTTTCACTTCAAAACTTGTTTGTGTGAAGATTCTTACACAGCATCTCACTTAGACAAAAAACTAGATCTAAATCGTTTAAGACATATATGACGATGTATTAGTACATTGCACTCATGCGAAGCCGTGGCGGATCGCTAGTGTTACTTAAATACAATCGTCCGTATAATCCATACTGAACCTTTTCCCATGAGTCATATATGTACATGGTTACAACTAATCTATACGTGTTGCATGATTATAAAAAAAAAGTGTGTATGTAACACGCGTTACAAATTATACTTCTTTGTCGTAGCAAGATAAAAATCTTTTCAAAAAATTTATCTTTCGCCTTATTCTACGTTTGTAGAAAAAACGACACTAACAATAGAAAAAAGGTATTCAATACATATTTACACTTTTTTTGAATAAAACGTTGACTATAGCTAACTTCAGGGTGTCGGTTTTTCGTGACGGTGTGCGCGCGTATCGTAAAAATTTACTGTCATCATTTTACCCTAACGCGCCCAAAGAAGTATAACTTCAAAAAAAATTAATTGGTATTTACTTATTAAACATAATAAAAATGTTTTCTAAAAGTTCTATACATTAGTGTTATAGATTTACTTGCGCTAATGACTTACGAATCGAATATGGACAATCCAAATCGTTAGAAACGTGTTACAGCAATATTACACAGATATATATGTGTAATAGAAGCGTCATATCAATATAAAACGACAAGGCGACCTTAATACGTCATATACATCGGAAACGGTGAACGGCGAACCGTTGAATGAAGAATTGAATGACTAACAACAATATTTCAGTTAGTTCATCTAGTACGTCACTGTTCTTATGCTAAAAACATTGTGTTCGCGCTCGTACACGTGCTTTTTTAATGAATCATCTTTGAATCATAAGGAGTATTATTATCAAGTATATTGAATTAACTATTAGTGTAATTCTGCTTTAAAATGTGGTCAATTGAGTACGCTCGGTCTAGAGATATCAAAAGAATTACAATACTATTTAATTTATAAATAGAATAATGTACTATTTACGAGTTAGAAATGAATGTGACAGAATTATATTACATAGATATAAATATGGTAGGTGGTAGAGCTACGCTGAAACTATTACTGGTTTCAGAATGAATGGGTCGGCTCGCCCGGGGTAAAGCCGACGTGAAGTAACAGTGCTTGCACTGTTGCGTTTTGTTCGGTCAGTGAGAGCGCCGGCGGCCCACATCCACATATATTAAAAGGTCGACAACGCACTTGCGACTCCCTTGGTGTTGCTAGTGTCTACGGACGGCGGTGATCACTTACCATCAGGTGACCCGACCCACATGTTCGTTTGCCCCCTATAATTAAAAAAAATATGTCAGTCTATTTTTTTTTATCGTGACGTTTTAATTTTAGCTCAAATTTGCTACTTTTTAACAGTTAAATAAAGCTATTCAAAACATAATTGTAGTAAGTACTATAAATGAGTAATCGAGTGTTTTTGTTTATTAAGCTTTCACGTTGTAACTACTCAATCGATCGTAAGCAGTACAGACAAGGACATAGGATACCTTTCATCTGGGCAAAATGTACTTTTTCCCGAGGGATAGGTATATACATTGACGCTGAAGGAAGAACGCTTATACTATTTGTAACCATTTTAAATCGATAAAACAGATAGAATAACTGTAAAAATAACTTGATATTTTTTCTCAACAAACACTTGACCTCTATTTAGATGAGTTTGAAGTAAATTGAAGTGTGATCTATTCGGGGGATATATATTATAATTAATAATTTACCCGATGAATATGAATTAATTATTTCCTTGAAAAACTAGCCGGTTTTTTGTCGAACTGGTCGAATTACCAGAGAAATAATTTTTCCCAGTAAATAATAGTTAGTAACCTCGATAATACAGAGTTACGCGTAAGAGCATTAATGAATTATTAATTGGGTATATTAGAAATCGTTTCAAGGATACACGCACGAGTATTTAATATTGATGACTAATACGCCGAACACTACTGTCGGTACACGTGACCGCTATACTATCCGGCAAGGTCGATGCCTAATAGTTAGTTCGAAAAAAGTATGGTCCGACGACGGTGTTGGATCGAAATAATGGCAAATATTTTCATCAATATTAATTATTATTTATTTAATTTGAGTATGATGGTTTCGTTGTCTGTACATTTTTTTCATATACATTAAGTGTAGCATATTTTAATGTTGTTGTTAACATGCTCTTATGTTTATATATAGTATTTCAAAATAATATATCCACTGCGGTTCTATAATGCTTTCTTCGCTAATAGAGACAATCTGTATTGCCACCTGAGACACACACCATTACCTAGTTTAGGTGGCAGCGGTCATCATGTATAGTTCAACATTTTTCAACAACCTTTTGATAGTTCGCGGTCTATATTTCTAGTTCGTAACATTTGTATAAGAATATATTTTGTACATTTACGATTTAAAATTAACCTCTTCACTTTTGTTGTGTTACTACAGCTATTTTTTACTTATAATAAATTATAATTGCTTGTTATAATATAACAACACCTATAGTAATATAAATATTGTATTGTATCGCATGCTTTAAAATGAAAATGCAAATTACTGTTATTGGAAAAAAATAAACCTATTTGGAAAATCATGTTCTCCTCGAAAAAAATGTCCAAAACGCCGAAAAAAAAAATGGTAAAACCATTTTTGGTTCAACCAAACATTGTTGGAACTAGTATCGGCGAGTATCAAGGGTAACGGATTGTTTCTAACTGCATGTCTTGTAGTGTTAAAACTATTTCTCGAGAAGTGTAGTCATTCGTTATCATTAAGCGATAATAGTGAAGATAGAATAGTGAAGATATGCATGAAATAATAGTTAGCTTAGTTTAGCTTAACTTAAACTCGGGATATTTGGTGACAGTACAAGCCAAGGCGCGCCGTGCGCCCTTGTGCTGGTTGCTCATATAAAATCGGGCGACAGTGCCTTAAGCGCTCACCTTAGTAGTCCGGTGAAACTGTAGAGGCCTTGACAGGTCGACAGTGTAGTCAGTTCGAAAAAAAAAAAGATGCTTGAAGCTGTACAGGTTTAATTTTCATTCAAACTGACCAGTGCGTTGAAACTGCAATTTCCATTTCTTTAGCTGTATACATTTTTTTAGCGTTTGGCCACAATCTCATCTGATGTTAAATTGTCATGTTGTCTATGAAGGTAAACACGTAAACCCTAAAGGGGAATCGGTTCTCAAGTGCAGCTGTTGTAACACACCGACAGGCGCATGGCGACAGATTACTACTATCTTGAGGGTGAAAGCTAGCCAGGCGGACTTGGAAAAGCCCTCCCACTATACATTTATGGTATTTATTTATTTCCAGGTGAACTTCGCCTCGGTACAGATGAGTCCGTGTTCAACGCAGTACTCTGCTCCCGTTCGTTCCCGCAGCTGACGGCTATTTTCCACGAGTACCAGTTCCTCACTGGACATGACATCGATGACGCTATAAAGTCGGAGTTCTCTGGTGACCTCGAGAAGGCACTCCGTGCTATAGGTATGTGTTTGTTTGTGTTACAAAGACAACTCATTGCCCTAATTAGTTCAGTTCAACGACAATGACCAAAGTAGTTTTGGTTAACTATGTCAATTGAGCTATTTCGAACTAATTTCGACTAAAGTCAGTCCATAGTCGTCTCAAACTTTAATTATACTTTTTTTTTCTTTAATAATTACATCGAATGTGTTTAGATTTCTTCCCTACCAGAGCCTAAGCATTACCTGTCCCGGTCTCTCAATAAATGATGTATTTATTCTGTACCGATTTATTATTTTTAGATGTTTTTGGTACAAGAGAACATAAATAGCAACGAATGTTCATACCACATTTTTTTTTACAATTTCGGGGTTTGTTGACAATATAATAGATACTCAACTGGCGCTTTTGTGCATACCAGTTCCTCGAATCTGAAGCTTAGTTTCTTGCACGATTTTAATTATTGCTCAATATTAAGGGAAATAACTACCCATAATAATATTTTACCCATAACCTAGCCAATCTATTATTTGGTAATCGAATTAATAAATTAAATTCTCATAATTACAAATATTATGGCAAATACTATCTATGCTTATCATGAAGTTGGAGAGTCTATATTATCGAATGCGATAATCTCATGACTATTAAAAAAATACTTTTGCATTATATAGCCAGCTTATTTGTCGGGGAAGATTCTAGACTATACAATTCAACAGAAGCTTAACACCTTTTTCTTTCATAAAAATCTCCAGTGAAAGTGGTCCGCAACAAGCCGCTTTTCTTCGCGGAACGTCTCCACAAGTCGATGAAGGGCCTCGGCACGAACGACCGTCAGCTGATCCGCATCATGGTGACACGCTGCGAGGTCGACCTCGGCGACATATCCGACATGTTCCAGAACAAGTACGGCGAATCCCTACAGAGCTGGATCGAGGTAAGTTATTACGTTGCCGTGAAGGTATGAGCACACTATTGTGTCGTGCTGTGACGTCACGCGTCAAAGACAGGAACGTTCTGCCACCATGTCGTGACGTCACGCGTTAAATGTCGAGAACACATTACTGTGTCGTACCGTGACGTTACGCATCAAATATAGAAACACATTACTGTGTTGGGTCATGACGTCACGCATCGAAAGTAGTAACGGACTACTGTACCATACAGTGACGTCACGCGTCAAACGTAGAATCGCACTACTATGTCGTGCGGTGACGTCATTTGTCATAGGTAGCTACAATATCGTATTGTGCCGTGATTTGACGCGCCATAAATGTCTCGTCACATAATAAAGAAAGTACAAATATTACAGTAATTTGATTTTAAATTTACTATTTTCAATAATTTCCTACTAGGTTAGATAGAATTAATATACTAATATACATTGTTTGATACATGTATGTAATGTATATAGGGAAGGAATATAATACGCTGGTAATACTTACATGCAATAGATTAAATATTCATTTAGATTTCAAGAAGAAGCGCGGGTATTAATTCATGCAAGCGTATTCCTGTTTTTTCCCTGACAAATGACACTAGAGCAAATATACATATGTATACATTCCATACAATTTATATTCTCTCATACTCCTGCATATCTACTATGTGCTTGTTTTTATGAGTAACTTAGCTTTAGGTCCGCAGCGCTGTACATGTCTATTATTATTTATTCGTAATAATTAGTTGATTTATAGCAAATTAGATATTATGTAATTAGTCGTCGTGTCCGAGATATATCAATTGTTATGGCAATCAATTTCACTGTAAAAAATGTATACGCTAGAGCGCCATCTAGCGCAGTTACTTGAAATGATTTAATGACTTTTAATTTCTTTTACATGAATAATCCACCTTCTCCGTCCGTATGTCGTATGGGCTCCCATTGAAAATCAACGCTGCAGTATTACTTGTACTGCAGCATATTGCTTAATGGGGTTATCCAGTTGTGTAACATTTTTTCTTCCTCTGTCTATCTATTATTTAATTGTTTTGCTTTGGTTCCAACAATAACTCATTCTTTCTATATCAAACTCTGATAAACATATATACCGAATTCAATGTGCATATATATGGATTTAACTAACCTCCATAATTTTGCAGGGCGATTGCTCGGGCCACTACAAGAAGTGTTTACTGGGTCTGCTCGGTTTGTACTAATTCATTTACAAACGTATTGTTTATAATCTAAAAAAAGTACACAATTCTTCATAAATCTCAATCATATAATTATAATAATTATTTTACATTTGCATATTATAGTATCATATTTCTCAAATACTATTTTAATTTACGGGAGATAACTTTTATTATTGGTCAATTACGCCGTCCGTATGATCTGATAATGTTGTAATTATTTATTATGAAAAGAAAAATCTCGAAATTATTTTTCTATTATATTTTCATTTAGAGTCGTATAAAACCATAATAAAGTCCGCTTATAATTTGGTGATTGAAGAAAAATAACGGAGAAATTTTTGCAGTCAACCAAAATCAATGAGACCAACGAAAAACTTATGTATTTTCACATATTGTATCTTATTTTCGACCAGATCTATATTTAGCCATCTGTGACTTCTTTATACGACTCATTTATTTGTCTTTTATGATTTATTTATATAGATATATCGTCCGCGGGCCGTTGAATATATATTAAAAATAATATATATTATTTGCAACAACATTTTTAGCATACCTTATTTTTAATGTTGCAACATTAATAACTTGTCGATAAACAAAAATATCATTTTATAATTTCATAAGTATATCTATCCGAAAACAAACCGTGTATACATAATATATAATAAGTTTTAGTATTTTTGTTGTACTGAAATTAATTATGTAAACATTTCATTATTACAATTAAGTTGCCTTTTGGTTTTTTTTTTATAGTAAATATTGTAAACATGAGTCTTGTTTATTTTTAAGCTAACATCTGTTCATATTTTTGCTATGCGTTTCTAATGAGAAGATAATAGCGTCCCCACCATAATACTACTTGTAAAAATGCAATTGCCAGCAACAAAAATATAATATTTATAAAAAAAATATTATTAAAATTATTAGACTTAATCATTTACATTAATCCATAAATGTTTGATTTATATATATATATCTGTATAAACTTATTTTATTTTCAACGAATACCATTAACAGTGGCAGCCATTTTATATCAATTTTTCTTTAGTATACCCGCTAATGTTACGCTTTCCAATAATAATAAAATATCGGCGTTGCATACACATAATTTGCATATGTACTATTTTTTACGATCGTACATTTTTTCACTGAAGCCGCATGCGAAATGTAAAGCAAGATGGCGGTTTGGCAGTTATTTTCTTATTTAAAACGCATACACCTCATATATAAATTAAAAAAGACTATGTAATTTTAAAATCAATTAAATATCCGACTTTGTTTCTCACTTTTGATAACCATCAAAGCGTATATAAAACACTAATTATACTTTAGTTTATAAGAAGAGTGCCTTTTAAGCGAATTGTGCCTAAAAGTTACGAAATTTTGATGCCCCAAAATTCATAATCCAAACGGACTTAAGGCGTTTTATTTTATACACGATTGTCTGAAAAAAAAAAACTACAAAATGCAATTATTGAAGCATTGACAAATTATTCTTGTAAAATTAGTATATACAGTTTATTAAATTTGCATTTATTAACTACATAATGGTCTAAAGTTTGATATACCTCGCCTTTATACTATCCTCTCAAGTGACATCTATATTCACAGTTGCCAAACGCACGTTTTATACATTCTCACATTTTCTTAAGAAAACGTAAAAAAAAAGATATTATTAATTCTAGAATTATTTAATCATTATTGTTACAAAATTTTAATGCTTACATATATCTAATTAAGTTGAAATATTATCTAAGCCAAATTAATAAAAGAATATTAAACTGTGACTCCGTCGTCCTAAATTGAATTATTTAAAGAATATTTCTATATGTTATAGATTTTATCATTTTAAAAGCATTGTTTTTTTTAATACTGAAGTTATATGTTAATAAAAAATTAAAAAAAAAAATCGGTTTAAATGACGTCAGAATCGAAAACTATAATTGTTAATAAATTAAAAAATATATATCAGTTTTTATTTTGTGATCTGGTAATAATACAACTTACACCCACCTTCCATACAATCTCTAAGACATAGTCGATAAGAAAATAGTAATAAGGTTACCTTTAAATAGTGCCTAAACGCTTCATGTGGCTTCGTATATCTATATGCGGTAAGGTTTTATATATAATATGTTTTGGCCAAGAAAATATACCTAAACTTGTATGCTTTGTGAAGTATATTTATTATACACTTAATATTGATCTTTCTCTATGAGTATTTTAATGTTTCTATTTGGTGTAATAAAATTATATTATATGAGAATTAAAGTTGTTTTATTTATTATGAACAATCAAAAGTCCATACACTTTTCTACTATGTTTTATACACAGTTTCGACGCTGCTAAATTGTACAAGTTTTTACAACGCCATCTATCCATTCATATTGTCAAGTTCCATAAGGTTATGTTAAGGTTTATCTGTAATTTAAAAGTAATCATTTCGCTTACAAACAGTAGTTTATAAAATCAATTCAGAAATTGCGTTTAAAAATAATCAAATGAGAACCAATTTTTTTTAGTATGTGAGTTGTTAATAATATTACATGTAGTCACTAGATGTCGTTAATTACAATAATAGTTTTTTTTTAAAAGAGGTTGGAGTACGACTCCCTAACTTGTAATTATCTAATACTAGCGACTCGTCCCGGCTTCGTTTGAACGCAATGTAAATGATGTAGATCCGTTTTAAAGATAATTTACATAAAACTCAAAGAAACGTAAAATAATCTGTATATTTTCAGAAAGAGTAAGTACTTCTTTGGATTTATGTGTCATTTTTAATTTTTGATATCCTCTAAGATATGTATTGAAATCATAAGGTTTAAAGAGTAATTTTTATATTATACCTAATGATAATATAATATTTAACCTGATAAAAGTTATAACATATTGTCTAAAATAGCATATTAAATAACCTGTTATTTTTAATAATTAGTTTAGTATAAAAATGTTTACCATAGGTTATATTTAGAATGGACTTTCCTATAGATATTTTTAAATTTGATTCGATTCTAAATGCGATCCCAATTCATTGACTTTTCTCTACTTTCTATAAATTTATATGTACACATAGAAACCTTCCGGAAGAAATTCACGAAATCGTTTGCCCCACTACTCACACCACTGAATGAGTAATACTCATAAAAATCAAGTTTCTTAAAACTTTAATAACTTTATATTAAATAATTTCTTTAGATAAGTGTCAATTGTCTAAGAGGTGTAACTAAAAACGCACTCGCACGACAGCAGAGCTCTGTCGTTTTATTTATTTAGATAATTCAATAATTGTTGCTATCTTTATTAAATACCTTATGTATTTTATAATATTACATTAGTGCGTCATGTGTACAGTGATATTTTGTTTTTCAACGAAAAGAACTCCTAGGCCATTGGTGAACCAACCAATAGGAGTCAAATATTTGTCAATTTTGAAATTCATTTTGATTTAAATCCACAATACGTACATAGCTCGCAAACTAGCTTTGGTTGAAAAAAAAAACAATTGTATCAACTTCTTGAAATTATAAGATATGTAAAATTCAAACGAGATATTCATAAAAAAGTGTGTGTGTGTGATCTTATGACCACACGAAATAAGTGAAAACTTCTTTATTAAAAGTACAACAAAAACCAACGTCACGCTATCTATGTTTCCAGGCGGTTACTCATCAAGTACTAACCGCGCCCGACATTGCTTAACTTTGATGATCGGACAAGAACCGGTGTTTCAGTGTTTTCAATACGTTACCAGACACAGTGTTTATCCTACCACGGAACAGAATTTCAAAGCCACCCCATAAAAAGTTTCACTTCAAAAAATAGCACTAGAAACATGTCCTCATTCAGTACAAATCATCATTAAAGTTCATAAGATTTTCCAAATTGAATCGCATTACTACGATAATCGTCCATTGGTAGCATTCCTCAGAATCTTATAAAGGAACGCATCCATTAGAATAATTATATTCACAGATAATAATTTTATTCCTATCTAATTAATAATAGTAAAACATGTTTTATGATTTCGAAGCTTAAAATAATATCTCATGACTTACAAAACTTAACATAATTTCACCTAGACCCGATCTATGTAGTTGAACAGTTTTAATGGCAGAACACTAGAACCGTCTGCATTGTAATAACAATTTTTTTTAAATATTATAATGGGCAAACGAACATGTGGGTCACCTGATGGTAAGTGATCACCGCCGTCCATAGACACTAGCAACACCAGGGGAGTCGCAAGTGCGTTGCTGGCCTTTTAATATATGTGGGCCTCCGGCGCTCTCACTGACCAAACGAAACGCAACAGTGCAAGCACTGTTACTTCACGTCGGCTTTCTGTGAGAGAGTGGTATCACCCCGGGCGAGCCGAAATTCTACTATGTCAAAATTAAAATCAAAATCAAAAATACTTTATTCAGTTTAGGCTCTGAGAAGGCGCTTATGAACGTCAAAATTACCACCGGTTCGGAAAACAACCCAGTCATCGAGAAGAACCGGCAAGAAACTAATCGGGTTTATCATTTCATCTTAAACTTAGAAACATATAATGACATTCGGTTTTAGTGAATGCACAGAGAGGGCATCATTTCCAGACGTCACCATCGTTCACATTCAATCGTCATCAAGTATTAGTAACTATTCGACATTACTAAATGCACGTAAATATAATGGCCGCAACAGGATAGTATTTTTTAAACTTTTACTATCACTTCCAGTGGGGAGATATGGAAATTTAATGATAAGCCCTTTAAATTGTACAGTCGTATTCAGCATACTAAGTAATTTTTTTGTCAAAGCTTCAAAAGCAATTATTACCTATTCAGAATAATATACTATAATGTGAATAGACAACAGAAATAATGTGACCAGTAGTTCCAGAGATTACCTCCAATAACCATAGTCATAAACTTTGCATATTTATTACTCGTTTCAAATGTACTGAATATAAAATGAATAACAGTAGTCATTATGTTATAATATTTTTATTATAATTTCAATATACGAAAGTATACCATTACGAGTTACAAATCTTTAAGAAACAAGCGTACCTACACTTATTTAAAAGGCCGGCAACGCACTTGCGACTCCCCTGGTATTGCTAGTGTCTATGGACGGCGCTGATCATTTACCATCAGGTGACCCACTAGTTCGTTTGCCCCCTATAATATAAAAAAAATATGTGTTCTACTTGTATACCTCATTTTTATTCTCATTAAGTTGTAGCATTTATAGCGTGTTACAGTTTTAGATATATTTAATTTAAAAAAATTGTTTCTTAATACATTTTTTTTAAGATATTATGTCGTTTGTCCCGATTAGTTAGTTACGTACAATATTTTACCTTTTATTGTAAAACTAGCTGATGCTAGAAACTTCGTTTGCTTTGTTATGCATGTGTGAACCACACCGATTGCCCCATTTTCCACGGCAAGAAAACACATATCGTTGCATGCCGTGGTACTTATTAAAATCATAGTTTTTTATAACTTTGTATTAAATTATGCTAACGTGATAATTCTTCTTTTACATAAGAAGCAAGTATCAAGGAGATAAAAGTAAATTTCAGAGAACTTTATCTTAATAACTAGTTTTTTAATGACACGCGACAATGGTAAGCCTCTATCGTTTTATTTATATAGATTATATATACAATAATGAATTACAAATTATATATGTAAATCTAAACAAATAAAAATCAATGTCTGTTTGGTCGTTGTCGCCGGCCACAGAGTTAATCAGACTTAAATAAAAAGTTACCTACAGATTGTCAAGGATATAGAAAATTAGATAGGGTACATCTTCCATATTCAGAAAAAAATTACTGTCCTATAGAGATAATGCGATGAAATCCGCGGGCAACAGCTATATAAATATAAAACCAGCACTCAATGCGCATCTGCACTATTCAATACTTGCACGCACACGCATACTCTTGTAAAGAGACACATAGTCTTATGGAATGGGCGTAAAGCGTTTTTCTTACGTGACAATTTCTACCAATCGAAATTCTACCGCAAACCGCGTTAAGGAACTTTGCTTCTATGGAATATGATCGAATGAAAATTTATTCGATGCGCTTTGTAATCCACAATAATCCGGCATAATATGTAATAACCCGCATTTGTTACGAATACCGTTCAATTCAAATCAGCATAATTGACTGATTGGTTTGAAATTATTCCTCCAAACTCGCTGATACGCGCCGCGTTCGCGGTCATTAGCTATCCGCTGGAATTGATTTGTCATACAGGAGATAACTTCGTAATTGACGTACAAATTAGAATCCGGGTCTTATCCGGTTTAAATTCATGTGACACGTTACTAAAATTGTGGTAAAATCATTTGCATAATAATTAGGCTGTATGATAATATTAAGAGGGAATTTTGGTTTATTATATAATCGATTCATTTCGACACACTATATATGTTATACTGATAATATCCTTTACCGTTTGACCAATCAAGATTACATTGATATATTCCAATAGTTTCTTAATGGAATAGTTTTCTAATTTATCTATTCTACTATAACATGCCGACTAGATAGGCGCTGCAACACGTCAACTATGTATAAATCACTATACATTATAAAACAAAGTCGTCCGCCGCATGTGACTGTCTGTATGTCTGGATGTTCGCAATAAACTCAAAAACTACAGAACGGATTCTAATACGGTCTTCACCAATAAATAGAGTAATACATAAGAATGGTTTAGGTATATGATTTGTACTAGGTTTAGTGGAAATTGGTTGAAATATAACGATAATTGTTGGAAGTGTTGGAAAAAGAAAAGCCGCCTGAGAGCTTTCCTTCTAAAACACTGCCTTAATCCCTTTGAGATATAACAAAATACTGTGATATTCCTCTTTTATAGATCTACAAAAATGTCTAATATGGCATATATATATACCTATCTTTTTAGGATAGCTTACTATACTCATCTATCTTCTAAAAATTGTCACATATGATGTGGTAATTGGAAGGCTATTTAGGACAGATACAGTATTAATCCTTGTCAAATTAAATATATTAGTTACCTTAAGCATTTCATGCATATACCTAAGTATATATATTTTTTAATATCAGGGCAGAACAACGTTCGCCGGCCGTGCTAGTAATATATAAAGCAAGACTATTATTTGTCATGAAAATTAGGTATGTGTAGATATTTAAAGAAGATTACTTAATAGTCCATTTTAACTACTTATAAAAACAAATAATAACACACGAATACAAAGCTGAGGGCACAATTAATCTCATGTAAAAAATACCTAACCTATACCTGTATAAATATTATAGCATAAAGATGCCTTCCCGTTTGTTCGTGTGTTCCTTCAGTTCTTCTAAACTACGCACCAGATTTCGATACATTTCTCACTATCGTTTAAAGAATTTCTTCCGGAAGGTGCATATGTAGGTATATTACATGTACACAGAGTGGAGTGTTCCATTACAAAAAAAAAGATAGCGCTGGCTACTTATATAAAGGATAGCTTATTTAACTATTATTTCACTCATTACTTTTCGTATATTCCAAGTTATTCAGGGAAAAAGGTCCAATTTCTGTAAATAACTTAAATTAACTTTTAACTTAATTAATTACGAACTTGACGTCTTAACTTTTAGTCACTCGTTTTTAGCTGTCTTGATATTTAGCCGGTAAACTAAATTAACTGTCTAAAATGAAATAAACGTTATTTAATAACTATTCCAATTTACAGTTAATATATTCAGTTTCCAGCTCTTTGGCCACAACTAGAAAAGTATACATTTAAATATATGTTTATGCTCTTTTTTGTTTTCTTTGGGTACTTTTCTGTTAGATGGGCAACAGAAAATTTTCCCAATAATATAGAATTTTGCTAAATTTCTTACAATCATAAGAGGAATGTGTGTTAGGGCTATGTGCTATACTATCCGTTTTCGGTTACGTTTGGTCAGACTTGCCATGATAAGAATGCGCGAACCGGCCGCGGCAGCGAAAAGTGCCTTTCTTTGTTTTTGAAGTGAAACTTCTTTAGAATCGTTGTGATTTCAAACTGGACGCAACGGAAAAACGACAGGTAAGAGACACAAATACAAAAATATGTAGGTTGAAGCCGGCAAAGAATGTAGTAATTTTATATCTTATTTATTGAAACTGAAAATATGGAACTTGAGCAATAAATTATGTAACATATGTTAAATAAAATATAAAATATCTTTTAAAATTAATCAAAATACTTTCATTTATAAACTTTGTAATTATCCTAACCTTGTTATATATATTCATCTAATTTTTTATCGATTTACTGAAGTTTCACTTCTATCGTGTGTGAATCGCTCACCACCTTTTTTGTGTATTTTTTTTAACTTATAGTAAAGTTCATGACAATTATTATTTGAGGCGTTATTAACGCAATCAATAATGTATTATGTAGTAGCTTTTATATCTTATTCATATTCTTGTGTTATTTGACTCTGTATTTTGTAATATTGCTGGTATTTCACGTGATATAGTTCTGTTATCGTGCACAAGTGAAGTGTATGGAAAATAATACCACGGAGCATGAATTCTGAGATACCACAAAAACTCCCTGGAACGTTCTAAAATGGAGGCCCACTCATCCACCATCTTGTTAGAACATTGAAATTATCACAAGAAACTTATAATATTGGTACACACTCGATAATGGCAGTAATAATCTGGAAGATTAATTGTCAAAAAAAATATTGAGCATTAAACTAAATTTTGTGAACCTTAAATAAATATTTATGTTTGTTTTTTGTGTAGGTTAAACTTCGAAATGACTCACATTTTTTTTATAACAATATTATTAGCTAGCAGTTGAAAAACTTTTACAATATTGTCAAAATCAAAATGAAAAAACACTTAATCAATTTAGGCCCTAAGAAGACGACCATGAACGTCAGAATTACTACACGTTCGGACACACAACCGAGTTATCGAGAAGATCTAGGGCACAATAATATTTTTTCCATGAAGGCAATAAGCAATAATAACAATTTTACAGTAAAAACGTAAAATATCGCTTATAACTAATTGAGATAAAACACGTAGTTTCCGAGAAACAGCAAAACCATTTTCACAAGAACGAACTCGCTAACACCAAGTAATAATATAAAGGTAAATAAATTTATTCTACACAGTAATAAAACACCTCCTTTATCCACGACGTTAAATCATACAATTCGAGTTACCTACGCATTATTATATATCGTGGGTATAAATTTCAGCAGCCTGTGATTTCGGCGTTTTAAAACGTCAAGATGTGACACGCAATAATTATCTCGAACGTCTTTAGCTAACGCATATAATGACGTCATTCATTTCGTCTCAAACAATTTGCTTACGAGTCCCCGGCATAGGGTTGTCGCGAACTCCTTTAAAATAATCATTTCTAACTACACAGGTTGTCAATTTACTAGACAATTATTCATCATCTTCTTACCCTTATCCCACCTAAGTAGGGTCGGCACAACATGTTTTCCTTTTCCACTCTCCCCTGTTAAAAGTCATCGCAGTATTCACACCTTTTATACACATATCATTTTCCACACAATCCACCCACACCTTTTCGGTCTTCCTCTACCTCTATATCCATCCACTTTCAAACTCAAAACTTTTCTTGTTACTAGACATTTATTAAAAAAGGAATGAAAAGCCCTGACTGTATAAAAAGGTTGACGTTTTTTAATTACCTATACTAATTGTACTAGAAACAAAAACATATTGGTCATTCCATATTTTAGCCACACTAAGATCGGTAACAGTTCTTTAGATAATACAGTTAGGCTGTAAAACAAAATTCCAAAGCATTTTACTATTTTTCCGGATAATAATTTCAAGCATCATGTCAAATAGGCTTTAATGTCTAAAGGCTATTTATTACAAGATGGATCAATATGTGAACGATGGTGACATCTGGAAATGAGAGGTGTCTCTATGCATATCCACCAAAAACGAATGTAGCTATCTACGTCTATAACTATGTATGTTCGTAAAAATATGTTATTTATAATGAAAAGATAAACCCGATCGAGTTTCTTGCCGGTTCTTTTCGATGACCGAGTTGTTTTCCGAACCGGTGGTAGCTTTGACGTTCATAAGCGCCTTTTCAGGGCCTAAACTCATTTAAATAGTTTTGTTATTTTTTTTTAGTATATATTTTGAATTGAAGGAGTTATTCAAAAATATTTATTCATGTTCTCTTGTTTTATTAGGAAACATAATATTTAGATACTCTATAGCGTACATAACCTTCCTCTGCGCTATATCATAAAAACCTTATCACTCTTTCACCACTATGTTACTATTTAGTGCCTATAGAAAAAATAAAACACTGGTGAATTTCACGCTGACGTCACTAAACGGTAAAAGAGGTTAAACATTGAAAACTATCAACATTAATTATTACTTTAATAAAACAACTTAAATAAAATGTAAAAAAAGGACACCCTGTTTAATAACGGCATAATTAATGTAATTCCCCGAAAGTGCCTACTCCAGACGTGAAGATAAATCGCGTCTGTAAATGTAACGAATACATCATGTTAATAAACACGAAACATTAATAACTTCTACCTGTATTTTATTCAGGCTCAGAACCAGCAATGTGAGAGAAACTTTTCGTTATGGCACCTTGAAACTCGCACCTTCCACCATAGGCTAGTTGCTGATCCTCACCTAAACAGACTGTAGAATACTAAAGTTCCCTAGCGTATGCTAAGTCCGGGGGTATTGACCTTCCATTGCACATTGGTTTGGTAGACGGGTAGGAAGCTTGACCGGGCTGTCGTCGCGGTCAGGGCGTTCGCGCTGGGCCTTGCCGCCGGGGTGGCATGGTGCTTGCTTGTTCGATCCTGTGCCACTACATAGCGCGGCAGACGGTATCTCGTGGGTTTTTTTAGTGAGTAGGAGTCTAAAACCCCACAGCTCCCCAGGGCTCTGGGTGTCCAATGAGAGAATTTCTTCCCAAATAAAAAAAAAGGGGATATGTATGAATTATCCAGTACAAGTTTCCCCCCGGGGATAGGGCGTGCGGCTCTTGCAACGTATACGGAAATACACTTTTCAAGGTCTCTCCAACATATCACTAATACTGGTGTTACAGTTGACCATAGACTACGGTAACTATTTAACATAGGTGGACCACCAACTTGTTCGTTGTCCTCTCGCATAAAAAAAAAAAAACCTTCTGCGAAACTATGGTGTTCAGGAAAACTAGATAAACGAATAAGGCAACTAACTTTCTACTAAACTCTATCACTACATATTATAAAACAAAGTCGTCCGCCGCGTCTGTCTGTTTGTATGTTCGCGATAAACTCAAAAACTACTGAACGGATTGTAAAGCGGTCTTCGTCAATAGACAGAGTAGTTCACGGGGAAGGTATATAATTTGTGAAAGTTTTTTTTTTGTAAATTGGTTGAAATATAATGATAATTGTTGGAAGAAATCGGAAAAAGTCAAGCCGCCGCCCGGGGAGCCTATTTCGAAAACGTTGCGTAATTCTTTTGAGATATAACAAAATAATGAAAAGTGAGATATTCCCCTTTTATAGATCTACAAAAAAATTCTACGATGACATATATATATACACCTTTTATATTATCAGGGCAGGACAACGTCCGCAGGGCCTGCTGGTTAAATATAAGTATATAACAACTGATACAACTATTTAAATTAATTACCAAGCAGTATCTAATAGTCTTTTCTGATTCTTTCTAGTTCTTTCTAATAACACTTGAATCCTAAAGCAATGACGATTATCAAATGGTAGTGTACTAGGATTTATTTGAATTGGTTATAATCATGCGTGGTCTCATTTATATTAGACTAGCGGCCCGCTCCGGCTTCGCACGGGTATAAAATATATAGCTTATGTCATACACTGAAAAAATGATTAAAATCGATCCAGTAGTTTTGATTTATTCATTACTGCCCGTGGCCCACACGCGTTAAATTTGGGGTAACCTCAAAAATAACAGTATTTCTCCACTATTTAATTTATGTTATTATACATAGAAACCTTCCACTTCAATCACTCTTTCTATTAAAAAAAACCGCATCAAAAACCGTTGCGTAGTTTTAAAGATTTAAGCATATATAGGAATATAGGGACAGAAAAAGCGACTTTGTTTTATACTATTTAGTGAAGAAAATATTATATCAACCTCTAAGGAGGTGAAATACCGCTTATCTGATTTTCACCCGCTTCTCCTCCACAAATTTTCGTCGACTTTAAACCGATTTATATAATTATATATTTGTTAGAATTAGGTTACACAACATTAATTGGTTTTGATTCATTGCAGACCTTATTACTTAAGAAATAGAGTAACGATCCCCAATAGGTTGGAATTTTCTGAGAATATTAGATTACTGGCATTCAATACCGAAGAATAGATAGGACAAAAATGTGCTTACATTAACATTACACTTGAACATAATAAAGTAGGTTGAATTACTAATAAGTATCTACAGCGATAGATTTTTTTTTTTAAAAGCTTCCTTTATTCTTTGAATCTATTATGCACCCAGACGTGTTCGATTCTCAAAAACAGATCTTATTCTCAAAGGATATATTTTATTAACTTTCCTACAAAGGTGATCGAATGTAAGCTGAAACTGCAGTTTGAAAATAGAATAAAACGGCCGAGAGAGCACCTAATCGTTGTAATTTCTTAATATTACTATGGTATATGTATATTAGACGTATATTCCTATAGTTACTAATAGCGAAAATATGTTATTCTCTAAAATGAAATATATCCTTATCTTTTTTATTTTTATATATTATAGGTGCAAAACGAACAGGTGGGTCTCCTGATGGTAAGTGATCACCAGCCGTCCATAGACACTAAGCAACACCAGGGGAGTCGCAAGTGCGTTGCAGGCCTTTTAAATATGTGGGCCTCCGGCGCTCTCACTGACCGAACGTAACGCAACAGTGCAAGCACTGTCACTTCACGTCGGTTTTCTGTGAGAGGGTGGTACTACCCCGGGCAAGCCGACCCATTCATGCTGAAACCAGTAATAGCTTCAGCGTAGCTCTACCACCTATGAAAATCTTATCTTTACTAGTCATTACTTAATATTCTAACCATGGTAAAAACGAAGTTTGTCCATTTGTTTGTTACGCTTACTCGCTTTAACTACTTAACTGAATAATCATGAAAGTTTTTACAGGTAATGCGTGCAGAAAAGGATATAGGGTACTTTCAGAAAGAACTATTGTTCCTAAGACATAGGTTATAATCTAAATAAATGCAAATGAAACCGCGAACAAAAGATGTTTTTTTTGTATTAAAAAAACACCAATAAATTCTTAACTTTTTATTTTATAAATGACTCTTATTTTCGTGTGTATTTTAACTTATTTTTCTTGTCAAAATTGAACAACGATTTTTCTTTAAGTTGTAAAATTGAAGATCAAAATATTAACCAATCAATTTACACTTCAGCATCATCTTCATACCCTTATCCCACCTAAGTAGGGTCGGCACAACATATTTTCCTTTTCCACTCTCCCCTGTCAGATGTCAATAATCAATATACACTTATGAATAAAACAAAAATCTTAACACAGTAAAATTGATACAACTTCATCGGAAAATTGATCCCCTTGTAATTCTATTAGTTAATTGAATGTATAGGTACAAAAGAAGTATAAAATATTTTACAGCCATTAATTAATAAAGCTTTATTTTTTACTGTGTGAAACTATGAAAACTGTAAAGTTAGTTTTTAATTAAACGGGACGAGGAGTGTCTTCGTTACTGTCTTTAAAAAAATCCGCAAGAGACAATTCGTCTTCTATGGTAATTTATGTTGGGAAATCCTCAAGTTTCCTTATTAAAAGTGAGGGAGAGACTGATTGGCTGCACTTTGTTTGCATATCTGATACTTGGCCGATTCATCACACCGCTATTCGGCGGAGGCGGATCTGTTATGATTACATTTTTATTACGCCTCCAAGACGATCCATCAGCATTGTTAGTGGAAGTCGATAATTTTCACAAAGTTAATGTTGCAGACTGAACTAGCTATACCCGTGATTTCTTTCGTTAATAAAGCTTTTTAAAAACACCATATATTTTATTTAATTAACCGAGTGCAAGGAGTTTCTAAATTGGGTTGTATTTTTTAAGGTTTGTTACCTCAGACCTTTATCATATATAAAGCATCTTTAAATATTATTTGTATGGGGATATTTTCAAGGAGACTACATTTTATTAGAATTGGACCTTAGATTTTGAAAATACACGATGAAACTCTGCAAAATAAATGGGAAGTACATATTTCGATATAAATGTTCTATTTATGGTACCGTGGATTTTTTTAGTAATTTCCATTATAAACAGTTGTCCACTCCGTTATATTAGTTAATATTTAATGGTTTAAATACAATTTTGTAACAGAATATTCTTGTAGTTATTTCATTTCGACATAATTTATTTTTAGCTTTATTACTTCTCCCATATATGAGATATTAAAGGCTACCAAAGCAGCGACTTATTTTTCTTTAACTGGTTGTGAAACTTTATTCAAGTATACTAAAACAAAGACTCTGTCAAGACCTAAGCCTTTAATATTGATGTTTATAGGTCGCAAATCGATTTCTTTCATGTCTCATAGACTGAAAATAGATTTTGTTACCATTAATTAAGCCATTGTTAATGAATCGAAGACTGAATTTTACACGAAATCATACTTTAAAACGTTTTATCATAAACGCTGTATTTTAGCATTAAGAAATAGACAGACAAACGACACTGCTAAAATGTTTTAAATGTATTGAAACTTTACAAAAATCAGAACAATACAAACACATTACAACTATATTCTTATTATATGTTATAGATAAATGATCAATTTATTAAAATTCTTAATTTTCCTTTGTTTTAATGCTACGAAACACCATCTCTTATTTTTTGCATATTGTGTTTATATTTAGCAGGGTTCATGTCAATTTCTATTCAACGGACTCAGTTTTATGGGCATTAAATAAATGAATAGATCACTCAAAACATTTTAAATAATATAAACAGAAATAAATTTACCGCGTCATTAAATTTTACAGCTAGAATGGAACTTAATGAAAACACTACGACTCCGTTAATTGCAAAGTTTTATAAGCATTATTTCTTTTACTAGAAACAATACACGAAATTAAGATAACAGAATTAAAAATTAGTATTTTAATTCAATTTTAAGAGATCTCTTCGCTACTGTTTTGCTATCATCATCTTTACATATTATAAAATTCAACGTCTGTTTGCCTGTCTGTCTATTTGTTTTTATGCGCATTATTCAAAAATCCAAATATTAAGATGGATGTACAGAGTAACTAGAATGGATAAGATTAAAAATGAGTATATATCAGAGGGAGTTTGAAAATAGTACCAGTGACAAATAAGTTAAGGAGTAATATATGAGCATGGTATGACCATATCATGAGAAGAGATGAAAACCATGTAACTAAAAACGCTTTAAATATAACGGTGGACGGAGATAGGAGTAGAAGAAGACCATAAAAGATATGGATAGATTGTGTGAAAAATAATATGCGTATAAAAGGTGTAAATATTGAAATGACATCTGACAGGGGAGAGTGGAAAAGGAAAACATGCTGTGTCGGTCTTATTTACTTAAGTGGGATAAGAGTCAAAAGATGATGGTGAGGCTTAGAAACACTATCACAATAATATGATCCACGGAAGCGGATACGCGGGCGTATATACCAATACATACGAGAAGAAAATATACTATATTAATTGACTTGGAAGCATAATGTTTTGGAGCCGGGTATCTACGCGATAAATACAATTGTTTTTACCATTTTTGGGTTGTTAGTATAGTAGATTGTAATAAAACCGAACCGCCTTCATGTAAATAGATTGAAGTGAACTTATTTTACCGAGTTCGTAAATAAAAAAAAACAAATAAATTACTGGACACTTTAAAAATTGTTCGGTCGACTCACATGAACCGCGCAATTTTCCGCTACATTCTAACAGAAGATATTTCTACACGCACCCTTTCCGCGGTTTCAACCTTCGGACGACTGTCTGAGAAATATTACCCGCATAAAAACTGACCTTACATAATTAAGTTTTATTTAGACTTACATTTTTTTTTTCAAATATTGTACCTAAAAAGTGTACTAATTACATGATCGTACTGTAGAGGTAAGATTTAATCCAATTTTCTTCGTTCATTCGGCAGCTAGTTGTGAATAAAATGAAGTATATAATTCGTTACAATAGAAACTATCCAATTTGCCGCTACATAAAACCTACTAAACAAGATAATTCGATGGTCTTAACTTTACCAGTTAAACGGATAAAGTTGGTGAATTTAGTGTTCTTCAGTGTTAAAGATTAATTTTATCCAATTAATACTAAATAAATTTTTACAAGTGTGGGTAATTATAATGCTGTATGCGAGGATATTTTTACAATAGATCAACAGAGCCCAAATACGAATCCAAAAATACTAAGTTCAATTAATAAAATAATTTTCCTTATTGATAGGCATAATAATCGTTTACATTTCTCCTCTATCACTTATCTGTGGATATCGCTATCAGTGATGGATTTGCGCGTAGGAGGAGAGCCCAAGGCGGCAACATTTTAGGGCTGACATTCGACGCGAACTTTAGATTTTTTTATTATTATGGTAATAATTATCAAGAAATAATAATAATTTTATAATTCACTTGTGTAAAAAAATACATTTTTAATAGAATAAAATCTTAATTTACCTATATATAAAATGATACAGCTCTGCCAATTTATACGTATCACATAAAAACTACTGCATAGATTTAGATTACAAAAATTGTAACACTTTGTAGAATCTTGATTCTTGTATAAAAATTATCTTTGTTTTTAATATTATAATAACACTAACTCTTTCAACGGTGTGAATTTTCTTGCCGTGGAGAAATGGGGCAAGCTGTGTGGCTCTTACGTTTTAAACTCTATAAAAAAAAATAGAATATATTGTTTAGAAAATAAACGACTCAGATGAAGTCGGTGGTGTTAGCTCGTTAATATATAAAGTTTCAATGAACATTGAGCTATATAAAGTTTATCTTTAGTATTTTAATAATAAAAAAGACAAATGTTTACAAGCTTGATAAGCATCTACATCTAGCCCGAGGGGTGCGGTACTACGTAGAATTAAGTACCAGAAGTCATTGTTATTCCGAGTCCATTACGAGTGAGCAGAGTGACCACGCTTTGTTTCCTCCTCGTGAGTTCTCCCATTGTTTGTCCATTGACTACGTCAATGGTCTAAGAGCCAAGGTACAAAAATATTACGGGACTTAACGATTTTATTTTTATTTAAAAAGAAAACTGTACAATTTTCAATAAAATTACTTACTGTTCGAGACGAAACTGTTTTTCACTAACCATGTTTATGTATATAATTAAGAGATGGCGCCACAGAACAATTAGCTCGCGCTTTCATTGATCGCTGTTTTTAAATGACATATGACTGTTAGTCCAATATAATTCAATTAGCCATGTATCCTAAATAATCAACGTCTTTTTGTCTGTTCGTTGTCTAAGTTTGTTGTCTAAATCGTTTTCTTGTTGTTGTTTCAATCTCTTGGCCGAAAACAAATATTCGGTTCGACCAAATTAGACACCATTATTATGCTGTTGATTATCCGTTGTCCATTATTTAATAGGCTGCTGGTGTTAACGCAACATGCGCAGAAACAAACACGATACAATAACCAATACGTATGAAAAGGAGTTCACTTCACGTTGCTTATACTCTAAATCACCATACGAACAAGGTATATTCATTTATTTATCCTGTCATTGTTCCAAATTAAACTTCGATACAAAGCAAAAGCATACCTAATCTTATAATAATTGGTAACAGTTTATAATAACGATTATTGTAAAATAGCACGATTTAATTTATTTGCCCTTCATAGTTATAACACAACGTTATATAAAAAGGGAAAAAGTATACTTTTTGCAGAAGCAAGTCTTTGAGTCATTCAGTTGTGAGTCAGGTGGGTTTTAGAAAAAGCCCTGCGCTACTATGCAAATCTCCACACTCCCTTTTTACAGCATGCCTAACTATCTACGACCTTCAAGTTGACAATCTGTCACCAAGTACTTATGGGTGGGTGATCTAATATCGAGATCACGTCCCTCTAGGTATAGCAGTTTACCATCTTGGCCCATATCGACATTGTGATCAAACGTATCAAAAAAATGTGTTATAAACATAGCACATGGATATAAACCAGTTTATCGTAGAACGCAACACTCTCAAGGATATCACTATAACGGAATCTATATCTAGTGTCTGGTGTTAGCATTACAGTGAGACCAAATTGTTGTATCCTTTCATCCAGTGCACAATTTTCACTTTGAACTATATAGCTATTTCTTCCAGTAATCAATTGGTGAACCAAATTGTATTTACCATAAACATCGACTTAAGGCAAAATCAGAGATACTACCACGGATAATACTCTATTATAGAGGAGACTTTTTAAACAAGTGGTCTCCTTGAATAAAATAGGTCGTCAACGCGAACTCTCATTTGTTCGCAAACATCGCCGGTCGAGTTGGAAGTTTGATTTACGCATTTATATCAACTCGACTGGCTCTGTTTGACTTGTTTTGAATTAGCCTCAGGATTATGGCTGTAGAATACATTATTAATGCACCAGTGCTGTAGGTTCGGATCAACATTTGTGCATGTGTTACATATTTTTGAACATTGTTGACGGCTCATATCTACAAAACTATGCATTTTAGCGATATAATGATGAGGACGAATTTTATAGATAATACAATTTCCTATAACTTTTTCCTTTGGATTTTTTTTGGTAAATAAGTAATTCTCTTAATATTTTCAAAAATATGCGAAAAAAAATAATTGCGGTAATACAATTAACACAAGACGAGTTAGAGTTAAATTGTCATACGATCTTTTAAAGAGTGTTAAATATACTACAGATAACTGTGCTTGTAACTATTATAGCTTAAAATACAGTACATTAATAAAAATTAAAAAGAAAAGTGATTTGAATGACATGTATTTTAAACGGCAAAAATTCAAAATAAAAAAGAAAGTAGTTAAGATTAAAATTAAGTGGTCAAATTTTGAGGGGATTTTTTTCTCGCCATCTAGAACGTAACTTCAGGATTTCAGCGCAATAAAATGTCGTTTCAAATATGCAAAATACATGTGTGGAAAATTTGATGTGTATTTTTAAACGACCAAATGTGAATTTTGAAAAAAAAACGAGAATTTTTTACCTTCAAAACACTACAGCGCTTCTGCGGCCAGAATATGTACAGTGCAGTAATAGTACTAACCACCTACGTAAAAAACACCTTTCAAATTTTTTTTATTCGTAAATCATTCTGTATATTTTACCCTCCTAAATTTACCTAAAGCCTTAAAAACTTCTGAACTTGCGAATCTTTTGTTCTTCTTCTTTATTTTTTGGCTCCGGCACGGTTTGTGCACTAGCCAGCATCGAGTAACAAGATTTTGCCAAGTAAGTGTCTTATGATAATTTTAATGTTCTAACAAGATGGTGGCTTTCTTGTTAGAACTTTCCATGGAGTTTTGGTGGCATCTCAGAATGCATGCTCCGTGGTATTATTTCCCATCCACTTCACTTGTGCATAATAACCGAACTATATTACGTAAAACCACCAATATTACAAAATATAGAGTGTAATAACACAAGATTATGAATAAGATAAAAAAACCACTACATGACAGGCTAAGATCCCGCCAAAAAACCCACCTCCGAATGTATTGTCGGTCGTAGATTAAAAATACAGTTCCTTATTTAAATTCGATAATTTTTTCGAATATATTATACGTGTATGATTTAAGTACACGAGCCTACAATAAATCACGGCCATCGCGATCTGCTACTCTGTTAATTAAAGGACAATTGCCCGAATACACGTACATGTATTGTTCGTAATATTATTTATTTACTTGACTACAGTGCTTAAATTATTATTCACAGGGCAATTATAATAACCTAAGTAGATTGTTACGGGTTAAATAAATGGTTTATTCAATGTAGTTGTTGAATGTTATTTAAGGTAGTTCCAAAATGAAATTTAATTGCAGTTATCGCTTCTCGTACGTGATCGTGTGACGCTTGTCATATATTTTTTTTTTGTTTTCCCATGATAAAGGATGAATTTAAGCTATTAGCGAATATGCTAAAATGTTGCTATAATTGGTAGTAAAGTTGGTGTAAGTTTTATATTTAATTTAAATAAAGAAAATAAATGGGGATTTATAGAATTTGCTTGACAACAAACATGGGGTTTTTGGTTGATAGTACAGAAATATATAAATTAAAAGGGGATAAATTTAAAACATATGGAACTATATGACATTAAAAATAAAATACATGGAAATAATCATCATCATCTTACCCTTATCCCACCTAAGTAGGGTCGGCACAACATGTTTTCCTTTTCCACTCTCCCCTATCAGATGTCATCTCAGTATTCACACTTTTTATACACATATCATTTTTCACACAATCCATCCACATCGTATTCGGTCTTCCTCCCCTCCTATATCCGTCCACTTTCAAACTCAAAACTTTTCATGTTACATGACTTTCATCTCTTCTCATAATATGCCCGTACCATGCTAACCTATTACTCCGCAACTTCTCTGTCACTGGTGCTATTTTCAAACTTCCTCTGATATACTCGTTCTTAATCTTATCCATTTTTGTTACACCACACATCCATCTTAACATTCACATTTCTACCACATGTAAGCTTTTCTCATCCGTCTCTTTCGTAGCCCAGCACTCGGATCCATATAACACGGCAGGTGGAAAAAATACATGGAAATGTATAATTTATAAACTTTAGAGGAACCAACAACCTATTTGTTGGTTTTTTGTTGACTTGTAGAAATATCAAAGCAATTCATATGTTATTGCCAAAGCAACTTACAAGAACAGTTGAAGGAAAGTTACGTTATTTTGGATAAATAATATCTATTTCACGTTGGTCTCGTCAGCTCTTATATGGTACTAATTTTTGCTCGTGGCTTCTTTCGCATTAATGTAGGCTTAATCTATCCTTTGATAATACTATATTTTTCCTGTATAAAAGGTATAATTTATCCTTTTCTGTACTCCTGACAACGTGTACGCAAAATTTTATTAGTAATTTAAACAACAACAAACGAATGATCTCATATAGTCGCATTTAATATATCCTAGTATAGTATACTATATAATAGGGGTGGTCAAACGGTCTATATGGTATGGTATGGTTATGGCATGGCATGGCATGGCATGGTATGGTATGGGATGGTATGATATGGTATAATATAGTAATATCTGTAAAAATATCCACTATCAAGAAATAATACCATTATAACGCAGACTCCGACTAGATACAACACTTGTTATTAGAAAGTATCCCAATCATACATTTATGGGAGGCCATAAAATTTCAAATGATATTACATGCGTTGATAATTGTTACAATATAAATGGATAAATTTTTTTAGTAGTTACTGACGAGCATTCGTTTTATTAATAAAAAAAAATTGGAAACAGTACCTGTTATTCCATACCATCAACTATATTATATGTATTCCAACAAATTGAAAATTAATGCACAACAGTGTATTTGTAAACGCCTGCAGCTGACGTGAAAGACTAAAAATCAAAAGAAAACAAAGTGTTTGTTACCAATTTTATTTTACTTAAAAAACCTAGGTTGCATCAATACCTTCCAAACAAAAAAATAAATAAAAAAAAAACATTTAAGAAATATAGGGGAAAAATACACCGAATTATTTTATCTACGCCTAGATACTATCAATTTTCATTATTAAATAAACAGATATAGATCCTATAAACCACAAATAAAACATGGCCGTTGATGTTATTGTCGCAGTCAATTATTACTGATTAACATTCACGACACGTCTTTTGCAGAAGTTTTCCCAAAGAGAGGGAAACAAAAATATTTACAGTACAATCGTTTTGAATCACAGAAATCTACACTTGTACTACTGAAAATATTTCTCTTGTTCGGGTCTCCTCATGATATTTCGCTTCGTCGTCAACCAATTGTTTCCAATTAAAATTAGTATTCTTGAAAATTGGTTGATACCTTTCATGCAAACCTGCGAGTATCGAATCGATATTCCGACAG
Source organism: Antheraea assamensis (assembly GCA_035772565.1). Lineage (NCBI taxonomy): Eukaryota > Metazoa > Arthropoda > Insecta > Lepidoptera > Saturniidae > Antheraea > Antheraea assamensis. Next base: position 1,717,325 of record JAQQSE010000191.1, on the reverse strand, counting down.
TCAAAAACACATGATTAGCACTATGTCGCCGTAAGAAAAAGGAGGGGGGGGGGGTCTAATTAAATTGAAAAAACGGAGAAAAATCAAAGAATATGTAGGTTTAAGCTTTAACGAAAACGATTAATTAATTTTTAAATTAAGACAATTCAAGAACATAGGTTTAGAGATATAAGACTAAATATGGCAAAAAACGACATACTCGTATACGACCCTTTTTCTTAGGACGACTGCATTGCATTATTATATGTATATACAACGTGATATCTCTGTATCCAGAAAATTCAAATCTCATTTCAATTATTATTTAAAACGAACATAAAAAAATATACAGTATCGATTAATTGAACACGCGGTGTCAGTTAGAAGGATCAAATTTAATTGATAATAAAAGAAATGCGTCCGTTATATACGGCCGCATCCTATTTCGCCTTTTCTCAAGGGCCAGTAAATTGGAACGCGTGAGATGCTTTATAAAAATGAGACCTGTACACGGAGCTTGTGATAAAATAAACACGTTAAAAAATAATTATGTAGATATGGAAATTAGGTAAATTTAATTCGGGTTACGATTGAATAATTCTTATACTTGATTGATGCTTTCAACAATTTTTCCAAATCAGAGGTAGATGTATTAGAACTTACTCACATTGTTGTTAGAGTTGTATCAGAGAAAGATCGGCACGATAAAGAGTTTGTTACCTTGTAGGTCGTAAGCGAGTGCGAAAAAATTACCTACAATCACTTATAGTTTCGTTACGATATTTTCTTAAAGTTTTCTGAGTAAAAGCTCAATCTGATTTTAGAATATTGTTAATTTGGGATTTATGTTTAAATAAATCATAGAAATGTGTTAATATTAAAATCGCATAACATTTAAAAACATAGAAATTTCGGATAGTAACCACAATCCAACACGGTGCTTTGTTACTATCTTCAGTCCTAACAGATACATACGAGATCCATGCGTGCTATTACTATGCCAACATTTCTAATCTTCTATTTTTAACTTCAATAGACTTCAAACAACTATGTAAAATTAACTAAGACCATGTTCTATTTATTTCGGTTGGTTGATAGCACCCATGTAGTACTCTCCAATTAGTTTGCGTGTACTGTTTGCTTTACTGTGATTTCGGTTACAAAAACGTATGCTGTCGAAATAATTTGATTCGATACCGCTTGAAACTTATTAAAAGTTAGAAAAGATATGCTTTTATGAAGCTGTAATATTTTCTATGTATATTTTTGTAGTGTTATTTCTTCAGAGATATATATTGTGCAAATATTTTATTTAGAACATATTAATTTTGCAAATACTTAAAAAAGCCTTTTTACAGAGTTACATAAATTATTGTTTTTTTATTAATACTACTATAATTTTACTTATTTTCCTCTTGTCATTTTATTTTATATGTAATTACTTAATAATTCATTATTGCCTGCTTTTTTATATGTGTATTTTTTTTTACTTTCTTTTCATGAATTATTATGTTTTTTTCCCCTAAAAACATTTACTAAATCAAAGTAATATGTCAGGACCTAAATTTTTTTATCGTGTCTACCTTTTCGTAACAAACAAGGGCATCCAAAAATAGATGTCTCCGAGTTTGTCTCCGTCTATTAATCCGACGAGTCACAGTGGTTTCGAGAGTTTGACAAACACTTGTACATTGTACCGGCCCGCAAATATCTAAGGGGGACTGTAAATTGTCTTTTTGCTGTCGTGAAAACAAATTGTCACTGTTGTTTTGAGAGATATATGAACAGGAAATAACGAAGGCTTCATCTACAATTTTAAAAAAGGCATCTACATACAATCAAATGATTTTATTACTGTCAAAATATCTATTGTAGTATATTTCGGTTTTGTTTGCATATTGAAGAACTCCATATAAATATGAACGACCACTTCGGTACGCAACATCTTCACCGGGATCGTTCATCGAATCCTTTGCATTGCCATAAATATTCTTCATTGTAAAAGAAACGAAGGATGATTACGTCGTAAGAATTATGTCGATTACGTCATCCTTTTTGTTTGTTTTCTTTGGCAACCATTTTTTCTACATTATTACTTACATTATCGAGCACTTAGTATATTACAAGTGTCTTGTGATAATTACAATGTTCTAACAAGAAGATGGTGGTTTCCCTGTTAGAACATTCCATGGAGTTTTGGTGGCACCTCAGAATGCATGCTCCGTGGTATTATTTTCCATCCACTTCACTTGTGTACAATAACTGAACTATATTACGTAAAAAGCCAAGAATATTACTAACGACAGAGTCAAATAACACAAGATTATGAATAAAATATAAAAGCCACAACATGAGAAACTAAGATCCCGCCAAAAACCCTTCATTTGTTTTCAATGTGGGTTTTCACATAAATTCTTCTTGAATGTGAGGCGAGAGAGATGGCTACAATTCGATACAAAACCCTTTATTAATGCGTCACAAGACGTCATCCTAGGTGACGTCATCCTTGATCGCTTATACACTCCTTGCATCATACACATTTCGTATGTACGTATAAAATGTATGAAATTATCAAAAAAAAAAAAAAACAAAATTAATTGTTACTTCTGTTATATCGCGCGTAAAGTGCTATAGCGAAAATCAATGAGGTGCGAAACAAAAATGGGCATCGTAAAGAAATAATTTATCTTGCATGTTTCACACCTCATAGCACGAAAACAATATTAGGTAAATACACACTGACGCGATGCGACGTATCAAATTTTCTTCTTCGTTTAACAGAGAAATATTTTAAAATAAATTTGCGTATCAAAATTACCCAGAATTTATTTAAAAATGAATGTTGTTTTTCTCCTATAAATTTTACTTACTATAGATATTTAGATTTTGTCATGTTAGACATCTACAAATATAATTAAAAAAAACCCGCTTTTAGTGTCTGTGCATTATCTTATCTCATCTGAAATACACGACTTATTTTGATAAGGTTTATCTTCCAGGAGCTTTGTATTTATAATATGTGTACATGAGACTTATATAAAATATATAAAAAAAAGTAGTGTGTACTTATGTGCACGCGTTAGAAGTTATAGTTCTTTGGCATAACAAGATAAAAATTTTTTCACCTTATTCTATGTTTGTAGAAAAAACGACACTAACAATAGAAAAAAGGTATTTATATATACTTTTTTTTGAATAAAATGTTGACTATAGCTAACTTCAGGGTGTCGGTTTTTCGTGACGGTGTGCGCGCGCATCGTAAAAATTTACTCTCATCATTTTTCCATAACGCGCCAAAAGAAGTATAACTTCAAAAATTGGGTTGCTAGTAAGTATATGTTTATAATAACAATTAAGTTATAGCAATGAAATACCTAATAACAAGACAACATTTAATAATGAGACGACGTTTATTTCGCTGTACAAATTTGGTTTAAAAGAAAAGCGGGACAAAATTGAAAAATGATTTAAGGACAAGCGGTTATAAAGAGGGAAAAAATGTCTACGTAAATTTTCGGCAAACATCTGTCCCATTGAACGATTTCTCAAATATTTAAAGATAAGATTTTCCGTCCACAGTGCGGAGAGGAGAGATTTCAACGAATAACAAAAGTGGAAAAGAATTTTGTTTTTATAACTTCCTTATTGTCTTGGAAAATAAAAAAAAAAAAACGATATGCAATTATTCTGTTAACAATTTCTTAAACATTAATAGAGCGGATAATGTAATAACATTATTATATAATGCAATAAGTATTAACCCCTAGGGTGATTTTTTAAAACCCAAAAAATCTCAAAATGACGAGTTATGTTTTTAATTTTTTTTTTATTTCACGAATTGTAAATTTCATGGTTTGATAAAAAAAGTTCGTACAAATGAAATAAAAATTTATAAATACATTTTATATAAAAATCATAATTTTACAATAAATAATTTATTACTTTTAAAAGATTTGGAATAAATCAGGTATTTTTTAAGCTTATGCTACCAACAGTCTGTTGACCTGTGCGTCATGAGGTCTACATTCGTTTGTGCGGAACTTAAGCCATTACCGTGTTATTACAGGTTAAATACTCGTCGAATACTTATTAAAAAAAAAGTTTGATTACAAAAGAGCGTTTTAGAGTTGTTTAGAGATAGATACGGTTTAAAATTCAAACACAGTGTAAATACTGTCTAACTCTTGTTTAAACTGACAGTTCTTAATTTATTGTTGGGTTTTATTGTCTTTGCCGGCAACAGAGATTTCCCAGTGAATTATGTATTTCGTAAATTTTGTAGTCGATATTGATCTGGAGGATACAGAAAAATTAAATAGTTTAAGAGATTAACACACAAGAAGATTTAAACAAGATGTATACCTAGATACCACTAAAACACGCTTTTGTAATAAAGTATTTTAAGCCGGGGTTCAATAACGTTTTAAATTTTAGACAGTATTTAGTAAAACTCGTGTTAAACTCGTGTTCATTTTAGTTTTTGTAATAACACCGTTATGATTTTAGAGAGTCCAGGGGTTAATACAAGAATATAACTTTACCGAAAATCTAAATGTCAATGTAATGAAGGTATGATGTAATAGATTTTTGTTAATACAATGTGTGATTTTAATTAACGGTATAATTATGTTTACATTTTTATGGAATTTTCAGAGTATTATTACGCGGTTTTGAAAGAGTCTCTTTATATATATTTTAGTGTATATTCTTAGACCTCGTATATACGTTTACAAGCCGTTTCCCATAGTTTTAGTTATGATTAATTAAAAAAAAAAATGTTATTTATTTTCATCGAACGATCAGCCCACTCTCAGCCTCCTTACTCTCTACCGTATCAAACAGGCCGCTCGTACTAGTTTATTCTCACTTAGCGTACACCGCTCCTATGGGTCGTTGCATAATGTTATATAGCCTATAAAACACACTTTAATAAATATCTATAAACATTATAAAATAAAGTCGCTTTTCGTGTCTGTCTGTGTTCCCATAATTCTTCTAAACTACTCTATGATTTTAATATTGCTTTTACTATCGTTCAGAAAATTCCTTCTAGAAGGTTCATATGTATAAAACATGTATAGTATTTATACATAGTCAGTATTTTGATGGTGAAATTAATTATTCGTAAATTCTCTTTTCTCCTTCTCAGGTGAAGTTGAGTTATTTGTCTAGGATCAAACCATAGCATTCCATTTTGAACAAGTAAATACCCACATCTTGGGGCCCAGATATAATAGTTGAGTAATGGAGTCAATGAAGAAATTAAGGCCCCGTATAATATTGAATATCCTTTACGGTCTTTTAAAAAAGTGATAGGCACCTTTGTCTTATTATAAAGAAATACACAAAGACTGCTATTAGTCTCTTATTACTCTTCTCTAAATCAGTCCCTGTACATATTACAATCTAAATTGTCCATACTTAAATATTAAACAAACCTTCCGGATCGAAAGCGTCGCGACAATTGTTTTAATACGAGATACATATTAGGGACAAATCACATTGTTTCAGTCAAACGGTGTCACGCGTGTCCCTTTCAAGAATCCGAGAATACTATTTGAGGGAAATCGGATTACGTTTACAAAGGCCGTACGGCGTTCAATGTTAAATCGACCCCATATAAAACGGTGGATAGATGATGACGCGGTTCCACGGCGAAGGATTTTACTCGATTATATTTGAAACCCTTTGCAATTTTGCGTAAGTTTTCGCAAGTGTTTTTTTGTTTTTTCTTTCTTTCGGAAGTATGTTGATTGGTCATTTATTTTTCAACCGTATTCAAGAAAAGGTATATTCGCTTTTTCTCTTCGTACGTTTATATGTGAGCATATTTTTTTTTTCATCGACATAATGTATTTTTATTATTCTTGTACTGGGATTACTAATCACTACATATTATAAAACAAAGTCGTCTGCCGCGTCTGTCTGTCTGTCTGGATATTCGCGATAATTCACAAAAACTATTAAACGGATTGTAATGCGGTCTTTACCAATAGATAAAATAGTTCACGGGGAAGGTAAATAAATTATCAGGGTTTTTTTTTATAAATTGCCTGAAATATAATGATAATTGTTGAAATAATCGGAAAAAGTCAAGCTGGAGTTTTATCAGAAACCTAGTACTTTACCAGTGATGCCTATTCAAACAAACAGACAGACAGACAGACATTTCTAAAAATTATCGAAATGAATTCTGTTACTTATTCCTATACACCTACAACAATGTTTTTTCTCAAAAATCTAAAAAGTACAGACACGTTGGATTTACATTCTTATAAAAAAAAAGATGCACTTTTCACGAACTCATATGTGTATGAAATGAATAGATAGCTTAGCTTAGTTTAGTCAGATCAGGAAATTCGGCGACAGTTCAAGCCGAGGCGCACCGAGTGCCCTTGCGCTGTTCGCCTAAACAAATCGGGTGAGTGCCTTAAGCGCTCCCCTTAGTAGTCCGGTGGAACTGTATAGGCCTTGCCGGGCTAGCAGTGTAGGACAGTTCGAAAAAAAAAAAAAAAAAACATTCTTATTATATGTATAGATAAAGGTAGAGTGGATACATAGAGTTTTACTATTTTATAATACATTTTTTATTTAAATAATATAAACAAAAGTAAAATAACCATCAAAATTAATCGGAATTCTTGGTATTTTTGAAATACAATACGTTTGTCGAATACATCTGAAATCCGGCTCATCGAAGGCTAAGCATGAATAATGTATTATAAAGTCGCTCCATACAGCTACTACGTCGGAGTTACAGTTATCGCTTAATAGTTAATACGCATTACCTGAATATTTCCCAACCGAATCCTACCAATCCGATTGAGCGAATTAAGCAGACGGTCGTATGTGTCTCCGCTTGTCACCGAGTTACTCGTGATAAGTTTCTGAAACGTTGTAACCCCTATTCTCGATCCTTCGACATTTATATTATGGGAATCAATACAATAAACAATACAATTTATCGTTGATATGTGTACTATAAACCAGTATTATTTAGTTATATTTGGTATTTTTGAGCAGAATACCATGAAGGTTGTAAAGCGATTTCTTAAGTAAGTTAACACAATAGAGAACGTTCCAGAAACAAAAGAACTAAGTATTAATTGTAGAATGCGTTTCTTTCATCATCATCAGCCTGTAAGAGACCCACTGTAGGGTCATAGACCTCTTCCCAAAAGAATAGGGCATAATCACCAAACCTACCCACGACGTACTGGCGATTGCAAACTCCTAGAAATCTACAGTTCTATGTTTATCCCACATACGGTGGTACTACAAAAATATTTCTCAGGTTCAGGTTTCCTCACGATTATTTCTTCCACCGTCAGCCGATAGTGATAACTCCTTTTTAATGTATTAACAGGTTTCGATTTTGTGAACGTTGGTCAAATGTTCAACCGTTCTCCTTTTTCTATGTTAGGTGTTCCTTCACTATCATCATCATCAGTCCTGTAAGAGACCCACTACAGGGCCATAGGCTTCTTCCCGAAAATAGATATGGACATAATCACCACGCCTGCTCACGACGTATTGGCGATTTCAAACTTTGAAAAATCCACTGTTCTATATTTCTATTTTTTCTCCATATGGTAGTGTACTTACTACAAGAACATTTCTCAGGTTCAGGTTTCCTAACGATGTTTTCTTTCACCGTCAGCGGATAGTTTTACCTATTTAAATTAGTAAATGTACGGGAACTTCGAAAAAAATGTTGGTACGTTCGAGGGGGTTCGAACCTGCGAACATTGTATTGATATTTCACCGTTCAAACCACTACCACGACTTTTATTTTTATTTTAAATATGGCTGTATATGATGTAAATTTACATTTACAATAACTACTCTTGGAAACTAATAAATATTGCAGAAACTAAAATAATAAATTTTATATAGCACAGATGTCTGAATGAAGCTTATGCAATTCCTTTCAGGTGTCACTGCGAAGAATGTAAGAAAGTTTCGACGTCAATTGAATTGATTGAAATAGTTCTGTTGAACAAAAGCACGGAACCAGGTCAGTTGGAGATTGCTATCGGTTCGCATACATTCGTATCTTTAGATTTAACCGCAGCTAATTTTTAATTAGTTCCGCGCATAGCATATAGTTTGGCCAGTTACAGAACTGATGACAAATGATTCATAAGCGCAAAGTTGGCGAAACTAGAAATCTAGAGTTTAATTAATAGATAAATATGAGAACACAATTCCATAGAACGCTATTCAATATCAAAGTATGCATAATTTATATTAAGACACCTAAAGAACCTATAATAATAAATGCATATCTTTACCACACGTAATTCCCGTCCACTACGTTAGACATTTAAAAAAATGACAAAGGACCAAATAAACCCAAAAATAAGTAGTCTCAAATAATAGCCTAGAACTATCTACGAAAATTTCCATAGTATTTTTATAATATTTAGATATATATAATTCTTATGTATGTGTAGTAGGACTAATTAACACTGTGCCACGAGGTCTACGCCTATCGAATAATATGTTCAGTTATTGTCATATGAAATCAAAAACCATTAAGTTGGATATTTGTATATAATAGGTCTTTAGCCTAACTTAACTTTGAAGTACAACATATCCATGTAAATCATATAATCATATAAATGTAAAAAGGTCCCGTACAGAAACTATGTGTTTACAGGCATGTGAAGTGTAGTGTCATGCGTGTTGAAATACATGTTTGAGTCGTGACGCAAACATGCTTATTTGTACATATGTGTGCCTCGCCAATTGTTCTATGTTTGATATAAACGCAATAAACCTAAATGGCATGACATTTTTTTTGTCCGGCTAAAGTCAACATAAATATTATCCAAAATGAAGCGAAGTATCTTTAAACAATGTCAGCATAGACTTACATTATTTTTATTCCAATTCTTTCGATTTTTTTAAAGCCCCTTTCCAAAAATATTTCACAGGAAAAACATATTTACACTTGAACCAATAAAATAACCTACACTTTATCATTTTAAGTTCTCTAAACACTGCCATACACAATTTTTGTATCTCGTAATGTTGGTAGCGAAAAAAAAGAAACATTATAAAACAATCTAATACAATATCAAGACTTAAATACGTTATAAGACATCCCACTGGTTCATCTGGGACCGAATTCCTAGACAAGAGGATAAACTACTCTGATCCCATAGGCTTTACGTTTGAAAAAGGTAAACCATTGTTACTGTTGTTTTCGGTACATTAAGATTTTATATATATTTATCTTTATTGTATATATATATATATATACATATGTATATTTCAAAATTAAACTAATAATATAAATGGAAATATAAGTTTGTTTTTGTTTGTTACGCTTTCACGTCTTAGCTACTCAACCGATATGATAATTTGCATGCACGTTGTATGGGACATTGAAAATGACGTAGGATACGTTTTATACAGAAATATAGTGTCCTCGGGGTTAGGTGAAATCGGAATCAAAATTAAGTGTTAAGATATATTGAAGTCTTTCTTGTACAGAAGATTAGTTCCAGAGCAAGACTAAATAAATAAAATAAAAATATTAATAACCTTTTTATTTATTTTTGTATATGTAGTAGGGGTAATTTATATTATTTTATATCTATATCATAATAAACATACTATCTATAATCACGACATGTACCTACTGGGGTAGGTATAATAAATATATCGAAAAAGGGTTTTTCTGCTTCTCTCTTACCCTGGGATAAGTATCGGTCAAAGATGCAATCATTTTAAGTAATTTAGCTAACATAATTTATGTGTGAATAAGTATATACGTCGACTCACTATCTGTATTGTATATATTTCTCTTTTGGCTAAACCAATATGTTAATAACTATGTATGTGAAATAGAATTAAAAGCTGTTGGTTTCTTTAAATAAATAAAAAAATAAAATAAATATTGATACGAATTTCATTTTATAAGTGTGTAATACAGAACTCTGATTATAATTCCAGACATATTTCCATTACACACGCACAGTTTAACTCGTTTCACATTTTTACACAATCGGTTGGTTAGAATTGAATTTTCTCCGAGGCAAACATTTCGATAAACACAATTCGATAAACATTTTCATATTTTTTTTTGTAACCTTGCTGAAATAGAAATAGAGTCCAACGACGTATATTTCAAAATATCGTTTACCTTGAGAATTGTAATTTCAAAACATAAAAAAAAAAACAAATGAACAAACAATGTGATCTAATTTTATTGTTGTTCAAACTTAATGGCTTTTTGATACGGAAATTTGATTCACGACCCGCGTATTCACGAAACTCTCTTAAGATTTGTAAGGTCCTTTTTTCGAGACGTGCCTTCTTTTCTTCTTACGGATCTGTTCTATTGTAATCTGTAGTACATAATAATAAATATAATCGCGATGTTCATAAAATAAGCCCTGTATTTAACAAGACGTCATGAAGATGTAAGTGGATAGAAAATACCGATAATACTGGTACATGGTTGAATTTTGTGTGATGAAATAATCGTTACGTCTACATTTTTTTTTTGTACTTTATTGGTTAGCATTTGACCACGATCTTATATGATGTTAAATGATGATGTGGTCGAAAATGGTAGTCACGCTAAACCTAGAGGGAGACTGGTCCTCAAGTGCAGCTGCCGGAACACACCAACAGGTGCTTGGCGACAGATTTTCAACTTGAGTCCTAAATATTCATATCTTACTTATATCATTGGTATAACTGTACAGTAATTCTTTTTCATTTATTATGTTAATATATTTTATGTACAAAGGAAAAAAGCACTACACCGCTTGCCCCACTTCTCCATTGCAAAAAAAAAACCACATTGCTAAACACGTGATGATTATAAAAACGTATTTAATTCAAACTTTAATAACTTATTTTAAACTAACTATTGCCCGCAGCTCCACATGCGATTTTTTTTATAACTGTAAATTACTTCTTATGAGATTAGCTATCTATTAGTGAAAGTTCTGTGAGAAATGGTTCAAACGTTTTGGAGATAGTACTGCAAACAAAACCTTGGGTAAAAGCTAGTCCAAAATAAAAAAGCTTTAATTACTTTTTATAACGTTAGCTATCTGGCAGGGAAAGTCCCGTGAAAATATGTCCAATCGTTTTGGAGATAGTACTACAGACATAAGCCACGGATGACAGCTAGTCTAAAATAAAGTTACCTATGTCACCCGCTGTAATTTTAACTATCCGTCAGTGAAATATTTGTTGAAATGGGTCCAGCCGTTTCCGAGATTGCCCGAAACAAACAGACAGACAGACAGACAAATTTTTTTAAATTGTGTCTTTGTTATCAGTATCGTGTATACGTTCATATCCAATCAGTAAATAGTCGTTAGTTTGATATGACATACAGACACTTCATTTTTATTATATGTATAGATGAAGCTATCGTGATAATTATTCTATTAGATAAGGACCAAGCATGTAAGAAGTAAAATAAAAACAATTGGATTCAAATCTATCCAGAAGTTTCTAAGTGATGCGCGGGTTAAGTGTTAGGTATATCCGTGTCTACATCCGCGTAGAATTTCAACAATAAACACAGTTATGTAATGAAATCATAGGTAAATAGATGTGTTAAAACAGAATAGCGACGACTTAGCCGGATCTCAGGATTCCGTTCTCCGAGACGCAACGTGACACTACAGCATCCCGCCGTTGCTCACACTCTGAATATATAATTCTGGCTCTTGAGACGCGGCGCAGCGTGGTACTCCAGACACGTGCCGCGTGCAGCTCATCGAGACCATTAATTTAACCCAAATAAATAAGTCGTTTGCTATCGAATCTTAAAGGAAAGTATATTTTTGAGGTTATACTTCTTTTGGCGCGTTAGGGAAAAACGATGAGAGTAAATTTTTACGAAGCGCGCGCACACCGTCACGTAAAACCGACACCCTGAAGTTAGCTATAGTCAACATTTTATTTAAAAAAAACGTATTTATGTATTAAATACCTTTTTTCTGTTGTTAGTGTCGTTTTTTTACAAATGTAGAATAAGGCACAAGATAAAATTTTTGAAAAGGTATTTTTATCTTGTTACGCCAAAGAAGTATAACTTCTAACGCGGGTACATAAGTACACACACACTTTTTTTTAATAGTATCATTCGGTAGCGAGTCTCACTTTACTATCACCTAAACTCACGTTACAAACACTAGTCCATTTACTATTCCTACAGCGAAACATTTACCCTCAACTAAATAGTATTGCGATACAGTCCAAAGGTTAAAGTATAATAAAATAATTTAAGACAAACTTCTTTATAACACAATCAACCGAAAGTATAACAAAGTTAAACGATTTTATATATCAATCAATATACTCTAGAAAGCTTAAGAATAAGGAGCCTAGTTGTTCAATAGCGAATTTCAATTTTCATCCAATCGGTAACGCAATTAATCGAAATCTTCTACTAGCTACAAGCTACTACTGCTACTAGGGCTAGCTACTACTGGCTACAAGCACACAGATGCCAAAGTGGTCGAACCTCGGCTTCGGCTATTGCCTTCAACTGTTCGATGTAAAAATACATCATATACATTGTATTCTGCTATACTTGCAACAGCAAGAACTGTGATTATGAAAAAGTATTGCATTATAGTTTTTTTTTATCTCGCATCACGAATCGGCTTGAAATTAATTTTATTAGCAAAAAAACTGATGTAATTTAATGCATATAGATGTTCACTGAACTTAACGAGTATTAACAATATTCAGTAACATAAAAATGAAAATAGTTTTTGGACGAAATGATAAAATGAACATTACAAACCTTAGTAAGAGAAAAAAAACGAAAAGTATACATATTCAAGTGAGTAGTCAGGAATAATAATACAAAAGCGACAATAAATTCCTTACCGAAAAACAAGGAGCTACAACGGGAAAACTTTCTATCAAACAGAGCATGCAAAAAGCTCGAACACCAAATATTTGTAACAATACGTACGTTTGTTGACATGTTTGAATAGCGTAGGGTGAACTCGATTCAAACAAAACACGAGCGCGTACTCTAACGAAGCGGGAACTGGCCGACTTTGTGACGCTTTGTAAATCATAATCAGCGCGACGGGAACTTTATAACCGAGACTAAGACGATGCTAGTTGGATGCTGTTTATATGAATTTAAAATTGAGACTAACTTACAATAATAATAGCGAATGAGGGGACTCATTAATGGAAAATTGGAAACACGAGACGGTATTGAGTAGGTAGATTGTTTCTATAAAAGAAGGTGTTTAAAACTATTATGGTTCTTATTTTGCTGGAAGATTCCGAGTACCGGTCTACGAAAGAGACTGATGAGTGAAGATTATATGTGGCAGAGATACGAATGTTAATATGGAAGTGCAGTGTAAAATAAGAAAACGTTTGAAAATGGCATCATTGATAGAGAAGTTAAGGAGTACTGTATTAACATGGCAGGAGCGTATCATGAAGAGATATGAAAGTCATGTAAACAGAAAAGTATTAAGCATGAAGGTGTACCGATATAGGAGTAGAGAAAGACCAAAAAGGTATGGATGATTTGTATGAAGAATGATATGTCTATAATAGGTGAAAATACTGAGATGACATCTGGCAGAGTAAAATTGAAGAATAAAACATGTTCGGTCTTATCATAAAAACAAAAATGAACACACGTTTAACTCGAGTTTTACTAAACAGTGTCTAAAATTTTAAATACATGTTTAAAATACTTTATTACAAAAGAGTGTCTAAGCGGTCTCTAACTAAATATGTGGTTATTGTTTTTTGTGCAAGCAACTCTGAATAGCGTTCATTCGATTCAATCTCATCATTCAAAAACGTTCCAATTTACGAATAACAGTTTTGTTTACATTTTCATTAAGATTATTTATTTATTTGAAATAAAATTGGTTATAATTATTATGACATTTGGCTTAAAGAAAATGATGTCATTATTAAAATAAGCGATATAGAAATATAAAATAATACCCCAAATTGCGTGAAGTGGAACAACAGTATAATCTCAGAATGTATTTAACATTGTGAAATGTCAATAATGTCATATTGTAGTAGTTGTCATTTAATTCTTTATTAAATCAATTCTAGAGTCCTTGTACTATATGATCACACTTAGATCTGTGATCACATCTCCTACATTATGACTTAGATGTAAGTAGCCCTTTGATAATGCTTCGATCAGTCGTTACTCGTTGTAACCACTAATTTAAAATTAAGATCATGGAGTTGTTGTTTTTTTTAGTTTTAATTTGTTTTTTCCTGCAGACCCTTGGTCAGCACCTTTTTTCTGAAATAGTGTTGAATAAAAATCGTTTTTAAAACTAATGCAACGTCAATACATATTCAAGTGAGCAGGACAAGATATTATTTTTAAAACTTACACATTTTTCCCTTTTCCCCTTCCCCTTCCCCTTCCCTTTACCTTCTCTTCTCCCTTTTCCCCTTATTCTTCCCTTCTTCTTTTTAAAATCTACGTTAGTCATTCTAAGTTGTTAAGTTAAATAATATTATCTTTAAATTTTATTCTTTATACATCTCGTGCGCACTCCATTATAGGTTATAATTCTCAATGTAACAAATAGTACACAATCGTAAAAAAAACATTGTGGGATATTGTTTAAATATTTCATTGTTTTTCTGCACAACGTATCACAAATATCAAATTCCTTTAACAAAAAAGGCCTGTCCCCATTTTTGTTGAATTTCAACTCGACGTATGTGAGTGACAGGAGCATTGCTTTTTACATACAGTTGTTTTATTTATGAAGCACGTACAAAATAATATAATGTTACATAAGAAGGAATCGTTCAGTTCATGAAATTTGACCGTCGTTTATTAAAATTTGAAGTTTCAAGTTTTTTGTTTTTTTTTTTACTAAAAGTCCTTGCAATTATATATTTTTTAATTATGTTCCTATTATGTCAGCTGCAAGTATGTACAAATACATCACTATGCATTAATTTTCAATTTATTGACAAACAAGCACAAAGTACTTAAACTTTTTTTTTTCGAAATGACATACCCCTGTTGGTTCTGACGGCCTCTACAGATTCACCGGACTAGGTACTTAAACTGTTTATAATATATAGGTACTTTATATTTTAAACGACGTAGGTATATCCAACGGGGTTTTGCATTAGTAACATCTCAGAATGCTTACCTTCTTGTTGGATAAATTTTCAAAAACTTTTAGTAACCCTTACATACAGTCGTTGTCAATCTTTTTACCTTCTCGGAATATAGCTATCAGATAGGTTTGCACATGATATGCCTCAAGAATAAAATAAAAAACATAAGTAAAATATTATATAGCAATCTAAATTGGTAATTATTTATGCTTAAGTTGTCTCGATATTTTACATATTTATACCTTGTGTTCTGAGCATATATCTATATTCCAAACGGTCAAAAAGTTTGGAGAAGACTGTACATTATAGTATGAAAAACTCCTAAGGAAAAAAAAACATTTTTCTAGACATAACGTTATGAGTTTTCCCTTAGTATTAGCGCCTATTAATATAGCATCTACTTTGCATCGGTCGAACATTATTCTTCTATAAACATTTCACTGTCAATAATAAACGTACCGAACGTTAAATTACGTTAAAAGGAATTCGTAATTTCAAAACAAACGCTAGAAAATTACCATTTAAACTCATTCGCTAAGCCTCTTTGGTAATTCGGTCGTAATAATGCTGTGAAACTAAATTGGTTTCGGTTGAGACCCAATAACATTGAAATACTGGAGCTTTTATCAGTCGTCGGATGTTTCTCGTAATATTAACGGGACATTCAGTAACTAAGCGCCGTGGCGATACCTTTGAATATTCTCGTCTTTGAGTAGTCTATGTTTTACGTCTACATTTATGTTCAGTGTAATCTCGTCTCTATTTATCTGCCACAGAATACTCGTATTATACAAAATCTTGTACAGATACGATATTATGTAGTAAATAAATCAAAGAGAGCCATATTTATCGAAGCACAAACATTTAGTATTGAGGTATTTTAGAGGGACGTGAAAATTCTTTACACGACCTTAATATAAAAAAAACGTTTGTTTGTACTTATGTACGCACGTAAGATGTTAAACTTCTTTAGCTTAAGAAAATAATTAAATGTAATCGATAACGTTTTAATTAAAACATTATAATTATCTTTAATATTATTTTATTATGTACCCATATACAGAATTAAGTAAGATAACAAAAAGAAGTAGAATAAACTATTTATCAAATAATAATAAAATGAACACATACCGAAGGTTACCCTCAAATCTATAAAACTCACTTAATAAAGTTTATAATGTTAAAAAAAACGACTTATATAACTTAAAATCACCAACATATATAATTTAAAATCACACATAAACACACATGTATATCTATGTATAAATGTAGTCTTCTATCTCCAAAAATATAAAACACGTGTTATAGATTCATCTATATTTGAATAACTAACTACCTTCAATATCGTTCTCAGTTCTCACGAAAACTTGAGAGACAACTACCGACATACTTCATGGTGTCGCTTTTAGGTGTCGGTATGCGCGCGCATCGTAAAAATTCACTTCCATCATTTTTCCCAAACGTGCCAAAAGAAATATAACATCAATTTTTCTACTCTCTGCCTGGTTACCCACCACCATACCCTACCTTTCACCTTCAAGTCAAAATCTGTCATGAAGCACCTATAGACGCGTTCCCATAACTGCACTACAGTGCCAGTATTCTGAGTATTTCTCTAGACTTAGCGAGTTAACATCTTAGACCTCACGATCATTTAACAACAGGTGAGTTTCTGATGAAATACTAAAACCTACAAAACATACCTACAGAAATATAATTAACCGGAATCAGTTTATGTATAGTTAAAACCGAACACACAAACCGATACAATAAATGTGTGTTTAAATTAATTTATTACCCGGTTTTAATTCACTTGTCGACTGACTTGTCGCTTCATTTGCATATATTCGTTAAAATTTAATCACAATTAATTGCTGGCCGTATATCATACTTGATCTCCAGTAACATTGAAAACAAATTCGTATATACCTATATCATAATTGAATTTATATGATATAAACGTCGAGGACAATGAAAAATGCCCGTAAATTTTTGAATACATTTTCTCCACGGTACCGCTGGAAGAAAATGCGAGCTCCCTAATTTTTTTTTCTTTTTGGTATACTTTATAGGTAAACGTTTTGACCACAATCTCATCTGATATTAAATGATGATGTGGTCTAAGATGGTACGAGTAAGTCACGCTTAACCTAGAGGGAGGCTGGCTCTTAAGTGCAGCTGCCGGAACACACCGACAGATGCTTGGCGACAGATTTTCAACTTGAGGGTGGTAGCTAGCCAGACGGACTTAGAAAAAGCCCTACCACCATGCTATGGTTTAGCCCCGATGTTTTCCTTCACCGAAAGCTCCGACTCGGTTGCTCGTATTCGAAACTACGTCCTTCGACGCTGTGTCCGAACACACTACCAACTAAGCCATCATCGCTTCAAAAGATTTTAAGAAGATATAGATTATTACATTTTTCTAGCTTTTGCTCGCAGCTTTACGCGCGTTAATATATTGCTAACATGTCCATTTAGGACAGTATTTTTTCTGGATAAGAAGTTATTTAAGCTGTAACTCCTGCTTATGCAAAGTATATAATTGCAAACAATTACAATTACTGCCATCATCAGACAGAATTGCATTTGTTAAACAAAACAGCTTGTGTAACGTATGTCTTAATATGCACAAAGGCATATGCGAATTTCACATCAGATGTGCCTAATGCAAGAAGAGTTATAATTCATTGGTGCATCCTGAAGAGCTAGACAAACAACCCTGTTTTCTAACATTAATGATAATGTTTTGCTGCCTACAGCTTGCATAAAATTATATTCTCGAGACGGTAAGGAGATAAGGTGAAAGCAATACTTGATTCAAGTCAATGGTCACTATGTTGAGATCAATTCCTATGATTTCTCTAAAGATTCAATATATTTCTCGCCACTACCATCCTGTGATAAAAGAAACAAGCAAAACTACCCCCTCTAAGAAGGGTTTGATTTATATTTTTTAAAGACCATGCAAAAACAAAATAAAATAATATGGATAATTTTTAAGAAAGTTATGACTAATAAATTAAAGTAGGCAGTTTTTTGAAAATTTTATATCCTTTAAATGAGTAATCAAAAATATCTCAAAATTTACTAGGACGGCTATTTCGAAGGGTACTAAAACATATCACAAAATTGAGAAAAACAAAAAAAGATTTTGTTCTAACCATCCGATTTGGTGTGGAACACCCCATACAAATATCAGACTGTATGGTTGCCATACAGAGTCATAGTAAATGTATGTTAGGTTTAGAATTAAATGTTAGTTCTTATATTTATTATATAATTATATTGTCACTACATAGTATAAAACAAAGTCGCTTTCTCCGTCCCTATATCCCTATGTATGCTTAAATCTTTAAAACTACGCAACGGAATTTGATGCGGTTTTTTTTAATAGATAGAGTGATTGAAGAGGAAGGGTTCTATGTATAATAACATAAATTAAATAGTGGTGAAATACTGTTATTTTTGAGGTTACTCTAAATTTAACGGGCACGGGCAATAATGAATAAATCAAAACTACTGGATCGATTTTAATCATTTTTTCAGTGAATGACACAGGCTATATATTTTATATTAATTCCGTTAGTCATTAAAATCGTTCAGAACAATGGAGTACATGTAATAAACTTGATCAATTTGTAACTACAAAAAGCCATCGGAAATAACCACGAGTAATTTGCAATACACTCTTATAACAAAAAATTTGATTTACAGAGGTACCACCGTCCCTTTGGGCAAGTAGGGTCAGGGTGAGTTTTATTAATCTACAGTCAGCAGCTGTCTGAAGGATGGATGTCTAGATTAGAACGCGGGATTTATTGGTACTACGTTCGCTGAATGCTTTAAGTGTGTAACTATTTTTTTTTACATTAGAAAATGGAATTTCAGGTGTATTGGTACATATATAGACTAAATACGAAGGTCTTGTACCCAATACTTTCTACAACTAAACTTGCAAATGCTCTATTATTTTATTTTGCGCTGGAATATCTAAAGCTAAAGAATGTCTATCAAATATTATTTCTCCATTTTCGAGTCTACTATAGAAATAACTTATCAAATAAGGTTTTATAATGTTGAAAGGACTTCTGAACTTTTAAGTATAATTTGCAAGTACAACAAATATAATCAGGGCTCATGACTACATTTTACAGAAGCGATTACGTTCCGACATCTAAAGGTCAACACATTAATTCGTTTTATTTTGTTACGGTCATGTACACCGCGGACTGTAATTAAAGAATTTATTTTTCATGCACCGAAGGTCTTCAAAGAGGTCTTGATTGAAATTCTTTCTGAAGTTTCCGAAATTAACGAATTATTCTTATAGCGTTCTTATAATATTATCGACCGTAAAAGTTTTAAAGTTTTTAAGACGGGAACTCAAGAAGTCGATTGATTTGTGTATAAAAACATTTATTATTTATATTTAATTTTCTGTTAGTAGCAAATAAATGGAAATATAATGTAGCAAACTTTCACTAATTTTATTGACTATGTACCTGAGTTCAATGATCTCGAAAATCAGAACCTCAAGTCAGCCTGCCGGGGATGCAGAAGTAGTGCCATTGGCAGTACCTGCTCCCCGGCCAAATAGGTGTGAGAAGGGCACCATGGGGTTTTTAGTTTGTGGAAATCGGACGTAACCTACCCCCCGCTGCCCGACGGGGTGGGTATCCGTTATGGATTTTCTCCATGTCAAAAAAAAAAGGCAGAACATACACCAAGTATGGGAATGGAAAAAAGTCAGAGACTTATGCACTCTTACTACATTGTCACACTAAGTTGTACCAACAACTTCGTTTTTGTTACTATTTTTGTTTTATACGGATCCGTTCTGGGCTGTTGTTAATGTTACACTGTAATTTTGTCAATCAACCCCTATAACTTTATTTACCATTTCATAATTACTGCTTAGGCCCTGCAGGCCTTAGTAACACTACATAACGTCCTATATCAATCAGTAATTTCGTCAGTTAAGTCATTTCAGAAATACGCCCGAACAAACAAGAAATGCTTGAATTTTACTTTAATCGAAATATAGTACATTTATTCGAATTTATGAAATAAAGAATTTCATGGAATTTCATGGAATTTTCGGTTTTAAAACACTTCACATATTCGACCTACACAATGATAGTACATTTAACCTGCGAACGTGTATGTATACCCATAAACCATTTTTCCCCTCAACGGAACAAGGAAACGTAATTCAAAATATAAACTCGTGATCGGCCCTTTCATTCTTTGTACGCATTTTTAAATATTTGCTCTGTTTCCTTTCCTCCCAGATGCACGTTTTTCGCAACGTTTTCCCTTTACTTCAATATTGTCTTGAAAATTTTGTTATTTCTGTATTATGATTTGATTACATTCGTTGTTTTTCTTTTATTGGATTTGTAAACTGTATAATAAAATATTTATATTTATAAATTAATTAATCGAGATAGATGAGTGATGTGACCGGCGGAGTATCGGTTCGATGACAACAGGAACAAAGCTGAATTTGTACCAACGAATTTTCTGGAATCCGCGTAATCTTAAGTAATCTTAACTGATACTACGATATACCAAAAATATTTCTGGAAGGATCACAAATGAAAGTTGTCAATTAATTGAGAAGAAATTAACCATTAACCATTAATAAACACACTACAAATATACGTCACAAAGCAATCAGCACCTAAACATAAGTTACAAAAACAGTATAAATTAATTAGAGACGACATCCGGAGATAACTAGAAACACATAAACTACTGTGGTATAACTAATCATATTATAATCAGTAAGTTGTTGGCAGAAGGCAGCTGAAAGACAGATGATAAAAAAATAACTAAATACTGTTCAGAATGGGTTCGCCCAAAAATTAGCTTGCACATATAAAAGTGTGTCTCTGAATAAAGCATTTATACTAGCTAGCTCACTTCCTCTGATACTGAGATTGAAAGAGGCAGCACTTCTATATGATACTAGAAAAGGGAAGCCGCTAGAAGGAAAATGGTGTGATCAAACAGTGTAGCAACAAGTCTTCAATCTAGAAGCCGTTCATCCCGCTAAACTGATCGAGGTTAAATATAAATGCACAGAAATTGCAGAATAGGAAATAAATCATGGAAAAGTTAAGTTTACAATAATATTTATAAATGGAAGGAAGATAGAAAATAGGGCAGGAGCAGTATTACTTGGGAATAGGGCAGAAAAGTGGACTATAGAAAATTTTAATTAGAGATATTATGTACAGTTTATCAAGCGGAATTGTACTCACTTTAGAGGTCTATACAAATAGCAAAAACAAGGGAAGGTTAAAACGTAGAGTGATTCTAGATCTGCATTTGAAATTCTAAATAAAAAAGACGAGTTTCACGCATTGGCCTTCGCAGCCCGGCTGGGGATTAAAGAGTTGCAGTAACGATGGTAACGAAAATTAGTGAAAGTTTGGGTGAGATAAATATTTCTGGATCAAACCTCCCAAATACATAGTTGGGAATGAGAAAGTCAATTATCAAAACACGAAATGTTGCGCGATATAATAAAACGGGACACTATATGACGAAGTTCCAATCTCGTATAAATCCTTCAAATGACTATTACATAGAGCATACAGAATGCGAAGACAAATGGTTGTGGCAGAATTACAGTCCAATCAAATGAATGTAAATTAATCGTACAACCGTGAAATACACGATGCCCAAATTACACACGTCACTCAGCGAACTAACTATGCAATATTTACTTTGAGATGTCACCGTGTATTGTAACAAAATAGAAGGAGAATCAATACAAAGACTGTCTAGTTAAAATACAACATTTCATTCGTTATAAAAAGTTTCCAACATTACTTTTCTTTTTTTTTCGAACGTATCAACCAACTTTTTTTCAAAACAACGCTTTTCTTTTCTTGACCATGTAAATATTTAAGTTACGAATAAAATAAGTGCCTGATGTATTCTGTAACTGAGATCAAAATTTCCTAGAAATACTGCTATCTAAGAGTGTTCTTGAAAATTGACATTAGAAAAAGTGAGGTGACTGTTTGCGACCTCAAGTATATTTCTTAAGATTTCGGCAACTCAATGTTTTAGTAGAAGGATTTTTGCAAACTGACAATATAAACGACAGTACAAATGATACTTGCTGTAATTATTTACTAATATCTAATTTATTATTTTTTGTCTTTCTCTCACTTTCTCTCTTTATTTCTTTCCTTTTCTTTTTCGTATATAAACAAGGAATGTTGTGTTTGAAGAGTGAATTAATAATGTAAATTAACCAAACTGATCTAATTTCTACTTGTACGGAGTGTTTCGTTTTATCAATCCGCGCTATAAAGAGTTTATATTGAAATTTGATAATTACTGAATCTATACATACTCTTATGATAGCCCAAATTACCGGGTAACAGGTACTCCAAGCTTTATACAAATATACAGAGCTTGAGAAAAAATAATTTATTTATATAAAACTATATCAATATTTTAAGGTTTAAAATTCTTACTCTTGCAACTTTAGTCGAAGTTTTAATTACCGTCAAACGCCGGTACCACCTGCTTCCTTACAGTTTATAAACTTACTAATTAAACGGTCATCTTGCCTTTTGAGATGAAAGGCTGCTGCACATTTTAAATGGAAATACATGTCAAAAGCGATGGAACCGGCACGTTAAGAGTACACTCAAATTGCAGTTGCAAATATTTAAATAATATTTAAATTATAATCAACAGATTAAATCCTGTACTTAATTCTTTGCATGTGTTTACCTACAAGCGTGTATTTTGAACTTTTTCATCGTGTGGGCGATAATTACATTTAAAGTTTGATTCGAATCGCATATATATTTATGTTGAATTACTGATAACTAGTCAATGCTAATCTGTTTAGGAAATGGAAAACTAGAAGAAACTATTCTCGTTTATAGATTTGACGCTTTTTTTTTCGAACTGACCTACGCTGTTAGCCTGGAAAGGCCTCTACAGTTTCACCGGACTACTGACAGATTTGACGCTAAATCGATATGACTATGTAACAACATGGCATGCTACTATTTTATTTATTTTTTCTCTTTTTTGGTTGAATTTCGTTCATGTATTAAAAAATTGGAGAATGTAAATATTAATATACCTAAATATATATATTTTAAGTTTATTTTACGCTTATGACTTTACTTTATTTTTAGAGTTAAGTAATGAGTGATGCACACTCGCATTTTTGCCGGGAAATTTTGAGGCCTATGTGCAAGCCAGCGCTATTTTTACAGGCGGCAATACGCTGACGGCAGATATCTTGTCAAAGATTTACTTAGAAAAGTTTAAGGATTTTTTTGTACTCTTTTTCTGTGACAATAAAAATTTTTCTTTCTTTCTATTTTTTTTTATATTTGCGTTTTTTTTCAAAAATATTTTTTGCTCTGTGCTACTGGGAAAATCTATACACGTTTGCAAACGTTACAGTCTATAATACATTAATGTAACATACAAGACTGTACTTAATATATAGTAATTGTGTTTATAGGAATATTTTAAGGAATTACTAATCATTTATTAATAATTTATAGGAAGTCGTAACATTTTTAGATTTGGACACTACATAAAAAAAAATCAGCCAAATTCAGCCATTTCTTGCAATACTTCGGACAAACAGGCAGATGGACAAAAACATTTTAAAACATATATTTGGTAACGTGGAAAAAACCATAAATCTTTAAGAAGAAACATTCATTGTAAAATTTCTTATGGATCGGGTCAAACAGGCGATTCAAACATTTTTGTGGGCCACTAACGGTGAATATTGTGCTTACTTTTAATAATTGTGTAATAAAAAAAAAACACCTCTGACATGCTTGTGCGGGCCACAATGTCCTCACAGACATACTCATTTATATAATTAATATGGTAACTGACTTAAAACTAATACAAATTTAATAACTAAATGGAATGTATTAAACACCTACCAACAGTAATAAATTAAAATGGCTGAACATTTACACAAACTATTCCGACAGTCATTTACAGGGACCTTTATTAATGCTATTTAGATATTTATTACTATTAAACGACTTGCTAACTTGATCGTTCAGTTTCAGGTAACAAAACTCTAAATAGTTAAAGTTTAATATACCTAGCCTTTGAGTTTTATATAACAGAACTAAATACAATGTAGACACTTGCTTGCGCGAATACAGTGGCGCTGATGATAAAATACTCGTCCTTACAACATAACACCGATCACCCCACACACGTGCACCCACACGCTTCTAGGTACACATAGTGGTGGGCTGTTTTTTTGCCCTTTCTTTGAACTGTAATAGTTTAGAATACAGTGTAGTCAGATACAAAATACATGTACGGGATCGTGAAACATACATGCTTGGTACACATGTATATTTCACGAACTCATATATGTATGTTACGGATAGGTTTAGCTTAGTTTAGCTAATAGATTTGGGATATTCGGCGACAACACAAGCCGAGGTGTACCGTGCGCCTTTGTGCTAGTCGTCTATATAAAATCAGGTGAGTGCCTTAAGCGCTCCCCTTAGTAGTCCGGTGAAACTGTAGAGGCCTTACCAGGCCAACAGTGTACATAGTTCGTAAAAAAAAAATAGATATTTCTTTGCTACTTCCGTACGGAATTAATTCACTCCTGTTACGTGCCTTTATTCCAAAAGACATTTATTGACACTTGTTTGATGTATATACCTGGAAAAGTGAAATCTGAAACTGGAACTAATACATTTTTTTTTCAGTAGCATCTGCAATCAGTAAAATGTTACTATAATCAGATGTAGTAAAGGAAATAAATATCATGGGTCGAGTGTGCCCTCCAATTAAGACAAACTACTCATCTTTGTCGGATATTAAAAAAAGTTTTTTCTTAGCCTCTTTTGGTCGTTAGGTGTTGTCGCTTTGAAGCCAGTTCATTAAGATGTTTTTGAAGTATTTCATGATATTTTTGTGTAGTGTTGGTCTTTTCCTCCTTTATAATTGTCATCCCTAAATAATAGTGGATTTCGGCATTGTTGATGTACCATGGCACATTGGCTATGTTTCGTAAAATCCTGTTTTGCATTCTTTGCAGTATGGAGATATTGGAATTGCTTGCAAAACAAAAATTGAAAACACGAAATGTTAGTAATTGAAACTATAAAAAAAAAAACGGCCAAATTCGTTTACAGGACGACCACATTTTAATCTTATGTACACACATAGGGTTTGCACTCTGCACCATTACTGCTTCGCTATCGCTTTCTTTCTATTACTTCTAGAAGTTTCTAAACTCTCGTATATAGTTCAGATTAGTTTCTTATCTAATAAGTTACAATAGTTTACAACGTTGCTATTTAAATGTCACCAGAACCTGTTTACTGTAAACCAGTTTCGTGACATAAATAAAGAATAGGTGGTTTTGGATTTATCGAATTTATTAATATAAAACCAATACTAATATATTTTTATCAGTGTACCTCTTCAATCATACTGTTATAGTAGTAAAGCGGGCACCATATGATCGTTGAATTAATAAATAAAATTATGGGGGCACGATAAAGATTTTTTCATGAAATTCCTCAGGGTGTACAATTTGTAGCTGATTCTGCTTAAGAATTCCAGAACATCACAGATTCTAGTCTACTTTGAATTAATGCTCTACTGGAACGAAGTTTCTTTTATATAAATGAAAAACAAGGCTAGAAATTACATTTAAAAAATCTCCACGCATTTCATAATGAGTTAATACAACTGACATCGTACAAGATAGAATCAAAGAGAGAGAGGTCGCATAGAGGTGCATAACATTTTTTCCTTATGTGATGACTTCTACCGATCAATTCCTTTCTTTAACGTGAGTAACAGAGTGAACAGAACTGATTGGAAAGGCTTGGCCGGAAGGCGTACTGTGCGTCCGACAAGTTCGACCCAACACGAGTGCCTTCCCCCAGCCCAAATCCCGTCAGGTCTACGGATGAAATCTCATTGCAAGCCGCGTTAAGCATTCACATAAAATTAATAAGCTTTATAAATTTTAAATAATTAGTGCGCAAGGCAATAAAATAGTTAATTTACTCATCACATCCTTGACCATCCTTGATCCAATATTACACATGCGAGTGTGAGCCTGTTCGTTTGTAACGCTTTCACGCCTTAAATATTCAACCGATCACAATGAAATTTATGCTGACACATTGTTAAAGGTACAAAAAAATGTAATTAGTTAGGTTAGAGTAACACAGAACAAAAGGATCTATTTCCCAAGGAATACATCGAATCTAGTTAAAAGCGAGCGACCGAGCTAAGCCGCAAGCAAACGTTGTCTGTTATAATAGTATTCTTAGTAAGCACGAGTCTACAAAAAGCCTGCAAAATAAGTTACCCTTTTATTCTTGTTAACAAATGTATGTATAGACAGACCGACTGGCATTATTTTATAATAATGAGATTGAATAACGGTTACATTTTTAAAGCGAATGTATGTGGCAATCTATATTTTGTGCCGGGTATTAATTAACACGCTGTAATTGTATCCGACTTGATCGGAGCCATATCCATCCATACATACATCCATCCACCCATCCATACATCTTTGTAATGGAATGAGACAGTGTTTATGCAGCCGCTGAGAAGTTTACTGTTCGGCCTGAGAGTGACAGTCGATTGTTTTTCTTTTTTTAACGTTAAATGACGATGCGGTCTAAGATAGTAAGCACGCTAAATCTAGAAGGGACTGAATCTCAAATGCTGTTACCAGAACGCACCTATATGCTTGGCGGCAGATTTTTACCTTGAGTGTGATAGATAGCCAGATAGACAGGCGGATTTGGAAAAGGCCATACCACAATGGTCTTTGGTTACATTTGCTTTAAATTACACTGTAATTACCATCAGGCACTGTGCAGTCACTTTGTCGTAACACAATAAAACAAACGTTTTAATACTTTTCATCCTCAGATCTAAACAAAATACGTATCAAATTATAGCTATCAACGTTTAAAAAAAAATGAAATGACAATTCAGTTTGAATACTAGTTGTCGATTTTAGTATTCCTACTAAAATTAGGAACCTAATTTATTTTAGGTACCTACAGTAATGTAGTTCGGTGAAGCTGCCAAGGCCATGTGAAATAATAGCGTACGTCAGTTAGAAAAAAATACAATATATTGATGTATAAAGTTATTGAAATATACGCCATCGATTGTCAGTCCTCGGTAGTATAGTGGTAAGTATCCCCGCCTGTCACGCGGGAGACCGGGGTTCGATTCCCCGCCGGGGAGGTTACTTTTTTAATTGTTAAAATAATACATTATCGTCATTTAATAAAACAAAATGATAATTAAATGGCCTTCAAATAAAATGTACTATTCAATTCAAGCACTGAGAAGGCACTTACGAACGTCAAACCTACCACAGATTCGAGAAACAGCCCAGTCATCGAGAAGAACGGGCAAGAAACTCGATCGAGTTCATCTTTTTATCATAAATATTTTCATAAAAAATACATTTGAATCACTTTTAAGCGGATGCACAAAGAAGGAAGTTATTCTAGATACCACATTCGTTGCATATACTGATTCGTCCTATATAGATAGAGGCTTTTAACATAAAAAAAACCCGTTTGACATGGTACATGAACTTACTATCTGGGCAAAACAATAATGTGCTAATGTGAGACTTTGTTATTAAAATACTAAAATAATGAAAAAAAATCCTGTTATTTGAAATCTTACGTACTAAAATTATCTTAGCCTTTAAAATGAGAACTAACTGATTAAAACTTAATTAAGAATTCATTTCGTGCTATTTCTCTCTTACTATCTAATCATTCAAAAAGTAATCGCAAACTATCTGCGTTTTTTTCTTTTCGAACTGACATACCCTGTTGACCGTGGAGCCTCTACAGATTCACCGGACTACTAAGGTATCTGCTCCTTATATTCCTTTATAAGTCATGTTTTTGCAATACTTTTTTTTGTTCTTTAGAGACGGCAAGGTAATGTTAAATTGTATTATCACAAATTTTATCTTTGATAAATAATATTTGTGTAGAAAGTTATTTTAATTTAAGCCTCGTATCGTCAGTCCTCGGTAGTATAGTGGTAAGTATCCCCGCCTGTCACGCGGGAGACCGGGGTTCGATTCCCCGCCGGGGAGGCCACTTTTTATTATTTAAAATAATCATATTTAATGTTTTATTTATATAACTTTTTTAACTTATATTGAATTTTATATTTAGCACAACATTAATCAGTTATTTGAAAAAATTAACAGATATAACTCAATATTGACTAAAAGATTATAGGAGTTATATATATATATATTGATGACAAAATTAAAAGTAATAATAAAAGACAACTCTAATTTAATACAGATAAAATAAGCAGTCATAGCTATTAACTATAAAAACCTCTGTCTACTATACCGACTTGACCAACGACGCCATTGCTGGCTTCATCTATCGGGCAATAAGCACTCTGGCGCGAAACATAGTGGATTACAACCTAAAAATAAAAACCTCATAACCTAAACATAGTCATAAAAAACAAAAATGAAACCGCCATAAAGTAAAAATCCTCAGTAAAAATCCAGAACGATTAACGTAGATTTAAGAAAGAAGAAGGAAAGAAAGGGAGGGAAGAGAAGGGAAGAGAAGGGAAGGGGAAGAGGAAATAAAGGAAAGGGAAATGTGTGAAAGAGAATTGTGTAAATTTGTAAAAAAAATATCTTGTCTTGCTCACTTGAATATGTATTGAAGATGCACTAGATTTTAAAACGATTTCTATTGAAAACTATTTCAGTAAAAAGGGGCGGACCAAGGGTCTGCAGGAAAAAAAAGACTTATTTTATAATCTGTATAAATTGGGCGATCTCTTCAGTCTATTTAACTCATCAATGCGATATTTTAAAGTTTGGTAATGTACAGTACGTAATTTTTTTATTAAGTACTACACACGAATAAAATATAACATCCTCGAGTATAAAATGACTAACTTTTCAAAGCGACACTAAATAAAATACACGGCATCAAGCAATGTAACAATATTACAAGAATAAAATATACGTGGCGTTTGAAAGCTTTTCGCTTACATATACGATAAACGGAATGAGCAGTGAAGCAAAAGAAATATGAGATAAAACATGCATGGATTCGAATGCAAGAGAGCCGAGGATAATATTGCACAATTGCGTGCAAACGAAGACATTAAATTATAGAGTATACACTATCATAAACGATACATAGAAAACGTTGTAACATCCAAGACGTGTTGATTATTGTCAACTATTCGTATTCCCTATTGTTAGGTTATAATTTGATGGCTTAATGAATCGAAAAACGTAGAACGATTTGATCCTTAGTCTTATAACAATAGTTTATAAATCCTCCATCCCTTTTAAAGAATCACATACTGTAGTAAACTTGGATAATATCTCTGTGCAAGCGTTCGCGGAAGAAAATCTCTTTTTTTTAATAAATTTTGTTCTACTTTCAAAGTTTATCTCTAGATATGCACCCTACTTTTAGATTCCTTTTTCGCGAAATGCCGAACGAATGTCCTTCATTGAATTATTCTTTAACTCAGTCAATAAAATAACCCAAAAATTGTATTACGTTGAAAAATGGAATAAAAAGGTTTGTTGATAAATGTAATTTTATTAGGCATTCTACGAACATTATGCTCTTTGTGTACGAGAATTCCATACGGATTCAAGGGGAGTCTGTTTCATTTTGCGACTGAGTATTTGTTAATTTGATTGTTCGCATTTGATTGTTTTATTAAAATTTCCATTCGCATTTACAAGGTTTATTATTAAGCGTACAAGTAAGTGGCTATTGACAAATTCGATGTGCCAACGTGTCCTTGTAATAATCATTTGAGTCAATTCGTTTTCTAAACTTAGCGTTTGGCCACGTTTGAGTTATGCAATTAAATAATAATTTTCATAATGTACTGTTATAAAAATATGTACGATGAGAAAATAAACCAGATCGAGTTTCTCAACGGTTCTTCTCGATGACTTGTTTGTTTCCGAATCCGTAGTAGTAGATTTGACGTTTGTAACTGTCTTCTCAGTGACTGAATTGAATAACGTGCTTTTTTTTTAATTTGAAGGCCACTTAATTAACATTTTGCTTTAATAACCGACGATAATGGTTTTTAAATAATAAAAAAAGTACTCCCCGGCGGGGAATCGAACCCCGGTCTCCCGCGTGACAGGCGGGGATACTTACCACTATACTACCGAGGACTGACGTTGGTGCTCGTATATTTTAACAACTTTGTGCTATTTATTAGGTACCTAATTCTAGTAGTAATACTGGAATCGACAACTATTATTCGACCTGAATTGTCATTACACATTTTCATTAAAAATTTGATAGCTTGACTAGGTATATGTATTTTATCTAGATTAAGTGATTTTATTGCCTTACGGTAAAGTGACTACACAGTGCCTGATGGTAAGTTTAGTGCAATCCAAAAAAAAATTAACCCACCGACCGTTGTGATAGGACCTTTTATAAGTCCCCCTGGCTAGCTATAAGCCATAAGTAGGAAATCTGTCGCCAAGCACTTATAGATGTATTCCGACAGTTGCTCTTGAGAGCCAGCCCTCCTCTAGTTTTTGCCTGTTTACTATCTCAGACCACAAAGTTATTTAATCTCAGATGAGATTGTTGTCTAACGCTAAAACTTATAACGTGTTAAAGAAATCAAACGATTGCCAATCGTCGCTAACATTGGCATGTTAGCGACAAATCTGTCAGCAGCTGGAGAAACACTGTCTCATCCCATTACAAAAATGTATGGTAAAGCGTTACCAACCAAGTCGAACTATATAGCTAGAAACCATCTAGGTGACCCCATAAGTACAAAAAAAACAAATCACCAAATGATGAAGAATTACGTTACCAACCAAGTCGAACTATATCTATAGCTAGAAACCATCTAGGTGACCCCATAAGTGCAATAAAAAACAAATCACCAAATGATAAAGAATTACGTTACTAACCAAGTCGAACTATATCTATAGCTAGAAACCATCTAGGTGACCCCATAAATGCAATAAAAAACAAATTACTAAATGATAAAGAATTACGTTACCAACCAAGTCGAACTATACCTATAGCTAGAAACCATCTAGGTGACCCCATAAGTACTACAAAAAAGAAATCACCAAATGATGAAAAATTACAATTACACAAACATAGTAATTTTAATACATATAAATAACGTTTACATTATTAACCTAATCTTTGTTTTGATTTATCTATGAATGAAAATTATGATAGGTATTATCAGTATTATCACAATACAAAATTCCCGCTGTCTTCATATCTAATTTAATTAAAATTGGCATCATTTTAGGAATATATACCTTATAACTAGTAGAATTTGGTATATATATAGCTTACACTTATATAAACAAAAATTGATGAAATGTAAGCCACGACCTCCTTAATAAAAGGCTCATAATAACTTACGTAAATAAGGATAATAAGAATATTACTCCTAGAATCTAGTGAATGTACGTCACACGTCGTGGAAAGCAAGGTATAATTCAATAATTTGGATCCTCTTACGATAAATTTCCACGCTCGGGGCCTTTTAGGACTTGCTGCGCCAATCTGACTCTGATATATATATATATATATTTTATATTATAGGGGGCAAACGAACAGGTGGGTCACCTGATGGTAAGTGATCACCGCCGTCCGTAGATACTAGCAACACCAGGGGAGTCGCAAGTGCGTTGCTGGCCTTTTAAAAAAGTGTATATCGCTCGTTTCTTAAAGGTTTGTAACTCGTAATGGTTTGGAAACACCGCCGCTGGTAGTCGATTCCACAAGGTCGAAGTTCGAGGTAGAAATGATCTCGAGAAGCTCACCATAGAAGACCTCCACTCATCAAGGTGGTGTGAATGAAATTTCAGTTTCAGGCGGGTTGGACGATAGTGGTACTAGTAATAGGTGAGTACTAACGAATTAAAACTCTTACAATGTATGAAGACTTCATTACTTGTTCAATCTCTCTCTTATTCTTTATTTTCATTATATCTACTACAAATCAGATGATGATGTGGATTTAGAAGTATAAGAGATTAAGGAAATAAGTACATAATCACTTTGCATCACGACTACAAGCTATATTCTAATACCACATATGTATAAATACAATTGAAGTGACATTTGTTATTTCTAATCACCAACAAGGCTGAACCGATTTTAACGAGATACTCACCGGTAAATAGAGAACTTTTCACAGTTTTATTTGAGATATATAATTATACTTCTGTTGTGGAGGATGACAAAAATAGAACCGTTTTCATGCAAACGACGTGGCGGACGACAACTAGTTTAATATAAACTGCAAATCTATTGTAACGGGCAAACAAGTTTCGAAAAGTTGCATTGCCTTGTTACAAGTTATGATACACAAAACGCGTTGACACAAAACTTTGCTTATATTCTCGCGGCATGCGAAGTCGGACTCTGGGGAATGCAAATATGCTTTAGAATGTTTCACATTATTATTTCCCATTTCGCATGCACCTCTTCTTAGATATTTTATGAACGAGAAATAGCAAATCGCAGTGTAATCCACTCGTGTAGAAGTGGTTAATGCATAATTAATTACAGCGCAACTGTAATCCTAGCCAATAGTAATGACTCGAATGTTTTAATATTCTATAGAAATCAATGAAATTGGAGTATCTTCTTTTAATATCAAAATAATAGTTATTTACTAAATGTATAAGAAAGTATACGAGTTGTTACAACTTAAAAGCAATATTTAGAATATTTGTCTGTCTGTTTGTTACCGCTAATCGTCGAAACGGTTCGATCGATTATGACTGGAAATTTACTTCCTAAACAGCCGATGTTATAAAGCAACTTAGGCTACTTTTATTATAGGTAAAATAAACTGGTTCCGCACGAACATAATAAACTAAAGAACCAGTGTCCATTACCGTGCGTACCCCTTACGCACTTTTACTGTGAACAAATTTTTTTTGTTAAATTCCACGCTCACAAGTCGCAGGTGATAGTTAATCTTAAAATATGTATATATAGATAGTTAACTACTCCAGCAATCTTATGCTAGTCTATTTAACAAAAAAATGAAATCAATGCCTCTTTTAAGTTGTCTCAAACTTGCTCACATAGTTGCTAGAAGCTCCACACGGTCTTAAAATCTATCTCTGCGTTTGGCTCCTGAAAAGCGATAGACGGTGTAACCGAATCCTAATAATAAAATAAAATATATTTTTTCCGGACTTGGGATATCTAAAGCTGCGCTGGATAAAAGCCTGAATAAAAATATTGTCTCAAGAATGGCAAATTTTCTTTTAAGCACGTTCACTCTATACTTATTGCAATACACAGAGCGCTTTTAAAATCGCCATTTGCATCAGAAAGTAAATTGATTTACCATACAAAGTCTTATGTTTCCTGAATTATGCAGACCAATTTTATTTTGCGGCGTAACTCAAAAGATAGACCTTAAACTGAAGTAAAGAAACGTTTTATCTGCTTATAGTTTAAACTCCAACAGTATAATGAATATAATTACATGTTTGATTCCACTTTATATAGATAGATTCGAGTGTTAATTAATTTACGTTAAGAAATTTAAATGTATTGTTTCAAGTATTATTTATTACACATTTATCAATACACAATTTCGGTAGCACCAGTGTACTCAGTTTGAAAAAAAAAAGAAGAAACACAATTCAGTTTGATTCAGTATGACCACGAATATATCTAAGCTTTATTCGTTAAAACATTAGTATGTTTTGACCAAAAAGAGTTAAAAGTATAATTTAATACAAAATCTAAAGTACAACTATAAGACGTAATATTAAGCGAACTCACTTTACAAGACTTAGTAACTACAAAAGAATTTTATACAACAATTTGTTTGCATATAAACATAGTAAAGACATTTTATAATTTTGTCATTGAAAACGTCTGATATTTTTATTTGTCTTATTTTTCGGTCATAACGAAGACACGTTTCAATATCAGAGAATTATTCCACCAACTAAGTAATACATTTTGATCGCAATTTTTTTTTATAATAGTCGCGATATTATAAAGATAAATAACAAACACAATTAATACACAAAAAAATCTCCCCGGCGGGGAATCGAACCCCGGTCTCCCGCGTGACAGGCGGGGATACTTACCACTATACTACCGAGGATATACGAAAGAGGTTTAAATTATGAAACAGTTACTAGTATACATTCATTTCTAAAACTATTGATGAATAATAGTCTTTCCCTATTACGTGTGATGGGGGCGTTCCAAATACTTGAATTCGACGGAGCTTAAACTATACAATCATGAATAGCTAGTACACAAAAGGTAAAGAAAATCGGTTGAAAGTCTGCTTTGTTTCTGTTATTTATTGGTATACTCGTAGATATTTACACAGTTGGTTGAGCAGCATTACGTGACAGCATTTCTGAAATTTTGTATGTATGCCATCGCAGTGCCAAAATAGTGACAAGATGAGAGAAGTAACACCTAATATGAGAGGGTTCCATTCATTGGACTGTATTACGTAAGCCAAAAGTCCTCTACATTCATCGCTTCCATTATTCCAGCATTGTGTTAAAATCAATAGGGATTAAAAAGGAACGGAGTGACTGTCTAAAACTATTTTCGTCATGGAATCCGCTGATAGGAAAACTCAAAGCTCGCTAGCGATCGTCGGAGGTTAGGATGGATACATTGAATGTAATATGTTGGAACATTGCTATTAACAAATAAGGGTAGTTACAAACAGTTAATAAACAGTCATCTCGTGAGCACCGCTTAATACGTCACTCGATTAAACCCCTGGACTGTCCAAAACCATAAAGGTTTAAATTCCATACAAACGAATGTAGACCTCATGAGGCACAGGGCAACAGACTGTTGGCAGTATAAGCTAAAAAAAATATCGGTTTTATTACAAAACTTTGAAAAATAGCAAAGGAAGTATTGTAAAATTATAATTTTTTATGTAAAATGTATTTTTAAATTCGTTTTTTTTATTTTCACGAACTTTTTTCTACTATACCATAAAATTTACTATGTACGATGTCGTGAAATTAAAAACATAATCCGTCATAATGAGATCTGGGTCTTAAAAAATCAGCCGAGGGGTTAAAGTAATTCACTCGTTCTAAGCCCCATTTAAGTATTATATTTATAATTTACTAGCAGTCACTCGCGACTTCGTCTAAGTTTGTCTCTTTATAAAATATTATATAAGGTATATATTTCATTTGAAAAAACTATGAAAGACATCTGTTTTACTTTGCAACTGAGTTCCCAAATACCAATTTCCATAGATCTAAGTTAAAAAATGATAGGTTTTACGGGTTCTACAAACTTTAATCCACTGTTCGACTATCTTAGGGGCTGCATTTCCAAAAGTCCTTCTTTAGTGCCTAAATTTTTACGGTCCTTGGCACCGTAGTTCAGACTGTGCATTAATATCTCAGTCCAGTTATTTTTCTAGATTTGTATATATATAGATATGATTACTATTTATTTTTCGAAATGTTGAAATTATAAAAAAAATATCGCATGTAATGAATATATAATTTAACAATAAACCTCTCTCCTAGGCTTCCTCGACGAAATTGATGTTCGAGTAGGAAATCGAATTACGTGCAAGTATTACCGAGTCACCTATAATATATTTAATTTATTAAAAAAACATACTTCGTCTCTCTACATTAGGGAGGCCACTTGAACTCCACTCGAAAAAATTACCTTCGTACCATTGGGTGAGTATTTTTGAATCGATTCTCGTAATTTGCCCTTAAATCTACAGTGTTGTGGGGATTTCTCATTTTCTTGAGTACCTACGCTGGGTTAGTATTACATCCAAGTAGATTTTATGAAGGAATTACTATGAAAATGTTTATGTTTAGTACAGTGGTACCTCAGTAAATCAAACTTCTAAGAAGAAGTGGAAAAATTCAAGCTATAGTGGTTCCGACTTACATAATATGCACTTTTTATACCTTACTAGCAGCCTCCCGCGGCGTCGTCTGCGTTTATATCTTTATAAATGACTATTTTTCTGGTCGCCGCTTCGACCCCTTTAATTTGGATTTGACCTATGCCTCGTAGACAGTACTTAATTCCGAACAAAAGGATCCTATGTACGAGGTATGAACGATGGTGATGTCTGGAATTGACTCTTCTCTATGTTTCCACTAAAAGCAATTGTAACGTGTAATGTGTTTGAAATATATACGTGTAGGTATATGTTAAAAAGATAAACCCGATCGAGTTTCTTGCCGGTTCTTCTCGATGACTGGATTATGTTCCGAACCAGTGATAATTATGACGTTCATAAGTGCCTTCTTAGGGTCTAAATTGAATAAAGTATTTTTGCTTTTATACTTTTCTGTATTTCTGAGGTATACGCAAAATATCATGGTGATCGGTTTAGCAGTTTTTTTTTATATTATAGGTGGCAAACGAACACGTGGGTCACCTGATGTGAAGTGATCACCGCCGTCCATAGACACTAGCAACACCAGGGGAGTCGCAAGTGTGTTGCCAGCCTTTTAAATATGTGGTCCTCCGGCGCTCTCACTGACCGAACGAAACGCAACAGTGCAACCACTGTTACTTCACGTCGGTTTACTGTGAGAGGGTGGTACTACCGCGGGCGAGCCGACCCATTCATGCTGAAACCAGTAATAGCTTCAGCTTAGCTCTACCACTCTCAAAGCGTAGTTAAAAGCGTAATATACAAACAAACTCAGATTTGTATTTATAATATTATAGTAAGGATAATGCAATACAGTATCTACGTGTCAATCTAACGATATACCTACATACAAATTAGTTATCCATCAATAAAATTAAACTTTCCCTTTTTAACTATTTTTTTTTGAACTAACTACATTGTAGGCTTGTTAGAACCGCTACGGTTTCACCGGACTGCTAAGGAGAGCGCATAGGACACTCACCACCAGCACAAGGCGCAAGGTGCGTCTCGGCTTAAACTGTCGCCGAATATCCCGATCTAACTAAGCTAAACTAAGCTACCTATCTCCTGCATATATGAATTCGTGAAACATACATGTGAAAACATGTATGTTTTACGAATGCATACATGTATTTTGTATCTGATAGTTAAATTGTGTGAACTAATTCAGTTCGAAAAGGGGTGAAAAATAACCTAACCACTATGTGTAAATATGACAAGATATTTAATAAAAATTATCTTATTTGACAGCATAGTAAACACGGGACAGCACTAAGCGAATGACGTCATGATGGATGACGCCATTTTTAGTATTCGATCGTCAAATTCGACGAAAAACAAACGAATATCGATATGTATATAAATTTGTTACCGAATGTACGTAAACGGATCACTTCAAAACGGCCACAACTAATTGACCAATTCTTTTTTCTTGTGTGTGTAATTGTCAGGATAAGATTTATATGAAAAAAAAAATGCTTAAATAGACGTACAAAAAAGTGAAAAATTGGTGATAAAAATATAGGAAAAGTGAGTGAGTGAGTGAGACAGAAGATATATTTTTTTTTATATTATAGGGGCAAACGAACCGGTGGGTCACCTGATGGTAAGTGATCACCGCCGTCCATAGACACTAGCAACACCAGGGGTGAACACCAGCTATATGCCGGCCTTTTAAATATGTGGGCCTCCGGCGTTCTCACTACCCGAACGAAACGCAACAGTGCAAGCACTGTTACTTCACGTCGGTTTTCTGTGAGAGGGTGGTACTACCCCGGGCGACCCGACCCATTCATGCTGAAACCAGTAATAGCTTCAGCGTAGCTCTACCACCTACAGAAAATAATATATAATATGGAAAATAGATAGATAATATGGAGGTCTTCAAAAATAAAGACAAATTGGACAGATTGACGTTCAGTTGCCAGTTTATTTCAGTGCATTCGCACTGTAAAACATATATTTGATCTAATTATCTACATTACTACACCTATGCGAAGCCGAGACGGGTAGCTAGTTAATAATAAAAACGAATGTTCTAAACAGCGGATACATCAATGAGTATAGTTAACAAGATATCGACCAAGATATAACCACCGGTCGTTTATCGGGTGGCGATTTCCGTAAATAGCTGAGTTATTGATTTTTTTTTAAATGATATTCACTAAATACAATAATATATAACATATTAACTTAGTGTTTTCAAGCAGTGTGTAGAACGTAATACACTTTTGTAAATATAAGCCGTGCATTAGTGTAAGAGGATTTGCCGTTACGTAAAAAGATTTCTAAAACATTTGGAACTTTAATAGTAAGGCCTTATAATCTCCGAGTCGTAATATTATTATTCTGCTTTTAGGCAAACAATTTTTAAATGTTATTTTATACATACGATGCGTACTTCATAATTTTTTTTTGTAGATTTTAACTTTTGGCCAGTTTCTCCATACGATACGTACTTAATATTTTTTTTTAGCTCTGTAGATGTTAACTTTGATGGTAGCACGTTGAGTATAGAAGTGGGCTGTATCTCAAGTGTAGTTCCCGGATTATATCTATAGGTGCTTGCCGATTTGGTCAATTGTGGGTGGTAGTTAGCCAGGTAGAGTTATTAAAAGACCTATCACCTATTAAGGTAAACAAAGCTGGCCAAATTGGTTTTGTACTTTTTGGGGTCCTCAAGTTAAGTTATATCTTAGTGGAGAAAATATTGAAAACGAATTTGTACTTCCTTACATATTAGCACGTTCAAGTATATAAATTCTACAGCTATTATTTTAAATTCGTTTCTTGCTATTCCTACAAAATTAATGTTACCTTTATATAAAGAAAAACACTGTTACTTGTCTTATAAATAATAACACCTTGTAAAATCGACATATTAGCATTTGCAAAATAAGTCTAAGAAATCACAAAGGTCACGATATTTGAACGGTAAAACAAATTCGTAAAGGACTTCTCTTAACAAATATTGCAAGTATCATAAGCTTTCTAGATTTTGAACGATTTACTTTTTATAAGCTCTAATTTTATTCTTATGACAAAATAATAGAAGTGTTATAAGTATGAAGCTATTTATAAAACACCTTCTTATAAAGTTTAATAATAATTATCTATTATCTGGAACTTCATGTGAAAGTAATTTTGCTGTTTTTGTGTCCGTCTTTTATTTTTGATTAATCTATTCATTAGCGCATTAATTCATTAGTCATATCTCGTCAGAATTAGTTCAAACAAACAGCACTTCAATTTTCCTTATATGGTTAGATTAAACAGACATACTACATACATTTTCAAATCTACTATACACTCCTTATAACGTTTATTATATAGTGTTACTTGATTGCAGTTTGGTCCTGTAATATAGTTGTTTTTGTTTTTATTACAAGTCTTCTATTGATGGCACTTTGCATAATATATCTTGGTTATTTCCACAAGTAAATTAGACGGCAAACGCGGAATATGACATTTTAGATGTCACAAAATTCAATGGAAAGTTCTAATAAGATGACCACCTTCTTGTTCAAATACTGAAGTCAGAACAGTTCATACTAATTGTTCACTTAATAGTGTCTGTAATAGTCTTCAATAATGAGAATTGGCAAAGTAGAAAGTAAAAGAATTAATCACATTCACATTAGCTTGTAAGAGACCCACTGCGGGCGCCATATGCCTCTTCCTGAAGGAAGGTGTGGCCATAATCACCACGCCATCCCAC
Organism: Antheraea assamensis; assembly: GCA_035772565.1. NCBI lineage: Eukaryota > Metazoa > Arthropoda > Insecta > Lepidoptera > Saturniidae > Antheraea > Antheraea assamensis. The sequence goes on along the minus strand of JAQQSE010000191.1, from coordinate 1,677,508 downwards.
GACGTATTATCGATTTCAAATCCTTAGAAAGCCACAGTTATCTATATATTCCCGCATACAGTGTTACTACAAGAACATATGTCAGATTTAGGCTTCCTCAGGATATTTTCTTTCATAGTCAGTCGATTGTGATAAATAAGTAAAAGTAAGTAAAGTATTAAGTAGTAATGTGTGCGAATCCTAAAAAAAAGTGTGTGTGTACTTATGTACACGCGTTAGAAGTTATACTTCTTTGGCGTAACAAGATAAAAATCTTTTCAAACTTTTTACCTTTCGCCTTATTCTACGTTTGTAGAAAAATCGACACTAACAATAGAAAAAAGGTATTTATTTAATACATGCATACTTTTTTTGAATAAAATGTTGACTATAACTAACTTCAGGGTGTCGGTTTTTCGTGAAGCTGGGCACGCGCTTCGTAAAAATTTACTCTCATCATTTTTCCCTAACGCGCCAAATGAAGTATAATTTCAAAAAGTCGTTGAAACATAGCAGGGGTACGAACCTGCCGATATCGAATTGACATTCCGCCGGTAAAACCGATTTATTTTAGACTTTTAATGACATTGTTTGTATTTAATCCTTAATATATCGCATCGAGCATTGTTGACTGCAAAAAGTTTCCATATACTAAATATTTGAATATAAATATTATTTATCTATATTCTTATGTCATAAAAAACTAAATTGACATATATATATATATATATATATCTTTATTTCACACATTCACTGAATAAAATTCGTAACTATGAAACCCTTTTTTAAATTCGAAACCGAACTTTGAATTATTTATACATTTAGATATAGGTATACTTGATTAAATTTTACGATTACTATCGCCCATGGGTATGGCTGAGAAAAAAAATGAATATCTCCCTGGGGTGGAAGCGGATAGGAAATTACTACCTTTTGAAACTTGGGAAGATTATCTGGACTCTCTTATCGAATTTGCTGACTTACGGAATCTCAGAAGCTTAGCCTCTGCTAGAATTATTGCTGCGCTTGGTTACAGGTACGTTTATACCATTAATTAAGTCGAAAGATAATAGTAGTTACTGGTTACTTTTGTAGTTATTTGTAAGGTTCATCTATTACTTAAGTATAAAGCGTCATCATGCTCATTTCGATTTCCGTTGATATCATATATTATATATAACCATTTAAACCAGTGATTCCCAAAGTGGTCTATATCGACCCCTAGGGGTCTATGACAACGTGCAAGGGGTCTACGTCAGGGAAAAAAAAATTGGGGGTCCATGAAATGAAAATGGGCGTCCACGATAGTGGATCTCAACACATACACTGATAGTACCTATTTACTTACATCATACTATCTTATAATATCAAAACATATACATTATTTATACAAGTACCTATGAAGTAAAACATTTATTATATATGTTTATAAAATTGTGTACATTGTAGGATGTTGGTATTCGCTTTGTGGTGGCAATACATTTTGAACTTGTAAAAACCTGAGAGTCGCAGCCTGAGAGCTTCGCTACCTTGCACTGACTTGTTCAATTCGTCACTCTATAAATACGAATGTGGGACAAATACGTTTATTCGTTTCCTGAATCTTGAAAAGAAAAGTGATTTAAACTATAGATTCGTTTCTAAAATCAAAAATACTTCCTTCAATTCATACTCTCCCATAACACAAAGGATAATTAGAACACTACCGACTACTTCTTCGAGAAACATGCAGATTGTTGAAGAGAGTATACATGAAAGTCGATTAGATTTATTTTGATTTTTTGTATATTTTTTATTGCAACTATACAAGTCATTATTTACAGCCACTGCTAGTAATGAAGATCTCATTCCTACATGTTACTATCGTTCACTTAATGCTCTATAATAAATATCTTTTCACGCTAAAACCTGCTCGACAATAAGACGACAATGTCTTTTGAAATCTTATTGTAGAAATTAATCGAACCTAAAAAAGTTTGTTAGGCGTTTGAATATATTTCCCGGCAAGTCGATAATGTCTTCTAGGATTTTCTTGTAGAACCTAAATCCAACTTAAAAGACTTTGTTGGTATTACCGAGTCTAAAAAATAGTATATAATGTATTCATGACAGAGCAGAACTATTTTAACTATCGAGCTGAAAATAAATCTAACGGAGGGTTACATGGAAACGCCAATAGAATATACAATCCAGCGTTATAAAAATTTCAACTAACGAGCATTAGTTAGAAAATGTTTTCTAAAAACTCTTACGCGCATTTAGAAGTTTACAGCATTCCTTATATCGTCTTTATTTTATAACGCTCTGAGTATTATCTAAAAAAAATCAAATACTTCATAAATTAAAAACTTTATATTTTATAATTTCTAGCGTTGGTCTTTAACACTAACCTCAACTGAAGAATGAGAATGTGGCTTCAAGCGTTAATACCTTAAACCAAAGGAACTGGCGACTATCGAGTGCATCTGTCTAAACACACCTGTAGATCCCGGCGATACAAATAAATCCAGAAAGAATTAAAACTTAGTCTACATGTAAAAGTAATAAAAATATTTAAAACATTTCCAGAGCTAACGGTGATACATTAACCGAAACAGAGTTTTATACTCGACGTGCAGTAATACATGAGATCGTTTATCCGACCGTAAGGCCTTATGTACTTGTTAGTGAAGGAGCGGACGTCGAAGATCCATTCAATAGGGAACTGGCTATTAGAGAACGAGCTAACAGAGTCGGAATTCTACAGGTATCTTACTTTAATCGGACACGATAAATTGACTTTTAGACATTAGTTTTTTTGTACGTTATCACATATGTTTTGTTTCTGAGCTTGGAGCGTTGTTAATCATAATGCACTAAATTATTTACCAGTGATCATCTACTCCGACTAGGATAATCTACCATCCCTATCAACTAACGAAGCTGTATTAGATGAATTGATTTATTTTATCATTTTAATCATATGCATAGTCAAACAAAAAGAAAAGGCAATTAAAGCAATCGATATTGTGAATTTGATTTACAGTAAGTTCAATAGCATTTACAATTACATTGTCAGTTCGGGGACATGTCATTTAATTTCTTTCAGAACCAACAACAATTATATCACCAATATCTTGGTACACTTAGTCGGTGTTTTTATTCCACAGTCCATAATATTCATTCGTAATTACACGAAAGGCGGCTTCGAAATATCAGGCTACATAGATTATGCTCATCGGTTGATCTCGGAGAACTGGACGCCGTTTTTCCGGTCCGATAAAATGCTTTGGCCACGGGATATCGACCTTGGCTATTATCATTGGCGGCACGGTACAGTTAGAAGCAATATTAGTAGAAATTACAAGGTTAGATTTCATTTATTTATCTATTTATTGTAAAAATATTGCGTACGAAAAAGTAATAACCTGATTACATAATAGTAAAGCAATTCTTATTTTGATCACGGGAGTGACTTGTTTGAGAATGCAAACAATGATATTAATAGCTAAAACCATAGGTAGAATATAAGTAAGGTACTTACGGTACCTTTACTACCTTTATTTTACGGCTTAAGGTATTTACGACATCACATTAGAAACCTCAAAAATAACAGTATTTCTACACTATTTAATGGATGTTATTATAGATAAAAACCGTCCTCTTCAATCACTCTATCTATTAAAAAAACCGCATCAAAATCCGTTGCATAGTTTTAAAGATTTAAGCATACATAGGGATATAGGGACAGAGAAAGCGACTTTGTTTTATACTATGTAGTGATATACAAGAAAAGAGCAGTAACAACATCTTTGTTGGCATAACATAAAACCTTTTATTTACGAGTACAGAAGTGTTTGCTTCCGATACATACGAGGGAAATATTTCAATAAAAAAAAACGGTTGATCGCATCCTTGCCTGAAATAGTGACAATATTGCGAAACTTTGTACACATTGTTTATTCGAATTCTCAAGCTTAGCCAGTTTTGCATAGTCCATTAATGATCTTCATTATAGCTCTAATTTACATTCCCAGTAAGTGTGATTGAAGAAATTTAATGAATGAATTATAATTATTGGAAAAAAAAATTAAAGTCTATAATTTGATGCATTCAAATAGTTTTTTTTTTTACTTTTAGCCTATTATGGATCCTGATAAAGGATTATTATTTCAAAACCGTCATGACCACAAAATCATCTGCCCAGACCCACAGCAAGACCCCGGACAAAACACAACGAAACAAAGGATATTCTCGCCCAAATATACACAAATCGAAATATATGATCATGTTGTAAGAAAAAAGAGTTAAAAATTTGTATTTCAAAAGAACCTGTGGAAAAATGAATGAAATTCATGTCAAATAGGGTCAGTGTCTTTTATTTTTAGACTATTTTCATTTAGTATTAAAATTATAAATATATTAAAACTATCATTATAATGCACAAAAATAATACTGTTTTTATAAGACCTGTGAAATAAATAGGTAAAGAATGCGAAGAGTGAATATTGAAATTTTTAGTTTCTTATTTCACCAAATAGCTTATTAAATTATGCCAGAAATTGCATATGAATTACAACCTCCGTATAATTTAAAACTCAATTTTCACTCAATTTCACATTATTTTATAATCCAACATCGGTCTATTAGTACAAAGTATGTTATTTAGTGGTTTCTGAGCTATTTCACGTTGTTTGTTTTCCATAGCGCATGGTTGATAATGGTAGATGTACATGTGTTGTCGTTCACTTTCGGCCAAATTCTCTAGAGCGCTTGAATTTGAGTATCGAAGGTCTCTACCGAAAATGTCTTCATGGTATCTATTCTCATCCTGAAATTATATTTTTACTATAGTAGTATATTATTCCTTAAATTTACATACATATTTTACTTTAAATCTTTTAAGAAAAAGAAATTCTTTACGTACCATTAGATTGAACATAAATTCTTCGACTTCTTGCTCTGACATTTTGGCGTGCACTTTAATAATTGATTTCAACTTTTGCTGTACTTCTTCTGCCATTTTACAGTCACCACAAACATAAAAATGTCCCTCTTCGTCTAGAAGAAGTCTGGTTATTTCAGCACCTTCATTCTCCAGAAGAGTCTGTACATGTTTCTATGAAAGGAAAAATATAAAATTCAAACAAAATTCTCCATTGCGAAACTAGCTACCAACATCTTAAAATATAGAGTTATTTTTAAAACCATCATTTACCTTATCAACACATTCTTCTCTTGACAATGCTAACATAGTTTTAGTCAAAACCCCTTCATTTAGAGCAGCTTCTTTTTCGTCCTTATATAAATCCATTCCACTGTATCTGCAGCCAAAGAATAGCCAAATAGGTCCTGGTTTCTGTTTATTCGGTATAAGATTCTTAATTTGATGTCTTCTGTGATGCCAAAATCCTCTGAATGGAGCAATACCGGAACCAGGTCCTATTAGAATAAGCGGTGCTGATATATCTTTAGGCATGTGGAAGCAGGGTGCACTGTAAATATAGCACATCAAGTTAGTACATTGTAAACAAATCTCATAATAACTATTAAAATCAAAATGTAACTTACCGCCTTATAAACAGAAATACTTCATCTCCAGGTTTCAGGCGTTGGAGGTAAGTGGAACAAACACCGTAGTGTATCGGTCCTTGCCCATCTATAAAAAATATGTGTATAACAACCAACATGCAGTTTTATGAGAAGGATATTCGAAAATTTCAACTTATGATACTTACTTTGCGTTTTATAAACAACAACTGCAACTGTTATGTGTATCCTTTGAGAATGGGCTAAAGGAGATGAAGATATGGAATAGAACCTCGGCTGTAATGGTGATAATAATGCAGCCAGTAAAGACGCTTGTGGTCTACATGAAGGAAACTGTTCCAGTATTTCAGCTAGATTCGTGTAATGAAAATGCCGCCAATCATCATATTTATTAGAATCCTGCAAATGGTTTTAAAATGACCGTTAATTATTTTATTTTGTTCAAATTGATAAAAATTTTAACCCTCTTTATTTGCTACTATAAACTACCCGTGATTTCGTATACGCCTTTATTGACTGCAATGTTGATCGTTATATAAAATACATTCTACAACTGATAGCCGAAATGTAGCTTCCTTAAAGCGAAATCATTGTTTCAATCGAATCCGTAGCTAATATTACTTCCTATATACAAACGTATTCACCAAGTAGTACTAATCTCTTTTATAACTTCCTTTGAAGATTGAACACAATAATTAATTACAAATACTCAACCTGACAAATACATATGACAAACCAAACATGAAAGTATAGTTCTTACCACAGCTAATTCGCGAAGTCGATCAGCTTCTGATGGGTCTGTACATGCTTTAGCTAGATACTTTAAAACAGTTGTCGATGGAGGTGTTGTTATATCGAGAAATCGAGTAAAAATGTCGCGTACTGACACGGGCGGTATTCTCTCATGTCTTTCCCAAGTTTTTACTGCGCCTATAAGAAATATGATGGTGAACTATTTGGAGGTATAATAATATAATAGTTAACTTTGAAACTCAATATTGTAGATGGCTCCGTATAATTGAATGATATATGCAATAATATTATTACCTGTTGGTGTGAGAGTTTCTTTCATAACTTGCAACTGTACACTTTTATCAAAAGTATCCACATCTTTCATTCTTTTTAATACTGTATCTACAATTTCTTTACGGTTACATGCCATAACTCCGACGTGGTCTCCAGGATCATATTTAAATTCACCCTAAAAATTATGAACATTATAACGATACAATTTACATTTTAGTAATTATACAGTAATCATAATGGTGTGTTGTCCTTACTCACTTGTGGTTCCATGTCAACAAATATTGTTGCACGATCGATAGAGTAATCGCCTAAGTTTTTGTTTTCTTTGACTGTACAAGAAATCAATTGTTTTCTAAACCCTGCTTCAAGTGCCGATTTAAGCGATATTGTGGTATTTGGTTTTCCAAATCGAACAGTCTCTTCTGTTAGTGGTACTGATCCTAAAGCTCTTTTCGCGTCTTTAACCATATCATTTTCATCTAGACAGAAGGTTTCGCATGCGACCTAGAATTAAAAAAAATCCATTACTTTTCTATTTTTGCCGTCATCGTCAACTTCTTACGGCCGTGTCGGCACAACATGTTTATTATGTTGTGATATAGGATTTGGCTTATTTTTTACGATCGACCGCCAGCCTGACATCAACCTTCCTTAGGATTATATTATAGTACCACTATACCTCCAACTTCCTAACTTCGTACAGATGCCAAACGCAAATATTTGACTCTTCGATTTTTTTCTTCGAATTAACCTACACTGTTGGCTTCGTTAGGCCTCTACAGTTCCACAGGACTAAACTCTTCGATAACATGCGGTAGAGATTAAAATGACGCGCGTTTTGGCCGATATACAAAAATGAAACAGTAACAAAAATAATATTGATCGTAGATACACTTACATGAAATATGTTCGAGGACCATGTACGAAATTGTTGTTCCTGACCATATAACTCATCACCACAAGCTAACTCCAAAATTCTTTCACCACCTAAATCGCCAAGAACTTTATCAACTGTTTTACCAAAGTTGCAAAACTTTGGATAAGCACTGGATCCTAAAGCAAATACCGCAAAGCAAACGTTACTCAGTGGACCTATTTGTTCTATTGATGATGTTCCTGCAACGCTGCCTGTAAAATGAATAATTTAATTAATTTAAGTTTACTGTAATTTACTATTTAAGTTTTATTAATCATCGAGTATTTAATATTTACTTTTATTTGATTCTAATCGTGTTAATTGTCTCTTGTATTCGAAACTCGGAGTCATCATGCTATTAGTTCTCATCAGTGATTTCGGTGTTGGCGCTTTAAAACTTCTGAAAACAATTATTACCATGTAAGAAATATATCATACGCCTGATATTATTCATGTATTTTGTTGTATTTACCCTGAGTTAAAGTCACCGGTCTGATCTCCCTGATTCTTCGATTCATTGTACAACATTTGAAACAGATGTTCAGCAAAGTCCTGAAAATGTTTATGAGGTAATTTATAATACCTATTATTATAATTATGACTATTATAATATACCGTTTTAAAAGGATAGGCTATCGCTATAGCAATCGGAAATACATTAGTATTAACGTTGTGCAATTATTGACAGCAAAATACTTAACAACATGGTTTTATGTGTATATAGTACTTACGACTCCATTAGCAGGCGGCTCTCCATTACCAAAGGTAGATGTTACTATAAGTAATAAAGTTTCATGTTCTATTGAGAACACGTCGTACTCGGACATGCAATGGACCTGTCGTAAAAAACATATAAGTCTGCGGGGTACTATAATGGACTTATTAATTTCAGTATTTAAACTCTTGCGTCTCACAAATTTCTACTATATTATTTTATGGAATAATTATGTTATGTTGTTCCACGCATTATTATAGGAGGTTATTGGATTTATTGATGGGATTATTATTTTATGGGAACTTAATCCTTTATTTAGATTACCGGTTACCTTTTTTTTTATGTGTAACTTTAATATCACTTAATGATCGTTAGATAAATCGAGAATCCTTTTACCAATTTTAAGTTTTCTCTATTAAATTTTATCGTCACAGTTTAGCCAACTAGGTAAATTTTAAAATAAGTTGTATCCTATAAATTTTCATCAGAATCGGTGCAGTTATTCTGGATAATAGCGCAAACAAAAAAAACACTCTTTATATTTATTGAAATCAACTAATGAGTGAGTATCTTAATTAACTATTTTTTCGTTTTCAAGTCGTCACTTTAACTCATCTTGACGTTAGTAATTTACAGGTTCCAAGAAGTTTACCTGAGCATTGAAAGCGTGACCGAAAATAGTTCCTAGTTCCTTTGCGTATTGTTCAGATTTCCCTGTTTCCGTAGCGTACAGTATGGTCGCTTTGATGCGCTTAGAGAGAGCCCGTCCGAACAGTTTCGAAGTGAACTTCACGGCACGAGCTATCTGTTTGAAGTGGAACTTTCTATGTACTGTCTTAGTGCCGTCGGACTTGGTCCATTGGTGAGTTTTCCATGCTGGTTCCTATTAACAAAGTACACAAAAACATTACTAAAAGGCAGTGATACGCTTGTATACAAATGTAATAAAAATTAGAATTAGCGTTATTTAATTATCTCGGTGTCTGAGAGATACTCTTGAAAATAATGTTTGTGAAAGTATATCATTCAGGCTGGTAAATAAATTTCAGATCATTACTCATTTATACCGAACTCGCCCAGTTATTTAGAGTCTGTCTGGAGACAACCAGACTAAAGGGATTACTTCAAACGAAACTAGACTCGATTCTAGGTCAATACAAAAACTTATCATCGTTTATTTCTACAAAGTTAAATGATAATCAACAAATAGGTATAAATACCAATTTATACTCCTATCTATATAAATCTGTGTAGTAATTGAATTATCGAATATATCAAATTCCTGGTAAGTCAGATCTCTATCACTTGGGATTACATATAACTATTCTGGAAAGATAAAACAGTTATAAGTTATATCTATGTCAAGTATCTGAAATTTACTTCAAAATTTACCTAGAGTCTTGTAAAATTTCACAACACTTACAGGATATGATAAAAGCTCTTTCGAGATGCACAGTGACGATATAAAATTATTATAAATATTTTTGAAACTAATTTACAATTGCCCTGTTAAACTGTAGCCGCTTATGGCAAAAAACCGCTGTTAAAGAAATAATGTACCTGATAATCATAGGACGGTCTTATGTAGTATAAAGCCATTTCTTGATGAAATACTGTTGTTAATGACGAAGACATTGGCGGTACTATCCATATCCAGTCGGCCGGACAACCTCCTCTACAAAAATAAATAAATTTGTTTATCAAATGATGATAAAATTGATAATTACCTTTGAAACGGAGACGAATACTAGGTTGAAAGTATTCATAGACTAAATTGTACCTGCTTTTATTCTCATTATCTAAATGCTTGATAAACTGCTCCGACGCAGAATGATGATCGACAATCGAAGCGTTGTCTCTGTGGAAACTGTGCAAAACTGCAATGTTCACTTCGACTAGCGCTTTGTCTTTCCATAATGAAACGAATGAATTTGTATCCAATCCCATCTTCTTCGCGACGTTCTGCAAGAAAAATCGTCAGCCTATAGATTTCATATCTGGGCCTTCAGTTAGTTTCAATTCACTATTTTTTTTCTTTTTTTTTTCTTGGAGAAATCCATCATAAACACGCAACCCTCCCGGGGGAGAGGGTGGGTAGTGTGAGACTCCTACTCACTAAAACCCCACGGTGTACATCAACCGCTTTTGTTGGGGCGACACGAGAACTTCCAATTCTCTACGTCAACTTAAGCTAATATTATACGTGTCAAAACTTCTATATTGAAATAAATTATAGGTGCTTATAATTAACCTTATTGATAGTAGCACTATTATACAATTAATTAATTTTCCGTATTCTTCTGTATCATGAAATCCATTAAGTAGTAGTAGTAAGAAATTATTAGCATTGAAAAAGTTCATTCCTTGTATTGTATTATTTCCATTTACATTCTTTAGGAACTTAGCATGACGTAACAATTAATAGCACACGAATTTGTGCTACATTATTATGTATATCTTGATAAGGTATAATTGACTCTAAGGTACTTTTTATGAAAGATGATTGATACATTATACGGTCATTGAAACGGATGCGAAGAGCTAAACGATTTTTTTGGTAAGTCCCAACTGAAGATACTAAAACCAATTTAGTGACTTACAAAGATACTAACGGGTAGAAAATATTTTTAATCTTAGAGAAGTAGTTAAATTAAGAATAATATTATTAACACCATTTACAGGGTCAGTGTAACGATTGAAATTAATATATTCCTTCTTTTTCTTTATGTACATTATAAAATGCTCGTCAATATCTACACCATGTTAATCAATGATTATTTCTCTATCGAAAATAAGCGAAAGCATTGAAGATAATAAACTAGAGACTGGTTGTAATTAAATTGGAGGCAAAATATTCATTTTTTTGTTCTAATAAAACTGTACTTGATGGTAAGTCCAGTGACATCCAAAAGCAACCCAATCTCCGAGGATCTACCATCGATTGGTCCGGTACCATTGATCGTCGCTATTATACGGGCCTATAGTTCTCTCGGTAGTTAAAATATAACGCATGGTGCATGATGGTAGGAATCTAATCGTGTACAGACGCCCTTACCTTTCTGTTTGGTTATAGAAGCATCGACTGATCCCTGAACACGACACACCTAAACATAACAGATGATACTTCTATTGTGTGGTTGTTGAGAGGAAGTAATGTAGAGGACAGTTTCCACTTCCCAGCAAAACAGTATGAGAAGAAAATCGTGGGGTTTGTGTTAGTAGGAATCTCACTCATCTCATATCCACTACTCGGCATTTAGGTGGGAATTATGTGAATGATATTCGCACGTTAAAAAAAATGCCGTGCTGTTTTTGCTATCCAGTCATATACAAATGGGACAGTCCTACTAATGTTGATATTGCATATAAACTTATTTTATATCGTACCTCTATAATGTTCAGCCGATTACTATCTCCATAATTCCGGCATCCGATTTCAGTGCCCATATACCATCCGTTGAAAGCGGTTCCGGTGAATTCTAAACCGCCACAATCTAACCGCATGTTTGATACAGCTGGCAACGCATACCATCGCAGACCAAGGTCTTTAAACCATTCATAACTATATAACAAACGATATAAACGTTAAAATAATAGAAACAATAACCTTGTAATATATATCGTAAATTGATATAACATAGAAATATTTCCACAAATGATTACCATATATATTTACGTTTTTTTTATTTATTTAAGCCACTATATATAGTATATATGACCTAAAGTTAAAATCTTTTAACTAATATAAACTTAAAAGTGGAATAAAAATAAAAGTTTTGCCTGTATTACATGTTATAAACGTTAAAAGAGTAAGTAAAAATATAAGCACCTGGGAGGAAAATTTTCTAGAATATTCACAAAAAAGTGTGTCCTCGAATTCAAGGATAAAAAAGAATTCCTCGCTTTTAAGGAATAATTGTTGAGTTAGTCTAGTAAAATAATGGCTGTCAATTTTTTGCAATGTAGATTATGTCATTCATTTTCAAATGAATTGATGATCTCTGGGTAGTTTTTACTGGTTTGGGCTTAATATTACTGGTAATCGCAAAAAGCTTTCACGAAAAAAACTGATATTCTCAATTATTTATATATAGAATACAATTTTGATAATATTTCGCAATGTCATTAAAAACATATATTTAATTTGAATACTATTCAATTTATTATACAATTCTCAAACCTTTTGATAGTAGGAATAATTGATTGCGGAATTTATATGTAAAGTTTTTTAAGTACAAACTTAAATTATATACGTCGTTAAGTGAAAATATTTACTACTTACTTCGGATGCTCCATATGTATTTCCATTACGATTTCTCGTGGTAGTTCGAAGAATTCTGGATCTTTGCCGTCGGCTGATAAAACTAATGGTAAGATATCCCAAGCGGTACGTTCTGGTTTCCAGCCTAATTTAATACATACCTAAAATGATAAGCACATAAATACTAGCTAAGTCCGAAGTTCTGCTCGTATTCTGACTCATATTTTATAATTTGTATACGCATTACTATATGATATCTAAACGTATTATTCATCATTCTTATAACGTATCAATTGAGGTATAGCATATACTTTCCGTCTACGAAATTTTAGTTATATTCAATTATTTTTTAATTATTGTACTTAATTTATACAAACGTACAAGCTGAAACCAGCGAATTCTTCTGCGTTATTTATTATCTTAATAAATATATTTTCGCAAAGAGAAAAAAAGTAAAAAAAAAAAATTGAAAACATAAATATGCTATGCATCAAGATTCCTTTATTAACAATGTTATCCGTTTACTCCCCTCACCTGCGCATGTGCATGGCCCACTTCTTGTAAAAGTCGCAGTTTCTTAAAACTTCAATAACTTTGTATTATACAGCTGTTCGTCTTCTAAATAAATAAATAAATGAAGATATCTTGATACATTTTTTTTTTGGATAATGACTTAATGTCTACGAAGTAAAACCAAAATAAATTGATCGAAATTTATCCTGTAGCTTTTATACGATGCACGCACTACGGCAGATCTCTATAACATGTATATTTAATATACATTAAAATTTATGACATAAGCCACTATTTTATTTATACAAGCCACAAAAGAATAAGTTTTATTCCACGTAAGATTATTTCAAACCTTTTGACCTTACTGTAAGGATCCGTATAATGGGGGCGTATCTGCGGTCTATCCAATATTAATACATGACCTATGGATTATGTATAAGTGGAAAATATAGACTGTGTACTTTGAATATAGAATGAGTTTCGTTTAAATATAAAATGTATTCGCAAATATTTGCGTCAATGATTCGAAGGTTACCTCTGTGAATTCTACGCGCGCGGGGTCACCAATTACGGTTCCGTCTGGTTCTTGATAACCAGCGTAACTTATTAACTGGGGGTTCCATATTCTATAATCGTGTTTACCGTCCGTGCGCTGTGGGAATATCGTTATCGCTGATCTGAAACCAAGAATAATTTTTTTAACTGTACAATTTCGTAACGTCATTTTAGCGCTTCAAGTTTATAAGGAAATATATATAATTTTATTTATCTATAAATAATTTCTCTATATTTATTAATAGTATTTTATAATCCAGCCTTTTTTTTAGGGGAAAACGAACAGGTGGGTCACCTGATGGTAAGCGATCACCGTCGTCCATAGACACTAGCGACGCCAAGGGAGTCGCAAGTGCGTTGCCGGCCTTTTAAATATATGGGCCTCCGGCACTCTCACTGACCGAACGAAACGCAACAGTGCAACCACTGTTACTTCACCTCGGTTTTCTGTTATCAACTGCGTATCAATGTTCAGTAATAATTGGAATGTAGTTTTTCGTGAATTGTTTGGTTAACGAAAATCTAAATACTCGGCTTTCTATGAAGTAATTAATAATGTATTGTCATACTGAATTATATATATCGGTCACATCAGCCTGTGAGAGACCCACTGCAGGGCCATAGACCTCTTCACGAAGGAAGTTATGGTCATAAGCACAACACCGTCCTATAACGTATTCAAACATCGAGAAATCCAGTTCTATACTCTACCGTAGAGGTTTCCTTACGATGTTTTCCTACACTTTTAGCTGATAGTGTTAAAAATTTTAATTAGTAAACGGACGCAAATACCGAAAAAATCGATGGTACATTCCAGGGATTTAAACCTGTAAACATAGAATTGATATTCCATATGCCAAACCATTCGACCATTACGACTCAACGTATGCATTTAAATGTGCCAATAAACTTATTGGAATTAATATAATTTTTCAAATGTATGGATATCTACTCGTATATATTCTTCACACTCTGACGCCTAAACAACTTATAATAGCGACACGCTATGACGGTCGTTTTGACACATTACAATAGTGACATGAAATTTCGATTTATTTTCTACAAAAATATAATCAAATGCTGCTTTGTTTTGCATTAAGCGTTGACGCTAGTTTGCCTGAGGTGGTAGTTATGCTGGCCAGCGATCCTATATTTATAATTATATATTAATAATTTCGAATTATATAAATGCCGATTTGTGTTGTAATTAAGTACACTAATAAGTATAATTCATTGAGGATTCTATCAAGCGGCGCCGTTTTTTTTTAGTAAAAATGTGAAAAGATTTATTTGCGGGAACATATTAAATAGTTACATATAGCAGTAGTTACATATATAGCATAGAATTATACATATATATAATTTAGAAATAAGTGTACTATATTACATTGTGGTCCAAAAATTCGTTAAATTTTAGAACAACTGCACGTCACTGTGGACAATAAAGAACATAAATTTTCTCCTTCAAATGTAGTTATTAATTTATACGAAACTTCATGAGCGGGCAAACGTCAAAACGGCCATCATAGCGTGCCGCTATTGTAATACATTTTACCATACGAGGTATCGTTAGATTCATAGTAATTGAGAGATTGATATAAGCTACATAATATCTATAGGTGACCTTTGTGAAACAAAACAGAGGAGGTTAAAAATAAGTTACTGCATACACTTGACTGAACAATCCGTTTCACACCACCACAGTCTCTCCTGATGAAATGACAATGTGGTATATATTTTTTACTTACTTTATAGGTTAGCGTTTGACCACAACCTCATCTGATGTTAAATGATGATGTGGTCTAAAATTGTAGTCACGCTAAACCTAGAGGGTGACTGGCTCTCAAGCGCAGCTGCCGGAACACACCGATAAGAGTTTGGTGATAGATTTTTAACTTGAGGGTGGCTCTGGGCCTTTAAAGAAGCTACGGTGTCATCAGGATGTTTTCCTTCATCGAAACGTCAGGTTCATTCGCTTAGGATACGACGGAATTATTTCAATCGACGCGTTGTTGGAATACGCTAACCATTGAGACATTGTTAAAACCGTCGGTAAAAATCAAAATCGCTTAAAACGTTACTGTGTTTTCCCAGCCCGGGTTTTTTTTTGGTTGATAATTCCATTTATTTGTTTATTTTATCGTTAAACGAAATTATTTTGAAATAACACAACATTATGCGAACAGAAACTTCGAGAATATTTATATTGTTGAATAAACTATTTATTATTTTATAGTAGTTCACTAATTTTACCTTATATTTCCTTTATTCGTGGCGTATTTAATGTGATTACACAGAGCTTCAAACATACCGCTCGCTGTAGTAACTTCTCTGCAATCGAATATCTAAACAAAAATGTACATTTATTTAAATTCACATAATACTATTAAAAAATAAGTAAATAAGCTTTACTATAAAAATGTAAATGCGATGTCCTTTTGTTTTTCTCGTATTGTACTTATTATTTAAATTCTTTTACCTATTACATACGTTGTATAAATAAGGTTATATATTAATTCAAAGTATGTATACTTCGAATCTATGATAGACATAAGAAAATGTTAACAAAAAACAATTAAAGAAAACTACTCTAAAAACATGGGACCCCTCTGCAAATATCCTCTTTTGAATTAAAAAAGAATATTCCAAATCGGTTTATAAATGTCAAAGTTATGAGGTAAGAAACGTAAAAAAAAATACAATTGAAATTAGTACCTAATCCCTTTGGAAGTAGGTTAAAAATAGCGTGAAAGTACTGTACTAACGTGCTAGATGAAGTTCATTGAAACGTATGTAACAGTTGTATAAAGCAGGAACGTGAGAGAAAAGAGTTTCATTCCAATATCATTCATCCTTCTTCAGGATTTTATTTGGGATCATATGACGAAGCTAGCTGTCATATGACGAAGAGAATGAGACCAAATCAATTGATATAAATACACACGATACAGTACGAACATGTAATTAAATAGAATGGCAACTGAATAACTAAATGTCAATCTCTCAATATTTTTACTTACTCACTTTTCTATAAAGATTTTGTAATCCAAATCTTTAATACTTTCGTACGATTTTTCAATACACTTTCTTTCATACGAACCTTATTCTGACAATTACGTACATAACAAAGAAATAATTAGGCATATAGGTGATACCGTTCTGAAGTAATGCGCGTACATATTTATCAATTGATTTTTATTTATTTCTAGACTCGATGTCTACTCTGATTCTTATCCATAACCATCTCAACGGTAAAAGTACCCAAGATTGTATGTAAAGACGGCTAATGACATCCCGTTTGTGCTTCGTTATAAGTTGTCGGTCATTAGCTTTGTACTCCTAATTAAAACTTTGTGACTGTGAGTTTCTTTTTGTGAAATATATGTGGTTTTACAAAAAAATCAAATGTAATTTTTATTTTTAAAATCCTTCTCATTTTAAATAGACGCCTAAAAGACAATTCATAGCAAATATACACAATTATTTTGCTACCCGCACGTGAATCCGCGTGGTATGTTACTTATGTTAATTGTTTTAGAAATAATTATAAATGTGCTCTCTATGGAATGACAATGGATTTTAAAATAACAAATTTTAAAGAAAAGATTGTATTTAAAATGTATATATATAAAACAAAAGTACTCAGAAAACATTAGAAAATATAATTGTAAATAGCCAATATGAAAGTTTAAATTGAAATATCTTTAATTATAAGTATTATTGTAATTACTAAAAAAAAATGTGTATATATATAAAAATAAAATCTGTAAAATGAATTTTTCGTTTAAGTAAAATTAAAATAGTTTTCTATCGCTACTGACCCCCATTTTACTCTTTAAGATGACGTATTTCCTTGTCAGAGATAACAACACCCTTATTTGGAATATGGCAAATTGGCTCAAATACGTAAACAGCGAGTGAATTATACATGAAAATGTAATTTATTTTTGCTGTGTTTTAAAACAGCGCTTAAAGTTTTTTTTTTATTTGGAACTGATTACGCTATTGGCCTAACAGGTCTTTACAGCTTCACCGGACTATAGCTTTAAGTTATTTTGTTATAATTCAAAATAAACCTTTTACAGTATTTTTTAATTTTATTTTTATACATTACAGGACCTGGTGTTTGACCACAATCTAATCTGATATTAAAATTACGAAACGACTTAACTGGTAACACACTAATCCTAGAAGAAGACTAGGTCCCAAGCACAGATGCCGAAGCATTGTAATTAGTGCTTGGCGACAGATTTACAAATCGAGAGTGAAAGTTAACTACGCTGTCGTTAGCAAAAATCCTACCATCGTACAAAAAAAACCCACTTTATTTGAATTGAATAACCTCCTTTTAAGTAACCCTCCTTCTAAGTTCCATAATTACACCTTATTATAAATTTTACGCTAAATATCGTACGGTAACAATTCGTTAGTTGTATAAATAGAACATTAGTTACCATGACACCAGAAATTAAGCTTGAAAGATGACTCATTTACCATTGTTTTAACAAATTAACTTGATTAAATAACTTCATATCAATAAAAAATATTAACCATTAGACCCTTTAAGTTATAAATACCATTTCCTAATTTTTGAATATTGTCGCATTCTTACCTTTAAGGCGGGTAATAAAGTCAACACAACATGTTTTTCTCTGCCAGTATTAACCTTTGACAACTGTCGTTCTAGTATTAATACATTTTGAAGCGATGGCTCAGCTCGTTGTGTGTTCGGACATAGCGTCGAAGGACGTAGGTTCGAATCTAAACAACTGAGTCGGAGCTTTCGGTGAAGGAAAACATCGTGATGAAACCATAGCAGGGTTGCAGGTAGTTCAAAATCTGTAGCCAAGCACCTGTTGGTATGTTCCGCCAGCTGCACTTGAGAGCCAGTCTCCATCTAGGCTTAGCGTGAGTACCATCTTAGACCACGTCATCATTTAACATCAGATGAGATTTTGGTCGAACGCTAACCTATAAATTATATAAAAAAAAAAAATTATACACATATCAAGTAAGCAAGTAAATTTATACACATTTCTAAACCAACGATAGTAGGTACTCTAAATTTATACGTAATACAAAAAATTATAAGCAAATATATTGATAAAGGTGGTACATTTTCGTTTATAATTTACGGCCAATATGTTATTTAAAATCGCCACCATGAGATCAATTAATCATTCGTTGAGATTTACAAGAACTACAAATGATACTGTGCAAATGTACAGCATATAAATGCTTCTAACCTGTAATTTCTTCCACTGTATCCTGCCAATACATCTCGTTGCATTACGCCAAGCTAATTTAGCTCCAAACACCAGCTCCGATGTTTTAAGTTGATACGTGCCTTTATCCTTTAGTTCGTTTTTTATCTCCTCTAACCTCGCCAAGTGAGCTTCGGAATTCTCTCTAAAAAGACAATTAACTTTCAAACGCCTGATATAGTAATTAATATATATTTCAATAAAAGATTATGCTAACTTATGCCTGTGACATTGTTTAAATAAAAGTGCTTTTATCAGCTTACGAAAACCTTACCTATGTTAATAGCATGTTATCTTTAATTTGATTGTTCTTTGTATCGGTTGAACCCTTACAGTAAAACGGGACGATATATCTTCACTCTTGAAGACAACAATAAACTATCACACAAATGCCCCGACTGTACAAAGTTTCAAAGATGCACAAAGAATACGACCACACATATACGTCAATCTATATTACACGCATATATAATAAAACTAAAGTACCTGTTATTTGTGTCTATTATCTCCGAAACTGCTGAACGCAGCTTACTACCAAATACTCTTTACAGTATTATCTAGGTGACATATCATTATTCTTTTATATAGATTCAAAGCAGTAAATAGTAAAATTTAACAACGGTAAATTACAATAGGCAAAATAGTTACAAAGTCTAATTAGTAATAAAAGTAAAAAAAAAAATAGACAGGCTATAACTTAATTCACATAACAGACATCAGTTCCATGCAACATTAAAACTATTTTCACAAGAAAAAAAGTCGCGGTCATCATTTAGTTTTTGGAATAAATTGGAAATCCTAAACTGGTGCACTAACATGAGATGTAACGACAAATGAATGACTATGCGGTACATTTTTTTTTCTTTAATGCGAATTCAACTAGGCATTATATTTAATGTATTTATTGTTTTTTTTTTAACACTAATGTAAATTTCAAGTTAAAATGCGCCACCATTAGCTAAATCAATTAGATATTATTAGGCTTCCATTATACAGGCACTACCTAGTTTGGAGCCATTGTTAAGGCTAACATTTTGTAAAGTTTTCTAGAAATCAAGAATTAAATATATACCTGCGTATAGAAGCGAAATATTGCGTGAGGAAAGCCTGTGCATCTCGTAAAACTTCTTCCGGTGTTCGCGGAACATCGCCCCGATTGGGTATGTCCATTATACTCGTTTGACATACTTTTTCTGTACATTTTGTATTCTGTAACAAAAATTAAAAACAACAAATAGAATAAAGTATCAAAACTATATATATAAAACTCCTAAAGGATTTTTATTGAAGCCCAGAATATAATGTATAGAAAAGAATCACTAACTGACATATCACACTACTAGGGTCGTAAAAATTTGTATGCGAGTTCCTTTTAAACTATAGGTGAATACTAAGAAAGGATTTTTATGAAATTCAACCCCTATGGTAGTGATAAAGGGGTAAACGTTTGTATGAAAATAAATACGCAGAAAATAATCACTGTAACGTTAAAGTATGCGAAACCTAAAGAAATAGATAGTACTTATATTTACATTTTATTAACATTTTTGTCTTGATGATTCCCATTCCCATTGTATTGAAGACATATTTACGTTATCAAAGAGGAATAATTATTTTTTCTTGAATTTTCAAGCCAGTTTTCCAATAGATTAAATAAATAATTTCATCATCAGCATCTTACCCTTATCCCACCTAAGTAGGGTCGGCACAACATGTTTTCCATTTCCTCTCTCCCCTGTCAGATGTCATCTCGGTATTCACACTTTTTATACACATATCATTTTTCACACAATCCATCCCCACACCTTTTTCGGTCTTCTTCTACTCCTATTTCCGTCCACTGTCAAACTCAAAACTTTCCTTCTTACATGACTTCTATCTCTTCTCATAATATGGCCGTACCATGCTAACTTATTACTCCTCAACTTCTATGTCATTGGTGCTATTTTCAAACTTCTTATGATATACTCATTCTTAATCTTATCCATTCTTTTTACACCACACATCCGTCTTAACATTCGCATTTCTACCACATGTAATCTTTTCTCATATTTCCTCAAATTTATATTAGCAAGATACGACCTAAGTCTTACAAAATGTTGCCGTGTTACCCTTCGGTTTCACAGAGAACAGAGAAACAAGTTTTAAAGTGAATAAAATAATGAAAATATATATTAAAAATAATAAAATATATAGTAAATCGTACATAAAGATGTTAAAAAAACACACATATTGCAGTAAAGTCAAAGGAATTATCGAATTATATTCAATTACTTCCCGTTGTATTTACGTACATAATAATTGTATGGAAAGAAACAAGGTTGTATATCAAATGACTACGTACCAAGACATTCATGGACCTAACACCGATTAAAATCGACGGTTAAATACAAAATGTTACATCATCGTGGCAAGATTTCGTTCGGTGTGACGCATGACTAATACATACCTTGTCGTATGCACAATAAAATTATAAACCTCACTAGCGTTTTCTTCCGACTTTGCCTGCATAATTATCAGTATGTTTGGGATAAATAATAGCCTATATCCTACATCAGGTCTAAAGCTACGTCTACAATAAATTTCATTGCTAATCGGTTCGAAATCTTAACGACGAAAAGGTGACAAAGGAATGTGCAAACATAGTTATTTTTCGTTCATTCTTTTTTGGAAAGAAAAATCTATTCCTGAGAGATTAAATGTACATTAACACAAGCAAAAGCTAAGTATTTTATACGTATAAATTTATTCGTTAAAAGATTATTTATTGTTTGAATTAAAAAAAAAAAACAATTATTTCGTTTCCCACGAGTTGTCGTTTACGACTAATTCCGTAACCGACTAGAAGCGACGTGTGTTCAATGAAACAGATCAAATGGTTTCCAATCGACCGGTACGTACGTACGTACACGTCTATCTGACTTTGCCGTTTTACACATCCGGCTTTGATTAAAGTTAAACACACTTCTATATCGCCAGACCGCTTGTCGATTGAACGTAGTTGTTGATAATATTGTAATGTTTTATGAACTATACGACCATACAACATCTATACCCGTTAATATAGTTAAAGTTTCTGTTTGTTGTATTAAAATAACAGCTTTTTACTAAATGTATACGAGAATATACTATACAGTAGTCATTACAGAATAGAAAAAATGTCTATCTGACAGTAAAAATTTCTTTTTTCTTATAGGTGCCGTATACACTTTCACATTTACTAAAAAGCTATTATTTTGACATTACAAACGGACTTTTTGAATTTTATTTATGTATCTATAGTAATAAACCAAAGAAGCAGTGTCCGGAACCGCGCTCATTTTTACATTGACATTTTTTTTTACTGAATACTAAACACTCAAATATATATATAATACTAGCTGACCCGGTGAACTCTGTTCCACCTTAGAGGCAATAAGTAAGCAAATTTTCGATTTTATTAAGTTCAATTATTTATTAGAAGTCGAGCCATACTAACGCCGCGCTGTGCAATGGCAATTACTTGTTCTTCTTCAGTCCTTTCTTTCATTCGCAATGTTTCGTATCCTTCTTGCATTACGGCTTTGCCGGGAAAAATTCGATCCTCTTGGTCGCGGCATTGTTAATGACGATTCAAAGAGAATACAAATTACTGATTTCTGACAACATTTATAATCATCAAATTTTCAACCATGCTTAACCACAAACAAAATTACGTTTACCTGTCATTTGCGTTTTGTTATACCACGTTTTATAGTGACTTATATTCTCTTTGACGTTTTATGTCACGTCATACGGGAACGCGGTCGTACGGGATAAAAAGTATTCTATCCGTCTCCTGGTTCTAAGCTACCTCCCCACCAATTTTCAGCCGAATCAGTACAGCCGTTCTCGAGTTATAAATAGTGTAACTAACACGACTTTCTTTTATATATATACAGATAACAAATATATAAAACAAAATCGTTTTTCGCATCTGCATGTTTCCTTATTTCTTATAAACAAACCAGCAGATTTTAAAACGGTCGTTACTATTATTTAAAGTATATATACCGCAAGATTTATATGTATAACACATGTAAGTTATGTAAATAAAAGGTACAGAAAAGTCGATGTATTCTAATGAAGTCGGAGAGTTGCAAAATCAAACATACCTCATTCAATTTAGGTCCTTTGAAGACGCTTATGAACGTCAAAGCTACCACCGGTTCGTAAAACAACCCAGTCATCGCCAGGTTGTCCCTCAATCTGGCTTATCTTTTCACGGTATATATTTTTATAAACATAGATAGTTACATACATTTATATACTTTGTTTGATTAATTAATGCTGGTTCTCTTTTGAAATGGACATCCATAGACATCAAGTTCGATTGTAGTAAAAAATTATAGAATAAAACACGATAAAAAAATGCTTCTGTCATCAATTCGTAGAACGTCTGACGCGCCATTAGAATCGTTTTTATAAAACGACACTAACAAAAATATATTCATTTGTCTCAAAAGTTTTGTAACTGGCACCATTAGTAAGAATATGAATAGAGAATAAATCTCTTTTTTTTTCTGTACCATTTTAGTAAAACGACCTACGAAATGTGTCATAGCAAAGTCATTGCAAAAATCTAGAAGCTTCTAAGTGATAAAATAACCCAGATGCAGCAAGTTACTAATAGTAAGAGATAAAAATAGAAATATAATAAACTACTTGAAGTCTATATAACTATTACTCTATATACATATCTACACTAGGAAGAGACTGCGGCGTCGTTCGCGTGACAATAAAATACACGCTAGCGACATGTTACAAACGAATTATACTTAAATGGGTAAAATAAAAATATTTTCTATGAAAAATACACTTAGGTATAATAACATTTTTATCGGTGATTGAACAATTTCAACTATATTTTTATTCCAACTATTATTAAAAAGAGAATAGTTTTGTTTTTTTGTTTGTAAGGAAAAATCCTTATCGTGTTATAAAAATTCATTTACCTACAGAAAACTAATCATCAGCGAGTAACAGCTAAGTTTTGCTTTCAAACCCTACATTAGCGCTACGAAACCACGAGAAAAATCTGGTTTTAACTAATCGTTACTTATAAATGTGAATATCAGCTTGTTTATTTGTCACGCTTTCACGCCTTAATTACTGAACCGATTATCATAAAATGTTGCATATACGTTGTCAGGGGTAAAGAAAAAGACATAGGGCAACTTTCATAAAAAAAAAAAGTATTTCACCCGACAAACAGTCAAATCTATATTAACGCTAGAGAAACCTGCAAGCAAAAACTAGTATGCATATAAAAATGGATGTCGTGAAATTAAGTAATTAACTTTATATTATTTATTTTACAACATGCCATTAGGTAGCGCTACTGTACAGTAACGACTGTTCCCTTCAATCACCTCATGAACATTGATATGTACACATGTATGTACACATTATTCGAACACGAAGAATATGTAGGCAATATCCGTTCTCTTAACTGCAACTATATGTTACAACAAATAAGAATAAAAAGAACGTACAGAATCACAGACATAGCTAGTGTATAAACACTAATCCATTGATACACAATACCTACTTGAGCGACCGAACGTCGCTCGGGTGGTTAACACAATAATTACATTGTTTTGATTGGGTGTATACCGAACGTATTTGTATTCAGATAATGTAATTTAGCGCCATCTCAGAAAATTTTGATGTACCTGTAGGTTTACATCCATTGGCAACAATGCAAATACTACAAAAATTTTACGATATGGCGGTATATGAACTAGTTACATAAAATGTATTTTTTATTTTAAATGTGGATCGCGTTTTTTTTTTTCAGGAAATGCACCTATATAGATAAGTTTAAAAAACAAAACCTTATTACGATACAAAATTTGCTACAAATCCTTAGAGCCGTTTCGGAGATACACGAAATAAACTTATATATTTATTTACTCGTTAAAAGTTACAAGATACAGAAGACATACCTTTAGAGTTAACGTATCTATGTCAAATATTATACGATTTATCAGTATTCAAATCAAGCTGGTAAAAGCTTTTTGTCACACTTACTATCTGTGCCGTCATATCTAAGCATATTATATCAAATGTTTACGAACAATGAAAAGCGATTAACGAACGTTTACAGGAATATTCGATTAATAAAAATGATACGTGTAGGTTTCGGTTTTAGGAAAAACCTACGCGGTAGTTAAATTTTAACAATATATCATATTTATGCGCATTTTTCGTAATTTATTGTGTTATAATATTGACGTGTTTTAAAACAACATTTTTATTGAATGTATAATGTTGTTTTATATAACATTTTGTTTGTTTAATTAACAGAATACCGCATCCATAATTTTATAGTTTCTTATTTTGAAAATTTTATGGTACAAAGCACGTTAAATCAACATTCCATTGGGGTGACTATTGGACTACCAAGCATATTGTTCGATGTTAAGTACAACAGTTGTGTTCGACTAGATCGCCACCACCACACAATAAACGTACCATACATAGCAACCCTTAGGCATGTTACGTTCCTGAACCGATCTCAATATTTTTAATTGAAACTTCTTATGGGAGTACTCGAAATTCTGATCCGTAACCTTTTTGTGTGACGAGAAGTAAACACTGTGTCGGGTAGAGTGTTGAAAACACCAGTTCTCGTCTGATCACAGAAGTTAGGCAACGTTGGGCACGGTCAGTACTCGGATAGATGACCGCCTGGAAACACCGTGTGACGTTGACTTTTTGTTGCACATTTTATAAAGAAGTATTCACTTCTTTCGTATGGTCATAAGCACATACTTACTTTTTCAGTAATAATGAGAGAAAATTGACTATGCTTAAATACATATTATTTATTTTTTATATCCGTCAAATTTGTTCGCTAGATGTCTAGTAACGCCTATGTAGTTAGATTATGTTAATAATTTTAAAAGGCTTCTAGTTCTTATAATAATTAATCTAAGGGAAACATCATCATCATCGTCTTACCCTTATCCCACCTAAGTAGGGTCGGCACAACATGTTTTCCTTTTCTACTCTCCCCTGTCAGATGTCATCTCAGTATTCACACTTTTTATACGCATATCATTTTTCACACAATCCATCCACACCTTTTATATGCCCGTACCGTGCTAACCTATTATCCTCAACTTCTCTGTCGCTGATGCTATTTTCAAACTTCCTCTGATATACTCATTCTTAATCTTATCCGTTCTTGTTACCCCACACATCCATATTATCATTTGCATTTCTGCCACATGTAATCCTTTCTCTTCCGTCTCTTTCGTAGCCCAGCCCTCGGATACATATAACATGGCTGGTCCGGTCCTATTATAGTTCTATACACCTATATATATATATATATATATAATTGTGTGGTATAGACATGTTTACTCTAATGCCTGCATACGTTTGCATGGACTAAATGCTTGGCGTTTTCTCTTGAAGGTTTGAAGGATTAATGAAGGTGATAAAGAGGCTACAAACTTGGATAATTTTTATGCGGAAATATAGAAAAGAAATCAAAAAACCTGGAATGATAAGATTAGAATCTAAAAGTCATTTATAAAAATGTGTTTTACTTAGAAGCCCGTGTTTTTTAAAACTGCGCAATAAAAACTACCTTTGAAGAAATCAGTTTGGATAATTGAATTTTTTTGCTATTTCTTCATTTTTTATTGCCTTCTGTCTGAGTATCTATTCTAGGTCAGTGCCTTATCCGTATCGATCAGATTTATTATGACCATTGCTTCTTTGATAAACGTTTGAAGTCGCCTTCTCCGAATTCGTAAAATGACTGAGTAACAAATTTGATCTCAAACATTGAATGTTGATAAATCTGAAAGTTATATGCTATTCATTTCATTATAAGTGGCCAATGCGAAGCGCTGTAGCATATTTAGTTCTGTACCGTTCTACTGATCATATGTATAGACCTAGCAGCCGTCTACAACTTTTTCTGCGTTTGTATCTTCAAAAAATTGCCTAGGTTAATCCCTATACCATCGGCTATCTGCCAGTGAAAGTTTCGCCAAAATTGATTCAACTATTTAAGACATTAGCCGAGATAAACAGCCAGACGTACAAAAAAAAAATATTTTGTTCTTTTCGTTAGTAGTACCGTATATATCTATTTAATAAAAAGCTATTATTTTGACATTACAAACAAATAGTTCAAATTTAATTTATATCTAAAGGTGGTAGAGCTACGCTGAAGCTATTACTGGTTTCAGCATGAACAGGTCGGCTCGCCCGGGGTAGTACCACTCTCTCACAGAAAACCGACGTGAAGTAACAGTGGCTGCACTGTTTCGTTTCGTTCGGTCAGTGAGAATGCCGGAGGCCCACATATTTAAAAGGCCGGCAACGCACTTGCGACTCCCCTGGTGTCGCTAGTGTCTATGGACGGCGGTAATCACTTACCATCAAGTGACCCACCTGCTCGTTTGCCCCCTATAATATTAAAAAAAAAAGATAGAGCCGTATGTGTATTTCAAGACGGAGAATATTTACACTGTGCTATAACTCAACAATTTATAAAAGCAAATAATAGCTGACGCATACGAAGTCGTGAGGACAGCGAATAAATTTATAGATAAATCTAGTACATTAACTTATAACTCTAGCTCCGTAACTTTAATTGATGTGTTCTCGTTATATACTTAAATACATAAATCAATATACACACGAGGGCCACAATTTCACATAAGGTATTTTAATTACAAATTAAGTAAAACTTGCTTTATGGTTACTAAATAATATTGAATACCTAGTAACAGAACTAATAAATGTGTCATCACACAAAAGATACTCATGTACGGGAATCGAATCCGCGAGCACTGAACTCAGTAATAGGGTGTTTGGGCTTACTACTACCCCCTACGTTAAGAGGCCTGTCGTATAAAAAAAAATCACAGAAGTTAATTATATCCATTGAAGATATGTAGTATTTATAAAAGTATGTATCGTATATAGATCATTTAATAATGGCGAGGTTTTTTTTTATTAATCAATGTACGTTTTGTAAATTTTCCAAAATAACAACTTAAACAATTGAACGCTAAAAACCAAGTAAAAAACTTAAGTAAATAAAGTTTTATTACAGACAGAGAAGGTAAAAGTATATAAAATTGTAACACGAATCGGTTACGAAGAGTTGACATATTCTTAAGGGAAATCAATCTTTTTTATTAAAATTTTATTCGTTTTATTATGAACCTTACCTCTAAAATATCGTTCAGTTTATATAAGGTTTAATGCAGTATTGCCAGACTTGTTATTTAATTGTTTTTTTTTTACTACGAAAACTGCATATGCTTTAATTTTTTAAACTCATTGTTATTATTGATAAAGCCCACGGTAATATGTGAATTAAACGTCCCCAAAGATATAAAAATAAATACATAAAAATAATCTGAAAATAATTATAAATTTGCAATCTCATGGTTCAGTGTTAGTAAAACTGAAAAAATAGCTTTAGGTAAATGATTTAGGCCCTGCAATAAGATCTCAAAGAAAACTTTACAGTACTATAAACGTATATTATATACTAGCTGATGTCCGCAGCTCCGCATTCGTTTTTTAAATTGTATTAAAGGAATTAAAAATTGTTAGAGGAGATAAAATTATATTTTACTTCTTATAAGATCAGCTATCTGTTAGTGAAAGTCCCGTGAAAATAGGTTCAATCGTTTTGGAGATAGTACTGCAAACGAAACCACGGATAACAGCTAGTATAAAATAATGTAGCCTATATCACTCGCTGTAATTTCAACTATCCGTCGGTGACATTTCTGTCAAAATCGGTGCAACTGTTTCGGAGATTACCCGGAACAAGCAGACAGACATACAAAATTTTTAAAATTTTGTCATCAATGTTGTTCATATTAATCAGTAAAATGTCGTTATTTTGATATTACATACAGATACTTCATTTTTATTATATGTAAATAGATAATGCCTAGTAAAACTTACTTTCAAAATATTGTTATTATCTGGAAATGTCTATAAACAATAACTTGAACAGTTCTAATAAAAACTATAAAAAAACATAAACAGATTCAATTTCTTGCCAGTTCTTGACTTAAATATTTTGCAAATTAGTGGCAATGTTTTAATTTTCATAATTGCCTTTACAAGATTTAAATTAAATAATGTATTAGAAAATAAGTTTTAGTACAAGTTTAATATAACTTGGTATATAATTTTGACCCTTCAAAAGTCACTATAAACTCCTTATTAGAGAGAGTATCCAAAGCAACTTAATAAGTTCCTACCAAATTTGGCAAAACGAGGAGAGGAACGCAGGCGGTGAAAATGGAAAAATGATGGTCATCGGTAGGGACCCCTAAAACATACACTTAAGTTGCAAGTCTAGAAGACTGCCCCGCGCTCCGAGGGAACCAACACCAGCACGAATGCTAAGAACAGTGTCTAACAAATTGGTATAAAATTCACTAAACATTGTTCACTCGTGATATTATTAATTCAATAATGAATTTGTAAACAGAACGTAGTAGAAAGAAAGAGACTGAACTATTTTTATAATTCAAAGATACATTACGATGTATCTGTGACATGGAGCAGACAGCCTATTTTGTATTCAGCGTTCAATAAATTGTCATTAAGTTATTTCTGATTTACTTAGCAAAGAACGGCCTCTCACATAAATATTACTTGCCGATCGTTTCTGAGAAAGATTTCTTATAGACTAATGTACAATGGAAGTTTACTATTTGACGGTCGCTATATCGAGCCTGTCTCAACTGTGCGATAGCTAACCAACAAAGCAGGTATTTCCCGCATCCGGCTCCGTCCCGGCGAGATTGGTCACGCGTCTTCCGTGACTCTGTTTCTATTATCATTTTCTGTTCGGTCATTATCCTGAACGTGTTTCGTCATTTCGATTTATCGACAACTGATTATAGCCAGTGGCCATCAACGATTCTCATTGTTACACAACGAGATTTTTTATTTTAATAACGGTATTTAAAAGCGTTCGATATTATTACTCGTTGATTTTCTTTCTTTCAAACAACTGACTACACCGTTCACCAGGCATGGCCTCTACAGTTTCACCGGACGACTAAGGGGAGCACTTAAGGCACTCTCCCGATTTTATATAGGTTTACTCGATTAACTTTCCATTATGTTAACAATCAATTGAAATATTATATATGCTTAGCTGATAGCCGCGAACTTCAATCTGCTTCGATTATTGTCTTAACAATATATTATATGTACAGAGTAATAAACAAAAAAAAAAGTGAAATCAAAAACATGCTTTGCTTACAAAATTTCTTTGTAAAGTTATCCGTTTACTTCCCCGCTCCTGCGCATATACACCATACCAGTTACCCCAATTCACGCATCGTTTAACGCGTAGTGCGTATAAAAATCGTAGTTGCTTATAACTTCAATAACATTATATTAAATGACAATATCCTAATATTTTTATTCTTTAGGTAAGTACTAAATATGTATCAGGTAAAAGTAAAATGTTTTTGCATGATGCACACACAACGGCAAACCTCTATCATTTTGTTTATATAGATTTCGAATAAACAAAAATAAGTTTAAAGTGATTCATTGAAGAAAACCTCTTTGTTAATTTTAATATTTATGATTTGTTAAAGTGTTGGTCGTTGTAGCAAATTTCTCAAAGGAGATTGTAAAAGCAACTTATAATACAGAATCTATAATATTATTGTAGATAATTATCAAAGTCGATCGCGTAAAATTATTAAAATATAGAAAAGTAGCTCCGGACTGCATTTCTTTTTATTTTCTACAATGAATTGCCTTATAACAAAATGTTCTCCGTATTCATATATCTACAATTTACAGGACGATCGCTTGAACGGTGTAGAACTTAATGCGTCATCCATTAGTGAGTTAATATAAAAAGTTACTTAATGTTACAAGTTACTGTATCATTTTATTGCAATTTATGTCCAAAATAAACAAAACTGTGTTCATGTATTGAATTAAATTCGTAACTAGTTTTACCTAACACGCATACACATATACCTATCTAAAATACATCGTAACATCACATTTCTAGAAGCAATTCAATTAGCAAGAAACGTTTGATAAGCATTTTTTTTTTCTATTTTCATCTCAAACAGACAATGAAACATTGTTTAAAAAGATATTCAGAGAAGACATTGTCTCTAACTGGGACAAAGATATTTATGTACCTACTGCTTATCTTTTTTTGTTTTAACTTCCAATTCTCTTGATTGAATACTATTTGTTGTCTATTATAAGTCGGCATTATTGTAATTGCGTTGATTCAATACATTAAACTCATATTTCGATTACTTTTTAATAGTAGTCCTTCTTTTACTGGAATGGCATAAGGAGATTTTTAAGTTCAAATACATAAAAAAAATAAATGCCAATTTTAGATTCTTATAATTCATACATTAACTTTGTTTTGTGTAAAGATTATCGCAATAAATACGCGCGAGCCCGAACTTCGGCTGTATTCGGAGCTGCCAAAAAGATTGACGAATTCTATGAAAAATGATTCAGTCCAATTAAAATTATAAATGGACCATTTTTCACAAAAAGAAAAGTAGTATTTAATTATGAATCTTTTTAATTAGATAGATAATCCCATAAATATAATTCAAATGTTTCATATAACTTAAACTAACAAAAACTCAAAAACAAGTAATTTGAAAAACAAGTCAGTCTTGATTTGAATGACAAAAATAGTATGCTAATTCATTTACAACTCGTTCATAAGCAAAAATAACTTCGAACTGGTACAATTTATGTTTAAAGCAAATCAAATTATCTGAAGGCAAAACAAGTCTATGTTTCCCATGACATTAAATTGAATTTTGTTGTCGCATAGTGACGGCGTTTTTGTTGGACGGGGAAGCCCACATCAATGATGACGTCAGATTCTAATTCGAATAAACTGTTATATTACGAGTGTAATATAAAAAAATTAGAACTGATATCATTGTATAGACAAAAACATGTTCCAATGTATCAAAACATATATAATAGTTTATTGTACAGAATAGTCATTTAAAGATGAGACTGAAAATCTAGCTTTTACCCGCGGTTTCGCTGGTACTAATATTTTGATTTTTTTTTAAGTTATACTTTTTTTGGCGCGTTAGGGAAAAATGATGAGAGTAAATTTTTACGAAGCGCGCGCACACCGTCATGAAAAACCGACACCCTGAAGTTAGCTATAGTCAACATTTTATTCAAAAAAAGTATGTATGTATGTATGAAATACCTTTTTTCTATTGTTACTCTCGTTTTTTCTACAAACGTAAAATAAAGTGAAAGATAACATTTTTGAAAATATTTTTATCTTGTTACGTCAAAGAAGTATAGTTTCTAAAGCGTGTACATAAGTACACACACACACTTTTTTTTTCGAAATGTCTACACTGTTGACCTGGCAAGGCCTCTACAGTTTCACCTGGACTACAAATATTCTGACTTATCCCTCTGGAACAATACATTTTGCTAGATGAAAGGTGTTATTAAGAGGGGCTATATGTCCTATTCTATACTCCTGACAACGTGAATGTAAAATTTCATACTTGTCGATTGAGTCGTTAAGGGGTAACAAAATACAAACTCATTTTCCCCTTTATAATAATGTTGAAGATATTTGGAAACCTGCCGTAATTATTTCAATGATTGTCATTACAATTTTCATACTAGGTAATTTTTTTCATTTATTTTGTTTGCGGATATCTACTTCGTCGTATTAAAAAATCTATTTCTTATTTAATTCGTAAAAATGTAGTGTACAATTAATTGAAAGATATGATTTTAAACCTAAATTATATAGTACAAGGTTCTCAATTAGGTTGTATATCTTTTCATGTCTGGTACTACAGAACTTCATCATGTATGAACGAATCAATTTGAAAAGATATTTTTCCCTATATAAAATCGGGTGAGTGTCCTAAGCGCTGCCCTTAGTAGGCCGGTGAAACTGTAGATGCATTGCCAGGCCAACAGTGTAGTCAGTTAAAAAAAATATATATTTTGTCTTAATAGAAAGAAGATATTATCAAAGGCCTTTTATTTGTATAGCATTGGACCTTGGGTTTCGAAAATATAACGTGCAAGTCATCAAAATCGAATAAGAAATATATAGTGATTGAAATATTTATAGGTTTATGACAATCCAAGACTAGATAGGTGCCCAATGATGGTCACGGACATTCTGGTGGATTTTTTAGAGCAGATATTTTGAAGTCGGTTTATTTTTTAAAGCTTGAGGCCGAATTGTGTAATTTATTTAGCTTGCTTACATGATGTATACAATGGATTATCACCACCGTATACTTGGTATAAGACCCACCATAGTGGTACGCTTTGTCAAAAATAGCCACAGTTGACCACTAAAGGTACAAATTAAAGGTAATGTTTTGAATGACATTGGCTATGTTTGAACTGAGACTTTTTGTATCTTATCAATTACTAGCTGTTGCTCGTAGCTCCGCATGCGTTTTTTTTATAATTGTAAATTATTGCTTATAAGATTTTATAAGGTAGTTTTATAAGGATTATAAGATAGATTACCTATTTGTTAGTGAAAGTTCCATGAAAAATGGTTCAAACGTTTTGAAGATAGTACTGCAAATAAAGCCATGGGTAAAAGCTAGTCTAAAATAAAGTAATCTATGTCACCCGCTCTAATTTTAACTATCCGTCAGTGAAATTTCTGTCTAAATCGGTCCAGCCGTTTCGGAGATTACCCAGAACATACAGACAGACAGACAAAAATTTTAAAAATTGTATTTTTGTTATCAGTATCGTGTATACGTTCATATCCAATCAGTAAAAAGTCGGTATTTTTATATTAAATACAGACAATTTATTTTTATTATATATATAGATGTAACTCGACTGCATAAGAAAGTAATTGTTGTTTCCTATAAAACTATTAACAATTCTTAGCGTCGTGTATGGAAAGCATTTATTTTATGGTCAGTAATAACCGAACAGTTGTTAACATATGAGAATTGACGACTATTAACTTTGTCAAGGTATTATTTATCTGTGTTGGAACACGCGAACGTGTATATTACACGATGACAAAAGACACAAAAGGTTTTTTTTTTTTAAATGAATAACCACTAATATTGTATGTTAAAATTGTACTGTATTGTTTTGTAAATACTTTTCTGTGAATGTATCACCAAGGCCAAGCGATATTGAAGGTAATTTGAAAACATATGAATTAGGTTCAAATTAGAATATACACATTTCGATGTAAATAAATAAACTTGTCGAAATATATAAAAATAACAAATTATTAAATTATTCCGCCTTTTACTTCCCAATCGTGATATTACTGTCAATTTCTCATCTGCGCTTTATATGTTAATTGTTCCGCAACTCGGAATCATAGTGAGATGTTGGACAACCTATAATCTTTCTTAACAGATTACAAAATGCCCAAGAAAATCTCAAACCTGACTGCAAGTTACAGAATTTAATGACCTTTGTAATATTTGGTATACTACGGCCCGAAGAAAGAAGGGTACATCTGCCGTTTTTTTTTGGAATATTGATTTATAATTATATTTGAAACGAGAAAAAATATACGTCTAATATTTTATTTTCTGTTTATTGAGTTTCTGTATTGAAATTACACTTAATCAAAAAACGAGTTAAACGTACTTCGCTTAAAAGGCGTACGTATACACATTTTGATTTTCCATTACTTTCTCCGATTTGCGTTTGTTAATAGTGCCCATTTATGTTACATACATATACAGACATAGTGTAAAATTAATTTAAAAACAGACAGAGCGCCGGAGGCCCACATATTTAAAAGGCCGGCAACGCACTTGCGACTCCCTGGTGTTGCTAGTATCTATGGATGGCGCTGATCACTTACCATCAGGTGACCCACCTGTTCGTTTGCCCCCTATAATATTAAAAAAAGACATTCTATTCTGCACACGCAACATTCGTAATTAAGCAGTTATATCACCGTACGTAATAAACACGCGATAATACTTTTAAATTAATTTTTAACGATCAAAACCTGTATTAATTGATCAAAGTCAGTTACTCTACGATTTATATGTTGTAGGACAACAAAGATATTAATTAGTGACAGACGTTATTATGTTAATGGGTTAATCGGAATGCATACAAAATATACATTAAGGGCACTACGTATGAACGTCCGTGCATATTATATTTTTTAAATTTTAATATTTACTATTTTTCATTTGTCTTATAATAGAAGATTAAACTATGACATTAATTAAACTTATTATCAAAACTTGTCAAAAAATAACTACGCTCGGGAAATTAACGGAAAAATATTTGCATGTCTCATTTCTGTAACAATTGCTTTTAAAAGAGCACAAAGAAAACCTATTTGCCGAAACCTTATCCCGTATACCTTAGAGTTCATATTTGAATGTAATTAAATTCGATGCTACCGATACATTAGACTACATTAAATAAGCGGTCAAAGTGATAAAGATTATGAGCGAGTTTATAGGTAAGTTAAGACTACACATTTTTATACGTAGCGTATTTTACAAGAACTGTATTCGATGATTCTTACTTTTATAAATAAATATGAAAGTGAATTTGTTTGTTACGCTTTTCATCAAGAAAAATAATACTATTACCCGACGGACCAATCAAATGTACTAACGTGAACTAAACCACGGGCAAAAGCTATTTAAAAATAATAACAGGTGATTTAAAGACCCTCATCAAAAATACATGTTTACGTGGAAATGATTATTTATGGTCAGAAGCAACGGTTTCAAACTAATTACATATACGAGTCTCTTGTAAATTCCTAGTAATTAGCCACGTGTTAATCAATTCATATCTCTAAGTCTAGAGCGGGGTTCTTGCAAATACCGAGTAATAAATTAATAATTGTACACTAACAAGGTGTTCGGGAAACTCGTTCATTACTTAACGCAAATGTTTTACTCGACAAGAGGTCTTTGTTATTGAATTAACACTTCGTATTCGCTCGGTTCTCACGGCCGGTTCATTGGTGCTTTGTGAGTTTTCGTGACCGAAATTCAATTTCTCAGATACGGTGTTAAGTAGCATTAGATCTGGATAGGTTAATTACGTTATATATGTCTATTTTAACGTCTTATAAACCGAAAAGCACGCGCGAAAAATCATGACTCATTGTCACGTTTCCCTTGAGCCGAGTGTACAAGCGAGAGCGCGGAACCAGCGGCATACAAGCGCGATCGGCCGAAGCGTTCGGCTTGTGATGCATAATCTTTCATCAATGTTTTCTAATGACGTTATCACGTAAAATTATCGTCCGTAAACCGACGTTACAGACAAACAATTTTTTTTACTACAAACATTAGTAGCAATTAAATTATATGTCTAATTTTCACTTCGAATAACTTTTACAGGAGCATATATAAATATATGTACCTATATATTGTACACACATCACTCGAAAACTAATTGATTTCGATCTTTTTGCTTTACTTCTGAAACACTTTATCTATACCTAAAAAAAAATATCTCAATAGCTTCATTAAAATAAACTTAATAAATTTTAACAACTTACGATTTTTATAAGTACTACATTTTCAGTAACGCGAGTTTTCTTGCCATGGAAAAGTGGGGCAAGCGGTGTGGCGCTTATGTTTTTATTCCATTATACATAAAATATAATGTTAAAATAATAAATGGTTCAATGGAAGTGGCAGACATCGGCTATTAATAACATTACTAGTACTAGAAAATCGACCATAATAAGAGTTATAAAGGTTTATTCTCATGTGTTATATTAATATATAGATATGATTATGTGTATGTATTTTTGTGTTTTTTTTCCTATATGATTAAAACTGTTTTGAGCGTTGTACAAATATTGTTGATGGTATAAAAGTATTTCGAATAGAGATTTACAAATAAAGGCTTAATCACGTTAATTGTATAGAAAAGATTTCTAAATCGATTATATTGTTAAGACTAAAGCTACTCAATAGCTCCTAAGCAACATAAAAAAAGAATATCGATTGAGAAGTCGAGGCATTAGATATTCTTAACTGTTTCCCCACGGCCTATTTATATATATAAGAAGAAGATGTATATAGATACAACTTCACGCGAGTGTGCTAACAAAAGAAATTATATCAAATACTCTCTTCATAGTACGACCATGTAATGAAATATAATGACAAATAAACAACTGAATAATACGAGTATGTCAATATCTCTGAATATCTCTCTAGCTTCTTTTGTTTCACCCACACCACCACCATTCTATATGGAGATTTCATAACCCTTTTTCAGGAGTTTTTGGCGGGATTTTAGTCTGTCATGTAGTGGTTTTTATATTTTATTCATAATCTTGTGTTATTAGACTCTATATTTTGTAATATTGGTGGTGTTTTAAGTAATATAGTTCGGTTATTATGCACAAGTGAAGTGGATGGGAAATAATACCACGGAGCATGCATTCTGAGATGCCGCCAAAACTCCATGGAAAGTTCTAACAAGGAAACCACCATCTTGTTAGGACATTATAATTATCACAAGACACTTTCATACAATAGTGACACAAACATGAAAAAAAAAAAAAAACTAATAGTTGCAGCCGTTATGTACTGATGCGCTTACACCATTGAACAATCCTTCTTTGATTCCTTCTATGATTAAAAACTCCACAGTAGCTATATTGTTAAAATGTTAACTCGAATACAAATTTATCTACGAAATATTTTGAGGTTCGTAAATATACTCCAAGGGAACTTTTAAGTATCTGTAGGTTGAAGAATATTCCACATATTTGAAGGACTCCACTCGTTCTAATAAGCGCATCGAGAGATCGGAACTTGAGTTTGAAAATTTCGTTTTCCTAGAATATTGCGAGTCGAGTCGAGTTTTGTCTATGGGTGATAGGAATTGTGTTACGTGTCACTGGCCAATAACACTTTTTCATTATGACAATATATTTTTAAATGAAGAATATAATATTAACTAAGGTATCAAAAGATAGCTTATTTATATTATTAACGAAAATGTTTGTTAGAATGGTTGGATGTTACTTACTCTTTCGAGAAATAGTACTGCACGGATTTGATGAAACTCTACAGTAATATTGTATATACAGAATAATACATAGAAGGAAATTTATAATAAAAAAACAACTAATACGTAATTAGTTGTACAGAATGATGTACAAAATAACAATAAATTAAATCAAACTAAGTTTATAGATTGTGCAAAGGAACAGGCAATTTTGTAAACATTAAATAAGGATGTTTTTCTTCTATAAAAAGTGAGGAAATGTTTATTCCCCGGCAAGTTAAAAGATATAGTCGTCACCAGAAAGAATACGTAGTCCGATGAATCTGTAGAGGGCCCAGGGCCAACAGAGTAGGTCAATTCGAAAAAAAAAAACCAGAAAGAATATACTGAACCTCACACAGCTCGACCTAACATACAATATATTATAATAATTCATATATTCAACTATTAATAAAACATTTCTATGGTATAACTGTTATATTAGATTATGTGGCAAAACCAAAGTGTAGGTACTTTGAATAAGTTAATTCTCTCTGATTTAATTATCATTCTAAATAGCTTCTTAATAAATAGGGACTGCACTATGATACATAACACACTGTATATTACTCTTTTTTTATTTCCAGTCACATTTTTTTGTAGTTTTTTTCAAACTGACACTGTTGGTTTTTTAAGGTCGCTACAGTTTCACCGAACTAGTTCCAATCACATACAAAATTTGTTGTTCGTATTTAACTGTGCGATTAAGCTGCAATATACAGCCAAAACTGTGTACTAATCTACAAATCAATACATATTATAAAACAAAGTCGTCCACCGTGTCTGTCTGTCTGGATGTTCGCGATAAACTCAAAAACTACGGTACGGATTGTAACGCGGCCTTCACCAATGTATAGAGTAATTCACGGGGAAGGCTTAGGTATATAATTTGCTAAGGTTTTTTTTGTAAATTGGTTAAAATATAATGATAAATGTTGAAAGAATCAGAAAAAGTCATGCCGCCTTAAGTATTTCATGCACATAAGTATATTTTTTTTATTATCAGGGCAGGACAACGTCTGCCGGGCCTGCTAGTAATATATGTAACACAATTAGTCTAAATTATGTAATGGATTTTTATACAGTTGTCAATATCGTTCAGATTATTTTTCGTAAGGTATACGTATATAATACATGTAATAAATAGAATAGAGAGAACTCGATGTGTTCTAGTGAAGTTATAAGAAGGAGTTTTCGGGCGTGTTTACATTGTTAATACTGGCTAAACCTTAGAAGATATATAAAAATAATGTAACACAGAATTTTTCATCTTAAAAATGCCCAGGGAAAAATCTATCATCTTAGACCATACCATCATTTAACGTCAGATGATATTGTAGTCAAACGCTTACCTATAAAAAAAATTGAGGCACTATTTTCACAATATAACATTTTAATTAATATCATGGAAGGTATTAATTACAATTAAAAAAATACGCGCAACAAAAAACGTCGTTTGTTCTGACGTAGCTTAATTTCTACAATTTTGATGAACTGAATATAACAATGCAGCAAAAAATGTTCTTGAACTGTAACTTTTTATGGGAGGGCTTTAAAATTGTAATCGTCAACCATTCTATGTGAGGAAAAATGGTGGCGAAAAACACTGTTTCGGGTAGAGTATTGAAAACACGGATTCTCGTCCGATCACCCGACGTTACGCAACGTCGGGCGCGTTTAATACTTGGATGGGTGACGCCTGGGAACACCGCGTGACCATGGCTTATTGTTGTAATTATTTGAATTAAAAAGTTTCACAATAATACAAAAGTTTCTCACTTCCATCGCGTGTCTTTACGCACATCCAAATTTTTTTAAGTAGTGTAATCATCGGGGCTGATCGCTAGGATGATAAATTAAAGTTTTCAAAAGTTCCTATAACAGTCAATGGTCCAAAGCCCATCATTCCTTAGTGTATTATCAAGCCGTTTCCTACAATGGCCCTGATTAAACGATATCGAGATAAAGGATATTCAAATGAAGCTCTTCGTTATACGAATAACATCAAAGCCAATCAGAAATTGGTGTATATAAATATTACTTCTCATTCGAATCATTTATTCGAAGCGGAATCATCATGACGGTGCAATTTTATTTCTCGATATTTGTTACCTAATCGTTTCGCTCCTTTTTTTTGTTTTTGAGCTGACTACACTGTTAGCCTGGCAAGGCCTCTACAGTTTCACCGGACTACTAAGAGAAGCGCTTAAGGCACTCATCCGATTTCATACAGGCGTTTCACTGCGTGTAAATTAAGCTTTAGTAATTATTGATAAATAGTATGTTAGGCTCTATTCCACCATATAATCTACTTCTAGGCCATTATTCTTTACAACCCGTTCAGACGTTCAAACATTATCAAAAGATATACATCCTAATATAAGTCTTGTATCTTTTACTCGTTTCGCTTAACAAGGTGTCCTGTGTTCTTTTTCATGGCATAAATTATTTTTAAGCAGAATATCTTTAGAATCCGACTTTTCTTTTGACTGTGATTGATTGACAAACAAACACACGTACGTTCGCATATATATTATCTATATTAGTAGACGACCATACACTTGAGATTATATATAGTATAGATTAGTTATGGTCCGCGCCTTTATTCTCATGCAAATTGTGTTACATTTTCATAGAAATTACATTTTTATTTTCATTTATTTTGGTCCGGTTTTTTTTATGTTATTTTGTCATGAATCCTTGTAATACTTTTACCAATTGTAAATTATCTCTGTTCATTTTATGATTAATGCTTAACACGTATAGGAAAGCGTAATGATATGTAAGTTATTTAATAATTAAAAAAAATTCTCTAATTGAAATTATAAGTATTGCCAAAATCTATATTACTGTTACGGCTTGGTCCGGACAAAAACAGAAACATTTCAATTTTGTTCACATGTAAAGCTTAGATGAAATATTAAAATATGTATGTGGATTATCTACTCTAAAATAGAACGAGAAGTAAGTCTAAAATATATAAAGGCCGAGAGCATTTTGTGCATGTATTTTCAGACAAATTTATTTGTAGTCAGTCCCCTGGGCCTTTTTCGGTACTGTGCGAAATCGTTTCGCTGGCGCCTCGGTTTACATTACAATGGAAAGGGCCGTTAGATCAAAAAGCATTTTTTATGTGCCGAATATTCTATAACGTC
Organism: Antheraea assamensis; assembly: GCA_035772565.1. Taxonomy (NCBI): domain Eukaryota; kingdom Metazoa; phylum Arthropoda; class Insecta; order Lepidoptera; family Saturniidae; genus Antheraea; species Antheraea assamensis. Next base: position 1,636,524 of record JAQQSE010000191.1, on the reverse strand, counting down.
TATATCTTCGCCAAGTTACTACCGGAGTATTTCGATGTTTTCCGCTTGAAAGAATAAAACATTGCTTACGAATTGCGTTTTCGACATTTTGTTTATGTTCAGCATTAATTAATACATTTAAAAAAAATGTGTGGTTTTATGAAACCACGATGCAAGTGAAACTATTTTTTCGGATCATTGCATTAAACATATATGCATTTATCCGATAATTTTCGGAAAATTATTCCCGTTAGAGTATTCCAATCAGGTTTTTAATCTTAACTTAATAATTGGAAAATGGGTATGATAATAAATAGGAAATCAATAGTAACCAATATATCCAACTGTAAATTTTAATTTCAAAATGTTTATTAGAGTACGGAATGCATAATAAATAAAGTCATTCGGATGATAGACGCATGTAAAAAATTGAGCACAATATTTATTTCAATCATTTTGAATTGAGTAATGGACGCCGCCATATTGGCCTTGGCTGCTCTGCCGAGCGCCTATCACTTTACCTTGACTCCGCGGCCGGCTGTAATGCGACATACGATAGATGGCCTAAAAAAATTAAGGCGATATAATAGAAGTTTCATTTTAATAAACTAGCTGATTGATCCCGCTTCATTGGGCATTTAAAAAATGACAAAAGGTCAATCAAGTCCAAAAAGTAAATTACTTAGAACTGGTCATAATTCTATGCCTATACTTTAATTAATTGTAACGTGAATGAGCCTTAAAAGAAGTGTATTTTCATGATATATATATACACAGATATACTGTTCTCAAATCTATATAATTAAAATAAAAACATAAACTTTGTTCATTTGTAACAGACAATCTCTGGAACTATTGTATTCAGATTCTACAAATTATTTATCTGATAGAAACCTCCTTTCTTTCCGAGTAAGATATGTATTATTCTTACTAAATCTTATATTATAATTAAAATGAACGAAGATAATAAGCACTTAAATTTGACCTTTAACATATTCGATTAAAGCAGAAGGTAATAATATTGATTGTAAAACACTTAACATAACATTTTGTAGGTAGTAGAGCTACGTTGAAGCTATCAATGGTTTCAGCATGAATGGGTCGGCTCGCCCGGGGTAGTACCACCCGCTCACAGAAAACCGACGTGAAGTAACAGTCCTTGCACTGTTGCGTTTCGTTCGGTCAGTGAGAGCGCCGGAGGCCCACATATATTAAAAGGCCGGCAACGCACTTGCGACTCCCCTGGTGTTGCTGGTGTCTATGGACGGTGGTGATCACTTACCATCAGGTGATCCACCTGTTCGTTTGCCCCCTATAATATAAAAAAAATGAATTATGGGATACTCGAGTAAAATTTTAGCTTCCCATCAACGACATCGTTTATATTAATGAGCATTCGTTTTTGGAGTGATATATAATTGTATTTCTATCACATAATGATTGGTATTTTTCTTCACATAGTTATTAAAACTGTCCGAGAAAGAGAAACCGCAACGGAACGAGACACTCATTGCCTTTTAAAACCTTTTACGTCTACTCTATATTACTAATGAATCTTTAATCTAAACAAAGAAATACGTTACCGAAATGCGGAAGCAAGTACGTCGATACACTTTCAAATTTTACCACATTGAAAAACCCAAGGCTCCTTTATTTCTGAAAGTGTAAACAATGAATACCTTTCACAGTATATTTTTAAATAGTTCTTTCATAAATAGAGGTACAGAACTGTTCCGTGATTTTACTTTTGTGACAAATCAATGGCTTCTCATAAGCTATACAATCTATATTTAATATAAGTTACAGCTGAGAAATAATTCGTTAATAACTGAAATAAATTAATTCGGAAAATATCTTCGGGGATTCGTTGATAATTAATACGTTTGTTCCTACGTCATAATTTATAGTCATAGCGTAAACACTCAAGCGATTGTTTTTGAAGTTATACTTCTTTTGGCGCGTTAGGGAAAAATGTTGAGAGAAAATTTTTAGGAACCGTCATGAAAAACCGACATCCTGAAGTTACCTATAGTCACAATAAATGTCGCTAAACTTATTCAAAAAAGTTACCAACAAAGTAAAAATAAGGACGTCTACGTATGTTTGCGTGAGAACTGGCAATTATATTCACGATATTAATTTATTTCTATTGTTAGTGTTGTTTTTTCTACAAACGTAGAAAAAGGCGAAAGATAAAATTTTTTGAAAAGATTTTTATCTTGTTACGCCAAAGAAGTATAACTTCTAACGCGTCTACATAAGTACATACACACTTTTTTTAATTATTTATCGCTGTTTTATATTTACTCGCTTAGCTCTGAAAGTACTAGGCATATTTGACAAATTATTATTGTATTTTATATCTTATTAATTAAAAGAGATTATGGGTTATGTAAGATCACGCTACGATGTATAGACGAGGGGCAATTACCATACACAATGTAAAGCAGATACAAATCTAAGCGGTCGGAGGTGTGGCACTACGAGGGTTGTCGCGTGAATAGAACCGATCATTACCGAGAAGATACGAACTGTGAATACCTATGTCGGCAAACTCCCTACGTAACAGTCTTGACTTATACACGTTATATTTAAGCTCACGTAATTGTATTGATTGCAAATTAAACGTCGAAACACTACTAGGCAATTTAACATGCCCGAAGGCGTATCAATCGAAAATGTATAATTAACACATGTCGGTAATTGATATATAACATTATGTTGCAACAAAATTGTATCATTACATAAACGTATCTCATATAACCGATATCTAATAAACATTATATCCGGGCCCGATGAAAGACATGTCTATTTAGAAGTCATGTCTCTTGGAGCGCGCAATGCGTTTGACGTTACGTAACGAGAAGTCAATTTAGAATATATATCATTCCTTTAAACTTGTTTTAATTTTAATTAAGCATTGACATACGCTTATTAAGCCACGTTTGTTTACAATGTTAAATATGTATGTGTTATTTTGTGAATGAAAGTAGTTCAACTTACTTCCGTTACTTGTAATTCCGTAACCACGTGTAAATATATATATTTTTTTTTCAATATACGGAAATACATATTATTATATGTATTTGCATGTATTTCTTTTTAGTCGACGCAGTGGGAAAAAGTTATTTAAAGTATATAAAAATCCATTAAAATACTATTTAATAAAAAAATATACATTGCAATAAAAAATAGCATTAATAATAAAATTCAAGAACGACTAAAAAAAATTCAAAACGATTATGATAATTATTTACAAATAAAATTAATTTTTAATTACCGAAAAACAAATAAACTTATTAATAAAGTGTATTTAGAATAACTAAGAAAAAGAGTGTACAATATTAAAAATCAATACTTAAACTGAATTGTAAAAAATCTAAAATAAATACTTTTAATCCAATTATCAAAATAAATCTCAAAAATTTACCAGAAAAGCTGTTTTGAGGAGTAATAGTACTAAAAATGAGCAAAAGCAAAAAAAGTATATCTGTAATAATGTCTCGTGGTGCAGTGATAGTAAGCCCTACACTATCGAGTCGAGAGGTTAATTTAATCGCGAAACGTGTCATTATATATATATAGTGTATTATTTATTTGTGTTTATCAAAGTAGCATACAATTTGTTATATCGCATACTCATTTGTAATATTTATTACCATGCAGTATGTTAATTTACACTCATGTCCGTAACATACAACTCCGTGTCTTAGCGCATTCGAGATAATCAGTAAAACAAACAATACTTGAATAAATATAAAAAAACCGGTCTTACGACTATTTGTAGTCAATATCGATCTTTTAAATGATTACAGAATAATACTTCAATAGATTATAATCCGTAATATAGTGGCAGAATATTTTCTAATGCATGCCTGGCTAACTGCCAATTTCAAGCTGAAAATCTATCGCCAATTTCGTAGGTGTGTTCCGACTGCCACTCCTGTGTGCCGTTTCTTCTCTAGATTTTGCGCCATCTTGGGCCAGAACGTTAAACAAATATTATATTATTTTTTTTTAAATTATTAAAAAAAAATAACACTGTTAGGAAACTATCAGTAAGAATTTTTAGAATCCAATATATTTTTTTTTTATAATTAAAAATGAGACCACACCGTTCCTTTACTATACGACCATATAATTAATTAAACGGCTACTGAACAATTGAACACTATTTTTTTTTCAATCACTAGTCTTACAACACAACACATATTACCCCCATATATGTGTACATACCCACAAGTAGGTACACATAGTGATTAGGTTTTGCTTTTTTTTTACCCTTCTCGACCTTTTTTTTATTAACGTGGGGAAACCCATCATTGACACGCCGCCCTCTCGGGAGAGAGAATGGGTAGTGTGAGACTCTTACTCACTAAAAACCCCACGGTGTACCGACCGCCCCTTAGGTTGGAGCCACACGGGATCGTGCATTGCTATCACCATGTCGCCCCAGCGGTCAGCCCGGCGGAAGGCCGCCAAGCGTCGTCCTTATAGGGAGGCGATCTGGGCACACAACCAGTCGCCTCCCCTCGTCAACCGAACCAGTGCAATGGGGAGATGGGCCCGTTTTCGACCTGAATTAGTTTAGATTAACTTAGTTGTCAGACCCAGTCTACCTCCCTATATGGACGGAGCCCGGCGGCCAACTTCCGCCGGGCTCACTGCAGGGGCGACAAGGTGATAGCTTTGCACGGTCCCATGTCGCCCCAAGTAAAGCGGCGATCGGTACACCGTGGTAAAAAATTATCAGCTCCGAGATACATGTTTGAGTTCGTGATATATACATGCTTGGTACACATGCATATCTCACGAATTTCTATATATATCAATAGTTAGCTTAGTTTAACTTAATTAGATTCAGGATAAGAGGCAACAGGGCAAGCAGACGCGCATCGTGCGCCCTTGACCTAGTCGCCTATATAAAATCGGGTGAATGACTAAAGCGCTCTCCTTAGTAGTTAGTAGTCTGGTGAAGCTGCCCAGCAAAGAGTGTAGTTAGTTTAAAAAAAAACAACTGAACGTTAATCTATCAATTCTATTAATGTATTTAATTTTATTCATTCATTATTTTCTTCTGGAATATACGCTTTATATTATTTTATATGTGTTGACACACAACTATATAGTAGTATTGTAAGATAAGGATACGAATTTATGCATATATAACTGTTAACTACTATTTAAAACTTGTATTTATGTTAATTTATTCTACGAACTAGAGACGTGTTGTTTTTGAGGTGTTGTTGATTCTTTTTTTTTGTTACAGTTTCTCCTCACGTTATCAGAGTAAGTTATGATATTACTAATTCTTAAGACGAGTTATTGGCGGGATCTTGGCCTGTCATGTAATGGCTTTTATATTTTATTCATAATCTTGTGTTATTAGATTCTATATTTTGTAATATTGGTGGTGTGTTACGTAATATAGTTCGGTTATTATGCACAAGTGAAGTGGATGGGAAATAATACCAATACATGCATTCTGAGATGCCACCAAAACTCCATGGAAAGTTCTAACAAGGAAACCACCATCTTGTTAGAACATTATAATTATCACAAGACACTTACTTGGAACTTCCTACGTTTTAATAAACTTATATTATTTTGTAAACATTCTGCTATAATCCCTCTTGAAATAAAACATTGACACTGGCAAATGCTTCTGTGGTGCCAAAACAAGAAGAAGAAGAACTCTCAAGACTAGAATTTACAACTCGTAATAGATAATCTTGTACGTTGTTTTAGGCATTAGTATATACTAGTTTTTGTCCGTAGCGTCGCTCGCGTGAAACGCGTGAAAGCTAAAAAACTTGATAACTCAAAAATGGTTCAGTTTTGCATAATGCATATGGGGGATGAAAATTATCACAAATAGTCTGTTACCCTTAGCATCTCCTAACGGGAATACGTCGAATTACCAATAACCCTATATATTTTCTCAATTTCCTATAACTTAGCCACATTTAATGCTACTGTAACAGACCGAAGCGCAATTTGTAGACAAAAAAATACTCTTTGGAAGTCATTACAATTTATTGATATCAACTCACATATTTTAATATTTACAACTCAGCAAAAGCTAGTTTTATGAAATAGACTTGTATTTTGCATTTACCGATGAAGCGGTCAAGTTACAGGAAAAGCGGGGAGAGTAATTGTAATGGTACTTTGATTTTCTATAAGTAATCATGTGTATGAAAGAGATTCGATTAATATCTGAACAAACATCTATATATTCTTATATCAATTTAAACGTAAACATTAAATGTTTTACTTAATGTAATTAAATTTCTTTTTATCAATATGTCGCTAATTAATTCTTAAAAGACTTTACGTTTACGTTGATTTAAGAATATACAATTTTAATAACAGTATTTTAAGAAATAATTAGCCAAATAGTGATAAAAAGAAATTTAATTACATTATATAAAACATTCAATGTTCACGTTTACACTGATTGTTATTTTAAGGATTAATTAGCCAAATATAGATAAAAATAAATTTAATTACAGTAAATAAAACATCCAATATGTACAGTTTACTGATATAAAAAATATATACACAGATATTAATCGTATCGCTTTATACGTATGATTTCTTTTCAGGCAAATTAAAGCACTTTTATAATTACTCTCTACACTTTTCCTGTACCTTGACTACTTCACCGGTAAATGCGAAATACAAGAAGACTTATTTCTTAAAAAATTGACTTTAGTGTGTTACGTAAATCAAAATATATGGGTTGACGTTAATCAACTGTTTATACTTTCGAAGAGTCTCGTATTGTCTACAAATTGCAAACATAAAAGCCGAATACATGTTAATCTGTGGTCAAAAGTCGTTCTATGCAGAGATTTTTACCAAAAAATTTACATGTATATGTATTTAAATAAATCGAAAATTACTATATAATAATGTATTTACGTTCAGGGTAATACAACGAAATAACAATAAAATTATATTATATCAAAGCATATTCTTTGGTAAAAGAACTTCGGATCAATCTTTTTGGCCGCTCTGAATATAGCCGTAAAATCGAACTCACACACAACGTCGTCAAAGGTGAAATACAGAACAAACTTGATATATTACAGTGATCTAAAATTGGCATTTATTTATCTTTAAGCTATCTTGATGTTACACATATATTATAATACGTACCTATACCTAAATTTATGTTCTGCGCATCTAAATTCACGGCGGTCAAAAAGTTTGGCGCGGACTGTACTTTGAAACTTTGAATGAATTGCAACCGGTTGACAGTTTTGATATTACATTTATTACGAAATAAAAAGTTTATTATTAATTGGCGAAAGATGTCTAGGGTAGCTTGTGACCCAAGAATTCCGTTGAAACGCAAGGTGTATAAAATATAATAAAACCAGTCGTATTATATGGATCCTAGTGTTGGATTACGAAAAAGACAGATAAGAAAAGATTACATGTGGCAGTGAAGCGAATGTTATAATGTAACAGGACTGGATAATAATGAGTATATCAGAGGAAGTTTGAAAATAGCACCAATGACAGAGAAGTTGAGGAGTAATAGGTTAGCACTTAGCACTGTACGGGCATCGGTGTGGTCCGATGCCCTCGGTGTCGATAATGTGCGGGTGCTGCGTGCTGCGCAGGATATTGTGGCACTGAGGGCTATCAGAGGATACCGCACCGTATCCTCGGCGGCGGCCTTCACGCTCGCCAGCTTCCTGCCCTGGAAGCTGGAGGCGGGGGTTCTTGCCGCCGTGTACAAGTTCACGGCGGCAAGGAAACGTTTGGGGGAGCTTCCGGCTCCCAGGGAGATAGAGGAAAAGAGGCTAGAGGGGAGGGAGATCGCTATGGAGTGGTGGCGGCAGGATCTGGCGGACGCGCGGTACGGGCGGTATACGGTGGACGCCATCCGCCCGGTCCTGCCGCAGTGGCTTGAAAGGGAGTGGGGCTCTCTGACGTTCCGACTGGTGCAGGTGCTGACCGACCATGGCTGTTTTGGTTGGTACCTGCACCAGATCGCTCGCAGGGAGCCAACCGCCGCATGCCACGAGTGCGGCGCTGAGGAGGACACCGCGCAGCACACACTGTCTGAGTGTGCTGCGTGGGAGGTGCAGCGCCGCACTCTGGCTGCGGCGGTGGGAGGAAATCTGTCGCTGCCGAGTGGGGTTGCGGTTATGCTCGGCAGCGAAATGCCTGGACGGCGATGGCCTCTTTCTGCGAGGATGTAATCTCGCAGAAAGAGGCGGCAGAGATGGCCCGAGAGGCGGACCCTCTCAGCGGCCGTCTCCCCCAAAAGAGAGCCGGTGGAAAGAGGCGGCGATTTGTCCGCCTCCTTCCACCTCCGTAGCCCGACCTGAGGGGATAGGCCGGGGGCCCATCTCCTTATTGCACAGGTTCGGCGGACGAGGGGAGGTAGCTGGTCGTGTACGCAGTGTACCTCCCTATAAGGACGGAGCCCGTCGGCCATCTTTCGCCGGGCTGACCGCTGGGGGCGGCATGGTGATAGCTCAGCACGGTCCCATGCCGCCCCTACTGAAAGCGGTGGCCGGTACACCGTGGGGTTTTAGTCCGTGCGAGTCGGACATAACCCATTCTCTTCCCCGGGAGGATGGGTATCCATAATGGATTTCCCCACGTTAATAAAAAAAGAAAAAAGCACTAAGCATATTATGAGAAGAGATGAAAGTCATGTAACAAGAAAAGTTTTGACTTTGGAAGTGGACGGATATAGGTGTAGAGAAAGACCGATATGAATGATATGAATGGTTTGTGTGAAAAATGATATGTGTATAAAAGGTGTGAATACTGAGATGACATCTGACAGGGGAGAGTGGAAAAAGAAATCATGTTGTGCCGACCCTACTTAGATGGGATAAGGGTAAGATGATGATGAATGTAAAAGTTTAAAATAACTGACCGAATAAAATAAACCATATAAATAACACATGTTAATTAAAATATAAAACATGTCGATACCTCGTTTGTTAGTATTAGCAAACATTTATGTCATGAATTATTTATTGGAATAATCCATGGCTCGTGTTTCTTCGAAAACATATTGTCTCCCACGCGACATATTCAAGATTCCTGCTATGATATAATATCTCTCAGACCGCGAGTTTTGTCCGGGACGCAATCTTTTTATTATTACTTTTAGGTTTTTATTTATTACTGGAAATATTCTAAGAACTGTTGAAGCTATATCCTTATCAGACGTAAAGACCTTGCGCGGTGTGGGTACAGCTGTTATGCAGATGGGTTGGTATTATGAGAATTTTGTGTATATTCACGCTTGCAAACATATCTGGTGTTTTTTTTTGAATGTAAAGTAATGAATTTAACGAGAAATACGTTATAGGATGGTGTATTGTAATTCATTCTTACCGCTAATGTATGTTGTACATTTGAGAACTATATGGATTGAATGCCTTTAGATAAAATTACTGGTATCGGGACTTAAAAGAGATACATTAAATACATATTAATGTAAGTGAATTGGGTTCTTTTAGGTATTATAATTTCTTTCAGTAAATAAAACGGATAAGGTTCAGAAATATCTTTAAATACGTATGCCGTTCTTCAAGAACGTGCGCGCATGAAAATTCAAAAAAGTTTTATCGCAATTGAACGAATTACGTCAGAATGCATAGGGACAAACAAACAAATAATTTTTATCATGTAATGAGTATACATATATTAGAGTCCTTTTTTAAAACGACTATTTTGTTTTGGTCCCGAAGCAGAATTTTCTTGGAAATATGTAAAAAACTATATGCCTGAAAATTCGAACCTTTAATATTAATTCCTATATACTCTCCCAGAGCGTGAGATGACTTTTCATATAATATATAATAATATTTTTTTTTAACTTAGCGGCACTTTACGCTATCATATCGTTCGAACTCGAGAATCACTTAGAATTGATTGCTTTAAAATAGTGCCTTTAACGACTTAACTGTAACTCACACCGGTGAGTCAGTAGGTACAGGTCACTAAAGTAAAATTTTATAGACATTTCTTATTTTTCAATTTGTTGTAATTTTATTAAAGGGCTGAACCCACAAGAAAAATTTTAAGGAGACATTTGTAGGAAATTTAATTTTCTACAAAAAAGTATTACAAACCAATTCTCTAAGATCGTTATTACTCGAAATATTGAGGTTTTATTTATTTTGTCGCATAAAATTGTATTAGATTATTGAGACATATTAAGAAAAAAATTGATTATCTCTTCTTTATTACGAAACATTTTGTAGTTTTTTTTTATAAATTTTTAATTTTCGAGCTGCGAGTAAAGAAAATGATTATAATATTTTGCATAAATACAGTTACAGTAAATACACATTTCTGTTTCATATATGAAATAGAAATAAAATATGTATAAATCTAAAAAAAAAACAATTGGGGAATATATATAAGAGCATCAGTTCAGAACGGTTGCGCACACCTATTTGGTTTTTTTTTTTGGTGTGTTTGTAATTATCAGGACAAGATTTGTATAAAAGAAACTGTTAAAATAATCGTATCGATAAATTAAAAATTTTAGTTAAAAATGTCCATATAAAAGTGAGTGAGTAAGGGAGGTGTCACTGTAGGTGGTAGAGCTACACTGAAGCTATTACTGGTATCAACATGAATGGGTCGGCTCGTCCGGGGTAGTACCATCCTCTCACAGAAAACTGACGTGAAGTAACAGTGGTTGCGCTGTTGCGTTTCGTTCGGTCAGTGAGAGCGCCGGAGACCCACATATTTAAAAGGCCGGCAACGCACTTGCGACTCCCCTGGTGTTGCTAGTGTCTATGGACGGCGGTGATCACTTATCATCAGGTAACCCACCTGTTCGCTTGCCCCCTATAATATAAAGAAAAAAAAAGACAGAAGACGGGAGGAAATCTTTAACAATATTGCCAGAAATGAGAAATTGACGTGCAAATATTTATTTATTTCATAGTAGTACATACTGTGAACGGAAGATTTATTATCATTTTCTTTGATACTTCACCCGAGCGAAGCCGAGTCAAGCGGCTAGTTAAGGATAAAAATGGAGACGTTTAATTAACAACCCATAGCATGATGGAATAAATAACAATTTCTCTTGTTCCGATTGGACAGACCGACGGTTATAATATTTTACATGAACTCATTTGTAAAATTGCGTTCGAGACAGACGGAAGGCCGGTTAAACGAATAATGACCCGGTAAAGGATTCAGAGTTTTATAGTATAGTTGCTTTTAGCGTAGGACTACATACTTCACGCATCGTAAAATCTAATTTATTGCTTAGGTCGTTGTTAATTGAATAATATGTAGTTTTCGGTTTTTAGATCTATAGAAAGAAAACTCTTAGTAATTAATAAATTATTTATGTCAATTTGGACTCTATTATACGCCATGTTTTAAAACTTGGGGCATGATATCAATGAATCTGACTTAACGAAACTTTCCTTAATTGAGCATTATCAATAGTAGGTACCTACTATTGACTAATAAGCAAAACATTGTAAATGAAAGTCATCTCCAATTATGTGTCTCGCTAGAGTATAACAAAGGTTTAGAGAAGAATGCACAATTATTAATTATTTCTATTATAAAATTCTATACTTAAAGAGAAAAATAAATTAAGAACACCTTCCTTCTCTGTTTCTCAGCCGATTTTCTTTATTCTGTATTTATTCAGCAGCTATCGAAGTGCTTTAGTATTATTATCAATAAAAACAATTGGAGATAATTCGTTATCAGTATTGTACATTTGAAAGATAAGTTAAAATTATTATATATACTAGCTGTTGCCCGCAGCTCCGCATACGTTTTTTTATAATTGTAAATTACTTCTTATAAGATCAGCTATCTGTAAATGAAAATCCCACTAAAATAGGTTTTTTTTTTTTTTTTTTTATATTATAGGGGGCAAACGAACAGGTGTGTCACCTGATAGTAAGTGATCACCGCCGTCCATAGAGACTAGCAACACCAGGGGAGTCGCAAGTGCGTTGCCGGCCTTTTAATATATATGGGCCTCCGGCGCTCTCACTGACCGAACGAAACGCAACAGTGCAAGCACTGTTACTTCACGTCGGTTTTCTGTGAGAGGGTGGTACTACCCCGGGCGAGCCGACCCATTCATTCTGAAACCAGTAATATTTTCAGCGTAGCTCTACCACCTAGTAAAGTCCAATCGTTTTGGAGGTAGTACTACAGACGAAGCCACGGATGACAGCTAGTCTAAAATAAAATAGCCTATGTCACTCGCTGTAATTTTGACTATCCGTCGATGAAATTTTTGTCAAAATCGGTACAGCCGTTTCGGAGATTACCCGGAACAAACAGACAGACAGACAGACAACATTTTTTCATCAGTGTGTCATCAGTATTTTGTATACGTTCATCAATCATACAATCAGTAAAAAGTCGTTATTTTGATATTACATACAGACACTTCATTTTTATTAAATGTATGTATAGATAGATATAAACTTCGATCAGTGGATGGACACTAGTCTATGTAAAAAATATGCTAAGATAAATCAGATCAGTAACATATTCTCCGCTGTATCTCAGACAATTTTTCTTTATTTTTGTTCTGTTATTTTGTATCGAGAATTATGGTATCAATAAAAAAAAAATGGAAATAGTTTTTGTTTCATACCATGCATGAAGCGTTTGTTCACATCTCTACTCATTATACTTCGGACCCTTAGTCTATTAACCTAGAATATTTGTATAATACCCAAAACACATAATAATATTTATTCTATATTAATATATCTTATACCAATCACGTGAATAAAAGAAGTAGTGTGTACTTATGTACACACGTTAGAAGTTATACTTCTTTGACGTAACAAGATGAAAATCTTTTCAACAATTTTATCCTTCGTCCTTATTCAACGTTTGTAGAAAAAACGACACTAACAATAGAAAAAGTGTATTTAATACATGCATACATTTTTTTGAATAAATGTTGACTATAGCTAACTTCAGGGTGTCGGTTTTTCGTGACGGTGTGCGCGCGCATCGTAAAACTTTTTCTCTCATCATTTTTCCCTAACGCGCCAAAAGAAGTATAACTTCAAATCAACTTTGTACCCGTTATTATCATCGAATTTTGACCACTGAACGATCATTAGGAGGTAAAATTAAATTGGATTATTTACTGCAAAAATGCTATTATTTTTATGGTACATATTTAGCACATTTATATTTTACACTAACTGCGCGTAATACAATAATCAAACAGGAAGCGCATATACATATATCGCAATAACGCACGAAGAGATGTACCGAATACCTGTTTTCGTTTCCGGCTAATACGTATTTTTTGATACGACCGGATACATTTTATTAAGTATGTGAAAGACAATATTATTTTAATTAATTATTATATGAAATCTAAGACCCGTGTAATAATTTTTAACTCGTTGTAAACATATAATTATAATATACATATAAGTCATCAAAATAACGCGTTAAAAAAAAACTAGATACATAATCAAAGAATACTAACTATATTGTAATGATAATTAAAATTACTGGTTACACATTCTGAAGCAATAAAATTAAGTGTTCAGTAACAAGTCAAGACAGCTTCTATAATAACTGAGATACATTCATTCAATTTTTTTTATAGATATTAAAACTAATCAAAAGGGACACGTCGGATTGTATGCAATTGTAATTGTAAAGAGCCATTTTCAACTGAATGCTTCTATTTTTTTTTAAGCTTCTAAAAATAATCTTATGTATGTTATCCATAGAGACATAATCAGCGCGAATTCTACTGAAGCACTTCTATCGTCACCAGCGAGCGGCATCAAATCGGCATATGTGTCGATCTTATTATCCTCCCGCATACCGCAGACAATTAGGAGAGCTGCGTTTACGGCGATACGCCTTAAAGTTTCCCGCACGCGTAGAAGAAATACCCGACTTTTCGATTCTTCATAAACAGTGTACCGAATACCCGGTAATCGCTCAACATAAACACCCGACCCATTTAAAATGCAGTAGCTAAGATAAACGTTCAATAAACATAATTAATTTTTACTTGATTTTAGAAAAATACGAACGATAAAGTTTAAATTAAAAATTCCGATAATATCCGTACTTTTAATTTAAGATCGCGTGACTAACGCCTCATGAATGATGTACGGTAGTGATATGATGGTTCTTTTATAATGTAATTATGACAATATATATAATAAATTAATAGAGCGGATGCTGTGGTTATTTTATAGCTTAGATATTAGTCAACTCAATGCTATAAACGTAGCGATGGCAAAATAGTCATAGATCACGTTGTATGTTACAGATTCAATTTATTGTCACATTAATCTATACATATAAATAAAATTGGAGTGTCTGTTTGTAATATCGAAATAACGACTATTTACTGATTGTATATGAACGTATACATGATACCTGATAACAAAAATACAATTTTAAAAAATTTTGTCTGTCTGTCTGTATGTATGCTCCGGGTAATCTCCGAAACAGCTGGACCGATTTTGAGCAGAAATTTCACTGACGAATAGTTAAAATGACAGCGGGTGACATAGGCTACTTTATTTTAGACTAGCTGTCATCCATGGCTTCGTCTGTAGTACTATCTCCAAAACCGATTGGACCTATTTTAATGGGACTTTCACTGACAGATAGCTAACGTTATAAAAAGTAATTAAAGCTTTTTTATTTTGGACTAGCTTTTGCCCATGGTTTTGTTTGCAGTACTATCTCCAAAACGTTTGAACCATTTTTCACTGGAACATTCACTAACAGATAGCTGATTTTATAAGAAGTAATTCACAGTTATAAATAAACGCATGCGGAGCTGCGGGTAACAGCTAGTCTCTCAATATAATTTCTTAAATTGACCTGAATAAACCTATATATGGACGGACTACTTCGTGTATAACTAAATTTACAGTATAGAAAATGTAATAGTGTCAGAAGAAAGAGTTGAAAAAAAAAATGACTACCGAAAACCATTTTCAAATACGAAGTGAATATATCACGGCGAAATATTTCTTTGAATCATAAATAATTATAGGTTTTCTTTCTCTGACAAATATGAATGTCAGACCGCATGGCGAGGTGTTAGTTAGCCTTACCATTGAGCACAGAGAGATCGTCGGTTCAATTCTCACACATTTGCATTGTTATGTGATGTGCACAATTATCAGTTCCCTGTCTGGGTAGTACAAATATTTATATGTATGATATATCAAATGTTTATCTGCCAACGACGATACTTGCTTTTTAAATTAAATTATCTAGCAACAATTTAATAAAAATTAAAATGTTAAAAATGCAGTATTCATTTGTTCTGTATTTAAAAAAATATATAATACTTTGAACTATTTCACAGTAATTTGCTGAATTACGTAGAATTTGCTTTCTATTAATTAATTAATTAAAGTGTTTGAATACTTATTAACAATTTTTTTTAGTGTTATCAATGAACTGTAACTATTAATTATTTCTTCATTAATAGTTACACGAGATTTTCCTTGTTATATATATTTAATTGTATGTTTATTAACAATGCACGGGGCACGATAGACTACAATGACATATATTTAATGTATTTTATGGCCCATAAACATACGATATCGTAACATTTGGTATTATAACATATTTTAGTTGACCGATTCTGTGTCTATTTAAAGCAATGTCAATTCATTCTTGGACGTAAAATCACTTGTCCGCCTATCTACTTATTTGAATAACGATTGTAAATATTTGACAAACTTTAATCATAAATTAACGCCTTGTAACAAACGTGCGCACTGCGCGTAAAAATTATTACGTAATATGTAATATTATATGAAATTAGACAATCGATTTTTTTTTAAAAACCTTTTAAAGATATTAAATTGAATGTATACAAAAAAAAATTACTCACAAAACTAGTAACTTCATCTATTCGGGAATGCAGCGTGTCGAAGTTCTCATCGAGCACAAGATGATTCTTCAGTCTTATCGGTTGAGGAACTTTTATACGAAGATTCGGCTTCACTGATTTCTGATTACTCTCAACTCTCAAATCAACACTATCACCACTAAAGGGGCACGTCGCGGGAACGAAATGACCGTTGACCTGATCCATTTTCCCCGAGCTCTCCTTCACCGAACCCCGTGGATCCTTCATGCAACAAATTTGAAATAAATTTGACATTTGATAATCCTATCACAGGAATGGCGCTCGCGTGCGTGACGAACTGACTGACGGGACGGCGATCAGCGGCATAATATATATATATGCATACCGATGGAGATCCGGAGCAGAACTGACGCTTGACAGGCTGAAACGAGTCTGTTGTCTCGGCAACCGGCCGCTGGGCATTCTAAGCAGTGCCCGCAAAAAAAAATATCAACAATACGTCAGAAAGAGCGCGCCCGCGTGTGCAGCCGTCGCCGACGACTATCCAACGACTAGATGGCGGATATAATCACCTCAGATCAAGGTAACACGATTGTGGCGTAAGAGGCATTATCAGGCACTTGTGTACAATGACAGTGAGCGAGTAGAATCAGCGATTACCAAAACAGATAATGCGAGACAAAATATTTGATTACTTTTATAGTGTGTCGTAAATACGATCGTTTTTCTTATACGGCTTTAAGTTAATATTCATAAATATTTAATGTTTTCGTATACTTCATAATATTTATAACACTATAATATATTATAGTCTTAAATAGCTCTAAGATTACTGAAAAATAGCTTTATCCAATTTAAAAGGATCCCTGCACTCATTTCGCTATGTTTTTGAACATAAATAATTAACTACATTTAACAGGTAATAAACAATAGTTTATTTGACAAGGAAACATAAAGATAATAAACGTAATAATGCATCGAGAGTGCTAATGAGTATAGTTAATATTATCGTTGCTGGAAACAAAATACAAGCGTAAAAATAAATATCTTCGAGATGTGTACATAAGATATTTACCAAAGAATTGAAATGCTAGCGGAGTGTAACTTTACGACTTTACTCATAGTAACTAAGTACTAGAATTTACATATAATAATGTCTGTATAAAAATACGCTTCTATTAAGTACGTATTTCGTTATTAATGACAATAGAAATTATAGTAATTTATAACGTTATGTCCCTTCATGAATTCTCCTATTTTTTGGAATAGTAAAACACCAAATAACTTCTAACATTTATCTAGAAGACTTATGTAAATATTCTTATAATGTTTGTATATATCTTCATTTCTTTTTGTAATGTGAGGAGTATAAAATCGAAAAGGCGACGACAGTCCACTTTTGCAAAGATGTATTTTTAATACATAAACTGGTTTAAAAGAAATTTCATAGTCATTATTTATATATCCTCGACAGATTTCTCTCAACATTATTTTTGTTTTATGAGATCAATTAGTGCTAATTACATTATTAATAAAATGTCGAAATAAATAACACTTGTTTGATTTGTCTGAATGTCTTGGACTGTGGCGTCTTTGGTTTTAGAACTATATCCTAATTGTATTTTTCTGCTGTTGTATAATTGTTTGATACAATAAATATCTATAATTAAATCAACGTATGGTCTCTTCATATTAATCATTGAAATTTAAAGACTTAAATAGGTACGGTATCTGATCTCATCAACAAAATAACCTTTGTGTGTCTTCTATTAATTTTCGATCGAGCCATGAGATAAGTCACGTACCTCCAGGCGTTAGTTCAATTGTAAGGCAAACAGTAATGAGCACATAGTGTGAAAAAGCTTTTCGGATACATCCTTATGTTTTATTTATTTTAATTTTATAGTTATTGTATTTGTAGTTGTTCTCCTAGTATTGTGAAGGAATGAAAGAATCAAGGTCTATGAAATTTTCCTATTAACAAATTCTTATTACGCTTCGAACTTTCTCAAAGTGATATTTCTTATGGGAGGGCATTGAAATTCTGATCCGCAACCTTTTTGTTTGACGAAAAGTGGTGGGGGTAAACACTGTGTCGTGCAGAGTGTCGAAAACACCGGTTCTCGTTCGTTCACTGATGTTAAGTAACGTCAAGTGCTGTTAGTACTTGAATGGGGGGTGTCCGTCTGGGAACACCGCGTGACGTTGGCTTTTCGTTGTACTTTTTATAAAAAA
Source organism: Antheraea assamensis (assembly GCA_035772565.1). Lineage (NCBI taxonomy): Eukaryota > Metazoa > Arthropoda > Insecta > Lepidoptera > Saturniidae > Antheraea > Antheraea assamensis. The sequence continues at coordinate 1,618,439 of JAQQSE010000191.1, read as the reverse complement.
GTTTTCACTTTTGTTTCATACGGTTATAAGCACACACACACGCATAGATTCTTCTCTACTTTAGCAACAATCATTAATGGTGAATATTGTAGACTATTCGCTAATAATTATACACTTATTAAATACGAGTAACCGCCCGCTACTTCGCCTATGTTTCGTATTGAATTTGTGAAGAAGAATTTCTTCACTTTCTTACAATGTAACATTTATTTAGTTTGTAATTAGTTATTTTGACTTTAATGTTCATAGAATATAATTACCTCCAAAGATTAAGTTACTACGCACCGAAATCAACTAAGTCAATCAGGTATTAGGCTTCCATGACACAGACATTGCCTAATTTGGGGCCATAGTTAAAGCTAACATTTTATAAAGAATTTTATAAATAAAGAAATCTATATTTGTATGTATTTTTACTAATGATGACAACATACATTATTTACAAGTAACTTGGTTTATACAGCGCACACCGAGGATATTTCTCAGATGGCTAGATTTTTCACACTTACTTGATAGTTGTCGTTATATGTTCGCCAATTTATGGAATATCTTTATAACTCATATGTGTTATTTTAGTGTATAGGCTATATTGATAAGATTGATTGATTGATACGATGGTGACGTTTGAAAATGACGCCCCTCTCTGTGCATCCACCAAAACCCAATGTAATTATCTGTTTATAACTATGTTTTAAAAATATGAGTTATAATATGTTTGACGAAAAGACCAGATCGAGTTTCTTGCCGATTCTTCTCGATGACTTGCGCCTTCTCAGGACCTGAATAAAGTATTTTTGTTTTTTATTTTGGTCACTGTAGAGTTTCAACTGTATCCGTTTACAATATAACAAATATGGATGGACCATGCGTGCACATGGTTTCGCGCGCAATTTTTTTTTTTATTTGTTACTATATATTCTCGATATTTATATATTTTACCTGTTTATTTAACATGGTGGTAATGTTTTTCTTAAGCCTGTCTCGTTAGCTATCACTCGAATGTTGAATGTCTGTCGCGAAGCACCTGTTGATATGTTCCCGGTCGCTGCACTTGAGAGCCAGTCCACTTATGCGTTTAGCGTATTAACCTAAGGGGGTAAGCCACGACGTCATATAACATCAGCTTAGATTGTGATCAAAACTTTATAACCAATAAAGTTAAAAAAAATCTAAGTTACCTACCATCTCTATGGTCTATAGCGCCATCTAACTGCAAGTTATGCTATAATGAATATCATAAAAATATTATTGGCAATCGCTTAAATGTTTCTTAAATTTATCGACCCCAGAGATACCAACATTCATTTTAATATAGAGAGATGAGTATAAAACAACTAATTTTAACCTTTACTGACAGTTCTTCTCGTTTCTCAATGTTCAGAACATCACAAAATGTAACTCCCAAAACTATTTTATTAGACAGTAACTGGTACTCGCGACTTCAGGTGCGTTGTCCCTCGGTGTTGGAGCCCTCGAGTATGTTACTCGCGCGAATACAGTGACTCACGCTTGTTTTTCATTTACACGATCACCCCACACACTTGCACACCTAGGCACACAGTAGTGGGCTGGTTTTTTTTTTTTTGCCCTTTTCGGACTGAAATAGGTCACACAACATAGTAGTCAGATGTAAAATACACATATACATTCGTGAAACATGCATGGTCACACATGCATTTTTCACGAATTCATATATGTGTATGAAATGGATAGATAGCTTAGCTAGCTTAGTCCGATCGGGAAAGTCGGCGACAGCTCAAGCTGAGGTGCACCGAGTGCCCTTGAGGTGATCGCCTAAAACAAATCGGGTGAGTGCCCTAAGCGTCCCCCTTAGTAGTCCGGTGGAACTGTAAAGACCTTATTGGCTAGCAGTGTAGGTCAGTTCGAGAAAAAAAAAAAAAAAAAACTTCAGGTGCGTTCTCCTTCGCAAGCGCACCACTCCTTTGTCCCACTATTCTACGGAAAGAAAACTCACATTCGCATTAATAATATTAGGTTTAGGTTAGGATTATTTGAAGAATTTAAACATGAATTTTAATAATAATGACACATTTTATACGTTTACAAAGATATGTGTGCGATATACTCGTATTAAATCGATGTTTAAAAGTATGACGGGAAACCGATAACAATTTGTCATAAAATGATGTAAATTTCTCGGTATTATTGAGAGCATTCAACTATAAATAATTTGTATTTATTATATTAAACGTATAAGGTAACTCCCACAAAGTTTTAAAAAGGATAATGTATTTACCAGCTTCAGTATAATGACGTGACTAATTTTTTTTTTTTTATCATTTATAGATAAACGTTTTGAGCACAATCTCATCTGATATTAAATGATGATGTGGTCTAAGATGGTAAGTCACGCTTAACCTAGAAGGAGTCTGGCTCTCAAGTGCAGCTGCCGGAACACACCATTAGGTGCTTGGTGACTGATTTTCAACTTAAGGGTGGTAGCTAACCAGACGGACTCAGAAAAAGCCCTACCATCAGGCTACCGTTTCATCACGACAATTTCCTTCACCAAAAGCTCCGACTCAGTTGCCGGGATTCGAACATACACGTCCTTCGACGCTGTGTCCGAACACACTACCAACTGAGCCATCATCGCAATATCTGCTAAATGGAATGTGCAAAATTGTACTGTAATTTATTTTCATTATTAATATGATAAGTTTAAGGTTATGATAATTACCTGTAATTTTTTAATAAAATAATACAATTACCGAAGTCGGTGAGTAAATATTATCCTGCCATAAACCTTAATAAATCACGAACATGTACATAGATTAAATAGAAATGTATTACTGGGTATCGACAAGTAAAAAAATAAACAGAGTTATATTGTTTTTATGTGAAAAACCTAACAATAAATAATTTAAAGAAATGTCAACAACAGCGGCATCCATCGTGGCCAACTATAGCTAAGAACCATCTACGTCTGTGGTTGTCAAACTGCGGACCCTGGGCAGTATGTAACTATCTGCCGCTGTATTTAGTAAGACTGGAAGATGAAGTAAAACGAGTGAACAGGAATATGTTTAAAAATAAAAACGGTTATAATACTACCCTTTATTGATACACGTACGACTACTTCGATAATGCTTCGTATGTTGCTAGCTTGTATAAAAATATCGATTAGGTTAGTTGACAACTTTACCCAATAATTCCAGGACACAATTTCTCTAAAATATATTATATTTTAGCCCTGAAACAAAGACGAAAATTAAATATTTAGCTGCTTCAAAATTTATTAACAGTTAGCCAATTGAAGCAAGTTGGCAGATTGCTCCACTTATCCACGGTAATAAAACGCATAATGCTGAATGCGTAGTGTTTATAAAGAACATAGTTTGTCAAAAGTTTAATAATTTTCTATTAAATTAAAATATTCTGATATTTATTTTAGACTAGCGGCCCGCTCCGGCTTCGCACGGGTATAAAATATATAGTTCTATATCGTTCATTGAAAAAATGATTAAAATCGATCCAGTAGTTTTGATTTATTCATTATTGACCATGCCCATACGCGTTAAATTTGGAGTAACCTCAAAAATAACAGTATTTCTCCACTATCTAATTTATGTTATTATACATATAAACCTTCCTCTTCAATCACTCTATCTATTTAAAAAAAACCGCATCAAAATCCGTTGCGTAGTTTTAAAGATTTAAGCATACACAGGGATATAGGGACAGAGAAAGCGACTTTGTTTTATACTATGTAGTGATACAGACAAAGTATTACATTGCATTACACATTACATGATCGTATTGTAAAGCGAAGATTTGATCTCAATTTTTTAAATGATGATGTGGTTTACGATGGTAGTTACACTAAACCTAGAGGGAGACTGGCTCTCAAGTGCAGATGCATGAGGAAACTTGAAACTGAGAAGCGTATCTGGAGAAATATAAAACTGTGAATTTCTCGGGGTTTGAAATCGCCCATACCTTGTGGGCTGGGGTGGTGATTATACCGATACCTTCTTTCAGGAACAGGACTATGACCTTGCAGTGGGTCTCTTAGAAACTGATATGATGAACAGTAAAATCACCAATCAAAAGCATGATTTTATTTCAACCAAATTCTTTTATTAAGTACTAGTTTTATTCATGAAAATTCTAAAGCTTGACTAATTCATATTGTCAAAACAATGCATATATCATTCAAGAACCATATCAAAAAAAGCTTAAAAAGAATTTACATATATTTTTTCGTGACTAAGCCACTTCAACGATATGAATACAGAACACTCGATCAGCTATATGGAAATAACTTGTATTCCTTATCGTACATTGTTATGATAAATTCACAAAGGAAAGCAATTTTATCAGAGTGGACTCTATAGCGTTTAGATTGAATGCAATAAACTGAATCGCTAGACAAATAGTGCAATGTACTAAGAGAACTTCGACGTAATAATATGTCCTTCGCTATAACTCATAACTCTGTTACCATAAATAACAGTTTAATAATCATAGAAGAGAGATATTTAGAACCGTACATACCATTATTATGTCATTTGAAAAAAGAAGACTTTGAATAGAGTTTTACTTTACGATTGTCTTTTGTTTTTTTTTTGGCTATCTCTTAAATTCTTTGATACGCAGTTTATGAGATTCAGCAGGACTAAGTTGTTTAAAAATGTTTTTTTGGTCAAACTCTTCTAGTAGATTATTACTGGCATTCTCGAATAGGCATATTACAAGTTTCTTGCGATCATTTCAACGTAGTAACAAAATGGTGGCCATCTTGTTAGAGATCTTTCCAAGGAGTTTTTGTGGCAAGTAAGAATCCACGTTTTGTAGCATTATTTCTCATCCACTTCACTTGTGCACAATAACCAAACTACATTATAAAAACGCCACCAACATTACAAAATATAGAGCCAAATAACATGAAATATAAAATTCTCTACGATATTCCAAGATCCCGCCAAAAACTATTTATCAAATTTAACATGATTTCTGTTTTCTTGGCATAAAAACAAATGTTATTATTAAGTGAAGGGAACTTCATTCCATAAGTTTGACAGATAATGCCGGATCTCAGCATTGCTCAGGTGTCTAAAGTTGTAACTTTAATTGAAAATTGTTACACTTACAATGAAGTAAGTCATGTCAACCGATACCGGCAAACTGAAGAGTATACAAGACGTGAAGGACAAGATCGCAAAGGAGTGACAACAGAGAATGATGACAGATTTATTGTAAGGAGTATCCTCAGAAACTGCACTTCAACTTCTTCCGCGGTACGAAAAAACCTGCAGGAATTTCGACAAGTGGCAGTTAGCACCAAAACGATTAGTAGAATACTTAAGGCGACTGGGGTATAGTGGTATACTTGCCCGCTACCGGCTCTTTGCTCACCGCAGAAGCTCGGTCTAACTATGCTTGTTCGTACCGGCATTAAGATGATGACGCTTGGGGAAAAAAAAGTACTAATTCTAGTTTTATTTTATAAGTTGTAATTTATTTTTTCGTGTTGCGTATAAGTTTTTGTGTTCAAAAGTTATTATTTAATTAATTAATTCTATACAACGAATTTTAAAAGTCTATATATATTGTACAAATCAATCTGTTTCAATATTAATTTGCCCCTTTTTTACTGCGTTCTTCTAAATATGTCCATGAGTGTATATTACAAATGAAGGTAATACTTTATTCAAATAAGAAATAACAGAAATATACTATTTATTCTTTATAGTTTATTTATATAACATGTCCCAAGCAAAATGTGGGTCAAGAATAACATTAAGAGAGAAAGCAAACCATGTGGTATGGCACGGGGCCATCAGAAGTCAGAGGCGAGCTGGCCGCACGACGATACAAGGGTTAATACCGAACGGGCCATCCAGCAGTCGGAGGCGAGCTTACCGCACGATGAGACAAGGACTATTGCCGAACTGTGAATACCTATGTCAGCGAGGTACCATTACCTCATTTTTTTTTTCATCTAACTTCGTTGTTGGTACACCAAAGATTTCAAAATCAAATGGTAGTGAAACTCCTTAGTAACAGTGCATGCAAGTATGTTAATAAGCAAACCAAATTATATTTCCTAAATATGCTTAAACCGACACAAGAACTTAAATAGAAGAACGAACTTTCGTCAAATCTCAAATAGCGTGGGAAGAGATTATTAGTTTGTTACATAATTACATCAAGATATCATTAGACCTGCCATACAGTTGGACCGTTTGGAAATCATTTTTTCTCTATATATTATCATCAAATGTATATGAAAGTCATTGCAGCCATATACATGCAATCACTGGGCCACCGTCGATTCAAACGCACGTTTATCGTTTGTTGTTAATTTAGGTCTGGTCAACAACAGCCTGCGGTTTCGTACTGTTATACGAGTATTTAAAAATACTTTTTTTTTAAAGAAAAGATTTATTATACGTGATATATATATATATTTATTATTTCACACAAGTGCACATATAATTAATTATAATATATTAATTAACACTAATTAATATGAGGATTACGAATGTCACGGACCGAGTTTGAGAAAGAACTGATGGGTGGTGTCGAGGATCGTCAGAGGATTGACAAAAGTGCTGACGATAAATACTAGGAAAGGTGCTAGGTAGGAAAGGGTATGGTTTTATGGTGTTAGAGAAAGGTCGGCATATTTGAGTACATGGTTCGGGTATAACTGTACGAGTTAATTAGATTTTAATAATTAATAACAGTAGCTTTTAGCCAGTAAAAGGATTTTTAAAATCCGACTAATACTTCCTGAGACAAGAGTTAGAGTTAATACGCGTTTTTTTTAATATATAATATAGGAGGCAAACGAACAGGGGGGTCACCTGATGTTAAGTGATCATCGCCGTCCATAGACACTAGCAACACCAGGGGAGTCGCAAGTGCGTGGCCGGTCTTTTAAATATGTGGGCCTCCGGCGCTCTCACTGGCCGAACGAAACGCAACAGTGCAACCACTGTTACTTCACGTCGGCTTTCTGTGAAAGGGTGGTACCACCCCGGGCGAGCCGACCCATTCATGCTGAAACCAGTAATAGCTTCAGCGTAGCTCTACCTCCTAAAAAAGTGTTTTAAGGTATCAAAATTTTTTCTCAGTTCCCACTTCATTACTAGACAGGGGGTTTCTTGTCATAATTCTCGGTATGCGGGAATACCGTTTGACTAATCAATAACAAGTTCAAACAAACATGACTTTCATTTTAGTCATACAACTGACCACATAATACGTCGTGACCCAATAAAATTTACCTATACACAGGTATATAAGAAAGGTAATTCTATGAGATTAAAGCGACCAGCTATCCGAAGTTTATATTATAAACGACCTTAGTATTTTGAATTTTTGACTATGACTAGCATGACATTTTATTTAATTATAGATGACTAGCGGCCCGCTCCGGCTTCGCACGGGTATAAAATATATAGCCTATGTCATTCACTGAAAAAATCATTAAAATCGATCCAGTAGTTTTGATTTATTCATTACTACCCGTGGCCCGCACGCGTTAAATTTGGAGTAACCTCAAAAATAACAGTATTTCTCCACTATTTAATTTATGTGATTGTACACATATAAACCTTCCTCTTCAATCACTCTATCTATTTAAAAAACCGCATCAAAATCCGTTGCGTAGTTTTAAAGATTTAAGCATACATAGAGATATAGGGACGGGGAAAGCGACTTTGTTTTATACTACTCGTATGTAGTGAAGAACTATTTAGGTTTGTTTATTCATTCATATTTAGTTTGACGTCAAGCTCTTTGATTGACATTTTCTATTAAAGTTGATAAGAATCACGATTTAAATCAATGTCAGTAACAACTGACCCATTTCCTCCTTTTATTCTGTGAACGTATTTATTACTATCTAAATGTCGTATGTTACTTGATCACAGGAAAGTTATGACGTGGTTTAAGTGTAACAGAGCGTTGTAACGCTTCCGACGTGTATTCATCAATTCCTTAACTATGTCATGCTTAGTTTCTTAGAAGTCGGGGCTTAACATTACGCACAAACGACTACGTTCGTATCGGCACATATACGAAATTTATGCTTAAGTTGGGTAAACACCTAAGATATATAATATTTTAGTGTGACGTCTGTGAATTAAAAAAAAGAAGTTATGCAGTCGGTTTTTGTTTAATACATTCTACCGAGAAACGAATCTATAGAAACTAACAAAGTAATTTATACCATCCGTTTACTAGTTAGGTTATGTGACTATTACTAAATACTGGAATGTTATTTAAAAATGGCGTCGGGGACGAGGTAATTTAATAAACGATTTTATTATTATAATTGTAACATAACAATCACCTCACTGTGATATTTTATAAGTATGTTAACAAAATATTCGTAATCATTATGTATCGTTTAGGACATGTTTTTTTTTTATTATTAGCACAGTTACATAAATTTGTGTCGTATAATTTCACCCTTGTGATTATTATCTTGCATAGCGTCGATTATCACATGATCTGCTAAATATAACATTCAGTGATATTAAACCGGTTTCTGCTCGCCCGTTCTTTAATGTAGATTGGACCTAACCTTTGGGATCAGTGCTTTTATAAAGATAAAAGGTACCCCTTGTCCTTTTCTGTACCCCAGATAACGTATATGCAAAATTCCTTCATAATCAGTTCAGTAGTTAAAGCGTGAAAGCGTAACAAAGACAAAACGATGTGCAAGTTATATCTGAAATGCTAATTTTAAGATGAATAATGGTAAACAATATATTAAGTTATAATATATATTTATAATAAAAGATGCACGCGTGTGTGTGTGAATACGTATGAGTGAGCTTATGAGTGTCAGTTGCATATTATTAACGAGGATTGAAAATCTTTGATAATTTTTCTTTTAAAAGCTGCATTGTTGTCAAGGAATATGTGTAAATGTGTACATCTATTCAATACTGAGTTCGCGTAAGATCCGAGGTATGAAATATCTGTTCTACTTTACTCGTATGTCCTTTTTTGGACCTCTGACAAGCAGTGTGCAAAATTACATGGTTATCGGTTAGCGCAAAAGCGTAAAAAACAAAGGCACTTTCGTATTTATAATGTTAGTTCGATTAGGATTTATGTCGAGTGCTTTGTCATGGCATTGGTACTCGACCACGGTACACTAGAAGCAACATACGTCAAAACAGCATACTCAGGAGTTTTGTATTCCGGAATCACCTGGTATCTCCAGTACCTTAGTGGGGTGGTAGAAATTTGAACCCGACTGAATTGCAACTACCAAAAAAATTGTGAGAAACCAGCCACTAGTGACTCTCTTTTAGTCTCAGAATACACATGCCTGTAAATGGCGTACCAGGTGCCGGTTACTGGCAGTCCGTGTAGCCGCGATACACATGCCAGTAGATAGCATACCAGTTTCTAAAATCAAGCTTCTTTATGATAGTGACGTGCTCCAAATGGCGTCCCTACTTCCCCGCGTAAACGCGCTGCTATTTTCTGGTATGCTTTGTCCTGGCACGCGAGCTACGGGCAAATTCTCGATGCAAATGCCGATAGCTTGTTCTTAGCAGTAACTGGGACGCTTTTGTGCGAGTAATAAGTGTATTCTGGTACTTAGGATATCCTGTTCTGAATTAGCCAATGTATAGCATACCAGTTTCTAGAACCAAGCTTCGTCATGATAGTGACGTGCTACAAATGGCGTCCCCGCGTAAACGCGTTGCTATTTTCTGGTATGCTTTGTACTGGCACGCGAGCTACGGGCAAATTCTCGATGCAAATGCCGATAGCTTGTTCTTAGCAGTAACTGGGACGCTTTTGTGCGAGTAATAAGTGTATTCTGGTACTTAGGATATCCTGTTCTGAATTAGCCAATGTATAGCATACCAGTTTCTAGAACCAAGCTTCGTCATGATAGTGACGTGCTACAAATGGCGTCCCTACTTCCCCGCGTAAACGCGTTGCTATTTTCTGGTATGCTTTGTACTGGCACGCGAGCTACGGGAAAATTCTCAATGCAAATGCCGATAGCTTGTTCTTAGCAGTAACTGGGACGCTTTTGTGCGAGTAATAAGTGTATTCTGGTACTTAGGATATCCTGTTCTGAATTAGCCAATGTATAGCATACCAGTTTCTAGAACCAAGCTTCGTCATGATAGTGACGTGCTACAAATGGCGTCCCTACTTCCCCGCGTAAACGCGCTGCTATTTTCTGGTATGCTTTGTACTGGCACGCGAGCTACGGGAAAATTCTCGATGCAAATGCCGATAGCTTGTTCTTAGCAGTAACTGGGACGCTTTTGTGCGAGTAATAAGTGTATTCTGGTACATAGGATATCTTGTTCTGAATTAGCCAATGTATAGCATACCAGGTTTCTAGAACCAAGCTTCTTCATGATAGTGACGTGCTACAAATGGCGTCCCTACTTCCCCGCGTAAACGCGCTGCTAATTTCTGGTATGCTTTGTACTGGCACGCAAGCTACGGGCAAATTTTCGATGCAAATGCCGATAGCTTGTTCTTAGCAGTAACTGGGACGCTTTTGTGCGAGTAACAAGCATGTGTATTCTGGCACTTAGGCTATCGTATTCTGAATTAGCCAATGTAAAGTAACCAACATGATATACAACGGGCAATGTATTTGTAAATCTCTCAAGTGTTGTCGTTGTTGTTGTATAATTTTGAAGACCCTACAAGAGTCTTATAGCTTTGAAGGGGCTTGAAAGCTATAAAATACATAGATATTACCAGGCGAATAATTTAATAACCATTGTATTAAGGAACATTGAATGATAAACAGGTTTTCTTTGAAGATGAATAAAATACATTATTTATTTTTCCGAATACGAAGGAATTTTATTTGACCAATAACAGACAAATATTTTCGTAAATCGCTTATTCCATATTCATTATTTGAAATTTAAATTTTAAACAGTTCTCGTTTTATGATGAAATTGTAGCTTATTATAGTATAAGTATATTTCGCGTGATATGAATTCCATAATATACATATTAAATTCTATAATTTCATAAATGTGCATTAGAGATATGATGGAATTTTTGGTAATAGGTAAATATTTAATTACAAATCTTTTTAAAATATAACAATTATAATATTATGCATGATATCTTAGTATAGTAGATAGTAAGTGACACGATTATTTATCTATATTAAATTCTTTTAATAGAATAATACATGAATAGTAATAGAAAATATGATTACATTTCTTAAGACTAAAAGAATCACAAAGTCGACATTCACACGCATATTAAAATTTGATATACAATATGTTTTGAATATAATATTTAATTGTATAAGTTAAAAATTGATATATTGAAAATTCTATATTATAGAAACGAATAACATTATCTTTTTTTATTTATTTGGATATAGTTTCAAAATTCTACAGCAATACCATTCATGGATAAAGCTAACTTATAAATCGAATTTATCCCAAAAAACCAGTTCTAATATCATCATTACATTACCTATCTAGTATAATAATAATTTAATAATAATTATATATAAATTATAAAATACAAACTCTAAAATTTGATTGCATAACCAAAATAAATAACCAAATAAAACTTTGGTTTCAAATAATACGTATCATTTTATAACGATTTTACAAGAACACTTAAAGATAAATAATTTATTTACAAAAATGTAGTAGGTAAGTACCATAATCTGTACATTTGGCAACAATAAATATTAAAAGTTCAATAATTATAATAATAGTAATGTTTTTATATTTCCGTAGCTATATCATTGAAGAAAAAAAATTTAGATATAAATTGATGTATAAATAATGCTTAAATATGAATATAAGTAATTTAAAGTAAATAAGCGAATCTTAATCATTATTTTAAACTAATAGTATAACATACACTAAAGTATTATTACGAATAAATGGACAATACTTTTATATTTACGTTATTTAGAAATAATTACAATTGTTCAACATTAAATTGGTTATAAGTTAGAATAGAGGAATAGTGTTTTTTTTTTTCTATAATCTTAAAAGCTATCAAAAGAAGTTACGATTGAAATGCCCTTTGTGCGTATTATAACCTCACCCTGAACAATAAACTCTTAGCAGAATCCAAACATGTATTTAGAAAAATCATATGACTGGCTTGAAAATATTGATATATCGATATACATATGAAAAAGTGATAATGCAATTAAATTTAGATAATTAGTTTTTAACAAAATTTTGTAACAATTTACAAATCTTTTGAGTCTTATCGAATTTGCTCATCAAAAACATTTTTTTTAAACGATTACTGGATATAAGTCTTTTGAGCCTTGAACCACCACATTATGGATCAAATGTTGTATGGATCACGTACGTTTTTTCTAAATATGTTATTAATTTATGACGTTCCCACATGCAGGTATTTTTTTTATTTTCAATGTAGAATATGACTTTTTATACCATAAGAATTTGACTCTTCGTTTTACCTAAATTAAAGAGATATTTTTATTTCGAAACGAAATAAAACGAGGACAAACTTTTAAATTTTGAGCGCAAAAGCTTCCATTATATAATTATATCAACATTTTCACGCCATGACAAAGAAATAATACTAACATCAAATGGAATGTATATTATCGATGAATAAAGTCGAATATTCAAATAAGTATTTATTTACATTCAATTCAAAATTCGCAAGCACAACCTACAATGCACCATCTCCATTTAATAAATAAATACATGACACCTCAATCCAAAATAACTAATTGACTTCTGAAACGTGTCAGAGACTGTATTCCAGGTAGGTGCAAAGAATATTCTATAATGCATTTTTAACGCTGACGATAGTAGCAAAATACAAATTATATCGTTTTGATTTATAAATATTACGTCAATATATAGGAAAAAATTGGAATCGTTTCAAGTTAAGCGTTACAAGACATGCCGGTTGGCTAGGTGTGTGAATTTGGATGGAAACGTGACGATCGGCGTCAGGGCTGCGACGCGACGCGGTTTCTGCGAGCTGACTCACGGGAAGCGCTGTGAACTTCAGCCGTTCGGAGAGTGATACCAAAGATGTCTTCATGGTATCGGTTCTCCTCCTTGGGTTTACCAAAGTACAATACATAATTAAGGATGATTAAACCAATGTATGCAATAATAGCTCCAATAAATATATATTATGTTGAATGCCAAACATTATCTCCCTACAATTGTTTATTACTAGCTGATACCCGCACCTACATTTGCAATATATTTTATGTACACAAAAAAAAACATAAACTGGAGTGAAAAAATATTCTTTGCTTATAAAATTTCCGTTTGTTTCTCCTTTCCTGCGTATACGCACGATACTCCTTATCCCCCTTTTCTCCACGGTAAGGAAATACACATCTTTGAATGCGCAGTGTTTATAAAAATAGTAGTTTCTTAAACATGAATAATTATATGTTAACTGAAGATATCGTGACAGTTTTTTAGATAAGAAATAAAGAAGTAAAACTAAAGAAGTTGATGAAAATCAGTATAGTAGTTTAGTGATGCGCGTACGGCAGCAGGACTTTATCATGGTATTTATATAGAAGAATATTAAAACATTTTATATTAAATTATATATTCAACCTACCTATTGAACTTATCAAGCTATTTATAAAACCACTAAACGTACCTTCAGCATGAACATGAAATTCTGTACTTGTTCGTCCGTCATATTTCCGTGTTTTTTCACAATCCCTTTTAATTTTTGGTGGACATCTTCAGCCATTTTACAGTCACCGCAAACATAGAAGTGAGCACCTTTGTTTATTAGGAGATCATGGATTTCTGCACCTTCTTTCTCTGCTAGCTCTTGGACGTATAACTTTAATGATAAACAAACAATTAACATATAAGAAACTCAAAATATTATATATAACCAATTATTTTAAGTCACCATTCGGTACATACTTTCGGAATATTTTTCTCTCTAGATAAAGCGAGAAATACTTTCGAGAGAACTCCTTCTTTGAGTGCCTGTTCTTTTTCTTCTCGATACAAGTCCATTGTTTTCGTACGGCATCCGAAGAACAGCCAAACAGAGCCAGCATTCTGGCGAGTACGAGAATTGAGCAGAGCTCTACGATGATGCCAGAAACCACGGAACGGAGCAATGCCTGTACCCGGACCGATGAGGATTAGAGGAACTGAGAGATCTTGTGGCAAATGGAAGTTTGGTGCACTGCAACGATAAAACATTTATGAAACAACCCTTTGCAAAAGAAAATTTAACAACAATTCTAGAATATCACAATTTTACCTTCGAATGAAAAGATTAACCTCATCTCCAGGCTTACGGTCCATAAGATAATTTGAGCAAACACCATAATGTACAGGTCCTTCGCCATCTAATAAACAGTGATGTCATTAATTTTATATGAAGAGCACAATGAAAAACATTCTATAATTAATAACGATAATATTAGGTATCTCACCTACAACATAATTCGAAGCTTCTATTAAAAATAGATCATATTGTAAACGTTTCAGTGGAATTCAACGTAACGTATGTGGGAATAAGCAATAATAAACTATGACTATGAGACATTAATGCATTACACTGTTTATGTGGAATGCTAAAAGTGTATTGTAGCTACTAACCTTGAGTTCTATACGTAACTACGGCGACGGTCAGGTGTAAACGTTTCGGGTGAGCAATTGGCGATGACGATATTGAATAAAATCTTGGTTGTAAGGGTGATAACAGTGCAGCAAGTAATGAAGCACTGGGTCTTGCTGAACGAAACTGTTCAAGCACTTCTGGTAATGTTGGGAAATGAAAGTGACGCCAATCTTCATAAGCTCCTGGATCCTACATTTAAAAGATACATTTTTGAACGTAATATCACAAATATTATTTACATACATACCATTGAATTTCGAAACTGGCAATGGCTTAATAATAATCCCATTCAGAATGAAATGGGCTAACACTGTGGCTTACTTCAAATTAATTTGTGTTAAGCTCAGAATATTTTATAGAACGGTAACCTCTTTAATCATTACTACTAATTGATCTGAATTATTGATCTAATCATTTCACGTCCATAAAGCTTAATTTAGGACAAAAAGAAGTTCTGAGTCAGGTTGCTGGGCTAACATGCGGAGTGCTACCGTCCCCCCTTGTCGTCCTGCTATGGCAGCAGACGGTACACCGCGAGGTTTTAATCGGTACGATTTCCCAACGTCAAAAAAAAGTACAAAAAGGAGTAATCTTTACCGTTGCTAATAAATTAAGCTGTTTCCTTTCCTCTTCATCTTCACAAGTTGTAGCCAAGTACTGTAGTAAAATTGTTGTTGGTGGAGTCGTTATATCCAAAAATCGTGTAAACAACTCACGTACGCTTAATATAGGAAGTCTTTCATGTGGCTCCCAGGATTTAACCGGACCTAAATTGATTTAATTTTAATATTGATACTTTATATGTTTAAAATGTATACAGTATTATTAATTGATTGAAACTAACCACTTGAAGTGTGCGTTTCTTTCATTAGTTGAAGCTGCATTGGCTCATCGTAATCATCGATGTCTTTCATTCTTAAAAGAAGACTGTCTACTAGGTCTTTCCGATTAGAGGCAATTATTCCAACATGATCTCCTGGATTATATTTTATTTCCTCCTGTGAAATATGACTTATTTGAATTGCAATATTTTACGTACAAGAAGACTATTAAATTAAATCCTATACCGGTAACGGCCAATGCAGTTTATTTGTTTATAGTTTCTTGTTAGTTACGGAAAATTGTTTATATTTAAGTCTTTACATCACTTTAACTTTAACTAACAACTAAGTTAAGACTTATTACTATATCTATCTATATACCTATTCCACGTCATACTCTAAAATGGACAGGTAAAAAAAAAGAATATCAATTTTTATGTACCCTCCTTCTTTCACTCATTTTATTATGATCCTTCCTATATTATAGTATAGTAAATAAATAAAATAACGTATATTTACCTTCGGTTCTAAATCAATAAATATTGTTGATCTTTCAGCTGAAGCATCCCCTAAATCTATATTAGCCTTAACAACACAGGTGGTAAACTGTTTGTTTAAAGCCTTCTGTAAAGCTGCATGTAAGGTGAGTGGACGACATCCAGCGCTAGCAAAACGAACAGTTTCCTCGCTAAGTGCCACAGTACCGAGCGCTCTCTTGGCCTCTTGTAACGTTTCATCATCATCAAGGCAGAAAGTTTCACACGCGACCTATTAAATATGTATAAATTCTATTGTTGATATTTTTAATAATCACGATTTTCTTTGGAAACCTTATACATTATTGTATATTTAAAATATATCGTTGAAGAATAAAACTGAATGTAATCTAATGACATTATATATTAGCAGATATAACAATGGAATTAAGTCATTCGACATGGTCATCAATTAGTTATATGTAGTTTCCAAGAACACTTACGTTGAAGACGCCAGAGGCCCACTTCCGAAAGGCTTGGTCTTGACCGCACATTTCGTCACCGGTGGCAAGGTCATGAATTCGTTCTCCACCGAGGTCACCCAACAACTTATCGACATACTTCCCAAAGTTACAGAAATTCGGATACGCGCTCGATCCGAGAGCGAATACTGCAAAGCGGACGTTACTCAACTGGCCCGAAACTGTCGATAGATGTGGCATCCGTGGTGCTACCTACAATATTGATTTCATTTTGTTTAGTCACCTGTTATATAATATGAATTATTTAAACTATCATTATGTTATCTACCTTTCAATGATTCTAAACGATTTAATTTTTTGGAGCTACCTGCGGAATATCTTTGTAAGTCACTATTCGCCTTTATAAATGACTTTGGTGTCAACATTTGATTTCTGGAAAAAAATAAAATAGACAATCAGCATTAAATAAAATATTAATTTATAATAAAAACTTATTTTAGATTACGAACTACTCTTACCCAGTAGCATCATCACCCACTTGATCAGTATATAAAATTTCACAAAGATGTTCACCGAATGCCTAAAATGAAATTAAAAAAATTGACATATTTTACTTCTATTGATTATACTTCACTGAGAAATAATAATTACTTACAACACCATTCTCAGGAGGATCTCCATTTCCGAAGGTGGAAGTCACGACTAGCAGTAGAGCTTCATGCTCAATAGATGTAATATCGTAATCCGCCATACAATGTACCTACAAGAAAGTCCCTTGTATTTTCTGAATTACAGAACAACACTTCTATCCAAATTTAGATATCATATTTCAGTTGTAATACAGACCTGAGCATTAAAAGCATGTCCAAATATGACTCCTAGTTCCTTGGCGTATTGTTCAGATTTGCCAGTTTCGGTTGCATATAAAACGGTCGCTTTGATTCTCCTTGAAAGGGCCCGACCGAACAGTTTGGACGTGAATTTGACGGCTCGAGCTATTTGTTTGAAATGGAACTTTCTGTTTATAGGTCTCTTGCCAGTGATTGGCTTAGATTTCTGCCACTGATGCGTCTTCCACGCTGGTTCCTGATCGAATTTAAACAATATTTTTATTGTCAATTAAGTTTGCTGCATTTTAACGATTATGGTTCAGCTACATTTCCCCTTTATGTTAAGCACGAATTCTTCACACATTACGTAAATGTTTATTCTCTCTTGTACAGGTAATTATGGAATTTCATTACGAATTTAATACATGCTCTATCGTGAAAGCAACTACATATTTTAGGCATACACAAACGATAATTTCATTAAGCCTACTAACAAGTGTATATAGCTCTCAAAGACAACTGTCGGAACATACCAATAGTGTTTCGTGGCAGATAAAGTGAAATAAAATAAACATAATGTATTTGATAATAACCTGGTATTCGTAAGAAGGTCTTAAGTAGTAGAGCGCCATTTCTTGATGAAAAACTGGGGTGATGGACGACGACATTGGTGGCACAATCCAAATCCAATCGGCTGGACATCCCGACCTATATTTATACAAACATTCTGACTACAATTATGACTGAAGAAACATTTATCCCGAGTAAGCTACAAAATTAGAAAAGGAACACATATATGTCTAAAACGAAGAAATCATTAATAACTGTTGTAGAAGTATACAACTTCGTTTAGTCTGTAATTGTCATACAAAATTTGACGTTCCTTCTAATATAGGAATTGAAATATTAAAAATCTCGCCTTAGTGAGTTACCATGAGTCAAAACAAACATCTGTATATAATTTTAAGTACACAGGATAGTTGTAAAATAATAACATATTTAGCAAAAGAGCGGTATGGTTTTGTCATGGCACTAGCGACTCGCCCTGGCTAGGCATGAATGAGCTCTACTAATGTGTTATCGTAAATCGTAATCGTTTTGGCAATTTAGTGTATCTATCAAAATTAAAGACGCATCACAAGTATCTTCACATAAACAGCATTTTTTAAAGTTGTTTATTTTTTTAATTTATGATATTTTCCAAGATATCGATTATCATATGAAAGGCAACTTTGATCTAAATTAAATGCGCAACTTATTTAAATTATTTAATGTAATAAGGATTAATTGTATATTGGTCAAAATAGCGTCGCAAATAACCGATTATTTTTTAATAATATACAAAAGATAAAAATGGTTGCTGTAGTTTTTATCCTTATTAAATAGATATGCCATCCCAGACTTTCTTGTATTTCAAAGTGTCTTACAACATTTAACTGGTGTTAGCCACAGTCTTTTCACTTATTAGGAATATTTTCTTATGGCATATATATCTAGATGGCGCTGTTATATAATTTTGGGTCCTTTGTTATTTCGTCTCGACTCACAACATTTTGGTGACTAGACGTAAAAAGTGCACTCTAGTCTTATGTAATTGAACTAAATATATATATAGTTCTAAATTTTTTTATATATGATCATATTGTAATCATAAACATATATGATTAAAAGCTTGTATACAACCTACGCAATACCGCTCTATACATACATTGATATATACGTCTATAGCTCGCAGTTATTAGTTCTGACTTGTAACTCTAGGGGCACAGATTTGCAACATCGAGTGATATCTTTACTTAGCTAAGGTACTCTGTGATGTTAGCGATGTAAGCGCTCGAAAAATATTTTTACGACTTGATAACAGCAAATCCGCCTTTCTCTAATCTATATAAATTGAATATGCATGAATCATACACAAAGACCTTTTGGAAGAAATTCTCTAAATTATAGTGCTAACTGTATCAAAATCTATTGCGTAGTTTGGAAGAAATAAGGGAGCATGCAGATGCGAAAAGCAACTATGTTTTATACTTTTTGTTTATTCTACCTATAATATAATAATGAATCGCTGAATGTGTTGCTAAGCGCAAATCTCGAGAGCAGTTAAACCGATTTAGGTAATTCTTTTTTTAGAATATTTCTTGAAGTACGAAGATGCTTCTTACGAAGAGAAAAATGTAAAAAAATTGCCTGTAAAAGTCTAAAAACAACACTTTTCTATACCTTTATACAAAAGATTCGTAATAATACTTAAAATTCAATTTAAACTCTAATACCATACCATAAAGTTTAAGTGTTAGTGGAGAGGTTCTGGGAAGGCAAAAAAATATTAATGTCAATATTTATACGATGGTAACATTTAACATTATATAGCGTACCCGAATAGCAGATTAAGTATTAAAAAAAATTAAAGAATCGACTGTTAGGCGGTACGAAGTTCGCCGGGTCAGCTAGTATATAATAAAATAAACAATACAGAAAGTTAAGTATCATTTATTTTAATATATAAGTAATAAATACTGAATAATAAACACTGTTATTTTACATATATTGATATTTCCGTTTCATTAATAGTGGAGTATCATCAATGAAATTGTATTTATTGACACAATTCATTTAAATATAATTAATTAATAACTTTGTGGTCGATATATCATCTTGTTTTAATAAGGAATCCAAGTTAATTTACAATATTTCTGTACAAATTTTCAACATAACCTACATTCCAATATTGACTTATCCTTATAATAATGAATTGGTCGTTTTGAATATATTATTTACCATATGAATGACGATAACATTGAAATGTATGGATTTCTTCTCTTGAAAATAAATATATTATTTATTTTAACTTATAAAAATAAGGAAAACATTTATAGATTGATATATAATATATATGACTCAGGTATTATTTCAATTCTAAAATAACAGGTTATTCCCAAGGTTTTTGATTAAGGAGGATGAATGAATAGGTAAACAATCAAATACAAGTAATTATTCAGAAGCCTTCATATTTTTTATCAATTATTAATTAAATTTAATTTTTCCTCGTCAAAACATTACTCACACATACAATAAAATCTAAATTTATTTATTTTTAATGTATGCCTTGTTGTAACAAAGCAAGCAAATGTAATGTAAATAATAGTACATTCAGAGAACAGAAATGTATTATTAATGTAAATAATGTATAACCCTATCCTTGAACAACGAAATCACCTAGTCCGGTGAAACTGTCGCGGCCTTAACAAGCCAACAGTGTAGTCAGCCCGAAAAAAAAAAACAACGAAACCATAGGTTCGTTCTCAATGTCTCAAAATTTTAAAAGCATATTTGTTACTTGTGTAATAAGAACCAAATAACCCGATAAGATTATCTGCCGTTTTAATATTAAAATAATATATAATAGCTTTATGATTGTCGTTAAGTCAAATATTTCCAACATTATAGACAAATGAAAATACAAAATGTAAACAATAAAAGTTAAATAATAATTAAGAGAATTCTCACAGTCGCTAAGACGATAAAAGTCCAGATGGCGAATTGTGATTTCAGTTAATTAATTTTTGCTTATGGCAAAGTAATACTGTTTAACTTTTGCCACTGGGTCAATTACATCATCTGGCATGAGTGCGTAACGAATGGAACAAACCGAAGAATATAAAAAAAACCTGTAAAGGGTCTTTTACTTTTATATTGCCATAGTTTATTTTTATTAATTAAATACATTATAGACAAAGAATAATAAACATTATATTTGTGACAAAATTGTCAAATATTACAAAAACCTTTTATAAATTCAATTTTATAACTCTTTCCCAAAATTCATACTTTTTCAATATTAAAGCCATAAAAAAGATTAAGATATTTTTAAGGTTATCTATTAAGATTATTATAATTTTTAAGATTAAGTAATTTTATATATTAAGATTCACAAGAACACATTAACAATAGTTTCTTAGTCTCATAATTATCTCATATCGTTGATAATTACGTACACGCAATAAAACCTACGCATACATAACTAAAAATTAGTTAAGTATACTGTTCATTAAATAAGGTGTACTACTACTAACTATAATAAATCGATAGCTAAGTAGAAACACGAGCCGATATTCAAACTCATTCGTTAAACAATGTCAGCAACTCGAAGTAACTACATCGCGACAATCGGACGCAAATATTCCTTACATAAACTGTTATGGTGGGTGACGTCACACGTACAGTATATACTACGTTTAGTCTATCAGTGAAACCGCAAACCCAAACAATCACACGATGTTAGATCATAATGTTTACGTATCCTTCCCGACATATGTTCACACTAACAAAGATAAGCGATACCGACACCGTGGGGAATAATGTTATAACTGACGATTCGTCATCTAATTGAGGAAAATTCAATTCACGTATTCAATGGAAGCGCGTTATTTTACGATGTTTTTTTTTCAACACTGTTCTTTTTTTTTTTAAAATTTACTCTTCTACTTTTCGTTACACATTTATCTATGCGATTAAATCATAATAGTAACTAGTTCCTTCATATAATTTACAAAAAAAAACAGTTTTTGTTTTATGCAATGTTGAACAAAATTTTCCAGAGGCCTAGAGCGGGAAACAAAATAAGGCATCTAGACTCTCCAGATATTTATGTGTTTGTAATACAAATAATGCTTGATAATAGATAAGTATTTTGCATAACTATAAGAGGTCTGACTATGGAATACCTATTATTTACGAACACAATTTTAATCTTATTTAGAAAATTATTAAAATAGTCTAGCCTTCGTTCTTTCTCCTCCTCTCTTATGCTGCTGATAGTTTAATTAGCAGTTTTTAAACTAGTATTATAATTGTAATTGTATACGGGCTAAAAGTTAATAGTAAAGATACCAACCACTTGTAAATGTTTTTATAGGTTAATCTCGGAGTACACAGTGCTGCTTTTTTTATTTTTTTTGTGTAACAATTACAATGTACTAAGTGTTTGTAAATCACTTCTTTAAGAAAAAGTTGCTTATAAAGTTTGCTTAAGAGAAATTGAAAATAAACAAATATTTTAACGCGTATCCTTTTTTCTATTTTGAATACGTTATGTTCAAAACTACTACTATACTATACTATACTAACTGTAATTATAATTAATGCCACGTATATTAAAACCAAACATTAACTTGAAATAATAATTACCAAATGTTTAAAATGACGTTTATACCGTTTTAGCAATCGGTGTCAAAATATTTTGTTATCGCTTGTAAAAATAAGCTGGAAGGTCCGTCCGATGACAGTTTAATGATATAGACACAAGTCTGTTCATAATTAGACTATTGGATTCTCAACACTAAACACTTTTTGCGTTAACGTGATGCCCTTGATTTATATAACTTGCACGTTTTTGGTCTGAAAAGACGTATAAATAAAAAGCAAGTAGTAATTGAAATATCAAAAGAAGTAGATAACTTTATGACTTTGATTAATGTTGAACCATACTATACAACATTTTATATGAAAAATTCTTTAGATTTACTAACTGATAACTCACGGTCGTGTCTACAAACGTTTTATTTTACTTACGAGTTCATTAAATTTAACCTACCCTCACAGACATATAGACGTCTATATAAAAAAAAAATAGATAATACAATCTATAATATAAAAATGAATCGCTGAATGTGTTGCTAAGGCGCAAATCTCGAGAACAGCTGAACCGATTTCGCTAATTCTTGTTTTTAGAATATTCCTTGAAGTACGAGGATGGATCTTACGGAGAGAAAAATTAAAAAAATTACCTGAAAAAGTCTTAAAATGACACTGTTTTATACTCCCATAGAAATGATTCGTAATAATACTTAAAACTCAATTTGAACTTTAATACCATATTATAAAGCTTAAATGTTAGTGGAGAGGTTCCGGGAAGGCAAAACAATTGAGTGACACGTTAGTATCGTAAAAATATGAATGCCAATATTTATAGGATAGCAGAATAAGAATTAAAAAATCGTCTGTTAGGCGTTACGAAGTTCGCCGGGGTCAGCTAGTTTCTAATAAAATTATAGGAGGGTAATGCAACTGATATGAAATTCCATTAGAAATACGGTTAAAAATACACACATCGCTTAAAACAACAGAAGCCGTAGGTATCTTATCAATTGGAAAAAAAATATATGGTAATATTAGTGTAGTGATATACTAAAGAACTAACTAGTAATTTAGAATATTTAAAGATGTATATAATTAAAAGATCTGCGATATTCTACATGTTTTAGCTACAAAGTCGTCGATTATTACATGCTAATTATAAATAACTAGCCGCGTCATTGCTTCGCATTCGTTTGTTATTGTTTATTCTTTTTTATATATTATAGAGGGGCAAACGAACATGTGGGTCATCTGATGACAAGTGATCACCGCCGTCTATAGACACTAGCAACACCAGGGGAGTCGCAAGTGCGTTGCCGGCCTTTTAAATATATGGGCCTCCGGTGCTCTCACTGGCCGAACGAAACGCAACAGCGCAACCACTGTTACTTCACGTCGGTTTTCTGTGAGAGGGTGGTACTACTCCGGGCGAGCCGACCCATTCATGCTGAAACCGAGTAATAGCTTCAGCGTAGCTCTACCACCTACCATATATTACCATATATGGTAATGTGGGAATATATACCATATTCGCTCGCATTAATGTAGTAAAAGATTTTTCTCTATCCGTCAAGAGCAATACTTTTTTTTCTGGGTGTAAATTACCCTATGTCTTTTTATATAACCCTGGTAATATGTATGGAAAATTGTATGATGATCGGTTCATCTTTTAAAGCGTAACAAACATACAAACACCCAAACACATTTATATCAAATTTATATTAGCGAGGATTATAAACAAAAAAAACACTTTAAGTGTGTGAGTGAGACTAAATATTTATCGCATGATCTTTTTCACACATTAATATGTAAGGTTTTATAAGTAATTCGTTACTAAATTACTATGTTTATTTGATTACCTATTTTACATCCCGGATCCGGATTTCCCCAACATTATAAGATCATTTATTCTATTCGAACTATATAAAAACCTGTTTTGTACGTTTTATAAGATCTATCAGGATATAAATTTAGACTTTCTTTTTTTATTAGAACGTTTGATTAACTTGATTATAAATTATATTATATACTAGGACAAGTCTGCAGCTTCACGTGCGTCGACAAAACATAAGACATAAATTATCGCCGATTCACCTATTGCACCTATTGCAGAGGATTTCAAATTCTTTCAGTTAAAGGCGCAGGTACAAGTTTCACTTTTTTTTATTTTTTTTTATATTATAGGGGGCAAACGAACAGGTGAGTCACCTGAGGGTAAGTGATTACCGCCGTCTATAGACACTAGCAACACCAAAGGAGTCGCAAGTGCGTTGCCGGCCTTTTAAATATGTGGGCCTCCGGCGCTCTCACTGACCGAAGGAAATGCAACAGTGCAACCACTGTTACTTCACGTCGGTTTTCTGTGACATTTAACAATTGATCTCTATGTCAGTTTTCCTAAGAACATATAGAAATGGAAGCAAATCTTTAGTCAATTCTCAAATCATCCTTGATTAAGTCTCTCTGAGAATCATTTAATTTGTTTGTAATTTTATTTGTCTCTTTCTTCAAAAATTAACTTACTACAATACAATTTGTAACGTCCCTGTTTAGTGCCTAAGGTTCTATCTCCTAAGTTAAGCGTGGTACAGCTACGGAACCCATTCCTCAGTGTGAAGATTACCTAATATTTTTTCAATCATTAAGTACTTATGTTCAGAGTCTGAAACCTTTCTTTCTAACCGGATGTCTCTAATAAAACGAATTATTTAAAACTAGATTATTTTTACTAGTCCTTACACTAGGGATAATTAATATTCGAATTTATAATAACAATTATACAATGCTAATATCAGTTTTTTTTATTACGATTTCACGCCGTAAATACTCATCAATAATTATGAACTTTGCATACACGTTGTCAGGACCTACAGAAAAATAACATACACTACCTTTTATCTGGAAAAAATGTTGTTTGCAAGCTATATATCAAATCAATGTGGATTTTCGGACATGTGTGAGGCGAATAATATAAAACTTGGAGGATAACATTTATAATCGACTAGCGGCCCGCTCCGGCTTCGCACGGGTATAAAATATATAGCCTATGCCATTCACTGAAAAAATGATTAAAATCGATCCGGTAGTTTTGATTTATTAATTATTGGTCGAGGCCCGCACACATTATTTTGATAAATCTCGTAGGGTTCAGCCTGCGTTTGTTGCAATCTAAGCGGAAAAATGTAATTAATTACGACATCACATTAAAAACCTCAAAAATAACAGTATTTCTCCACTATTTAATGGATGTTATTATGCATATAAACCTTCCTCTTCAATCATTCTATCTATTAAAAAAACCGCATCAAAATCCGTTGCGTAGTTTTAAAGATTTAAGCATACATAGGGATATAGGGACAGAGAAAGCGAGTTTGTTTTATACTATATAGTGATAGGCATTTTCATTACAGTTAAAGAAATCTACTCACCGGAGTCTGTTTTCATTATCCAAATGCTTTATGAAGCTTTCCGAAGCGGTGTGATGATCCACAATAGTAGCGTTGTGCTGCTGGAAGCTGTGGAGCACAGCGACGTTGACCTCAACGAGAGCCTTGTCCTTCCACAAGTTAACCGGCGTCCGTGTATCCAAGCCCATCTTCTGCGCTACTTTCTGTTATAGCAATTGTACATACACAATCTATTAAATTATGCGTTGTTTTTTTTTTCGAAATGTCTACACTGTTGACCTGGCAAGGCCTCTACAGTTTCACCGGACTACTAAGAGGAGCGCTTAAAAGGCACTCACCCGTTTTTATATAGGTGACCGGCACATGTGCGCACGGTGCGCCTGGGCTTACACTGTCACCAAATATCCCGAGTCTAACTAAGCTAAATTATACGTTATGGAATCCTGTCTGTACTTAACTATAAACTGATAGAGTTATATAGTTATTCACACTATTTACAGTGTTAATATGAGATAAATAATTTTACAAAACACAAGTCCTACCAGGTTTAGAAGTTGACGCTTACAGTCCTTGTAAACCTTTTTGGCCGCTTTGAATATAGCCATAATAAGTCTGGGCTTGCGCGTAATATAGTTAAGAGTTTAATTTAAAACAAATTTAAATTATTATTATAAAGATCTAAAGGATAAAGGATCTAAACAATTTTTTTTTTCTTCTTGCCATCGACGTATCGAAACCTTTTATGGAAATCTCTGTTCGTTAACAATCCTTACATCCTATAATCTACAATATTTGCACAGATCTTGGCAAAAAAACCTTTAATAGAATTTAGGTTTTAAGGATTAAGGAATTATCGTCGAATCTCATCTACTGTATCACTACTAGTTTTATTTAGTACGTTGGAATATTTTTAAGTGTTTATTTATATACATGACACTGGAAAATCCGCTTGGTCATTTTAAGTACTGGCGGTAATTTATTTAACTACTTGACGCTATACGTAGAACTAATTTGTTTACATATTCATGTAATGTAATAATAATAGGTACTATATATTCAGCATAAAATATAACTAAAGACATACTCTTTCTAACATTCTTTATTGAAATAAATTCCTTAGTAATTAATCTCTTTTAACGATTTTAAATTGCCTGTATTAAATTTTATCATTACTGCTTAACCTATATAGAAAAGCGTAATAATATGTACTCTAGATAATGTTACGAAAATTCCTGTGGTTGCTAGTAAAAGCGCCAATAAAGTCGATTCAGCCCCTTCAGTCCTTAACTCTGACAAAAATAGATAAGATAATGTAATATAAATTTACTTCCGTTTTTTTTTTAACTGACTAACGCAATTGGTCTGTTGGGCCCTCACAGCTTCACCGGACTAACAGGGCGAGCACTGGTGGCGCTCAGCCACTTGGAAACAAGCTCAAGGGTGCCAAAGTGGCCGAACCCCGGCTTGGGCTGTTGCCTTGGATACAACAACACGAATCTTACTGCTAAGCGACACTAGCTAAGGAAATAAGAATTAGTGAGACACACGTATGTACCAGCTGCAGTACAGTGGTAAGCAGTGTGTGCTTCACGAACTCAAACAAGAATTTGGATCTGTCAACTTGGCTAAACTAAACTAACGAAAGTCTAAAAATAAGGAACGAATATAAAACCATTTTGCCGTATGTGTACCTAATTGTGTGTATGTGCACGTATGTGGGCGTACACACACTCTGTTTTGAGCGCCGGAGGGGTACCCATTCGTTGCCGTTATTTTATCGGGAGGATCTGAGAAGATATTTCGTGGCCATCTTTTATATCGTTGGACGTCCGGTATTAATTCACTTCTGTGAAGAGTGATTAAATGTTACCAGTTTAAATGAAGTCACTCACCTCCAACATATTAAGCCTGTTCGTGTCACAAAAGTTCCGGCAACCGATTTCAGTACTCATGTACCAGCCGTTGAAAGCGTTCGCGGTAAATTCAATACCGCCGCAGTCGAAACGCATGCTAGAAACAGCAGGCAATGCGTACCAACGGAGTTCCAACTCTTCAAACCAATCGTGGCTGTAAACAAAACTTTAACTGTAACTTGATGTATGGTATGGGGTTTTTAAATGAAAACTTATTTAGACTAATTCACAGTATTGGAAAGTCAACCGTTACGCTCGGGTCGGTGACGCTGAATCGAATTTACTCGGCTCCACTAAGCAACACGTGCGCTGAAGTCGATGATGCGCTCAATCGGGTACACTCGGCTCAAATCGTCATCAATCACGTTTACTGTCTGACAATAAATGCATCGTTCCAATAATTAATTATAACAATAAAATAATATAATGCATATTTTGTATATAATATACTATAATGGATATAATGGATATAGTATTTAAAGTGGATATATTGTACGTATTTAAATATTACTATTAATTATTTACATTGATAAATCTGCAAGCACTTTAATATACATAAATTTATTTAAAAGTTTTCACTTCCATCGTGTGGTCATAAATACACCTCCTCCTTTATCTTTTTTCAGACTGGATGACGCACAAAAAAGGTCTAATCTTAGATTATTTTTTTTCATAGCACGACGAAGTGACCGTTCTGTACCTGATGGTAAGTACAGTACAATCTAGAAACAACGGCGATATTATGATGCAATTTCATATTAACGATATTAATAAAAAAAGAAAACAATATACGCATATGACAATTCTATACCATTCATAATATCACTAGAAGTATAGAACTAGAGCATAAAAATATTCGTGTATCCAATACCGAGGTAATTTATAATATACTGGCACCTATTAACATTGTCAATGGCGATCATTACGCACCTAAAGATTTACGGGCAATAAACACAGATTGGAGAGATCACTGGGCCAAGCTTTTACGATAAGCAATCGAGCCTGAACGGACTCGTGCTCGCCTATTTGAGGCCTTTTACCTTCGGCCGGCATAAATGCATTCCCAGACTCTTTTTATGTCAACATAAATCCGTGATGGAAAGCGATACGAACGACGTGTTGCGCGTACGTGCCCGTGTAATACATAGTTTGACGTCGTAAATCTCTGACCTTATCTCCGCCTTTTTGTTGCTAAAGAACAATCTCGAGATTTATTGGTGAATCAGGGAAGTTTTCCCATTCTTTCCCCTGTGTATAGGAACTTGTCTCGGCATGTTCGGATACTGACACGATTAGCATTTTCACTTGTTATGTCTTAAATAATATTATAAATACGAAAATGAGTTTGTTTATTTCTTTGATACATCTTCACGCCTTAACTACTCAACTGATTATCAAGATATTTTGCATATCTACACATTGTCAGGACTTCAGAAATTAATCCAGAAGAAAATGTACCGTGTCCGAGGGATAGATCATATTTACATCAATACGAGCGAAACGACGGACAAAAGCTAGTGTTATAATATCTCTTAAAATACATACATCCTAGTGTGTGAATCAATTTAAAACAAAGTCTTCTAGAAACAATTTTGTTCAATATAATAATAACTCGACATAATTATTAATTAATGTAAAAGAAGACAAATTTATATGTGTATTAATTATATATATAAAAATGGATATTAGTAACATATCTGAGATTAATAATGTCCATTACCGTTTCCGTCCGATCATCATAAAATTTGGTACACCGCATTGTTCTTTCCCCGACAGGATTTCTATTACATAAATTTTACATTTTACATATCGTGCCACTAGATGGCGCTAACAGCACATCCCATAAACCGATTAAACCGATCGCCGTAACAATTAGTATGTGTCGCACGAAGAACTATGACGCAATATCAATTTTGTCAAACTCAACTATTGCTAACAAAGAATTGTTATTACAAGAAATAAATATAAAAACACAGGAAAGCCGCGGAATGAAATAGTATACTTTAAATACAAACATATATTTTTGGAGATATTACGAGCTTTATCCTTCTTAATACTTATCTGTATATTTGTAGATATTATGAAATTTTCAAGTTTATAGTGTAATATAAAATGTACACTATTTCGGCTTAAGTTCTAAATAGTTGTAATTTAATAACTTAATAGCTATACGAGAACAGAACCGCTCGTTAGCTTATGAAGTTTGTAAC
Organism: Antheraea assamensis; assembly: GCA_035772565.1. Classification (NCBI taxonomy): domain Eukaryota; kingdom Metazoa; phylum Arthropoda; class Insecta; order Lepidoptera; family Saturniidae; genus Antheraea; species Antheraea assamensis. The sequence continues at coordinate 1,588,548 of JAQQSE010000191.1, read as the reverse complement.
TTTCAACTTTTGCAATACTGTAGATTATAAGTTATGAACATTCATCGTACTTAGTCTTCGAGTATAGCCATGCATTATACAATATTATTATGCAGCGCCTACAGTAAGTCACTGATATACCATAGGTTTGTAACTTTGCTAATAAAAGATACGTTATAAGCGCTATTATTTCAATAAAATGAATCTATTTATTTATACTTTTAGAATTCTGCATAAACAAGACTATTTAAATGTTCCGACAGTATTTACAGCTAACATATATTATTGTAATAAGCCAATGAATATGGTACACAATCGAAATAAGAATGCAAAAAAAAAAATTACAACACAATAGCTGTGGATATATTTATAATTAACTAGTAGGCCCGACGGACGTCGTCCTGCCCAATTAAAAAATATATACTATGCCCATGAAACGCTTAAAGCGGCTTGACTTTTTCCGATTCTTTCAACAATTATCATTATATTTCAACCAGTTTACAAAAAAACCTTGACAAGTAATATAACTAAACCTTCCCCGTGAATTACTATATTCTCTATTGTTGAAGACCGCGTTACAATCCGTTCAATAGGTTTTGAGTTTATCGCGAACATCTAGACAAACAGACAGACAGACGCGGCGGACGACGTTGTTTTATAATATGTATTGATTGATAATAATAAAAGATAGAATATATTAATGTACGTAATACTGCTTGAAGAAATAAAGATGAAGACAGAAAATTCTAAATAAAACTATAAAGAGAAAAATATAATACCTTCGAGGGAAAAATATAGCTCAGTTCATAAAATTCGTATGCTTACAAAATATCAAATAATACAACAAAATTTTTTTCGATATTATCCACTAAAGTTACAACACTCATTTCAGAAGAATCCAGATACTTATTTTTCACAACCCTATATAGACGACACGTGATATTTATATTTTTATATATTCTTAGAGCTATCTTAAATAAGACTACCTTTTGCGTGCGGTTTCTCTCGTATTAATTTTGTTTCACCTGTCTTTCGGAACAGTGTTGGTGTTCTGAATAAATAATAAAATACTGCCAACAATATATCTTCTACTTTACTTTTTAATTTAAAAACCGAAACTGTATTATTTACCACGAAGAGTATCATTTATTGCTAAGAACAATTATTGTAAAATATTGTTGTGTAATGTAACTTTGAATTTTAATCACGAATTTAAAAAAATATTTTTGCACCAAAACTAAACCATTAAAATCTATTAACTCAATTCACATCACTTTTGCCCAAATCTCGCCGAAACAGCGCAGAGAAAGTTTCTATAATTTTTAACTTTAAAACAAGTAGTACTAACATAGGATGGGTCATATGTATCTCCATGACAAGTTCCCTGGGAATCTCGAAGTAATCCGGATCCTTTCCATTAGCGGACAGCACCAGAGGCAGAATATCCCACGCTGTACGCTGAGGCTTCCATCCGAGTTTTAGGCACAACTATAACAAACCAAATATATACATATGCAACTACACAGCAACGCACTATTGTAAAACACAATTCGAAGAGACATTCAATTTTCAAATACTAACTACGTACTGGAGTTATAGGTTTTGAAATTATAGCTTGGCACTTTATAATGCTTGCTCAGACAGTCCACAACGAGACAATCTATTTTCAAACCCTTATAAGTGTTTTCCGGTAGCTGCACTTGAGAAACCAGTCCATCTAGACTTAAGTTATTACCATCATTGGCCTAAACACTCAAAATCAGTTGAAATTTTGGTCAAAATCTGAACTTGTAATATACAAAAAATGCCCCAAAAACAACGTAAGATGTTGTGATTGTTAATAATTTTACTAATTATTTTATTAAAAATACACAAGTTTTAATTCAAGTATTAATTCAAATTAAATCTAACATTTTGTTCATTATATTTGAATTACAAAGTAACGTTGGTGAACTGGTTTGCATTTTCAATGTAATTTTTAAACATAAAAGGACCATGAGACTTTTTGACTACGACGAATCAAATTCATTATAAATATAATATAGGAAAGTCTTTGAAAAGGAAAACCGTGTATACATGTACTGTAAATTTTCGAATCTAATGGAGATTACGGAAACTCAGCGTATTACAAGGATCACCAATTTTGATGGCTTGCAAGCGAATTTTGTTACTACATATTTTGAAATCGGACATACATCGGTATAGCCTAAATTCTATCGTGACCAGATACCAACGTGCTAGTTTAGGTTGGATTTGCGATGTGTGACATTGAACTGGGAATAACAATTTCTAACAACTACTTTGGACACTGTCAACATACGAGTATATCTTTAGATACAAGGAGCTTAATTAATAAGCTTAAATAGCTATGACAAGAAATAAAAACATATTTTTTTAGATTTACAAAATTTTAACGATACAACCTTAGAACGAAGATGATTCTATTATAGTACTTTAAAAAAAGATATAACAGACGGAAATAATTACTAAAATTATATACAGCTATTAATTGAACCCTTTAACACAATATTTGAATATTTCCCATTTATTTCCAGCCCCAAAAACGGATCAGGTGCAGTGTATATACGGCAATGTGTTGAATGATTTATTTCCACTGGCCGATATTTGAAAGGTTTTTTCAGTAAAAACATCAACTGCGCTGTACAAAACAAACGTTTAATCCTGTCTGATATTGAACCTTAAATGAAAAGGATTTTACTATTTACATTGCAATGAAAATTGCAATTACTTATTACTATTAAATCACGTATTATACTAAAAATTATGTTTGACTTCGACATTCATATTAATATGTATTTACAGATTTGATATTAGTTACTTTTAAAATTTTATCATTGTTACTTTGCCCCTATGGAATAGCAGTAACTATATATAATATAGATAATTCTCCGAAAAGAGAATTTTACGCAGTTCAACCCGGACAAATAATAATAAAGGTTGTTCTGAAACGAACTAAATTCAAGAAAGTAGTCTAAGGAAGTGAACTGCGAAACAATTAAGAAATACTGTTCGTCTATAAGCCTTGAACTTACCTCAGTAAATTCACAATGCATCGGGTCACCGAGCACGGTTCCGTCAGGTTGCTTGTAACCGGCGTAGCTGATGAGCTGACTGTTCCATATCCTGTAGTCATGCTTGCCGTCAGTACGCTGTGGGAATACCGTTATCGCTGACCTGTTCAATCACACAATAATTTCAAATGAATATATATTTGTAATATTTTTTTAAGTTTACTATTCGACTACAAGCTCACATGATGTTAAAACACAGCTTGGTGGTCGGTTACACTCTAAGCCTATAAGGTGATAGCAACAGATTTTCACCCTGCACGTAATAACTAGCCAGCCTTCTTTTTAAACGAAGGGAAATCCTTAAAGGATATAGACCCCGCTGGGTAACTAAAGGTGGGTTTATGTCCGATTCGCACGTCCCTATGGTGACTTCCTACACTTTTTGGTCGACGGGGCAGGGACTGCCTTAAGCAGTCGTGGTTCCCCGCCAAGTCTTGGCCCCTCCTAAGAGACCTCGACTGCGGTCTGAGGGGTCAAAATGGTAGACATCTCGAATAGAGGGGAGGGTGTTAAATGCGCCTCCATCACATGTGTCTGCCCTTTTTTTATTAACGTGGGGAAATACATCATGGACACGCCACCCTCCCGGCGGGGAGAGTGAATAGTGTGAGGCTCCTACTCACTAAAACCCCACGGTGTACCCTATACTGCCATAACGGGACATCACTGGCTCGTGTTAGTTAGCACCATGACGCCTCGGAATACATGGACCTGCCCTGCTATTTATATTTACCTCTGAACGTCAACTGAAACGCTATTCGAAAAAACTCGAGACATCATCGGGTCAATAATTTATCATTTAGTTTGATTATAAAAATTTGCAAACGTATTGTCAAGCGAACAGAAAGGGACTTAGATAGAAAAAAAAAATCTATTTCCAAGGAACAGACCAAATCTACAACACCGCGAGCGAAAGCAACGCTACAAAATCGTTAAAATTTTAAAATATTGTTCAGGCGATGAAAGGCTCGAATAAATATAGGAGAAAAATCAACGCGAATCAAATGTTTTATGACATTTTCATACCACAATGTGCACGAACAAATATGTGGATAGAAAGATTTTTGTATTATATTACAGTATTTAAATATACCTAATGTTCCCTTTATTGGTGCTGTACTTGATGTGGTTGCATAAAGCTTCAAACATACCGCTTGTAGTTGTTACTTGACGACAATCGAACACCTGTAACAAAGAATTATTATCTTAATCTGACTCTTTGTCGATACCTAATCGGTTTAGCTTGAAAATGTAATAAAAAATGACTATGAAACAATTCGTAATTTCTTACATCATCTAAGAAGTTCAGTGATCACTAAAAACTTATTTAAGGATGAACTCAATTAAAAAATATATATATATAACTGTGAAACTATAAAATGAACTATAAACTAATCACATATTGATAGTTCTTTTTTTTAATCACTTAAAACCTAATTTACATATACGAGTATAACAATAAAAATAAATATTGATATATATGAGATCGATAAACTCCGACACCGTTTGACCGGTGATTATAAAAATGTACACATGACACTAAATGAGCGTCAACTTCTCCCGGAAAATATCTATTTTACTATAACTCAAACTGTTTACAACAAATAGTATTTACAAAGAATAATAATATCAGCAAATAACAACAATCTACTCTATAATATCTTAAACATTTCCTTTGTGTATATGCAGTCCAGTGAAGTTGTGGAAGCCCGTCAGACCAATAGCGTAGTCAGTTGGAGAAAAAATTTGTTGTATTATTTTAAACAAATACGTAACTGTAACTTTCATTTATTTTTTTTTATTTTTTCAAACTGACCTACACTGTTAGCCTGGCAAGGCCTCTACAGTTCCACCGGACTACTAAGGGGAGCGCTTAAGGCACTCACCCGATTTGTTCAGGCGATCAGCGCAAGGGCACTCGGTGCGCCTCGGCTTGAACTGTCGCCAAATTTCCCGATCTGACCAAGAACTTTCATTTAAAAAACTATGTTACATATACAACAGGGTTCGTTTTTTAAAATAATCCACTCTATTGTCATTCAGCGAAGAATCCATCGTAATTTAGTACATCGATTTAAATCGATAAATATAAACATATAGAATTTACATAGGACTTATCATTTACAACTCATAAAACGCCTTTAGAAATGGATAAAAAAGACTGTAAAATATTGAATTAATTTCTAGTTGTTTCGAGTGAAGAAATGTCACCGATACGGCGTATGTGTTGGTATTCGACGTTTATAGTGTCACATCACTCAATGTCGACTTAACAAACCGAAGAACTTACTAATGAATCGCGATCCATGCCCATGGGCGCGGGTGTCTATTCCAAAAAACACGAAAATGTACAAACTACTCGATTCGTTTTAATAATTTCACTATGCAACTTAACACACGTTCGAAGTTAACATACAACACTACCACCTCTTTAAAAAAGCAGCAATCATTCCTGGTCTTTATAGCACATATGATTAATCAAGAAATATTCGATTCAAAAATACCGACACCATAATATCACCGAAACATTAATGCTGTGAATTTATGCGATTATCCATAAAAATGGTTTAGACGAGTAACTAAAATAAGCTACAAACTCAAAAGACCTTAGTACATTTTTTTAAACTAGCAATTTTCATGTCCGTATCACATATGATAAAGACAAATATACATTAATTTCAAAAATCACTACACAATAATATCACGGATACGCCAATGCGGTAAATATTTGGGATTAAACACAAAAAACTTTAAACGGGGCACTCAAATAAGCTACAGTTTTAGAAAACTCAGATAAATAAAAAAGTAGTAACATTAAAATTAAGATTAAAAAAACAAAGCATAATCATTCGTGTTCCCGATACCATCTATAATAAAAGAAGAAGCTTTAATTTAAAAAATCACGGCATTATAATGTCACTGAAACACCACTGCAGTGAGCTTAAGTGACTACAAAATAATTTAGACGCGTAACTCAAATAAGCTACAAATTCAGAAGAATTTGTAAATTCTGAATACTTTTTCGAAAAGTAGCAATAATTCGTGGGTTTTGTACCTCTCGTAATATATAAAGGAAAGAGCTTTGTTATCACTGAAGCAAGAACACAATAAACTTATGGGGTTAAACTCAAAAAATACATTAAGCGGGTAACTCAAATGACCTACAAATTCATTTACGTTTGCAGGGAACAAAAACAAACGTAATAATACGGTCGACTGAAAGACAAAGTTTTCTTTTACATAACAAATAGAATTATTAATAAAGAGAACGAAAACCCAGACAGCAAAAGTACTACGATATTTTTGGCTATATTATTAGCGAATGAGTTTTTCTTTCCGTTGAGTATTGATACGTAAAAAGCTTCTTTTTTCTTGATTCGAAGACGTTATATTCAAGCACTATACAGATAGGTCACTCACAGAATTAAAACGACATATGAACTAAAATCCATAAAACCCTCGTGAAACTATAGAAAAACATTAAATAACTTTCTTTCTCTGTAGTTAGATAAAAATTACGGGTGCAGTATCTAATTACATAAACATTTTTATAAAATTAATTATTTTACAAGTCAGATAAAACATATTTTTTTTTAAATATTAATTCTATTTAATGATCAAGATAGACAGACGCCTCAGTAGCAACGTACACCGTTCATTTCGATTAACCGAAGCAATCAGTTTAATCCGTGTAATTACCCAGTTCATTCGCGAACATCACTAGGACTTAACAGTCTAGTCCGGTAATACCGATTTAAGTCGTCCTCATCCTGCGACGACCGCAAACGAAAGTGAATGGAAATGAACGAATGAATGAATTAACTCCATTACGGCGCCGACTTCGAGCTGTTTGTTTTAATTACGAAAGTGTTGTAAAATTGTTGTCATTTTAGAAACATAAATACTTATCGATATAGTGAATTTATAAATTAACCAACGGTATTATTATATAACATCGTGTTTCTAAATTCCATCAGTTTTATACATTGTCTTAGATAAAACACAAATTTATGTTTTAATTCACTTTTTTAAATAAATTATTTCTTTTATCATTTTCTTCATCAATATGCGAAATAATTTATATTTCAATGAGAAAAACTAAGACTTTACCTCTGTACTAGCTTTCGTTTTTTTTTCTATTTTGGGTATAATCCTCAACAGAATAAAGTAACAAGGTATTACTTTATTATTATCTTGCTGTTTTTTTATTATGATTAAACTGTTAGATACACCAGCTATACCTGTGACTAATGATAGTTAGTTATACGTTAGAAAAAGAAATTACAGCTGTTTTACGAGCTCAAGCTTATTGATAACAAATCTTATAGCCACTAAAATATTTTTTTACATTTATCTATAGCATCTCCTTGGTTACCAGAGTCCAAGTTATGATTACCTTCGAATCATTTGGGCTTGGTAGACAACAAAATATTTCATAAAGGAACTTAGACTCGTTATGTCTGGCTCTGAAATACGACTCGCAAAAGCATTTGACGAACTTCTAATCCTTAAAAATACAATACTAACTATAAGATTTACAATCTTACTACATTCATGGATTTGGTCTGATATTGACGCCTATATTGTGTTTTTTTTTTTAATTATTTATTTGGTCTACGAAACGGAATTTAATTTAACAATGCGATACATTTATTCTATAAACTATACTTAAAATGAAATCCTTCTTGACGTAAACACAGCTTACTTTATTGTACATGCAATAAAAAAAAAAAACAAGATACAAAAACAAACATGGCGCGTATATTGGAAGAGTATGCAATAACAATAATTAAAACAAAAATTTTACTGAACAAATAAAGTACGGTTACAAAAAAATATATATATAAAATAGTAGTGAACTAATACTATAATTTATATTATTATATATTAAAAGGAAACAACACAAAAAAGGACAGTTATAAGTACAAAAGACTTTCAAAATGATTAAATATAATATTGCTTTAATTTGGTTTTAAATAACTACATGACTACAAACAAACAGATCTATATTTTTTTGAATGTTATTGACAAACACATTCGATAAACGGGAGAATGTTGACGAAGTCCAAACGACTTGATGGGCGCGGAATACAGAAAGTCAGTCTTTCTAATACCTCTGGAGCATCTACATGACCATGAAGAAGAAAGGGAAGCACTCAAAGACTTGGTTAACATGTAGAATATTTTACGAAACAAAGGAATTTAGATATATTTTTAGCTCTTGGAACATAATATACACATATAATAACAATGTAAATCCAACGTGTCTGTATTTTTTTGATTTTTGAGAAATAAATTGTTGCGGGTGTCTAGGAATAAGTAATAAAACCCATTTCGATCATTTTTAGAAATGTCTGTCTGTGTATCTGTCTGTTTCTTTGAACAGGCATCACTGGTAAAGTACTATGTTATATAAACTAGTCGTGTTCGATATTCTATATATTTCATTGCCTATATGGCTATAATTCATTGACTTGTTAAAATTCAATATTATTACAGATTTTTTTTCTTTTTACCAAAGAGTATATAAATCATGTAGATTAGTAGACGTAAAGATCGTGGAGTATGACGAATAAGTGTTAATAAATAAACACTAGAGCTCGCCAAGAGCTACCAAACAAAAAAAAAGTAGCGTATATCGGTGTGTACAGGCGGAGGAAGTTAAACTTCTTTTCCTTATATGTATTAACTAACAGAGGTGAAAAAATGTACCGAAACGTCTTATCTTCGCTTATTTAGAAAGCTATGGTACATACAGTACACAAAAAAGTAATGAAGGACCTTAATAGGAAAACGTCTCAATTTCCACCATACAAAACTTTGTGGCACCCTTCGACTAAACTACTCAGTTAATTACGAATTTTTTGCATCAGGAAATAGGAGTTTTCTCATTAATGTTAAACGGAAAATTCATTTAGTTTCACCGTTTTCCCAACCGACTGAACACTAAGCAAGAAGCGGTATAATTAGTTCTCTAGTCTTCGATGAATTTCCGTAAGTTTTTATACTAATAAAATGAAGCTATTGTAGCAGAAATAATAACGAGCGATGTATTTATATGTTCTATACAATGTGGTCACATAAAATCAAATTAATATTCTGACGGTAATATTTTTTAACCCTTAATAACCTACAGTTTCAATTTTGATATCAAGCTTTTAAACCGAATGTTCACATTACTATTAGTTTTTTTTTATAGGTTGGATGTACGTATTTTACTGTTGTATAATATTCTTTCCAACGAAATTAATTTTTTTTCTAAATAAATATGTAAAATAAATATTGTGTTTTTTTTAGCTATTTTTCCCTTCATCTAGACCCTCACGGTCTAGGACACGGAAGCAAAACACGGTAATATTAAAAATAAATCACTTTCGTAAATCAGGCTACTAAGGGTTAAATAGTTTATAGCTTTAGCATTTGAACTCAATCTCTTATGATATTAAATGACAATGTGGTCTAAGGTGGTAAGCACACTAAGCCTAGAGGGAGAGTGACTCATCAAGTACAGCCTTCATAGAAATTTGGTAACAGGTTATCAACTAGAGGAGCTTAACAGGCTGATATTCGCACAAGCCCTACCATAATGCAACAGGCTCATTAAAAGGACTCAAACCTACATCTATTGAAGCAGCATCCGAACACGCTATTACCCAGTCATCCTTACTTCGAACCAGGTAATAAGTGTCGATAATACTAAAGATAGCATCATCGTAAGCTTAGAAAAAGAACTAGATCCCATATACAGCACCCAAAAATATTAAGTAGCTCAACCTTTATTTAACAGTTCCATCACGGGTTTCCTCTTCACGGAAACCTCAGCCTGAGAGTAAAATTTGATTATGTGAATGATTCAGAGCTTTCGGTGAAGGAAAACATCGTGATGGAACCATAGCATGATGGTACGACTTTTTCTAAACCCGTCTGGCTAGAATCACTCTCAAGTTGAAAATCTGTAGCCAAGTACGGTCACCTTTATCTTCAAATCGAATAAGTACTCTAACGTACCTGTAGCTTAGACCACTGTATCCTACCGATACATCTAGTAGCATTTCGCCAGGCCAACTTTGCTCCAAACACCAACTCTGTAGTTGTCAATTGGTACGTTCCAGTTTTCGCGACCTCTTCTTGTACCGCTTTCCAACGAGCCTCGTGAGCGGGAGTGTTTGCACTGTGAAATTATCAATATATTAACTATGGAAGTATTTAGTCTTTTTTTATATTATAGGGGGCAAACGAACAGGTGGGTCACCTGATGGTAAGTGATCACCGCCGTCCATAGACACTAGCAACACCAGGGGAGTCGCAAGTGCGTTGCCGGCCTTTTAAATATGTGGGCCTCCGGCGCTCTCACTGACCGAACGAAACGCAACAGCGTAACCACTGTTACTTCACGTCGGTTTTCTGTGAGAGGGTGGTACTACCCCGGGCGAGCCGACCTATTCATGCTGAAACCAGTAATAGCTTCAGCGTAGCTCAAAGTATCAAAGTCTGTATTTGATAATTTTAATATTAGATCTACGTATTCTAATCTTTTTTTTTAATATCTTTAAATGTTTTAACGTTTGGCCACAATCACGTCTGAAGTTAAATATCCATATAGTCTAAGATCGTAAACAGTGCAGTCACCGGAGCACATCTATAAGTATTTGGGGTCAGACTTTTAACGTGAGGATGGTAGCTCGACAAATGAATTCAGAAAAAGCCCTACCACCATACTATGGTTAAATCACAATGTTCTCCTTCGCTACAAGTTCCGGCTCCTTCGTAAAGTTACGGACCAGTGTCGATCGACGCGATGCCCGGATACACTAACCATGAAACCATTATCGCTTCTTTACTCAATAAACCAAAAAGCTTCCAAACAATGAAGACAACTATAGAGAACGAAATCAACCGAGTGAAACAAATTATACTGGTAACAATTTTAACAGGTCTCAGTATGCAAAATTCAACCTAAAAATATTTATCAGATTTGTTTTATATAAATTATTCGGCTTGGACAAATAGAAAAAGGCCTTTTATTATTAATAATAGGTTCACCAATCGACGTACATCTCGTGTATAGAGCCCCTTATCTCCCTGATAGGCGGTTCAATACATCAATTAATGCAATCCAATTATACACATAACGCATTGTTCTGTAATAGACCTGTCAATTGTTTTGACTAGTGAAAATGTTGTTTATTCATTTATCAATAAGCACTCTATTGGTTTGTCTATCAAGTGTAATGTACACTATGAATCTGAAAACAAATTCATTTCGAAAAACGATAACAGTAAAAAAATCTATGCAAAGGGAAAAGGATACATATTCTGTACTAAATTTTCCTCACGTTTACGCGCTCGTTAATGTGCATTTGTACACCCCTCAGGAATAGTGCAATTTGTTCTAGACTTCCTATACTCCTGACAATGTATATGCAATATTTTATGATGATTGGATGAGTAATTAAGGTGTAAAAGAGTTACAAATAAACAACACACACATTTTAAGCGATGACGGCTCAGTTGGTAGTGTGTTCGGACACAGCGTCGAAGGACGTAGATTCGATTCCAAGCAACTGAGTCGGAGCTTTCGGTGAAGGAAAACATCGTGATGAAACTATAGGTAGGGCTTTTTCTAAGTCCGTCTGGCTAGCTACCACCGTCAAGTTGAAAATTTGTCGCCAAGCACCTGTTCGTGTGTTCCGGCAGCTGCACTTGAGAGCCAGTCTCCCTCTAGGCTAAGCGTGATTTACCATCTTAGACCACATCATCATTTAATACCAGATGAGATTGTGGTGAAAACGTTTACCTCTAAACTATAAAAAAAAATAGTATTTCAAATATTAGTTAAGATTGAAGAATCACGCTAAGGAGCAACAGGATAAAATATCAAGATATATTCTGATTTTAATATTTAAATATTCAGTAAAAAAGAAAACATTCCTAAGACTTACACACATTCATTATATAAACGAATTTTCTTATCAACAAACTTGGGTGTGAAAAAAAAGGAAAATTTTCCGACAAAAATTCTAAACAAAAGAAAAATACAATTCAAATATGTATATGTGTACTAAGCCCGTGTATGCATGCATAAACCTGGGGATCTTCTAAAAAAGAAGTATTTACATAATTTTACTATGAAATAAAAAGCCTTCCTTTTTACCGCAACACCGTCTGTTCCTCGCGTATATTTCAAGACTCATTCGGATAAAATATTTTGTGTATTGTTAGTCATTTTAAACTTTTCCCTTTTTAATCTCCATCTACTGTTCCTACATTTTTTAAACGACATACATTCCATTAGTTAATATCATTTACATATTTTTAAATATGACAACATATTTTGTTCATAATTGTATAACAATACATGTATAAAATACACTACGGTCGGATCGATTACGGTATATTCGAATTCATTCCGTGCCAGAATACATCGTGATAAAACTATAGCATCAAGGCAAGGTTTTGAAATTTATACGATGCGCTCGCACACCGTCATGAAAGACCAGCACCCTGAAGCTAAGTTAGCTTAGTCAACATTTTATTCAAAAAAGTATGTATGTATTAAATACCTTTTTTCTATTGTTAGTGTCGTTTTTTCTACAAACGTAAAATAAGGCGAAAGATAAAATTTTTGTAAAAAAAATTGTGATAAATTTTATCTTGTTACCCCAAAGAAGTATAACTTCTAACGCATGTACATAAGTACACATTACTTTTTTGTAATAACACTGATAAAGTGTAAAAAGTCGGCGTTATTATAATTGTCTAACATTATTTTCTCTCAGTCGTTACGGAGGCATAAAATAATTTTAAAGTACGTTAAAAATATATTGATAAATTTTAAATCATTATTCTCCAGTCAAACATATTTCTGATAAAGTTCGGTTTTGGTATTCAGAGTTCGTACGATACGGAACCGTTCAGAAGTTCGTTCAACAGAGCATCGTTATGCATGAGCAGCATGCGGATTCTGTCGATGCCAATCAAAATTGATGGAAATTGAAGTTTGCACTTTTTCGAAATTTATCACGCATACATATGTATTCACAATTTTACATATAAATTGCGTTTCGGTGTTAACTATATATATATATATGTGTTAGCCAAAAATACGTTGAAATAACAAATCCTTTTCCGAGAATAACGGCTCTGTTGTATAAATACAAAACTTGATTTGCTTACATTTTATTTAACATAAAGATTTATAAGATGTATGTTAGGTAACAAATTTTACCACCAACCAAAAAACAACAGATAGTACAATTTTATTGATGGTAGGATCGGAATTAGACCATTATAAGGGGTACAAAATTTTTTCTTCCTATGTTAATATCTGTACATTTATCTCTTTTTTTTTACTAAATTGTAGTATCTGCCTATTGAGTATTGTACAAATATTCTACATTGTGCACGTAAAAAGTCTTGAGACTTATAATTAAAGGTTTGGACACATTGATGCCTTAGAAAAAAGAAGTACTTTTTTATTGATAACACTATAAATCCCCAGTAGCTTTAGTAGCTACAACAAAAAAGAAAATCGATTGAGGAACAGAGCAGAAAAAATAAATTAATTGTTTTCTCTTCGCCTATTGAAATATAGATGTACAGATCAAGCCTCTTCAGTCACAGATGATACAATGACACTAAGAACTTACGAATAGAGCGTGCTTTCGAATAACTGACAATTTACGTCACACGACAATTTACACTTACAGAATTCAATATCTAAACTTTTTCACAGAAAATAAAATAGTTCAGATATAAAAATGTATACATGGACTCTTGATCTTATAAATGGAATATATTACATAATTAAACGAAAGCGTACCAGTATTGAATGGAAACCGAAAAATTATATTTTTAAAGATAAGAAGTGTGAAGACAGAAAGCTGTGGCCGTGTTATTTTAGTATCCACTAAAAAGTTACTAGCATTTTAAATAAAATAATAATAGCACCGGATAACTAATATTTGCTGAGTATTACAAAATGAAATTCAGATGCTCGGTTAACACTTATTACTTCAATAACTTTTAAGTGAATATACACAATATGCACGTGCTACCGAGCCGCCATTATGATTATCCGTGTTCAATACAACTACTCTGACTGTTGAATTACTTATAAATATATTTACCTTTTATATCCATTTCCAATAAAATAAAACGAGTTGTTATTATCAAATATAATTAATAAATTGTAATTTCCAAATAGTTAGCAATACAGAATCCAGTATTTTAAACGATTATCTATAATAATATAAAAAGATTATCATTAATCTATTACGCTCTTGCTAATTATATACTGCTTAATTTCACAAATTTATTGATATGTCTAATTTGTATTCCCTAAAAAAGATATTTCCTAAATATAAAAAAAAAATGTTTTACTCAGGGCACAGATATAATAATAATGTAAACAAAACGAGTTAAACTAAAATACTTACCGGCGTATGGAAGCGAAATACTGGCCTAGAAAATCTTTAGCATCGTTGAGGGCCTCCTCCGGTTCCCTTGGCACGTCTCCGCGTCCCGGTATAGCCATCAGACTGCCAAGACACGCTTTCTCGTTGCATTGTGACGGCTGCAAAGAAATAATCATAGCGATACTGAATTGTTATTTAAACTAAAATGTTTTGACAAATAATACAAAAACGACTTAAGAAAATGTACTCCTAAAACAATACATCAATACGTCGTTGTCGCGCATTCAGTCTTGCATTATCATAAACCTACCAATATCTCGACCACTGTACATTTCCTACTAAGTACACTAGTTTCACTGCAAATAAACAGTACTGATCAAATACTTTTAAACTTGAAAACCAGTGTTTTCAACACTCTACCCGACACAGTGTTTACCGCTACAACTTTTCGTCACACAAAAAGGTTGCAGACCAAAATTTCAAAGCCCTCCTTTAAGAAGTTTCATGTCAATAATATATGGTCATTTGCATCACCATTATAACCAATATAGTATAGTAACCTCATCCAATTAAAGTTTTAGTGGCGTTGAACATTTGACATAGATCAAAAGTATCCTTTGCAGCATTTCATATCAATGAATTTTTCACAAGATATTACATTTAAAATTACACACAACCCAAAAATAGTTATTTGTGTGAAGATTCTTACGTAACTCTCATGACTTTAATGAACTAAAAATATCAAAGAGCAAAAAATGGGATTTAAATCCTTTAAACTCTTATCACATAACATATTATATATATTAGTGTATGTATATAACTCTTCTGTATATGTGTTTATGTGACTGAACTCCTAAATGGCTGGGCATATTTTGACGCAAGTTTTTTGTGTGTTCAGGTGAATTTAAGAATGGTTTAGATTTACAATTAGATCCGGTAGGTGGCGCTGCGGTCGGGTTCTAGGACTTTTTTTATTATCACACAGCAAGACTGCGTCTGTGGGGCTCGCTAGTATTAGTATGTAATGGTTTTGTTCCAAACTCAATAACTGTATCTAATAATAATGACAAAAATACTGTTATTTTATCTTCCCTTTGTGGCCAAATTACTTGTAAACGGGATAATTTACTTAACGCATTTAATATATAGACATTTCTAATAACTTAAGTAACACATTAGTTACTTGCAGCAATGGCATTATTACATTATCTCATAACAAATCGTATGAATACATTTAGTATGTTGTTTAATTTTCTAAATAAATTAATTCCGAAGCTTCGGAATTAAACCGAAGTATTTAGACTTGGAACAAATTTTTGCAGTCCATGAGAGTCCGAAACTATTCGAGTAATCCCGAACATAAGTTTTGGGACGTCCTATTAATTAGTTTGGATATATATATATATGAATTATGTACCGAATTGGTTTCCGCGGAGTTAGAAATTTTGTTCGTGAAATTAGCACCGACATGGAGAATATGGAGGCGATTTTAGTAATTTGATGAACCCAATAAATATATAAAGAATCTTGATTAATAACCACAAGATGTAGCTAATTGGATAACACATTATATCCCAATATAATTAATTAGTATAGTTCTATTATAAGTCAGATCTGATTTCTAGCAGCGGCATGTTGAAACTTGATTGGTTCTGGGATCAGACGATATATAATCAAGTGGGTCCCTACACTCGATTGGATCACCACCAACAACTAAGCCCGACACAATGAGTCTCTTCTAGTCTGCCGTATTTCGGAATCGGCAACTGTGCAAGAGGCTTTCAAGCATAAGAAAACGTAGGGATGGATTGCAGATTTCTCGATAGCCACCATTGCGTTTAGGATATTCTGTGCTTACAATCAGGTACGGCGAAGTTACTTTGTCATGCTACTGTAAAAAAATTATTATATACGCTCTTAAACACAGTGTCTTACTTATCAATTGACTAGCTTCTGCCCGTGGTTTTAAATTAACGTACATTTTTCTGGATAAAAAATTCCCAATGTACTTCTCTGTATCCTCGACAAAGTGTATGGATTTTCATGATAATCAGCTGAGTTGTTAAGACGTGAAAGCGTAACAAACAGTCAAACTCACATTCGTATTTATAACATTATAACCAACTTCAGCTCGCGGCTTCGGTAGCTCGTTACTCGCGGATAATGTAATTTCATATAAGTGAAGAAATAACCAAAACCGGTTACGTATTTTCTGAGTTTATCCATTACAAACAAAAAAAAAACTAGTCTCATTTCTCTTTTTAGTAATAGTATAGAAGTAGAGATATAATTAGCATTCTATCATGCTTTAAATGTTGAAAACCGAACCCCTATTATTTATTCGAAAGTTATGGAAGATAAAATGATTATTTTTAAGAATACATCAAACGCGTGGCTGTTAAATTCAATTAATATTGGGAAAACCCTACAAACAAATATCACACCTAGACCTTACAAAACGGATTACGCAGCCAATCGAGCAAAGAGTAAAATCACAGAGCGTTCATGTCTCTTAAATATATATTTATTTTGCGACTGAAATATCGAAAGGTTGAAGGGTTTTCGTTTATAATCATAAACTCACCGTTGAATATTTTAGAATTATTTAAAATAAACTACCGTTTATCTCTTTTCACTTGTATTTATTGTGAAAGTAAGCGTAGACAGTCAGACATTTTCTAACTAGATATTAAATAGGCTCTTTGGTTTTGGTACCTATTCAGAAAGGCTTTAGTGCCGTCATCAATAAAAAAAATTGTGAACAACCTTTTTCCTTGGCATCGGTGAGTAAATACGTTTATTTATAAGTATATATTTGTTATTATTTGAGTTGATTGCTTGTTGACAAAAAACAGCCTTAAAATTTGCATTTAAAAAATTGCTCAGAAAAGACAAAAAGGCTAAAAAAGTTACAAAAAAAAAAAATTTTAACTGTGTACAGATTTATTAATACAATAATTATATATATTACTGTCCTTAACGAAGTTGGTTTGGGTAAAAAAAATAAACTCCTTTTTTTTAAATTCTAACTAAATATATTTCCCATTGATTTACAAAGTAAAAAAAAAAATTCCATGAGAAATGTATACATTTGATAATATAAACCATTAACTTGGAATTACTTAAGGCAGATTGAGTTGTCAGCCACCACAAGTAAACAGATTTCATCAAGTCCCAAGTTTAAATTTGTAATCCGATTGTACGAACCTAGACAGGTAATTCCGACATCTTGAATTCGTAATTTGCAATTTACTGGCGTTAAAACGATGACCTAGATATATATATTTCTCTTTAGAGATAACTACATACAGTGTAATTCTTTTCTCAGATATCTGCAGTATATATACGAATATACAAAAATAAATAAGGTTAATTTACTACCTAATAAATTGTTTTCTAATTATTAATTTAAACTCTTATTTTTTAGTTAAACGATTTATTTGTTATTATGTATTATTTTTTATTGAGTTTAATATTCATTGTGGTTTTTTTTAATTACTTAGTTAACACAATATATTAATTTTGCAATTACTAATTTTTTAAATGTATTTTAAATCTCCAATTAGTAGTTAGCATATTATTATTTTTAGTTCTATAAATACTGATACTTATCTTGTAATTTAACTTTATAATCATTTGTAATATTTTCATGCAGTTATAACATTTTAATTTTCTATTCGCTTAAAAGTGTTAATTATATAGTTTATTTAAAAATATATATGTATACGTATACATAAATGCTAGTACGCAACATACATTTTTACGTGAAGAGACACGAAACGAAAATATTACTAAATACACGTCAGTGTGTTTATTGAAACCATACTATTGACCTTACGTTCATACCATTGACGAGCTACTATTGACCGGATACTAATCTACAATTGACATCCTACTATTTACTGAACACTCTTAGGGGATTTCGCGAGGGGAAGAAATCTCGCTTGGATAGTCAAACCGTTCATATTCCGTGTGTGTGCCGGTTTAGAATAGCACCACCCCATCTCATCCCGTGGGTGTCGTAAAAGGCGACTAAGGGTTAAAGCCGAAAGCTGATAAAGGAGCTCAATACTGGCAACCGATACGATGGCGGTATAACCCATCTAACGTATTTACTCCCCTGTAACTCAAGCAAAGCCTACTTGGTAAGGAGACCTACGTTTCCGATCCCTTGGGGCTATTACTGCGGGGCACTGTGAGGTGCCTAAAATGGCGCCAATCGGGGACCTAAATGGATGGCAGCCAACTCACTGCATCCTGAATATCACCGGTCGTACCGGGCAACCGGTCCATCGGGGCCTGATAGAACTGGACGAGAGAGTGGGTTTGCACCAGCGCAACTGCTTAACCACTTAAATCAATTCACGCGCAGATGAACCTTGGCACAACTTCGGACTCCGAGCATAAGCCCTATGGCGATGGAGTAGTGGTGGTGGGACTTTGGGCCACGGTGTGTCTGACTCCTAGCTGCTGCTCTGCACATAGGCGGTCAGATGAGAGTGGTCGCTCTTGGAATCGACTGAGACGGGATTACGAGTTCGGCAGCACATCTGATGTCTAAGCAGCCCTATTTAGGATCACTCTGCTTACCCCTGCACAGGGGAGGGGCCTAGAAAAGGTGGCCTAAACATAGTCCGTCTCACTTTACACCCAGATGGTTAACCGCGGCCATCGGGCACCGAACCTTTGCGGTCGAAAGATAAATAAAGAAAAAATGTTCTCAAAAACATGTTTAAACTTTGCGACATGGAATATTCGAACCCTTTTGGACAATCCCACCAACCTATGTCCCGAGCGAAAAACTGCTCTTATTGCAAGGGAATTATCTAAATACAAAATTGATATAGCAGCCTTAAGTGAGACCCATCTAGCTGAAAGTGGGGAGCTTTGTGAGAACGGTGGAGGATACACGTACTACTGGATCGGAAAACCCGCAGCAGACAAAGCAAGTAGTGGCGTCGGCTTTGCCATCAAAACCAATATGGCTAGATCACTAGCCGAGAAACCTAAGGGTATAAATGACAGGATAATGACTCTTAGACTTCACACGCATAACAAAAAATACCTTCACCTAATAAGTGTGTACGCTCCCACCATGTCTTACGATGATGAAGACAAGTTAAAGTTTTACGATGATCTACGATATATCTTACAAAATATACCACTCAGCGATAAAATAATTCTTATGGGTGATTTCAACGCTCGCGTTGGCTCAGAATGTAACATCTGGCAAAAAGTCCTGGGCCGGCATGGAATAGGTAAATGTAACTCTAATGGCGAATTACTTTTGTCTCTGTGTACAGAATTTGGCCTCTGTGTCACAAATACCTTCTATCGTTTAGCCGATAAGTTTAAAACGTCTTGGATGCACCCACGCTCAAAGGATTGGCATCTCATTGATTACGTGATTGTACGCAAAACAGATCTCAGAGATGTACTAATTACCAGAGCTATGCGAGGCGCGAATGGTTGGACTGATCATCGTATGATAAGATCAAAAATTCGCTTTTGTTATAAACCTCCTCGTCGTGCGAAACATAAAACGCCAACCCGGTTGGCCTATTCAAAACTCACCACCTCTAATCTGCTCCAACAACAATTTAATTCTGATTTTGCTGCGGTCCCAGTCGATATAACGGCTCCAATTAATGAGCACTGGCGTTGCTTAGCGCATTCGCTTCGCGAAGTTGCTAGACACCTAGTTGGAAAGCCAGAGAAGAAACATCAGGATTGGTTTGACGACACTGACCCCCAGATTATGAAGCTCGTTAGCAAGTCGAGACACCTGTTGCTAAACTCATCCAACGCTCTACAAAGAAGAACCATACAGCGAGATCTTAAGTCGAAGGTTCGTGAACTAAAAAACCGCTGGTGGACGGAAAAAGCGATAGAACTACAGCACCTTGCAGACACAAAGCAAAATGGTAAGTTCTATGAAAACCTTAGGATGATTTTTGGCCCTCGGTATAATAAAATCCTACCAATTTACTCCAGCGACAAGCTACGACGCCTGACGGAGCATAATGAAGTCTTGGATCGCTGGGCTCAGTACTTCAGTGACATATTAAATCCAGTAACTCACTCCGCGGATTTAACATATATTGAGTCCCTCCAGACTCTGCCCACATCAACGAATTTTGATGATCCCCCATCTTTTGACGAATTTCTTCGAGCAGTTAGTCGCCTCAAAAATGGAAAAGCATCGGGATTTGACAGTCTGCCAGCTGAAATCTACAAATATGGTGGCCCCAATGTTCAGAATAGCCTCTTTGAACTAATTTTGCAGATATGGCGGTATGAAGAACTGCCTCAAGACTGGAAAGACGCTTCTATTTGCAAAATTTACAAAGGAAAAGGTGACTCATCTGACTGTGGGTCCTATAGAGGCATAGCTTTACTCAGCGCGGCAGGTAAGGTCTTGGCCCATATTCTCAACCATCGGTTAAGTGAGCTGGCCGAGCGTATCTTGCCTGAAACTCAGTACGGCTTTCGGCCGAATAGAGGGACCGTGGACGCTATATTTGTAGTAAAACAACTTCAAGAAAAGAGCATAGAACAACGACGTCCGTTATATATGTGCTTTATCGACCTAGAAAAAGCTTTCGACCGAGTTCCGAGGTGTGCACTTTGGAAAGTACTTCACAAGGCTGGATGTTCTGCGAAGTTTGTGAACCTTATACGCCAATTCCATGAGGGTATGACGGCTAGGGTGCAACATGATAATGATTACACTGGCCGCTTTTTTGTTACTAGTGGCGTTAAACAGGGATGCGTCATGGCTCCTACCCTCTTTGCCGTGTATTTTGCCGCTGTAGTAAAGGACGCATCTATGGGTTGTACTGAACAAATCACCCTCAAGGTTAGGACAGATAAAAGCGTCTTCGATATGACTCGCTTTAGATCCAAACGCAGGGTGCAAGACGTGTCTGTCTTAGACGTCCTTTATGCAGATGATGTTTGTTTGATGGCTGATGACTCTGTTACTCTACAGTATTTCTTGGATCGGCTACATGAATCCTGTGCTAAGTTTGGTTTAGTCATAAGTGCCTCTAAATCCCAGGTATTAAAACAACCAGTATGTGGTGACACGGCAGACTCAGCACCGATAATTCTGCGGGGTAAGATTCTCGATGAAGTACCATCATTCCGATATCTGGGCAGTTACATTCGTTGCGATAACCGTCTGGAGACTGAAATTTCCTCAAGGATTTCGAAAGCTGCCTGGTCCTTCGGAAAACTACGGACCAGAGTTTGGGATTCTCATGACCTGAAACTACACACTAAAATCGCCGTGTATAAAGCAATTGTACTACCCATATTGCTCTATGCCACCGAGACATGGTGTCTTTATAAGAGCGATATTAAGAAACTTGACGTCTTTCACATGAAATGTTTGCGATCAATTCTTCGTGTGAAATGGGAGGATCATATTCCGAACTCAGAAATCCTTCGGCGAACCAGGCTTAGTGGCATAGAGTCGATACTTATTGCTCGCCAACTGGGATGGTGCGGCCACATTGTACGCATGAGTGACTCTAGGTTGCCTAAGTCTGTATTTTACTCACAGTTGAAACATGGAAAGCGCAAGCCTGGGGGGCAGTACCTTCGTTACAAAGATGTGGTTAAGCGCCATCTTATGGCATGCAACATACCTCCGCAGAAGTGGGAAGAGCTTGCGCAACAGAGGTCAGAATGGCGCAACTCTGTTAAAAAGGCAGTAGAAAGATTTGAGGTCCATCGACTAAACGACCTCGATGCAAAACGCCTCACCGCAAAGAACCGTCCCAAGCCTTCCTATGTCTACACCCTGAATTCTTTGGGTCAGTTACACTGTGCGCCTTGTAACCGTACCTTTAAAACTAAATTTGGTTTCGCGAGCCACATTCGCTCTCATTACCGAAAATAACAAGGTTCGCCGTTGACGGATACGTCAAGGAGGACATCATCATCATCATCATCATTCCGTAACTACACTCACAGTTACGTTACTGAAACGATTGCTTATAAGGGATTCGCTTTTATTATTAACTAACGACCCGCCCCGGCTTCGCATGGGTGTAATATAATTTATTTGGTATTATGTGGCATTGTAAACGTCATAAACGATTTCTATCCATTTCTGATGCTTTGATATTTAAATGTAGGAAGGTTCACACAAACATTTTTTTTTGTCGAGTGTATTTTTTAAAATGTTCATTGTAATAATACACAGTAAAGAGCAATTGTACTGTAACTAAAGTATTTAATTGAATAAGGATTAGTGTTGTATTGGTCCCAATAACGTCGCAATTATTCCTAATAATATATAAAATATACAAATGATTACTGCGAGTAATCCTTATGAGATATACATATTCTATTGCTGACTTTTTTGTAGGTATTTTTAAGATGTACAATACCGTAGTATATTATTATGATGTATCTCATAAGATTTAGCCAGCGTTTCGAATATAAGTGCCCAAAAACTCCTTCTTACGACTTCATTTAAATACATTAGTTATTCTATACTTTATATTAATTACATATACACGTATTTATACATGTAAAATCAAAATCCTTTGCGTTGTTTAGAAGAAACAAAATAACACACGGACAGACATGAAAAACGCATTTTTTTTATATAATCTTTGTAGATTTTCAATTTATAATAATTGAGTGAACTTAATGATGAGGATGGCGTCATTGTTAATGACGTCATACTTAAATACTATCCCCGTATCGGTTCCACCAACATATTTTATATACCCTTGATTTAAATGTATTTCACGTCAAACGATAAATGTAATTACGAAAGTACTCGTTATAAATTTACATATACCAACAGACAGGAATTTATCACAGATAACAATTTATTTATGAAACGACCGATGTTAAATTGATTATAAACTTTAAACAGAAGTTCAATAGTAATCAGAATCAGTTTAATTTAACTTCGGCTACGTAAAATTTGTCACTCATTATTACAGAAAATTGCACCGGCACAGCGTAATCTACATTTTAAAAACTCGCGATGAGTTTTTAAATTGACGTGACATTGCATAATTTAATTTCCGACACGTTTATAAAATATATTATATCTAATTTTCACATATTACAGATTTACTTGGCACATTGTAAAACATTATAAGTATAGCAATAATAATTAACGCAGTACGTATTTAGCGATGTAATAACCATGCTGTATTAAATACAGAGCTAACAAAAGAGCATCGAATCCCGTGAATTTTAAATTTAAGCTTAATCGGATTTATTTACATCCACCAAAATTTTATTAATACGTCGGCGCCTGATAATGAAAACTTACCAACAGAAATACAAAATGTATTAAACATACTTGAAGTGAAAAGTCTTATAAAAATTATACAATTATTTTTAAAATATATTTTTTGTTTACAATTTTAGAAACTGTTTAGTAAAACTCGTGTTAATTTTTGTGTTTATAGTAAGACCGAACGTGTTTATAAAAATACAAGCCACCCCCTGTGACTTCATCTGCATTTGCATTTTTAAAATTTTACTACCGTTTACCCGTTGCTTTGCATGCGTTAATATACATTTAACTTATTTATATATAATTTAAATTGTTTAATTAATCTCTAATTTCACTTCACATACACTTTACTGCTAGTAGCCCAGTGGTTCGTCTGATATAATACCAATTCGATGCCCGTAGCTCCAACCGTGGTATACATTAACAACTTTTTCGGAATTCGCGTAGATTGGCTTATTTAAATTGGTAACACTAGTGATTGACGGTGAAGGAAAACATCGTGAGGAATTTTGTAGGACCATATCTAGGGAAAAGACCTTCGACATAGTATGACTCTTACAGACTGACGTTATATTATAATTATATACTTCCAATCTGGATAAAACCTTGTGATACACGAAATAGAATCGTACATTATCGTCTACCGATACAATACATGTAAGAAGTTCAGAGTGTAACTTACTTTGAAACGGGTTTACCCCGAGGCGGTTTCACACGCCAACTTCGAGAAAGCACCATCCCGTTATAAGGAAATTCGAAATAAATATTGTATCATTTTTGCAAATGCACGAGTTGGTTAAAAACTTGAAGTATTAAAGTTTTATTTCGTTTAGAAATCTTGAGAAGTTTGATATTGAGATAATTTTACTTTTTGAATATTATATTTTGTGTAAAACCATACCTTCCGTAATCTTCAAGAGAACTTCATCTTTCATTAAAATGTTAACATACAATACAATAAAAATGAAGTGTCTGTATGTAATATCAAAATAACGACTTTTTACTGATTGGATATGAACGTTTACACGATACTGATAACAAAAATACAGTTTTTAAAATTTTTGTCTGTCTGTCTGTTTGTTCCGGGTAATCTCCGAAACGGCTAAATCGATTTTAACAGAAATTTCACTGGCGGATAGTTAAAATTACAGCGGGTGATATAGGCTACTTTATTTTAGACTTGCTGCCATCCGTGGCTTCGTCTGTAGTACTATCTCCAAAACGATTGGACCTATTTTCATGGGACTTTCACTAACAGATAGCTAACGTTATAAAAAGTAATTAAAGCTTTTATATTTTGGACTAGCCCTTACCCATGGCTTCGTTTGCAGTACTATCTCCAAAACGTTTGAACCATTTTTCACGGAACTTTCACTAACAGATAGCTGATCTTATAAGAAGTCATTTACAATTATAAAAAAAAAAACGCATGCGGGCAACAGCTAGTATTTAATAATTCTCTCAAACCAACGAAGATTAGAACAAAGATAAAGATATTATGTTTTGTTTGTCTGTTCGAAAATTATTCTCGAATTTTTACAATCAATTTGTTGAAGAAACTCATAGGGCTATTTTACATCAGGCTAAAATATTTAGGTGTGAAGCAATTAGAATATTAAGTGTGAATAAGAAAGAACGTTAAGCAAAAAAGAAGATTGCTGTGAGCGGGCTGTGTAGTTCAGTGCGGGATAATGGGGGACAGGGGATGGTAAAAACTCAACGCGAGTGAAACTACGGGGCACAACTAGTCGTTAAATAGTCTCCATTTTCTAACTTCACTTCTTTAATCACTGGCAACCGAATGCTACCTCGTATGCATTAACCTGAACATAGTTTTAAATTTTATCCCTTTATAATTGCAACATGTACATTGTTACATCTATGTAATGAAACGAACGAAAGGAAAAAACAACCAAAAGCGAGTATTTCTTAAAAGATAAGGTAGTAATTTACCGAACGAACGTTAAATAAATTTATACCTGTAGAAAAAAAACGTAACGTGAACATTTTCACGATTATATGGAAAAATTCCAGATACTTAAATTACTACTGCCGTTTACTATAATTAATATCAGCTCATATACACTATACAGTAAGAAAATGTTAACCGTGAAAAATTCCAACAGAGATAATATTCAATTTTGTCGTTTTTCAATTGTCTCAACACGTTCAAACACGCCGGTAATCCGCGAAAATATCACCGCGACTAAACAATGTTTATTTTTACCTATAATGGACATGAACGGCAGTGTATTTTATGTACATATCGCTCAATGGTCTGCACGTAGACGATCGGCGGTAATAAAATGTGAAACGACATCGCGGTATCAGCACAAACAAATTAATATACCTGCTTACAAAATGTATCTTATATAAATAAGAACGATAGAGGTCTGCCATTGTACGCGCGTCGCTCTAAAACTACTGGATAAAATTCCAATCATATTTTTTTAACTTCGTAGACACTATCATGTCCTTGTCTAAGACAAATATCACGATATCTTAATTCAGTATAAGGTTATTA
Organism: Antheraea assamensis; assembly: GCA_035772565.1. Taxonomy (NCBI): domain Eukaryota; kingdom Metazoa; phylum Arthropoda; class Insecta; order Lepidoptera; family Saturniidae; genus Antheraea; species Antheraea assamensis. The sequence goes on along the minus strand of JAQQSE010000191.1, from coordinate 1,562,265 downwards.
AATAATAAAATTGATGTTTTCTTGTAGTGGGGTAAGCGGTGTGATACGAATGCGCAGGACATGGTAAACAAAGTCGCGGGTATTAACTAATGTAATACATGAGGATAAAACGTTTATAGAAAAGAAGTCTATAAAGCAGAACGCAGAGTGTAATTGCATGTTGGTAGGGTATGGGAATAGTCTCCAAATAAATCACAACCACCCTACGATATGTGTAATAATGTAGGTTCCTGTATATCGAGCAATCATACATATATCGATATTCAACTCTCTAGAGACTTACAACCCAGCATGATTATTTTTCGAACTGACATACCCTGTTGGCACTAGGACCTCTACAGATTCACCGGACTACACAAGCCAGCATTTTCGATTTATAGATAAATATCTCGATGTTCACCATTGTTTTTGAATTCTTTATCATCAAGCACTATGACGTCATTTTATCGTGATAAAATGTATAGAAATACACTGAAGTGTCTAAACCGATGTTGACGAGCGTTTCATTGGTGGAATAAAATAGTTTTCGAAGTATTATTTTAGTCTCATAACTTTACACACTTTTCCACAAGAGTTAAGCAGTAATAATACGATTTAAGAAACCTTAATATCGGTATATATAGTGGTTAAGTAGTAACGATAAAATTACAATTTTATAATACAAACAAGCAAGAATCAATCGAGATCGAACACATAATTCCTATAAAACAAATCATTTTGAGGGGAACAAAGTCGCTGGCATCAAATCCTTTTCCTATCTCATAGTATAAATGTGAATCATCATTTAACACCAAATGAGATTATGGTCAAACGCTTACCTATAAAGTGTAAAAAAAGAGATTCGTTGTTACGCTTTCATACCTTAACACATTATCAGAAACGGACATGTATGTTATACAGCAAAATGTACTGTTCCCACGCCATAGATCAAAGCAAAGACGATGTCGTGAGAAAAAGCTAGTAGTTAAAATTGATTAATAATAAACAACGTTTTCAGTTTGAAGAATACTTTAGTTAAGTTGATACGGAATATTCATACTGAAGAAAGTAGAAGGTAATTTAAATTGCAAGATAACAGAAAACAACCGTTAAAATTCAGCCGCAAGTTGTCGAGTCTCAACTACGTACAGAATATATACACGAAAAGGATAAGTTACAAGACGCGAACGGCGAAGCTCCAATAAAACTAGAGGATACGTCGAAGAAAATAAGATCGAGTACATAGTTGTTTCTGTATATTTTAAAATATATACCTCACTAGAAACTATTACTATTGTGACCGCATTAGTGTCAAGGAAGTAATTATACGAACGATTTTTCGGTACTTTGATACCACTTTTTTTTTTTTATATTATAGGAGGCAAACGAACAGGTGGGTCACCTGATGATAAGTGATCACCGCCGTCCATAGACACTAGCAACACCAGGGGAGTCGCAAGTGCGTTGCCGGCCTTTTAAATATGTGGGCCTCCGGCGCTCTCACTGACCGAACGAAACGCAACAGTGCAAGCACTGTCACTTCACGTCGGTGTTCTGTGAGAGGGTGGTACTACCCCGGGCGAGCCGACCCATTCATGCTGAAACCAGTAATAGCTTCAGCGTAGCTCTACCACCTACAACAGCGTAGCTCTACCACCTACATAGCTTATAAAAGTGAAAAAGCTTCGTAAATCTCTATAGTTTTGGGCGTAATTATTAATCGGTGATATTTCCTAAAATATTCCTTGAAATAATACACCGTAAAGAGAAATATTGATTTAAATTTAATATTCTATGTAATTGATATATTTAATTGGGTAAGAATTAATAGTGTATTGGTGAAAATAGCTTCACAAATAGTCCATTACTTTTTTTATTCCAAAAAATGTAAATAATAACAATGGCTACTGTGGGTAATCATTACAAGATATATGCATATCATCCGTGTACTTTTCTGTGAACCTTTTAAAGATATACAACACCGTAGTACATATCTTCGATGTATCTCATCATTAATAATAATTATGAATTGATTATTAGAAATCTACTTTTTATCCAAAAATATACATGTATTATGCACATTAATCTTCCCGAAAAATATTTTGAAACTTTGTACCAAAATCAGTACTGTATTTCAAAAAAAAAAACGAAGTGCGTATAGTTATAGAGTAGGAAAGCGACTTTGTTTTATACTTTTTCAGCACAGCATTTTTTTTTGTTTCTATATTTCTCTCCAGGCATACAGGAAATGTCCAGCTTTATTACATAAAGCAACATTCATATATATTCTCTCAACAATATAATATCCACCAAATGTAATGCAAGTAAATGAGAAAAAATTATAAGATAGATATCTACTAATTAATTCAAATCCATTAAATTACCAACTTTAATTATTTCTATTAGTAAATAATATTCAGTTTAATGCAAACATGTTAAATCTGAGTAAATAAAGCTTTTCCATCTAGATTCTATATTGTCTGGGGAAAATTATTTACATTGTGGGCGCGTGCTTGGTTGCTCAGTAAATATATGTGTGAGCTCATTTACATTTGTAAATATAAAACGTTTGATAAGTTTCTGTATATATATATATTTACAGCGTAACACCACATTGCAATATAATTTAAGTGTACATAAGTTTTATCGATCGTCATCGAAATCCACTGAAGAGTTGTGATTAATCTAAGCTTTGTGGTGGTCAGATTTCGTCCTACTTTCATTCCTTATATAGCTGCTACCGGGGCCTTCGCCTGCGTCGTTTATTATTATTATTTTTTATACTTTATAGGTAAACGTTTTGACCACAATCTCGTCTCATATTAAATGATGATGTGGTCTAAGATGGTAAGTCACGCTTAACCTAGAGGGAAACTGGCTTTCAAGTGCAGCTGCCGTAACACACCAACAGGTGTATGGCGAGAGATTTTCAACTTGAGGATGGTAGCTAGCCAGACGGACTTAGAAAAGGCCCTACCACCATGCAATTAGCTTACCAATATGTTTTATGCGCAAAGGATAACAATATAAGCAACACACCGTTTGCCCCAGTTCTCCACGACACTTATAAACACAAACCTTATAAAAATCGTGGTTTCTTAATCACTTTATCTTAAATGGAGAGACCAAAATGTATCTTGCAGTTTTTGCGTGATGCGCGCACAATGACAGACCTCTACCATTTTCTTTATATAGATAAGGGAAAGCGTTAAAAAGATAGAAAAGATTCCTTGAATTTTTTAACGGTTACCTTTCTATAGACTTGACTGAAAGCAATTCCTTATCTACAAATTCATTGGGTCTCGTATGATATTGTTTCTTATTTAAATTACCTACAACTTCGAGATCAGAAATATTTATAGCAACAAAATTATAAACAGATTCACTCACCACTCTAGGACATGTAGTATCATACAGACGGTCATACAAGTACTCCCTAGACTCGAGATTCTTCAACACTTTAGGTCTAGTAACTTTCTTAACGGGTTTCTTGATTTCAGTCTTAATTTCCTTTACTGTATCGCCATTTTGTACCGTCTTTGTTCCATTAATAAGTTCTAAGTGATCAATCGGGCAAGTTTTGTTTACAGACGACTGTACAATCAATTCATTTATAAGATCCCCATCACGGGCCGTAGCGATCGCTTCTAAAGAATTATTAATTATTGTTTCTGAATTTTGTGTGACTCCGGGAGCCATTTGGGAGCTGAGTTTAGGTATTAAGCACTTGGTAAAAATAATTCGGTTAGGGAAAGAAAATTAAAATATTTTTCCTTCAAATAAACGAGAGACACGCGTCCTCGCAAGCGCACTATCACAAATAGGTGTCGTACATGTATTTATAACAGTTTTATCTTAGAGACGAACTCGGCCTGTGTCACCGTTTTACAATTTACAAACATTACGATGTGTATCCGCTGCGAGTGATGTGTTAAGCTTTTTAGCTACTTCAAAAGTGTACATTGACAACCTCTGGTAGTCGGCGATAAGGTCTTGGCTGCACGCCCTAAAGCATTTTAAGCTACATATCTGGAGTGTCCATATAAAACCTTTTTCTTGTTATTAAAGATTTTTTTATCAACTTGTTTAAGAATACTACAAGCCAATATACACCGATTTACGTAATACAAAACCATGGAGCCACGCAGGTGAATTATGTTATAACAGGCACCAACGTTGAACAAAAACCATGGTACTATAAAGTAATCCCAAGAAGGGTTGATGTTAGGCAGGCGGCCGATCGTAATAAATTAGGCCAAATCAAACATCATGATATGACAAACTTGTTGTGCTACTTAGGTGAGATAAGAGTAAGAAAATATTATAAAAATAACCCGCTTTGGTTTATTGTGAAACCATAACCACATCTCTCGCCGCAAGACAGTCTGTACATGAACGATCCAGTGGCCATCACTTCGAGGCACCACGGGGCGATTCGGTAATAAACGAATTAAGTGCTTCTTACACCCCCTATCATTCTCACATTTGTTGATCCTTACTAGCCTAGGATATATTCCAGATTTAAACCATATTTGGTGGGCACCACATTAGACACAGTTAGGCTGACACGTATCCACGTGTTCAGCCATAATACGTTCTCAAGCCGCTTAGTGAGCACGGCTATTTATATGCCTGCCTCACCAGATGTATTTGAGAACGTAACTTGTCAAATATTAGCCAAAATTTTTGTATCCGGTACCATAGCACACAATATTAAATGACCGACTCTCGCGTATTCCTAAAGATTTTTGTAACTATTTCAAAACAAGATTATAAAAATGCGTACTCGACTAGCACTCTACTATTACCTCTGACGATCCTTGCTTTAATCACATCCACAAACTCCTCACGCAAATCCAATAGCACCTCGGCTAGATCGAACAAACGAAAGGCAAGAATATATTTTGCAAACACTAACCAATAATTGCTATCCCCACACCCTCCAAATATTTCATCAGATCCCTACCAATATTATTTATATGTAATAATAGAAAACGGTCCACTTACATCTATACAGCAATAATTTATAGCTACAAGCGATTCATTACAGAAATATTGTTTGCGTTATTAATGGAATTAACATTACAATCTACTTTTCTTACGATTATTATAAGATATCTAACAATAATTGACATACGTTTGAGACGTAGATCACATTAAAAAATATATATTATTTGTGATGAGATAAAGGGATGGGAAGGGATGGATGAATACATCTACAAGGTAATTTGAAATACGCCTATTAATATTGCCAATTAGTCGTGTTATTGTATGAAAATATTGCAAATTTATACATTTTTGGCTTGCTGAGTATAATGTTTATTGTATATAGGTATAACAGGCATCATCTTATCTTCCTCAAGTATCAAGTTACCTCTGTGCCTAAAATCATTGCAATCGTTTCAGACATTTAATTGTAAAAGGTAAGAGACAGAAATGGCTATTCTTGCATTTATACAATTAATTTTCTTCTTATAAATTTTTTATAGGTTAACATTTGAACACAATTTCATCTGATATTAAATGATGATGTGGTCAAGATGGTAAGTCACGCTAATCCAGTGGGAGACTGGCTCTCAAGTGCAGCTGTCGGAACGCATCAACAGGTGCTTGGCAACAGATTTTAAACAGGCGGACTTAGAAAAAGCCCTATCACCATAAACATTTTGTTACTAGTATTTTAGTACCTATACAATGAAGAAAGATGTTTAATGGATGGGATCTAAGAGTCTTGGAGAATTCCGCCTTTAAGAAAACGTAGTGTGGAACGTAATCCAGTATCGGACCGAGCGACGATCTATGCTGGATGAATAAACTACGACAAACTGATAGACTGTACAAGAAGGGCCAAATATCGGGTTCAATGACGTTTCCTCTATTTACAAAAAAAAAAGCGAATGCGAAAATCTGTTACGCGTTGAAAATTTAATTTTCTGAATTTGTTACGCCGTACAGTATAAGATAAATAATGTATATTATGTCTTTTTAGTGCATAAATCAGATATATACTTACTAAAATATAAAAAAATATACTAGTAATTTTTATTATATATATATAAATATGAATTTACAAACTCCAGCACCGTCTGACATATCACCATGAAAATTGGTGTATCTCAGATTTTTTTGCGAAAGAGGTTTTATGCTATTAATTTTACAAATAGATGTCGTCATTGTTAGTCTGTTAACTTCTGGACCTTTTAACTCGTTCCCCATGAAAATCAGGATGCTTAAATATTTGAACAAGTAAATTATTTGCACATTATTGTTTTTACTATAACTAAAGTAATTTTTACTACAAATATAATGGTAATAAATAATAAGAAACGGTAATAAGCATACTTGCTTACAACAAAAAACTTAATTAAGTATAAAACTGAAGGTAGCTTTCTACTCCTGCATGATTTTTTAGAATCGAATTAACAATTTTAAAAGACATACCAATATATAAATGATTCAAATACATTACATTTTTACAATAATAGCTTAGATTGAAATCTACTGTTGTTAATTATTGATAACAGTATTAAAATGTAAATGATATTGTAAAACACAAACGAACGATCAAAACAAATAACCGACGTCTAGCGTATTAGTCACGTTTCATACATAACTTAAAATACATACTTAAATTTGCATAAAAATACCCCAAAATATAGTCTAATGTTAAAAATTGCGTAAGTGGATTAAAGATAACATGTGACCTCATAAAAGTGTTCCGTGACACGATATTATCCGATCGTATCCGCCATGAGATATGATGGAGCCTTTTTCATAGCTAGACGCCAAGGTAAAAAGTACCTTTCAGTAACGATAAAATTCATTATACTAAATTAAATTATAAAAATACTCTTACAAAGGATATATTTTTTTTTATATATTATAGGGGGCAAACGAACAGGTGGGTTACCTGATGGTAAGTAATCACCGCCGTCCATAGACACTAGCAATACCAGGGGAGTCGCAAGTGCGTTGCCATCCTTTTAAATATGTGGGCCTCCGGCGCTCTCACTGACCGAACGAAACACAACAATGCAAGCACTGTTACTTCACGTCGGTTTTCTGTGAGAGGGTGGTACTACCCCGGGCGAGCCGACCCATTCATGCTAAAACCAGTAATAGCTTCAGCGTAGCTCTACCACCGATAAAATCTACACCTATTTATTTTGAGAAGGTTACTGACATGATTAATGATATAAAGCTCAATATATTCTTTTTTTTCTGAAGGCTCATGTGGTCTTCGAAACTAACAGTCAGTTTTAAAAACTTGTTTTCATATTTTATTCCCTATTTATCAGGAAGATTGTATGGTCATCTAAAATCGCATTACAAGCCTTAAGAGTAGTTCAAAAAGTAGGCTAAACGACGACAAAGTAATAACGTTAAAGGTGGGTTAGACAGCGACAAAAATTTGTATTATCGAGGAGAATCGAATTGTAAATGCCTATGTTTGCCGGGTACCATCCACTTAGTGACTGAGCTAAGTTGCGTCGACGCGCTTTTTGCGATGTTTATTTGAAATTACCTAACAACGTTAACAGTAATTCAAAATATGAAAATTAAATGCATCTTAGAGCACAGTATATAGTTTATAATAAATAATAATTCATAAAAAAGCTGGTCCTTTCATATATATAAGGGTCACCAAGTATTCTATTTTATACGAGTTATTCGGTATTTCAGCCCCTCGCACAATTGTCAGTATAACAAAAATACTGAAATATGAGTGCTTTACTTATTTTAAGCCAACTTAAATTTCTAATTATTTCGTCGATTTACAAAACAGTTGATTGGTGCGTCATTAAAAATTGCAGTTGCACGAATTAAGTTAAGTAGAAAAAGTACTAATTATTATTAATTCTATTATATATTACTATATATTATATACTGTACGAATTATTTGACGACGAACATTGGAAACAAATATATCATCAACATAACAAAGTATGAACTATGCATTCTTGTAACATGAAATCCAATGATGATAAATTTAATCTTAAGGTAACCCCTATCTATGTTTTTATTACCTCTTAATCTATAGATTATTGCCCTATCTACTCTAACTTAGTGACAGTATTTTTTTAAAATAGGGGACTACAATTTCGATAGAAGCTCCACAAACACCATAGTGTTTTAATTTCAGAATAAGCGTACTATGGCCACACAGTCAAAGGCCTTAGACAAATCACAAAATACACCAGTTGCATACTGCGATTACCCCTCCCAGACCTGAAATGTATGACTTAGTAGCGTTACATCAGCGTCAGTAGTAAATTTGAAGTTTGTGAAACCAAACTTTAATATGTGTATATAAATATAGACAAGCAACAAAGAATATATGTCAGCATACACTTTGGTAAGTTCAACGTATCGTGTAAAATACATATATATGTATATATTTATATAAACAAACATCAAACCAAGTCATGATTATTTAGAAACCATTATCTTTTATCCAAACACCTTGTGGTATCAAGTCATGTGCTACTGTTAACAATATTTGCTCAGAGTCATGCATTCGCGTCCCCAAATGCGGAATCATTTTGTTTGCATGCGTTAGCTATGTTGTTACGTATTTGTGCATTTACAGTTACCGTGACCGTTTCATTGTTGCTTTGTTTAGAGAAAGGAGAACGTGTTTCATGTGGCATTAGTGAACGTGATTAAATTTATTCAAGTGGAATAATAAAATGTCACGTGGTCCAGTTATAGTCACCTGATTCAAAGTAGTCTTTGGAGCCTATAATGCCTATGTATAATCAGTTTAAATCAACGAGGACGCAGTGGTTAATCTTCGGATACTGCATCATGAGGCAAAGCTTTCGGTGAAGGAAAACATCGTGATGAAGCCACTGCATGACGATGGAGCTTTTCCTTAGCCCGCATAATTTACTACAACTGTCAAGTTGAAAATAGATGGCTAAATGTGTATAGACGTATTTCGGCAGCTGCACTTGAGAATTAGACCCGTCTAAAGTAGGTCACTCCTGAAGATTGAGTCGAAGCCCTTCATATGGGAACATAATAGTGTCAAATTTAGTGTTTTGTGATAGAAATAGGTGTGGAGGTGATGTTCCCTCAGACCAATCTTTTAGCCAGTCAGCTTAGAGGGTATTAATTTAAAAAACTTAGACTCGGACTCAGTTGCAAGGTTACGTAGCAACGACGATCGGTGCAGTGTTCCAATACTCTATCAACTAAGTCTTCATCACTTCCGATACGCTGTCAAAATAGCATGACTTCTGAGACTGATGTTCCCAATGTGACTATTAAAATCTAAGCACGTATTTGCAAACATCGAGCAAGAACACGTAAACAAGCTTAATCTAATCCTATCAAAGGCATCCCAGTCAGTTTTTCCCGATCCCTGAATCGGAGCCGAGAGTGGAGCTATTTAACGAGATTAATTTATTTCTTTATCGAATCATCTACGTTTTACGACTCGAATTTCACCTTATAACTTCTCAATCCTTATTTATAGGCCAACTTTGTCCACAAAATTATGTTAATTTAAACCGTACTAATAAGTATCGTAAGCAGAAAGTTTGTTCGGTTTGTCTCGGATCATCTTAAAAGCCACTTGGTAAGTTTGTAAAATTTCTTATTCATGATTTATGACGAGGAAAGTGGTAACAACAAAGGTTTTAACTTTTGATACCAATTAAATAGAAAAGATTGCCCGAGTTATTTAAATGGGTTTTATATGAATTAATTTTAGAAAATAAATTCGGTATCCGCGTCTGCCTTTAGGTTTAGGTCTTCTGAACTACGTAACGGAGTCTGTTGTGGCTTTCACTATAATTTGCAGAATCTCTCCCAGAAAATTGACATATATAATACAGGCATTTAATATTTATAGAGAACTAGCTTCTGCTCTCGGCTTCACTCGTGTTTATGTAGATTTGACTTATCCTTCAAGAACAATACTTTTTCTGGATAAAATATACCCTATGTCCTTATACATTTAATGACGACCGCTTAAGCAGTTGAGACGTGAAAGCATAACAAAGAAACATATGAACATTTGCATCTATAATAATTGTTACAATAAGTCGATGTTTTACACTAACTGTACTACTATTGTAAAGAGAAAAAAAAATATTTTATTTGTAATGGCTAAACTCAAATAATATTTAAACGATATTAAAAATTCTTACCTATAGAAAGCTACTTAATTAGCGAGTTACGAGGGCTGTAAATTAGTTTCAAAATATACATTACTACGAGCGGAACCGTTAGCAAAACCTAGTACTGTAATAGAGTCTTATAAATTGTATTTCATGCACGAGCATTATTAATCTGCCGGACTTTATTGGATTCATCAAAATTAGTATACTACACAATTATATACCTTAAAAAGTCCACAGGAATATTCTCGATTATATATGTCATAAGGATAACCCACAGTAACGATTTTTATCTTTTATGATATTTATCTATAAGTTTTCACTTCTACCTTGCGGTCTAGTGAAACCTTAAGCACTTTTTACTTAATTAACTTAAATTCTATATTATGAAATTAGGTTTTATAACAAAAATTTAAACACTGAAGGATAATTTTGGAATATGTGTGACGTTAGAACTTTGCACAGACTTGATGACTTTATTATCGTATCATTAAAGCATAAAGGGTTATTTGCAACACTATTTTAACCAATATAGCAGTAATCCTTATCCGATTAAAATTTTTAAATACGTGGACCATTAGATGTAATTAAAATTGCCCTTCACAGCGCATTATTTGAATGCAGATCTTAGGAGGTGTCAAAGTCTTCCGATTACACACAACATAAAAAACTTGCTTGTATGACGAGATTTATGAAGTTTATTCGGCTTTGATAAGCTGTAAGACTGAAATCATAAGAACAATTAGTCCAATAGTACATGTACAAAATCGCTTGGACGTTTATAACGCCACGTTAGTATTTTCACCCTTGCGAATCCCTGGCGGTCGCTAGTTAATGGATAAATTCTTCAGAAGTTGATTTTGAAACTCCATCATCTGCATTACTTTAAATCAACAACTGTAATAGTATAAAAAAAATTAACACATATTACCTTTTGTATTATAAAAATGTGTTATTCAATTCCAATAAAAAATACAAAAAATAACAACTTAAGTCTCCAAACTCTAAATATTTAGGATTTCGCGTGTAACAGATTTTCTCGTTTTTTTTTTACTGCTATAATTATAAAAAATAATAGATTCCAATCATCCAACAAAGTCTGTTTCATTTTTTTATACCCAAAACTGAGTACAGAGATGTTTAGCAAGATGACAATATTAAAATAGGCAGTTGTAAGGCACTGTATTATTATCAAGCCTTTATCGGTCATTTATATGAAACTCACGAATATGTCTATGGTGTCATTAAACTTATCCTTATCAGTAACTTATATTTGTTCTACCATACATTTTGTCGGGAACAATAAATTTACGGTGGATTTAAAATACTTGACTGTGGTATGAAACACAGCGACCGCAAACATAAGAATGCCAAGTTTTGAGGACACTGCTCACACTAACTTACTTCAGTAACACTAGGTAAAAGTAAGGAAGGCAGATGTACAAAAACATCTGCGTAGTAACGCTATACGTTATTGCAAAACTATTTTTTTGCAAAATTAGGGACTAAGATAACTTTAAAAATAGTCAAACGTCTACTAAGTTCCTAACGTAACACATCTTTAAATTATCTTGCGATGTTTCAACCTATTTGAATATTATAAAATTTAAGTTAAAGGTGAATGTATACTCACTGACCACACAATAGAAGTGAATACTTATACATAAATACATTCCATTAAAGTTCATATAGATTTATCAATGTTCATATAATAATATAAATGTAATTATTCTAACGAATTACTCCTTGTCAGACAGTAAACATAGTTGATGACGATCGGAGCCGAATATACACGATTCAGTAGTACGTCACCGACGCGCTTGATATTGTATGAAGCCGATTCAACATCACCGACCCGAGTCTCATGGTTTACTTGGGTTCGCTCTTCAATGTGCCTAAAGACGTTTTCTCTAAAAAAAAAGTTTTTTCGCCGCTTAATTAATATCATTTTAAAGTGTTTACGAACTGGACACCTAACGATTCCATAGTGTTGTTTTCTACATTTTCCACATCGCCAAATCACGTCAAAGCTATATGGTCCGGTCGGTGGGTATTAATAAAAAAGTTAATCATGCGTGCAAAGCCGACGCGACGCAGCGGCCGGTCCGTCATCCACTCCGTCCGTTATCCGAGGATATTGGAATAATTTTAGAGCTTTATACGAAGAGTAAAGTAGCTTTTCGTTTTTAAACAGAAAGTAATATAACCCGATTATAGTGTTTAATACTATTTAAAGATTTAATAATTCAAAATGTTATTCTACGTTTAGTTATGTTACTATAAAATAATTTACAGTAAATTAAATCAATATATATATGTTTAACTGAGACATGTTTGTTCTTGGAGGTTGTGTTTATTATTGTTTTATTTTAAACCCTCATAATTTTTAGCTTATATTATGATATTGTACGATGTATGTATTTTAATTTAATTACATTCTATAATTGAAGTTAATCTATAATATAAAAATGAATCGCTGAATATGTTGCTAAGCACAAATCTCGAGAGCAGCTGAACGGATTTCGCTAATTCTCCGTTTAGAATATTCCTTGAAGTACGGAGATGGTTCTTACAGGAGAGAGAAAAATAAAAAATTGCCTGATAAAGTCTAAAAACAACACTTTCTATACTCCCATACAAACGACTTCTGTCATAAAACTCTTAAATGTTTTACCTAATTACAGAACACTGTTCTTATCTCGTGATTCGTAAATAAAAATCAGAAGACTAATAATATAATTAATTCTCTTTAAAAATATATATTCACTATCTACGCTCAAGACTCGGGTTTTTTGTATAAGAAAATGTTGATTACAAATTATACTACAGTGTTTACCAAACAAAATGAAAACGGTTTTTTTGGTATTACGTTATTCTCATTTCGTGACATCAAAGATACTTTTACTAAAACAACATTCTTGTACAGTTCATCTAGATTTATATATTATTTCATTCCCATCAAATTAAGGATTCGAGTGTGACGTCAGTTTTAATTTAATTTCATTCAGAAACTTGTCTACTACATTTATCTATATCGACCTAAAAATGATCGTCGATTTCGTATGAAAATGTATCTTTTAAATTCCGTCTCCAATTCTCTGATTCGTAAATAATATTATTCAAAGAATTTTTTTTTATTTTCAAAATCGATACTGTATATATTAAATTATTTTTCTCTTGTCATTCTATTATTTTCTACTTTGAAAATGTATATAATATCTGGCATATAAAAATTTCAAGTTAATAATTTAATTCCTGAAGATGGCTCACAATTTTTTATTCTTTCAAAGTAAGCTTTAGATGTTTTCGAGTAGAATCCATATAATGACATCAGACTATTAATTTTCATTTATTTATATCATAGTTATTTTTCATAACTATCAACCGTTTCTAATGATTAGATTTGTTTTGAAGCCGTTACTTTGCTTAAATCGATCTTTAAATATTATGGTGGACGTTACTCCGCACTTCCGATTGGAATTGTTTGGTCTCCGTCTAACTCTTATATTCAGAGCGGCCAAAAATTTTCACCAGGATTATACAGTTAAGCACTTCGATAGCATATTAACAATACAGTACAAAACACAAAATGTATCATTAACCCTTTAGACACATTGCCGTGTATTAATAAGGCACAGCTCGGTATACTGTAATTAATATGATACCGTTCGACCCAAACGTTGCTGATATAAATATTCATCCTTTGCCCTTACAGATTATATCGTTATAACCGGTGGAGTTGAAGACCGCCGTTTGCTGCTACATTGGGAATTAGCAAAGATATTAATTTTAGATTGTAGGAGAACCATTTATAGAACATCCTTGCTCTTGTATTCCTGATATTGGTTGTGTCTAGTGACCAAAGTTACAATCTCGTATTGTCTGATTATTTATGTTAGTCGAGTTAGGATTATTCGTTCAGTCTTCTAGGTCATCTGACTAGAATATATCCTTCCATGAAAGCTACTCCCATTCAGAAAACTTTAGATGGCAACAATTTTTAGGAGGGTCCACGAGATGGCACGCATTTTCCAGTCCTTTAGTTTTATGTTTGAATAATTTGAATAAATTATTAAAGCTTTTTTTTAAATTAGTTACTTAGTGATGGGGTATTTTCTAACATCAAGCTAACTAAACTACCTCACTGAAATTGAAAATATCTTATAGAGTATGTATGAATTAATGTAGCTCCAGTAAAGAGTGGGTTAGTATAAGTTTCAGACTCTTTTCTTAAAGGAAAAATTTTTTTTGGCCTCACCCAAACTTCACGACATTTTGTACTGTAATAAAAAGTTGTCCTGTAGTTAAATTAAAAAAAAAATAAAATATGGACATGACGTTATATATAGTGGCCATCAATTTAATATTTGTAAACTGGCATCACTTTACTGATGTACAAACAGGAGAAGATGAAGGAGTTTAGAACTTTTTCTACTTTGTCAACCGATTTTCTTTATTCTATTTTTATTTGATAGCTGTTGATGAGTTTTACTGTTGCTAATTATTTATTTTCCATAACAAAGAGTCGAAAACTTTATCTATATATTATATTTCATAATCCTTATGTATTCGATCTTTATCAGAGTCCAATTTCAACCACTAGTTTTGACAAATTGTCACCTCTTTGCGGTCGTAGTTAAACTCCACCTGCAAATTATCAGGAGAGATATATTTTATCGAGCTAGGATAGTAAAAAAAGTCTTGTCATTTTGTTTCACCTACTTTTCATTCAAGATCATAAATTCTCGAGGTAATTTATCTTTGTAAGTTACTAATATTCTTTCGGATTCGGCCTTTTATTTCAAAATTTGACATGAAAATTATCCTGTAATTATGAATTTTTGTGTTCCTAGATATTTTTAATATATCTCCTCTGGCACGTGAAGTATTTCCCCGTATTCTAATTAAAGTTACAAGCTATAAGTAATTCGCTTTAGAATTCTTATATTCTTTTTTTTCTACTTTATAGGTTAGCGTTGACCACAATTTCACCTGATGTTAAATGATGATGTGGTCTAAGATGGTAAGTCACGCTTAACCTAGAGGGAGACTGGCTCTCGAGTGCAGCTGCCGGAAACACATTAACAGGTGCTTGGCGACTGATTTTCAACTTGACGGTGGTAGCTAACCAGGCGGACTTAGAAAAGCTCTACCACCATCCTATGATTTCATCACGATGTTTTCCTACACCAAAAGATCCGACTAAGTTGCTAGGATTTGAACCTAAGTCCTTCGACGCTGTGGCCGAACACACTACCAAATGAGCCATCATCATCATAGAACATATAATACAACAACATAACAAGACATAACATATAATTTATACATATAATAAAAGCTAACAAGACGAGATCTGTACATAAATTATATTTAAGAAAAAATACTCTGGGGATCTGAGAATTAATGACAGAACGCATTTCTATTGTTTTTAGAATTTTTGTCTGTCTGCCTGTCCGTCGTTTGTACACGTATCACGCAAAAACTACTGGATGGATTTTGACGAAATTTGGTACGGTGGAAGATTATACACCGGTGTAAGCGATACGCCCCGGTAAAACACAAAAGAGACACAATTTACGCAAAAGCTGCTGGACAGATTTTGGCATTGCTGACTGTTGTTTTGAGTGCCGCCATACCGTGTATTGAAGGTCAGAATTATAAATTCACAGTATGAGCAACTACTAGACATTGTAGTGCCACACGCCACACCTCGAAGAACAAAATTGTTCAAAAAGGGTCGATGTCGAGTTTTGATACGCCTTTTTGCTACGGTTCTATGGTTTTAAATTCCACGCGGACGTAGTCGCGGGCACAGCTAGTAACTTATATACAACAAACAAATATACCTATATACAGTAATTACACAAGTTAGAAAAATAAATTAGAAGAAACGTTTGATACCATCACTACATAGTATAAAACAAAGTCGCTTTCTCTGTCCCTATATCCGTATGTATGCTTAAATCTTTAAATCTACGCAACGGATTTTGATGCGGTTTTTTTTAAAGACAGAGTGATTGAAGAGGAAGGTTTATATGTATAATAACATCCATTAAATAGTGGAGAAATACTGTTATTTTTGAGGTTTCTAATGTGATGTCGTAAATAATTACATTTTTTCCGCTTACATTGCAACAAACGCAGGCTGAATCCTACAAGATTTATCAAAATAATATGTCCGGGCCACGGGCAGTAATGAATAAATCAAAACTACTGGATCGATTTTAATCATTTTTTCATTGAATGACGTAGGCTATATATTTTATACCCGTGCGAAGCCGGAGCGGGCCGCTAGTATGCTATAAGATCCTTTCCTTTGAATATATTGACGAGCTCTTGCTCGCGGTTCCGCTCGTGGTAATGCAGATTTGATTCATCTCTCGGCAGCATTTGTTTTCCGAATCTTCTGAATGAAAGATGACCTATATGTCCTTTTATATACCCATGACAATGTGTATGCAAAATCTCATCATGGTTGGTTGAGTACTTTAGACGTGAAAGCGTAGCAGACAAACTCATATTCACATTTTATAATATTATTTAAGATGGAGGTATAAGAGTCTCTAGTATCCGTTTACATATTATAATAACAATATTTTAAATATAATACATCAATACATTTTACCGTTTCATCTAAGTGTATACGCACATATTTAACAGAAATATTGCTATTGATCTTGGCAATATCTTAGAAAATCGTTACAATTACGTCAGAGTAATTTCGAAGGCGCCCAAGGACTGTAAATCAAGGGACACTGTAATTATCTCTACGTATACACTGTTATATTTCGAAGCGCTGAAGTATAATAAATTATAATAACAGAGATACGTATAACAATTAATTTCGTATTAAATATTTGGTTTATAATCTTGATCTCGGTCGGTATTTACTCAATTGATTGATAATCGTTTAAAATATGGATTGAGCTCTTCGGAGCTTTGTTCGGTAGATAGATGAGGAATTAATATATTTAGAAACACAATAGTGTTATAATTGGTAAAAGGAAATTTCTATTATTGAATAATAAATTATGATAATAACTTCATTTTTGTCAAACTTTATGTATAAAAGAATAAAAATTATAAACAAAACAATTGAAATATATGAGATAGTATTTTATGTATTTTTGATATATTCACTAGCAGGCCCGGCGGACGTTGTCCTGCCCTGATAACAAAAAAATATATACTTATATGCATGTAATGCTTAATGTAACCAATGTATTTTATTCGATAAGGATTAAAATAGTTTTCCAATTACCTCTTTATATGTGACCATTTTTAGAAGAAAGATGTGTATAGTAAGCTATCCTAAAAATATAGGTATATGCGATCGCAGATATTTTTGTAGATCTATAAAAGAAGCATATCTTAGTGTGCATTGTTTTGTTATATCTCAAAGGGATTAAGCAGCGTTTTCGATAAAACCTCCCAGGTGGCTTGACTTTTTCGGATACTTCCAATAATTATCGTTATATTTCAACCAATTTCCAAAAAAATCTTAGTAGATTATATACCTAAACCTTCCTTGTGAATCACTCTATCTATTAAAAAGCAGACAGACAGATAGACATGGTGGAGGACCTTGTTTTATACAATGTAAGGATAATAACAATGATAATAATGATGATGATAGGCTTTAGTATTTGAGCATAACCTCATCAGATGTTAAATAATCGTTTGGTCTAAGTAGACATGTTTAGCCTAAAGAAACTAGCTCTCAAGTGCTGCTATGGATTACATTAACAGGTGCTTGGCGACAGATTTTCAACTCGATGGTCGAATCTAGCTAGATAAAGCAAGTTAGATTCGAATTTAAATCGACCGGCACTGGTGTCGAACACGCTATCAACTGGGCTATGTAAAAAAATATTTGAATATAACCAATAGTTTATTAAATTATGTGATAATTTTGTATTCATTAATATTGCACTCTTATATTTGATGGATGAAGGCGTTACTTTACGGATATTAAATACGATGTTTAAAAAATAAAAATCGTTAAATCTTATAAAATATTTTAAAAAATATTGGTATTTTTTTAATATTTCACTTAAAACATTAGAAAAAATAACATAAATGAAAAACCGTGTCTCCAAATTATCTTAACGTATAAAAGGAAATGGATACAAATCTATTTGTAAAGTAGTTAAATGCGTGACTCATTTGTATTTGCCAAGCGCAATCGTTTCTTAGATACAGAGTCACATGAATAAATCACTTGTAAACATTTGAACAGTTTCAAAGTCACAAATAATAGTCACGTTTATTAGTTATTTATTATATTAAAGTTTATTCAATATTAATATAATGAAAATATATTTTTATAATGTGTTACATACACGTTAAGTGTGACCGAAATCACCGTCATTGTAATGTCTTACTCCACTATGCATAGCACTTTCTCAAGGTTGAGCCTGAGATATACGAGCGCGACTATAACTGACGGTTAATTCTAAATCTGAAAGCAATAGGTCACTGTAGGTGGTAGAGCTCCGCTGAAGCTATTACTGGTTTCAGCATGAATGGGTCGGCTCGCCCGGGGTAGTACTACCCTCTCACAGAAAACCGACGTGAAGTAACAGTGCTTGCACTGTTGCGTTTCGTTCGGTCAGTGAGAGCGCCGGAGGCCCACATATTTAAAAGGCAGGCAACGCACTTGCGACTCCCCTGGTGTTGCTAGTGTCTATGGACGGCGGTGATCACTTATCATCAGGTGACCCACCTGTTCGTTTGCCCCCATAATATAAAAAAAAAAACTGAAGTACCAAAAAATCTCTACCGCTTTACATTCCTATGGGCATTATTTATTTAACACATGACGTCCAGATTTAATTATGTCATGAAGGTAATTTATAATGAAGCGTCTTCTTGCTGACTGGGTTATCTTGACGACGGTAGTTTTGACGTTCACAAGCTCCTTCCCAGGGCCTAAATTGACATAAGTATTTTTGATTTCATTTGATTGGCGTAAGCTTCTGGTGAATAAAAATATCATAATAAATTTTTATTAGGTTTATTTTTCTAAGTAATGTTTAATATCGTCATTGCTATCTTGACAGAGTCACCGAAGGATTTTTAATGCTCACATGCCTACTCACTACCGTCACCTAGAAAATGTATTTCACATGAGTATCTAAGGGAACGTGCCCATACTAGGTTTTTTTTTTATGTCACGATGGTGGCAAACAAGCGTGCGGGCCGCCTGATGATAAGCGGTCACCGCAGCCTATGGACGCTTGCAACACCGGTGGTATCACATGCGCGTTGTCGACCCTTTTACCCCTTACGTGATCACGTTTTACAATTTTTAGCCCCCTCCCATCTCTTGGTGACCATCCGTAGTATATGACAACACACCTCCCCTCTAGTTTTCATGTAGTCATTCATAAACACAATTGTCTCCCTTATCCCTGTGACCAAGCGTGGTCTAATTGAAGACCTCCCTCCCCTCTGAGCGGGTGACGTATTATGGGTATATTCCCTAACGATAAGTAAGTATCAGCTGCTGCACTTAATAGTCTATTCTTTACTCTCTACAGCTATCGCCTGTTCGGACACCGGGTCGATTTGTGTAGATTCGAATCCTACAACGAACCCAAGCTTTGCATGAATGAAAACTTAATGATAAATCCATGGAAAGGTTGTAAGGCATTTTTACTAATACAACTAGCTAGCTAGCCCGAAACCTCTTTTGCTAAACGGGTTCCAATTGATGCACATGAAAGCTAATCGCTCTCTCTATATTTAGCGTGTTATCTTCTCAGGACTTTTTGGCCACTTAGAATCAAATGAGTTTCTGTCAGAACTTGACTCCATAGGGTGGGTATAACAAAAAAAGTGATTATAGTGTATTTTTTTATATAATATTATATTAAAATATGGATAAAATACCGGTTCATAAATAAGTAATGTTTCTCCCACTTCTTATATTTTTAAGAGAAACTCATTCTTTTTTACTCTTATGAAAATTGAAATTCTTATGAAAATGAACTCTTTAAATTTAAGCTCTCATTTCATTGTTTAATCTTAAATAATTTATTAATCTTTCACGAAGCTTAACGAATTACTAAACGACTAATTTTCCTTATCCCCTTGATCCTATAAATAGTGCTCGAATTGTGTCTCATTTTCTTCTTCGGCGACAGTTCAAGCCGAGGCACACCGTGTGCCTTTGCGCTGATTGCTTAAACAAATCGGTTGAGTGCCATAAGCGTTTAGTAGGCCGGTGAAACTGGAAAGGCCTTGCCAGGCTAACAGTGTAGGTCAGTTCGAAATAAAAATAATGAAAAAAAGTCTCATTTCCTTTCCTATTTTTTCTCTATAGAAAAATAAATTTTCGTAGGTAAAAGAAAAATATTTTTTCAATTTCATTAATAAGTAAGTAATAAAGTAATCTTGTTAGGTAGTTTCAAATATTTTCTTTATTATCTTGGATACCCAATAAAGA
This sequence comes from Antheraea assamensis, assembly GCA_035772565.1. Taxonomy (NCBI): domain Eukaryota; kingdom Metazoa; phylum Arthropoda; class Insecta; order Lepidoptera; family Saturniidae; genus Antheraea; species Antheraea assamensis. The sequence goes on along the minus strand of JAQQSE010000191.1, from coordinate 1,541,709 downwards.
TATTACTTTTTTAAACGTGGGAATTATATATTGATAATTTTTTATGACTCAAAAATTTGGTAAACAAAATAGGAAGATTATATATATTACAATATAAATAATGCTCAATTGTATAAATTTGATCTTATTCTAAATTTGGAGTTTCCGCATTCATTCAAAATTATTTCAAAGAGACAGAGAGATGTGAAATTAAAAGAATTGTTTAGCATGTTACAAAATTGGACATACTGCGAAACCTCATTATCGAGCCAATAAACAAAACGTTGAAGCTGCTTTGATTTGTGACACGCTTCATTGGCATTCGCTCGCTGTGAATATTTAATTTTATTGGAACAAAAAATTTAACGCGCTGCTACCATTTTTTCAGCGATTTATTTTTTTTCCTTTGTTTATCCGAGCAATTGTTTTCATGTTCGTAATTTTTATATGAAATAATTGAAGTATAAATAACATTATGAATTAATCTGTTTCTTTGATTTTAATTAAATAAATTTAGACAAACGAATTTTCGATATACTTTATGATCTTTATGCTTATGATATGTTTGAAAAATAATGGGTCTGCAGCATGAAGTTTATCTTACGGAAGTAATTTAAATATAATGACAAAGTAACAAAAGGGCATTTAATTTCAAATGAAGCATAATTTGAAAAATGAATTAATTAAATAGTGAAAGAATATTCATCTATACACATTCAGGATTCAGACACGGCACACATTACTTTGCTCAAAACGGTTTCTAGGAGACTCTTAAATGTAATCTGATAAAACATATCAATACGTAAATGCCATCTCTGATATCGCACATCTATAAGATTTGTCACTGATAAACAATTTAAGTGAAAACGTCTAAGATCAAAGATAAGCCGCGTATAACCGGCCTCAAGGCCTCTTGCGAACAATAAGCGTCTCGATAGAAAGCCTTGCGGTGATAAGAGAGAGAAGTTTTTTTCTTAGAACAATGTCAACGAACTTCTGTCTTGTCGTTTTCAACGCTTTTACTTTTCTTTATTCTGTTCATAATTTTAATAATCTCTCGTTAAGACCCCGTGACCCTTCTAGTGATAAGGATTCACTGCTAGTAATATAAAACTTATTGAAAATAATTTTACAATTGAGATGGCATTGTAATCATAAATAAATTGGAAAAATTAAAAACATAAAGTGCCTCATGCGCAATTACACCAACGACACACTTGTAATCTACCTCCTCACAACAATTCCGCACTAGAGCAAATATCAGAAATAACTAAATATGGGCGGCTTCAAAAAGCCAAATTTAAATTAAATCTATAATATAAAAATGAATCGCTGAATACGTTCCTAAGCGCAAATCTCGAGAGCAGCTGAACCGTTTTCGCTAATTCTTTTTTTTTTAAATATTCCTTGAAGTACGAAGATGATTCTTACGGGGAGAAAAATTTTAAAAATTGCTTGAAAAAGTCTAAAAACAACACTTTTCTATACTCCCATACAAACGATTCGTAATAATACTTAAAAGTCAATTTAAACGTTAATACCATACCATAAAGTTTAAGTGTTAGTGGAGAGGTTCCGGGAAGGCAAAACAATTGTGTGACGTTAGTATCGTATAAATATGGATGTCAATATTTATACGATGGTAACATTTAATATCATACAGCGTCCCGAATAGAAGAATAAGTATTAAAAAAATTATAATTAAAGAATCGACTGTTAGACGGTACGAAGTTAGCCGGGATCAGCTAGTAATAGATAAAACCGAACTTTAGTTAAGCGACGACAATACTCCCATATACATAATATCAAAAAAATAATATAGGAGTAAGTCCACAGAGAAGAGTACACATGTAAAGGTCACATCACATTCTTTATTCAATTGATTCTCATAAACCGAATTAGCAGGCGAAAAACAATACTCTTACTTTTTACTGTAATTAGGTGTAGTGATAATGCTTTAAGTGCTGTTATTGTTAATAGAATTGACTTTTTATTTCTATTTAAACGTAAAGTAGTATATTAAATCAAATCTATTATTAGATATAACATGAACTCATTCCATCAATCAGCCAGTGACAATAGCGCGTGCACATTTGACAATATTTAATTAACGTTTATCTGAAACACATGAATATGTTTAAACATGCCGGCTGTTATGTACAGTTTGCGAAAGGATCCACGTCTCAAATCTGTTATTGTTCTGGTCTAAGATAACATATTTTTGCTGTATCTCTGCAAGCCTCAATAAATCTTTCGGCATAAAGCCACTGTTTTCGTTATTTGGTGTAATAACAACTTTTTTCTTCTATTACGCTCAATATTTCAAAAAAGTTAAGTCCCATTCGAACAAATATATAAAGCATTACGTTGATATATAATACACTAGCGGCCCGCTCCGGCTTCGCACGGGTATAAAATATATAGCCTATGTCATTCACTGAAAAAATGATTAAAATCGATCCAGTAATTTTGATTTATTCTTTACTGCCCGTGGCCCGCACGCGTTAAATTTGGAGTAACCTCAAAAATATTACAAACATCATTCCTTATTTGAATATATAAACTTCCGTCTCCTGTTGAAGCATCTTAAAATTTAAAAAAAGAAAGAAATATGTAGATAAATTTATACGTTGTAAGCATTCGAAATATGAATTTTCACATCTTTGCTATTTTCAAATATCCATACAACATACATAAATAATTGTTTGAGTTGTTATTTAATGTAGTGTAATACTTCAACAAAAGTTCAAGTTCGTAGGGGCCTGCAGTTCAAGCTGTGTTGAAAAAATATGGGTAAATTAATTAGTATGGGATAAATGTGATACAAGTTGCATCTTCAGATTCGAAGGTTAGTTTTACTAATATTATGTTCTATAGGGACTTTTCAAATGATAAATATTCTGGTATAGTTCATTCAAACTGTTTCGTGTAGGAAAATGCATACGCGAACTTTAGAATGCGCAACGCTGAATTCTATACTTTTTTCGTTGTATCCGTTTATCTCTTGCTGTCCCGTTTCCTCTCATTGCTACGTTAGTCAGTTCAGGACTGAATCTCAACGGCAGATATGAAGCTACAACGCTGACTACAAAATTAAATCTTATTGAATAACAGAGATTTAATTTCTAAATTTAACGTGAGAACGTTGTATGGTGTGTCTGTATACAATTTTGAAAGAAGAAGGAGCCTCTTAAACTGCAGACGAGAAATATTCTGATGAGTTGTCAGATTCTTTTCTGCTTCTATTATCGCTGTGTATAGTTATAATCCAATGATAATCTATAATATAAGAATGTACCCTGTCTTATAATGATCAGATTAATTTTGAATATATTTAAACCTGCTCTAACGTACCTAATTTTTAATTAGAAGCAGTGTCCAACGCAATATTCTAGATTCAAAAATTTTGAGGATTTATAGCACACCTAAACATTAACTTTTTTTTATCTTTATTTTAGTCAGCGATCATGTTTCTGCTTTCAAGTTTATATTCTTAAATAAACCTAAACTTTCGATTTACAAAAGAATATTTACATTTTATACCAATTTAAAATACTTACCTTGTTAATAAATATCATTTATTTGAAAACCTATCAGCAAACACTAACAACTATTTACTGAGAATTATATTTCTTTATAAGCTTACACTTTACCGGCTACAATATCATTTGACAATATCTTCGAATCGGGTAAAAATTACTTTTTGCAAATTCCATTCAGTGTATTCAACCGAAGCACACGTGGATATATCTTACTAGATTCCCACTGATGTCAACAAACATATAGAATATAGTATAATAGAGTTAGGTAAATAAATTATCAGTTATATACTCGTGGTACCTTTTATGATTGTAATGCATCAGATATACATACAGCAAACAACCTACTTTGTTAAAGGTCATTGGTCTCACTTTCCATCTAATTACGCCTTCCAACGTTATCTGTTTTATTTACATTGTTAAGGCTAAATATATCGAAACGTATAGAATTATGAAACTGCGAAGTTATTGTAGAAACTTGGCTTCTGTCCAGTAACCGTAACTGGCAACTGACATAAACTCATACTTTTTATGGAACAGATATCTACCCGTGTAATTTAACCGCAAAGGGTGCATTTGTCCTTATGGTCAATTTTACATGTTTTTAAACTATTCGAAGATAGTTATTATTATTATTTTCGATACCTCGGTGCATTGATCCAAAACGACGGTGGCATAGGCAGGGACGTAAAGAATAGAATAAATGCAGGGTGGATGAATTGGCGAAAGGTGTCTGGGATAGTTTGTGACTCACGAATGCCGTTGAAACTCAAGGGGAAGGTGTATAAGACTATAATCAGACCAGTCGTGTTATATTGATCCGAGTGCTGGGCTACGAAAGAGACGGATGAGAAGAGATTACATGTGGCAGAAATGCGAATGTTAAGACGGATGTGTGGTGTAACAAGAATGGATAAGATTTAAAATGAGTATATCAGAGGAAGTTTGAAAATAGCACCAGTGACAGAGAAGTTGAGGAGTAATAAATTAGCATAGTACGGGCATATTATGAGAAGAGATGAAAGTCATGTAACAAGAAAAGTTTTGAGTTTGAAAGTGGATGTATATAAGGGTAGAGGAAGACCAAACAAAGTGTGGATGGATTGTGTGAAAAATGATATGTGTATAAAAGGTGTGAATAGTGAGATGACATTTGACAGGGGTGAGTGGAAAAGGAAAACATGTTGTGCCGACCTTACTTCAGTGGGATAAGGGTAAAATGATGATGATGATGATATTCGAAGATTGTTAAATACATTTTGGAACTTATTTTTTTTCAAACCGACTACACTGTTGGCTTGTTAAGGCAGCTACAGTTTCACCGGACTACCAAAATTTTGGAACCAATATCCACAGACACTGTACAATATTTTTTATTATCAATTGGTTCCATTCAGTTTCTTTAGTTGCCTAGTACTCAAGTTTATGCAATATGTAGAATCTTAAAATACACTTAAAAAACTTAAGAATACTCAGCACAGAAGAAGACTGCGGGGAAGGTCCGTTACAGCAAATCTTCGACTTGGTACTCTCCGATGTAGACCTACGGGTAGAAGAAATGGACATGCTATTCGCCTTTTTCCTTCACCCTAACTGAACTAGAAAAAATATTCGGGAGGCCCATTTGCCAATTAGGCATATTCAGCGATCCGGTAGTACCGTATCGTGTTCCTCTTGCATACAGTCGCATAGTCTCGTGTTGCGCCGTTGATTAAAGTGACGAATGGTACATTCTGGAATTTTAGTAAGTAGGAATCTTTGGATACTTATGATAGATTGCGCCCATTAAAAAAAAGTTACTGCTATTTATGAATATACTTCTTACTAAGGATGGTAAATAAGAAAACCCGCGAATTCTCAATTAATTAGTGCGAACTAATGTTCCTACAACGTGAGACAACTTGAATTATTATTTTCAGTATTATTCATAAATTATATAAAAATACATATTATTTCACATTTATATTAACCCTAAAATACCTTAATAAATATATTCTTTCGAGTCACAAATTAAAAGAAAAACTTATTTAGACTTCAGTTACGTATGCAGCTAACGAAACAAATTTACAAACGTTCCGATCTACTCGTTTATATTCCGGCTCCCTTGTGTATCTTGACGTGTGAAACGGGATCCGCTGAGTCGATCAAAACCCTCGGCAACATCTTAAAGTTAATGAGAACCAAATAATTAAACGTTTAGCTTAGTCAGCAAAACATTACAAGTATATTAAAGCAACATCTCCAGCTTCTTGGCGTTCACTCGACAAGTCGATTAGGTTCACTAAGAATTTAGTTTCAAGGGTTTTTGAATAAATTAGAACGTAACGTTAGTCAGAATGGCTTTGTTATTACAAAGAAACTATTTTATCTTGACTAATTATAGACCGTGTTTTATTTTTTGAAGTGAAATCATCTTTAATCCCGTTGTGATCTGAAACTCGTGAAACGTAAAAGCGACATTAAAAAGAGACTAACATATACATCTACATGTGAAAGAATGAAACAGGATACATTATAGAGTGTTTCTTATATTCGTGGTCTACTCATTGTAGATATGTATGATGATGTACTACGTAATACTTGCATTGATATTATATATGTGATTGTATTTGAAGTATATCATTAATTACTATCACACCGGTTTCTGTCATATTTAAATGCCTATTATCTTCTTCTTCTTTATTTTTTTGGCTCCGTCACAGTTTGTGCACTAGCCAGCGTCAAGCAACAAGATTTTGCCAAGTAAGTGTCTTGTGATAATTATAATGTTATAACAAGATGGTGGTTTCCTTGTTAGAACTTTCCATGCAGATTTGGTGGCATCTCAGAATGCATGCTCCGTGGTATTATTTCCAATCCACTTCACTTGTGCATAATAACCGAACTATATTACGTAAAACACCACCAATATTACAAAATATAGAGTCTAATAACACAAGATTATGAATAAAATATAAAAACCACTACATGACAGACTAAGATCCCGCCAAAAACCCCATGCCTATTATCTCATAACTAAACATTATAACAAGCACTGAACATTTGAACATTGAGTATGTGGTACCAGCTGTAAGTATATTCTTTATCAATTTATTTCACCGTTCTGAATTTAGTCGTAAGTTCGGGCTTGCGCATTATACAGTCAAGAGTTGTCTCGATGTTATACACGCAATGTAATACGTACCTAAATTTGTGTCCTCCGCGACTGTATTCAAAGCGGTCAAAAAGTTTGGCGAGTATTAAAACTTTTCTTGTATCATCGAACGTTCGCTTAACTTCAAAAAACATTAACACCTCTTCGTAATATAATTAATTTATTGCGTAAATTGTCTATACAATTTTAACTAAACTAGTTTCGCAAAACAATTGTGTTTCGAAACAAGAGATCATCCCCTAAAGAAACTTTCGTAATAAATTCAATTTTCTAAAGTGAAGGTCTGTTTCTTGTTGAGAATTTTATCTTCACGCCTTTTATTTTGTAAGTTGGTAAATGAAACAAAATGTATAAATTAAAAGTTATTTATTAAAGCACTCCTGTAGATTTAAATGATTATTGGCAACGATGTAATAATGTATTTCGTTTGTAAACAATAAGTATACAAATTAATATTAAAAATTGATGTCAGACTATAAGAGATCTCCTAATGATAAGCTGATACAGAGAGGTGTATATGGGGCATTCCATGTCAAATCGATCAATTTTGGCACCGACCTCTTTCGAACCAATCGAAAATATTATTTGGGATTTATTCAATTTTTTTTACCCAACCGAAAAAAAGTTATCAAATAATAAATATACTTTTTTTTAATAGCCATAACTTCATACAAAATGACTTTTGGGATGTTGTTTTTTAAGTGTTATTAAATGTACTTTTCAAAGAAAAAAAACGGATTCATCTTCAACGGTTTTTTGACAGTTTCGGGAAAAAAAAACAAACAAAAATTTCGGCTGGATTGTCATAATTGACTTTTTTTAAACTTTAGTATTTCCTGCAAATTTCCTGATATTTCCAGAGTGGCATATTTTTCTTTATTGTTTTTGAAAAAGACAGAATGAATAGTATGAAAAAGAAAAAAGATATAGAAATTTCAAACAAATCGAAAGGGGCCAGGGTCAAAAGTGGTTAATTTGGGATGAAATGCCTACAGATATACTTTTCGATGGTATCCCTAAGTGAATGTTGCAAAAGTATAAATCTATATATTATATAATATATTAACATTGGTGTATTTGAGATAAGTAATTTTCAACACCAATCGCTTTGAAATTTGCCACACTTAAATGCTTCTTTCATGGAGAAGGTTTTATATTATCCATCTAACTATAATTCCCCACTAGGTGGCGCTAAACTATGTCGTACTGTAATAAAGTTGTATATTGTAATTTAACATAGACGAAGTCGCAGACGGTTTTCAGTTATGTATAACATTTATTTTGGATTAATTTTCGGAACTATGTCGACGACTATCATTAGGGCTGATTCTTAATATATAGTGAAAAAACTTGTGAAATTATTCTACATATTCAATCACAGTAGTATATATTTGGAAATAATTATTTTATCATATATCAAATAAAAACGACTTCAAAAAACTTACTCCAAAAAAATTCATAACAACGTTTTGACCTATCTAGTCTTAGATTGTCATAATTCTACGAATATGAAATTCAAATGGGAAAATTGAAAAAAACCCCGTTCTAATAAAAAGAGCATTTTTCAAATCGATTTATGATTAATGAATTTTTGAAGTAACAAACATTTAAAAAAACACAACCGAATTGAAAACCTATTACTTTTGAAGTTATACCTCTTTTGGCGCGTTAGGGAAAGATGATGAGAGTAAATATTTACGATGCGCGCGCACACCGTCAAGAAAAAAACCTACACCCTGAAGTTAGCTATAGTCAACATTTTATTCAAAAAAAGTATGTATGTATTAAATACCTTTTTTCTATTGTTAGTGTCGTTTTGTCTACAAACGTAGAATAAGGCGAAAGATTAAAGAATTCAAAAGATTTTTATCTTGTAACGCCAAAGAAGTATAACTTCTAACGCGTGTACATAAATACACACTATATTTTTTTAAACAAGGTTAATAATTATATGAACTTAATTATCATTCAAAATCAAAATCAAAAATACTTTATTCAATTTAGGTCCTAAGAAGGCGCTTATGAACGTCTAAACTACCACCGGTTCGGAATACATCCCAGTCATCGAGAAGAACCGGCGAGAAACTCGATGGGGTTTATCCTTTTTAACATATACTATTACATTACTATAATACTATTATATTACATTGTTGTTTTAATGCTCGTAATATATCGAACAAACAACAATATCTAATTTTAAAAATACAAGCAACCATACAAACTCTACGAATTATACAAAATGGAAAACTCGAAAAAAAAAAAAAAATGACAAACGCTTGAACACCTAGAACTCACTAACACCCAATTACCTATCAAAACATCAAAGACCAAAATCAATTATGTCAGTAAGCAATCTAAAGAGATGTTTGCGTAGGCCTATGTCTCCCGAGAGAAGCGATATAAATTTAATGTAACAATGCCAATACTAAGGAGAAACAACGGCGGGGAATTACGTTGTTTGAATATGGACTAAGTACAAGCAAACAAGTCATTGTTCCTTCTGAATAAATCTGTTTGTTATACAGAGCGCGACGAGACGGTATCTACAAAAAAAAAAAAAAATTAAGTACTTACTAGCGGAAACATGAATGAAATCTAGCCAAATATTTTATCATTGATAAAGTTTTTGAATGTCACTTTTATTGTTCTTATCATTTTTGATTGAAAATGATATCCGCTTACTAATTTTAGTTGGGACTTCTGTGTACCGATACACAAAGGTTATAGAATAGAAGTGACGTTGAATGAAATAATACACGGTCGTGTACTGTTTTTTCGAACGTGTTCCTTAACGCAGTTTGGGTGGAGTGGACTAGTAGAAATCATCAAGTAAGGTAAAAACGTTATGCCATGCGAATTGCTTTCTATCAATCTCTGTCTTTTTCGATTGTAAATCAGTGTTCGACGAAATTCGAACAACCGATCATTGTGCGCTGTCGTCAGTTGTATAATGTCAACTGAACGCGTGGAAATTTCATTAAAACTTATTGTTTTTGTATAATTTATAAATCGCTATTTTATATCGTTTTTTTTTTTGAATGAATGATTTAGTTTCTCGAAAATATTTAATAATCATTATTTATTTTACATTAAGGAACTTCTTTCTTGACGAGAAGACTGCCTGACTACACTCTTTTTTATGGTGTGCTACGCAGCAAAGCGCCATGCAGTCCCCTGCATGCTGTCCCCAGACGTTAAGCAATTATCTTGTTTTTATATTACCGAGCCAACCAAAGCCGTTCCTAATATCCGTGATAGATTTAACGAGCTTGTTGATGAACACTAAAGGCCTTCAATAGAAACGGCGACTAGGCCAAAGATGCCAAAGTGGCCTAACCTCAACTCCATAACATGCATATAATTACGCGAATTGAACTTACCTATTCAAGCTATATTTATAAATAAAAAGGAATTGTCGAATGTATGAAAGAGCATCACTTCAGAACGGTTGCAGCCATTTACCTAATTCTTTTGTTGTATTTGTAATTGTCAGGACAAGGTTTTTGTATAAAACTAAATGTTTGAAAAATCTTACGGAAATGTGAAATATTTGGGATTAAAAGATCTCCACATAAAAAAGTGTAGGAACCGCAGGAAGACAGTAGGAAGACCTTCAATAATATTGACGGAATTGACAGATTTCCGTTCATTCATCATCACTGCCATTTTATTTCATTACATGATCATAATGTAGTGGGAAGATATTATAACATTGTCTTTTGTACACCCGTACGATGCCGGGGCGGGCAGCTAGTACTATATAAAAATACACATATGTCTGTCATTAAAGCCTATAATTATTTACAACGAACCTTAGATAGCACCACGGTTTTAATCGAGGCCGGTAATAGTCTAAATGGAGCGCCTCATGTACCAGTACATGTTGCCAACAAAGCCAAAGAATGAATTAAGTCAAAACAAAGTTCTTTGATGTCATAAAATACCTTATCTTTACTTGTGAATGTTATTGTCTGAGTTACATATACACTGAATAAGTTTCTTTTGTTTAAACGTCAGTATTTATTATTACCTTAAATATAGTATTTCGTCTAAAGTACGAAGATTCTAACAAAATACAACTTGAATAATCAAGAACTGTAATGACATTCGCTTGTTTCAACAATCTTAATCTTATTTAAAAGCTTATTTTAAAGCTTGCTAATTTGAGTTTTTGGCGGGCTATCATGTAGTGGTTTTTATATTTTATTCATAATCTTGTGTTATTAGACTCTATATTTTGTAATATTGGTGGTGTTTTACGTAATATAGTTCGGTTATTATGCACAAGTGAAGTGGATGGGGAATGATAACACGGAGCATGCATTCTGAGATGCCACCAAAACTCCATGGAAAGTTCTAACAAGGAAACCACCATCTTGTTAGAACATTATAATTATCACAAGACACTTACTTGGCAAAATCTTGTTACTTGACGTTGGCTAGTGCACAAACCGTGACTGAGCCAAAAAATAAAGAAGAAGAAAAACTTGCTAATCTTCGCGACTTTAAAATAATTTTATTGTTTCATGGGAACCACGTGCTTTGTATGCATGAATAATTAATTATAGGTTATATGTATGATTTTTTTTTAATTGTAATTTTGCCTTACTTCGTTACTCTTTAACCGATTTTGAGTGACCACTGTAAAAATATGAAACCAATGCAATACCCTCAAGTTGAAAATTTGTCACCAAACACCTGTTGGTGTGTTCCGGCAGCTGCACTTCAGAGCCAGTCTCCCTCTAGGTTAAGCGTGACTTACCATCTTAGACCACATCATCATTTAATATCAGATGAAATTGTGGTCTAAACGTTTATCTATAAAGTATAAAAAAAAATCTTAATATCGATTATTTTAATCCCATCAGGTGTTATTTTTCGAAACAGTTCATCAGTGAATTATGTTTATACGAGTATATAGTTGTTTTTAATCCTATATTGAATTTCCGCAGTTAAAATTTTGTCAAAGATAAAATTGAAGCAGAAGAAACAGGATACATGGTATAACATATTTACACTGGTTTAAGACGAAATTTCAATGTTAAGTACCTATGTATATTGGAGCTTATACGTTAATTATGTATGGTCATGTCTCTATAATGCCTGAATAATTTGACTGATTCTAGCGATTTTTGCCCGCGACTACGCTTGTTTTAATGTAGATTCGACGTATACCTCGGCGTTATGTACTTTTTCGTGAATAAGCGTTACCCTATGTCCTTTTTTGTACTCGTGACAGAGAGAAAGAGTAAGAGATAGATAAACAAACACACATTTGCATTTATATTATTATTAGTAAGGATTTATATTTGACTGGTCGTCTCATGTTTTAGACTCAGTAAAACCAGTAACAGTTTATTAGGTAATAGTGTTAGGTTTTATAAGAAAGTCCCAAAGTATATTATGTCAAGCGGGTTTTGGTGTCGACGGTGATGTCTAGAATTGACTCCTCTCTGTGCATCTCCGAAAATCAATTGTAACGTATTATAATGTATTTTAAATATAATAAGTGTATGTTAAAAAGATCGAGTCTCTTCCCGGTTCTTCTCGATGACTGGGTTGTTTTCCGAACCGGTGGTAGTTTTGACGTATAATATCATAAGCGCCTTCTCAGGGCCTAAATTGAATAAAGTATTTTTGTTTGTGATTTAATGCAGGTGCAGTAGTAGGCGGTTGCTATTCTGGTCCAAAAGATGATCAATTTATTGCTTTAATTACATTTTTAATATTATACTGTAACTTAAAATGTTTTTTACATAATCAATATTGAATTGTACTAGACCAGTTAAAAATACTACACCTTTCATCTATTATTTAATTTTCATACTACGATTCATTTTTACAAATCGATTATTTTACGTTACAGATAATGAAGAATGAATATAATAAAATCATTAGACATTTTTTTTTTACTCAAGAGCTATATCTCCGACATAAGATTCGGGGCTTAGTACTTTGAGTGGATGAATGCCTTTCACGCGGCTCCATTTGCGGCCCATTAGCACTGAGCCACAATCCCACCAGAATCAGATAAGCCAGCCGCAGCTTTGACACTGAACTAAATGGAGGAAGATGCCGCTATATTTCGTCTCAGGGTATTGTATAAAAAGATACGCTTTTAATAAAGCTAGTGATACGAATATTACAAAGAATAAGTAAACTTTTTTAAATGCTTATTTTAAGAAATGATAAAAATGACTTGAAAGTTGTTGAATATTTTTTTGCATTTATTTTTCTATTACATTTTTCATCTATATATATATAATAAAAATGAAGTGTCTGTATGTAATATCAAAATAACGACTTTTTACTGGTTGGATATGAACGTATACACGATACTGATAACAAAAACACAATTTTTAAAATTTTTGTCTGTGTCTGTCTGTCTGTTTGTTTGCTCCGGGTAATCTCCGAAATGGCTGGACCGATTTTGACAAAAACTTTACCGACAGATAGTTAAAACTACAGCGGGTAAAATAGGTTACTTTATTTTAGGCTAGCTGTCATCCGTGGCTTTGTCTGTAGTACTATCTCCAAAACGTTTAACCCATTTTTCACGGAACTTTCACTAACAGATAGCTGATCTTATAAGAAGTAATTTACAATTATAAAAAAAAACGCATGCATTATTGTAATGGCTTATTGTAACAAATTTTGATTTATTCGATACTTAATATTCCGAAAGACACTAACTTTATTAATTCAATATACACCGATTCACATGATACAAAATCCTGGAGCCGCGCAGATGAATTATGTTATAATATTCACCAACGTTGAACAAAAACTATGGTACTACAAAATAATCCCAAGTAAGGTTGATGTCAAGCAGGCGGCCGTTCGTAAAATGTAAACCAAATCATACATTAGAACATTACAAACATGTTGTTCCGACCTTACTTAGGTAAGGGTAAGAAGATGACACGTTTTAGCGTTAAAAGACATGTGGTCTAAGATGGTACACATGATAAAACTAGAGAGTGACTAGCTCTCAAGTTCAGCTACCACAGCGCAGTTATAGGTGCTTGGTGACAGATTTTCAACTTGGAAGTTTTTTTTTTTTTTATATTGTAGGGGCAAACGATGGGCACCTGATGGTAAGTGATCACCGCCATCCATAGACACTAGCAACACCAGGGGAGTCGCAAGTGCGTTGCCGGCCTTTTAATATATGTGGGCCTCCGGCGCTCTCATTGACCGAACGAAACGCAACAGTACAAGCACTGTTACTTCACGTCGGCTTTCTGTGAGAGGGTGGTACTACCCCGGGCGAGCCGATCCGTTTATGCTGGAACCAGTAATAGCTTCAGCATAGTTCTACCACCTACATGGTAGTGGAAGTGGTAGTAAACCAGGAGGGCTGCTCCCATGATATAGTTACATCACGAAATTTTCCTTCACCGAAAACTCCGGCCATTCACAATCATTCCATCAACACGGTGTCCGAATAGGCTAACCAAGGAGCCATCTTCGCTTCAATCATTGATTTGTATGGAATTTTCTGCAGTTTTAAAGTTGGATACCTCTGTTATTTATAGCAATAGAGAGAGCCTAAAGAGCTGTTCTAAAGGTTATGTCAACTAAACCGAGGCTTTATCCAACTATAATACGATATTCAGAGTGTCAAGTTATATCGGTTAGACAGCTCTTCATACTTAAAGCTTACCATACGTAAGCATTTAACACTGACAACAGATTCTGATAACCTTGTAAATCAATTGCATAAAACTGTATCTTCAGTTTCAATACACCGAACAAAATGCGCTGCTAAACAATATTACATCCTGAGTTATAGATTAAGTAGCAGGCCTGGCCGACGTTGTCCTGTCCTGATAATAAAAAAATATACACTTATGTGCATGAAACGCTTAAGGCGACTCGACTTTTTCCGCTTGTTTCAACAATTATCAATTTACAAGAAAACCTTGACAAATTAAATACAAAAACCTTCCGCGTGAATTACTTTATCTATTGGTGACGTCCGCATAGCAATCCATTCAGTAGTATTTGAGTTTATCGCGAACATCCCCACAGACAGACAGACGCGGCGGACGACTTTGTTTTATAATACGTATTGATTAACAAGATTTACAGATTATTAGAAATAACACATTTAAACAAGCACATATGTAAAATGAAGATTAGATATTGGCTTTTAAACACAAATTGCCATTCAACTTGTAAAATATTACTGGTAGATATATAAAGAGTAGTAACTGTCAACGGTTAATCTTCACACAGTGTAACATTAAACTAGTAAATGTTAATGATTACTTCAAAGAATAACAAAACGTTTCTCAAAATTTAAAATACAAAATATTTTAGCTCTATTTCTTTAATTTAAGAATATTTTAATTGTCTTAAACGCAATACAGGTATGTTTTATATAATATTCAAATGGATATCCACTGCGGTTATATAATGGTTTTATTAATGGTAACATAAAGTATTCCGCCTCTATTCAGACACAGAATTGCTTAGTTTAGGTGACAACAGTCATTATCTCGCAGAAGGAGGCGGCGGAGAGGGTCCGAGAGCTGGACCCTCTTAGCAGCCCTCTCCGCCAAAGGAGGGTCGGTGGAAGGAGGCGACGCTTTGTCCGCCTCCTTCCACCTCCATAGCCGGACCTGAGGAGGTGGGCAGGGGGGCCCATCTCCTCCTTGCACAGATCCAGCTGACGAGAGGAGGTAGCTGGTTGTGTACCCAGTCTACCTCCCTATTAGGATGGAGCCCGGCGGCCTTTCGCCGGGCTGATCGATGGGACGACATGGTGATAGCCTCAGCACGATCCCATGTCGCCCCAACCAAAATCGGCGGCCGGTACATCGTGGGGTTTTAGTCCGTGCGAGTCGGACATAACCCACTCTCTCCCCCGAGAGGGCGGGTATACATAAAGGATTTCCCCACGTAAATAAAAAAAAAAAAGGTGACAACAGTCATCACGTATAATCCAACTATTTTCAAACCAGTTTTTGATATCTTCTAGATTGCATGAATTCTGTAACAACGTATTTCGTATAATTAAGTAAAGAGATGTACTCTAAATGTATGTAAGATGTATAATAAATGTTGTATGAATAAACGTGTTCATACATTCAAATATCTCATTCATAATCTCTTTCATTACTAGTATCAACCTGTATCACCTTGCACCGAGTCCATATATACATAAATGTTGTATGGAGATTCGATGTATTAAAACGTTATTGATGTCTGATCACGGCATGCACCGGCAATAGCCCTAGACGATGTTCCGACACTTTGGCAACGTTATGCACGTTGCTATTTCCTCTGAGTGCTTTCCGCACTTATCATTAGGCTCGTCGAAGTTGTCAATACTCTTCAAGCCAACAACAGCGTTAGTCAATTCGACAAAAGAAGAAGACCATTTGATATCTTTTATGTCTCAAGAAAATCAACATCGCTCAGTCGCTACGAAGCGACGTTATACAGTAATGTTTTATTTGACTTACTGTCTATTTTTTATCATGATACATTACGATTTATTAAACAGGACACGGTTTAACAATGCGTTTAATTTTCGAACCCGTTTATGCGGCAATCGAAAGCCGGAGATGGGACTTTGATACGGTTTGCTTGGCGCCGCGATGATAGATGAATTAATTGCAATCGTTTGAAAATTTGTACCATAGACACATGGATGCATGTAGATAAGTACATATATGTAATTCGTAAATAAAATTGAGATATGTACACTATATATAATACATAGTATCCAGTAACCGATACTTGTATGAATATTATAAACATAATATAAGGTGTGTGAGTGTTTTTGTAGAAGAAACTTTGAAGCTACTGGTACGTATCTATAAAATTATTTCACTAAAAGGAAGTTACATAACAATGTAGTTTATGCAAACGAAGTTATTGCTAATGACTAGTGTCATCACTACATAGTATAAAACAAAGTCGCTTTCTGTCCCTATATCCCTATGTATGCTTAAATCTTTAAAACTACGCAACGGATTTTGATGCTGTTTTTTTAATAGATAGAGTGATTGAAGAGGAAGGTTTATATGAATAATAACATAAATTAAATAGTGGAGAAATATTGTTATTTTTGAGGTTACTCCAAATTTAACGCGTGCGAGCCACGGGCAGTAATGAATAAATCAAAACTACTGGATCGATTTTATTCATTTTTTCAGTAAATGACATAGGCTATATATTTTATACCCGTGCGAAGCCGGAGCGGGCCGCTAGTTTTAATTGAAATGATGAAAATGAATATATTGATTCTTATAACAGTACTGTCAACTTTCCGCGTACAGTAAGTCTCGGCCGTTCAAAACGGTAACAAACTTTTACTTTAACAATCATTTGTCTTTATATATTAATAGTCACCTACTACTGTACGGGATAAAATTAAAATAGCTTTATGGTCAAAATAGAACTTTAAAATAATTCATTACAAATATCAATAATAATTTATAGATTATCATTAATTCGATTTTAAGGATTTAATATAAGGTAATGAAGAATTGAATGTATTACAATTTTAATCATATTGCAGAGATATACAAAATTTCTAAGAATTCAACTGCGGATGCCTCACCTATTTCAGCCGTAAAACAACAGGGCTGGTCTTGATGCGTTCCTATTCAAATGACACAAATAATAATCGGAAATGTTTATTGTAGCCAATATCTTAATAGTTCTATAATCATTGATGGAAGCACCTGTCTTTGCGATAACACATCTGGGCAATCTTTTAACAACCGTTACGGGATTTTTTGTTATACTTTATAGGTAAACGTTTTTACCACAATCTCATCTGATATTAAATGATGATGTGGTCTTAGATGGTAAGTCACACTTAACCTGGAGAGAGACTGGCTCTCAAGTGCAGCTGCTGGAACACACCAACAGGTGCTTGGCGACAGATTTTCAACTTGAGGGTGGTAGCTAGCCAGACGGACTTAGAAAAAACCGTACCACCATGCTATGGTTTCATCACGATGTTTTCCTTCACCGAAAGCGCCGACACAGCTTGCTTGGTTTCGAACCTACGTCCTTCGACGCTGTGTCCGAACACACTACCAACTGAGCCATCATCGCTTCAAGGGAATGCCTTAGATTTGATTCGAAGAGAGATTAGGACACTTAATACTTTGCGTAGACCTTCGCATTTCTCCCTTCTATCTTTCGAACTCGATGAAGATGGAATCAGTGTTCAAATCCTGTGACGATCTTGCAGCATATATTGATGAAATTCAAGGTATTCAACAGACTTTGAAGTTATTTTAACTTCCTAATTTGTATGTAGCTCATCATGAGATCGATCTGCGTGGTACTATTATAACATTTTAATCTGATAACGGGAAAAGAGGTGAAACTTATCTATTCGCGGCCACCTTTCTCTCCCAACGTCTTATTGATTCAAAGAGAGTGTATGCGAAAAAACGAAATTAAACAAAAAAACCATAGGTTGTAAATTGGAAACACGGTTGCAACATAAGCGGTTCCAACTCCGCCTTCAAGAATATCAACTTATTATTTCATAAGCCTCATAGAGATGTTCTTTATCAACTACAATATCTTTAGCTTACAAATACAGAAGTAAATTAACAGAACGCAACATTATTTTACCTATCATAAATAAGGGCAGTGATTATACTTCCAATATCGACTCGAAACCCAATTGCTTTTTTTACTCACTGCGGATACACTGTTGTGTATTTTATCGGAAGAAATACAAACTAAGATTCTACAATGCACGTTAAACCGTATATCGGATATGTTAAAGTCTAAATTGTAACATTCTTAATTTGCAAAATGTTTTACGTTGCCTTCAGCCCAGTTGGAACGATTAACTAAGTGGTCAGACGAACACATCTTTTACATTGTATCACATACGAATACCGCATTTGTATTTTACATTACTACGTAAAGATACACTTGGAAATCTAGATTACATTATAGAGAACAAAACCGAAGTATTACAATTAGAAATATAATTATTATTATGCCGTTAGTATCGAAGTAGTTTTAATGCATAGGATAGCAACTTCTACCAGATTGTTATTGAAGTTGTAGAGTACACAATTAAAATTAACTGATAAATCCGAAGGTAACCGACATATTGTTTCAGTAGATTTGTGAGAAATAGTTCATAATACTATATTATGTTGTATAGTTCAATTATTCGGCCTATATAAAATCGACTGAGTGCCTTAAGCGCTCCCCTTAGTAGTCCTGTGAAGCTATAGGTCGACAGTGCAGTCAGTTCGAAAAAAAAATCAATTATTCGAAAAAAAAAACAAGAAAGTAAAATAAAGAAATGAAATACTTCCTGAAGATTATTGAAAAAAATAATACGCGCTTCACTTCGATGGAAAGAAAGTTCCTTCAACTCGGCTTGCATACTAAAGAGGTATTTTACCTTCCGATCGGTATCGGATCTCTCAAATATTATTTTGGACCCATCCCGATTTAGAAGGGCAAACGTAATCGCGGGGATCATTGACCATTCATTACTTGAATCAATTTTTATAACGGAAAAAGTATTTTCGTAACTAAATTGCGTAAACATTTTTGGACAACACCGTCCAGGAGTCTTGTATTTTGAACTAGCTGTGCTAATATGAAAATCTCCCTTACACAAATATGCTACACTTTCATTTGAAGTGTCTACGGATACAATAATATACATATAAAAAGTTAATAGCGAAACAAAAACACAAAACCATAGTATACAAATTATAACTCATGTATCTGATTAAAAATATATCCTGGACCCTTACGCTTGACCCTACCGATTGTTATTGTTTGCGGTTCCAAATGAAGGTTCTCCACTAATTTCAAACGAACGGATTCGTAAATTTAATTCAACTTGGTTATTCTCCAGTCACGTTCATAATTATAAAGCTAATCCTTTGATTACGTCGTACATGGTCCTATAACTTTTAACGCTTGATTCCTTTAATTAAATACGTTCTGAATTGTACTTAAAGATTGTGTTGATAAAACGCAATATAGCATATTCAAATGCTACTTGCATTGATTATTATTTCTACCCTTTTCACACCAAAATGATTGTGTAGTAATTGATAAAACCGTTACAATAGGATCGGTACAATGGAAGCGTTTGAATAGAACTGAAACTAGTCGAGAGAGCTTTAAAAAGGTTTTTTTGAAAAGATTTTAGTCTGTTATATAGTGGCATTTATTTTTTTATTTATAATCTTGCGATATTTGATCCTATATTGTATAATACTGACAGCATATTATGTAATAGAGCTTGGTAATTGTGCATAAGTCAGGTGAGTAAAAAAAACACGGAAATTAAATTATGAGATATAACTAAGTCTCTGGAAAGTTCTAAAAAGGGGTGACTATTCTGGCGTATTGAAGAGTCATCATGAGACATTTTGTCATAATTACGCTTGATAATACTCTCTAGTAACGAGGATTAGTTGGCAAATTAGGAAGAGGTCGACGTTCAGTGAACCAAATTAAGAAATTATTTATGCTAGGTATGAACGTATCATGAGTACACAATGGACGCGAAGGAGACGACGAAACGTAAAGGAACTCGCCGCGGTGATACCCGTTTGTGGTCGACGGTGGCGTCAGAAGGAATTCCGGCCTTAGTAAACTGGTAGGTTTGCAGGGTAAAGGATTCAGCTACGTCCGTCGTCTACGCATTTATGCACAGGCTTTTGATGAGATGCGCTGTGTATCCCTTACGCATGTATCGTCAGTGTTCGTCCGAAGCAATCTGGCTTCAGACCACAGAAGAAACTCAGAAAGGTGCACTTAGAGTGACATTCAGAGCTACCATCCGTTCAGTAGTGAAAGTAATGTACAAACAATTCTCGACATAAATAGTGTTTCATAGAAGTACCACGGAGGTTTTATTAAAAGTTTAGTATATTCATTTATTATTACTTCACACCGATCAATTTATTATTATCAAGGCCGGCTCTTTATTTGTCTGTACAAACTGCGAAATATATATGTATACATTCATTTTTTTTTAACGTGTGTAAAATCAATTTGTGGATAGCCTTCCTTCTAAATGGGCAATCATAGTAAGGATAAGTGAGATTCGTCAAAAAAGAACCCTGAAACAATATTTAACTTCATCAATCTCAACATTAGCACGGTTTAATGTAATGTAAAAACAGCATGAATATATCTATACATATAAAGAAAGTGTATGTTGTTGTTAGAATTATAGTTGAAGAGAAATTAGTTTTAACGTACTGTACGATATAGATAAGGTTAAATTGTAAATTGAAAAACATGTTGCTCTCATGAAGCAACAAAACGGCGGTGAAAAAATCTATGACAATGATCACGAGTCTTGTAGTTGAGGTACAAACTTGATTTATTGTTTTAATGTCCAATTTCGTACGAGCAACAAACTTTACCTGCCACCAAAGACAAATAAGTATCGCTTAAAGGTTCGATATATTAAAGAAAACCGCTTCAGAAATAATTAAGAATAGACAAGGAAGAAGGTTATAAATAATAAAATATTACAATGAATTTTATTCAGTCGTTTAATTTCAATTATGCACTTGTTTAAATTTATACCTTGGATATAATTTTCCCAACTTTTGGAATTAAAATTATCAAAGGAAAAGTTTAGGGTACCGTCCGAGGAAGCCCGCTAGAGGTCGTTACGCGGAGCTTAAATGCTTATGAATAATAAAGAGAACCAAGAGGTCCGCATTAAAACCAATGCTATGGTCTACGCAGAACTCTTAAAGATTTTGCAGATTAGCTTAATTTATTAATTCATATATAATTTATTATTATACTAGGATGACTATATGGTATTAAAGCATTAGTACTTTATGTATTAATACAGTTCAATATCCAATAACAATGTGACATCAGCTTGTAAGAGACCCACTTTAGTACTGTAGACCTGTTCGTGACGGAACGTACAGACATAATCAGCATACCAGCCCAGGACATATTAGCAATTTCAAGCCTCGGGAAATTCAGTGTTATATATTCCCACATACGGTGGTAACACAAGAATATTTCTAAGGTTCGGGTTTCCACACCCTATTTACCTTACATTCAATAATAATGTAAAACTTTACAAAAAGATAAACATAATCAAGTTTCCTGGTAACTCTACTCGATAATTAGAATACGAACCGATGGTAATATCTTAACGTCCAAAACTGTGTTCTTAGGGGCTTAAACTGAGTTCATCATATTTGATTATTAATTTTGATTTATTCGTAGAAGTATTAGAGCAATTACACTTGAGATAAAAGATACACCGCAACTGAAAAGCATAATAATGGCAATTTCGAATTAACTTAGCGTTTTAGAAACATGTTCCATTATTATCTATGCCCTTTTGCTATTTTATAGGTAGTCCATTGACTCTAGTCCTGAAAAAAATTGTGAGAGCGAGAATCAATAAAATCTTTGAAGACGGTTTGGACTGCCCCATCGGAATTAATTTTTTTCCTCATAAGAGTTGTACAAGTTCCGAAATAAGTTGTAATCTGTTGGAGCAACGTTCGATGAGTGTCGGAAATATTCCAACCACAGTTCCTCTAATTTAGCGATAGTCTGCTTGTGAAGTACGGGGTCCAGCATTGTCTAGAAACAGCAGTGGACTAGAGAGATTAACTAGTCTCGATTGGTTAATGGCTAACTTTTCCATCCTGGTTTGCTAAAAATTGGACAATACCGATCTGACCAGATCTTTGAAAGCTGTAGTGTATAACATCAGCACTGGTCCACCAAACACCTATCAGTATCTTTTCGTAAATCAACTTTTGCTTGCGACAGGGTTTGACCGGTTCTTCTACGCTCAACCATTATGATGTGCGTTTAAGATTGTTGCAAAAAATCCATTTTTCGTCACAAATAACGATACAATTCAATATTCCCTCGCTATTGCGATGGTTGAGTAATGTAACGCAGCACTCAATGCGTGATTGTTTGGTGTTCTTCAGTCATTTCATATAGTACCTACTAATCGAGCTTTTTCACTTTTCAAATTTGTTTCAAATGAATTAACATTGTTTTATCACTCACACCGAAGCCTGCCGCTAACTCTGAGGTGGCTTGTATCGGTTCTAGTTCCACGATCACGTTTAATTCTTCATTCTCAGCCAGGATCTCCTGCTCTTTACGGGATCTGTTCCGTAGGTCATCATCTCCAGAACTAAAATCTTGAAACCAAAAACGTATCGTGCTTTCTTTTAAAAAGCAAGTAATATCAAAACTATGAAGTGAAGTCTGAGAATAAAATTTATTTTATTTATTTATTTTACAGTAGTTTTCTCAATCACATAATTAATCCTTTCTACAGCGCTTTTGCCACAACGGAATTCGTATTCCTAATTAACATAATATTTAAATTTTTTCATTTCGTGAAACGACCGATGTCAAAGAAAATCATACGGTGTGAAAACAAATGCATCTCTAAATTAGGAACACAAATACACAACTCAATATTTGAAATAAATTTTTATTTGAAAATCGTAACCAATCACTAGATAATTAAGATCAAAGGGACTACTAACTAGTTCCACAAAACTCAAATTTCCTATGTTTACGTCCAAACTTAATATATAAATGTAAATATATGCAAAAACTTTTCGGAATAAATTCTATAAACGATAGTTAAAACGATTTCAAAATTTATTGCGCAGTTTAGAAAAACTAAATGAACAGACAGACAGACACGAAAAGCATCTTTCTTTTGTAATATCAATTATAGATTATAAACTTAACTATTTTATACATTATAGTTAATTATTATTTACCAATTGGATTACATATTTTAAAATCTATAAAAAAAACAAATATTAAACTAAAAATCAACAAACAATACAAACATTCCTCATACACGTAGAATCTTATCACGCGAACTTTTACGCTAGTCAATGACGTCACACTTCACGTGACAACGACAACACGATGATAACAAGTTTCATCATAAACAAACAGTTGTAAAGTACACAGATAAACGATGAACATCAAAACGCAATAAGGTTTCGAGGAGGTGTTAGCATGTCAAACTTTAAAAGAAACCGGGTTGCCGTACTCTAGCGCATTAAGGGGAGGTCTGTTCATTTTGGCATGATATTATGGGTAATAGGCCGAAGAAATCGGTCAAGCCTGAAGATTGTTGACGCTGTTAATTGAAAACCGCTTACCTATTTACATCTTTATACGTACATGATTTTATATATTAAAACACGGAGTTTATCTAATTAATTGTAGACACAATTAATGTATATCTAATGAATTGACAACTAGCGAAAAATATCGAAACGATTATTTTATCGCTAATTCTAAGAAACGATACAATGTTGCCATAACAAGTAATTAATAACATCTATATAATGCATGTATTTCATCTTTTTTTTTTATATTATAAGGGGCAAACGAACAGGTGGGTCACCTGATGGTAAGTGATCACCGCCGTCCATAGACACTAGCAACACCAGGGGAGTCGCAAGTGCGTTGCCGGCCTTTTAAATATGTGGGCCTCCGGCGCAAAATTCTACATTACAAATAATAAGGCCAAGATACTAGAACATTTGCTACCACACTCCCGGCTTGCAAACACATGCCATATTTAATGTATTAATTACTCCTTCGACCCAGATGTCACTAAACATTAAACATTGTATTGGACATCCAATATACTCGTGTGTAAGAATAGCAAATTACCTTCTCAAAGAATTACATAGTACCTCCCGTTTAGCTTACACTATCTGTTCCACATTTAAAGGGCATTTTTACTGGTTATTTGTTACAAAAAACCTAACAAAATGCTTTAAACATACATGATACAATTTCCTTTTCAACTTATTTTTTGATAAACCATAGTTCATGAAAGCTTCATTCAATCTTAGTCTACTAATTAACAAACTAGAAAGTAAAACAAAAAAAATAATTCCAAATGCTTGCCGGCTACAAATCTGTCTCGCTATTAAAATCCTGTGGTACATTATAAAAATACTATTTTTGATTAATATATGACACAGATGTATAATAATTTATGGAATCGTATTTATTTTTTTATTATTACAACAATCAAAATTCCTATAGAGCAATAAAGGACGATATTTCCACTACGTTACATATTGTCTTGCGAGGCAAATATTATTGCTTGCACGGTCGAAACCAAAATCCTACTGCTACCATCGAGTGAAATTATATACCTATACATTTAAACTGTTGAAATGTTACATTGAACTGTGTCTAATTAAACAATACAGAGCAATCTATACGATATATGTAATTATTACATTACTCTACGCGAGTGTCGGTACACTCGACGTAACGTTAAAGATTTTTCCGTAAGGTTCGCTTTAACCACGGAGTAATTTTAAAATAGCAACGTGTGATTATAATTTAATTAAAATAAAATATACTACTTTTGTCCTCCGTTATGTTAACCTATTTTCTTTATTTTTTTTCTTACCTTCTAAGATAACACGTCAATATGACGAGCTTTAGTTTTTTTTTAACCGTCCACGAGTGGAAGCCTCTATTTATTTGTTTATATTCGTACAATAAATATAACAATATCTGTATATTAACAAGTGAAGAAAAAAGTTTTTACCCCTTTTTATGGTCAAATTTTGTCTATTAAGCAAGAACTAATAATAAACATTCATTATAATTAATTTGTAACATATAGGTAACATTTAATTGCTTAATAATAATTTTGGTTATTATGGATTCAGTTTTTTTTAACATGCACCGGGCTGTGGAGGTGTGGTGGTAAGTACGATTCTTACTGACTATAATCCTAACAGTATTCTTCGCACACCTTTTTGGCCGAAAAAGTGGGTCTGTGCATGCATTTCATCCCCTCGACCCGTCAGGTATCGGCCCCTAATCAAGGGCCTCCGTCTCGCGGTCTACGAGGATCGGGAGTAATGACACTCTCTGACGAACAGATGGGGAAAGCACCGAACACGAGTCTGCCTCAACCTTCGTGGATCTGTGCATTGCTGCCAAGGAGATGGACGTGCCCGCGTCCATCGCCTCCATTTCATTCAGTAATTGCATTCTTGTTAACGTAAAGGTGATATAGGTAAGAATTATTTATGATAAAATTAAAACCGAAATATCAGAAATTATTTATTGATATTAACGTCCCAACTGTACAATTTTTCGAATGTATTTTTATCTATTTCTTTGGCACTTTCTATAATCTATATACGTTTTGATGGAGCTTAACATACGAGTGTTTTTATCTTCGTATTGATTGTGGAGCTATTCTATTTATATATATTATACAGCTAAAATAATAACATTAAGAAATGAAAACGATTTTTGATTTATCAACACACAGTTAAATAAGTCATTCATTAATATCATTAAAAAAGGTTTAGTTTAAGTTTTAAACAGCGTTGGATGATTATGATACGTTTAACTAAAAGCATTCATCTAATTGTGTTCATTTCATGGGTAGTCCTTAATCTCCGCTTATATGTATATAAGACAATTGATTTGTAAATGAAGAAAAATCAACTCTTGACTATATGAAATATTCTACGCCAATTATAGGGAGAACTTTTTGAAAATCATTATGTAATGGAGAAATTTGTTTAAATCAGACCTGCATAAATTCATCTGACAAGTTCAAACAACATTACGTGTCTTTAGGTGTGAACGAACCTTACCCGATGTTTTCAGATAAACATCGAATTGTTTGTAAATTCCCTACTCGCAAACGTAAAGTAATGGGTTGCCTAAGCAGTGACACATCTTGTACAAATCCGTACATTACTCAACGGGTTTACACGTATTAGTGTTAGACTGAAACGGATTTGTAGAAATATGTTCTCACTCACCTGCCTACTAAAAACTTCAGACTCCCGGGAGAATTACGCTCGTTCTCCCAAGAAATATCTCTACAAAATATTAGAAAAGCGAATGTGAGTCTGTTAATTACTCAACCAATCAACATACAATTTTTGGTACACATTTTCAGGGCTACAGAAAAGGAAATAGGATACCTTTTATCTATAAAAAATATACAGCTTCCGAGGGATAGGTGAAGTTCAAGTTATCGCGATCACAGGCCAATCTTAATACACATAAATTACGTATCACGTTGTTTGTCTGCATTGGACTCCTAAACTGCTGAACGGTTTTTAATAAAAATTTTGCATACTGTCTGCAGTTTCATCCAACTTGAAAGATAGGATAGTTTATATCTCAATTTATAATCGCAATATTATTTTAATGCGAATGATTTGTTTATTAACAAAGAGTCATATTACCTCTGCTAGTTCTATAAGGTTCTAACAGATGGCGGTATAAGGTAATTCGTTGACTGGATTGACTTCCGTGCAATGCCGGACCGGGCAGCTAGTATTTGTATAAATATTTTCCAATATAAGGAACATGTCTCTCTGTCTGTCTGTAAATTAGTGTTCTTATTACACAAAGATCATTGTAGCACATTGCATCGATCTTCTCTTCAAATGATAGGTGTATTTTCTAATTGGATTTTAGAAAATATTTTCATATATTAAGTTATATATAGAACGAGTTATGTTATAAAATGTAATGAAGAATAATTAGTACAAAAATGACTGAAAAAAAGAAAGTGATGTAATGAAGTACAACGAGATGAGCCGCGAGTACAGCTAGGTAGTCCGGTGACACTGTAGAGGCCTTGCCAGGTCAACAGTGTAGACAGTTGGAAAAAAAGAGTACAGTTAGTACTGACCAAAGTTGGGATGTTTCTGTCGATTTTAAATATTAAGATTTGTTATAGTTTTTTTTTTTATATTCAATATTTAATGTTTAATTTAATATACGGAAAAAGTACCATTATACATCAGTGAAAACTAGATTGTATACAAAAGGAACTGTAAGTGACATGAAAACTAGCATGCCATTTTCTTTAAGAATTTAAACAAAAATATTGTGGACGTTACTTTGCACTTCCGCTAACAATTGTTTGAAGAAATAATTAAATCTAATTATTTTGATAGATAATCACAGTGTGAATCGACGACAGGTTCAAGCACCTGGCAACATCGAGTTTAATTGGCGACCAACCACGCTTTTTTATTATTTTTAATTGTTTCACAATGTAACGACCCACCCCTTCGCCATACTGAGACAGCTTAGTCGCCACTACACACTTCTCACTATCCGCCATATATTAGCTAACCAAAGATAGAAAATCCTGGTTTAAGCATTATATTGATATAATTATTGCCATGATCGTTTAGAAATAAGGACCCTTCTACGTTGTGAATTGAAACAAAATTATAGTAAACAAATTCTTTTATCTGGTACTCAGAAAACATTTAGATCAAATCTAGTATAATTAGAACTTTAACAAACACATGACAATAAGCTATACATGCAATTATTTCAAAATCAAATAAATAAATTAGAGATAATATCTATATGTAACACTGTATTCATAATATGTTCACTTAATTTCAATATACATCCTAATCTTAGTTTTAATATAAATATATAATTGTGTCTTAAATATGTGTATGTTGGTTGTGTTAAAATGTTCCCTAGTTTCCCCCGGAAGGGGGGGAGGCCCCAATACCGTCCACAGTCCCGCCTCTTAGAAGCACTATTGAATTTATAGTGACAAGTGACACCCAATAGTCAACTACCACAAGCATTGCTAGGGAGTTAAGGGCAAAAGGCAGGATATAAGGATTCTGGAACTAGCTCCTTAATTGTATAATGTAAAAATATAATGATTCAATCTAATAAGTGATTATAGCTATTCTACTATCAGACATACCATGATCCTCACCGAAGTAGCGAAAGCTCCAAGGTGACAAGGTCAACCGAGGAGAAAATAAGTAACTTGCTTCAATCCAAACCTCCCCGCACAGGAAAGAAGGCCAAAATAGACTCTGGGATAAGTAGGAGGGAGACAAAGCTCAGCTCCAATCCACTCGTCTGGCGTCTAACACTGTGTGGATCGACGGATATGGATATAGGGAAGACAAGAAACACCCTAACAAGTATTCAGATTGTTTGGAGGAATCACAGCAGCCTGCATAGAGATTTCGCTAACACACCCATCGGATTAAATTACTGCCTTTTAAATGGTAGACATAACCAGTAATGAATTATTAAAGTCACACTAGTTCCAGAAGGATAGTGGATAGGTTTTAATAGCATTATGTGCAGAGTCAAATCAGCACCAGCATTTGTATTACAAAATAATATTGTAGATATTAATTTAGATTGGTAGTTAAACATCTGATTGGTTCCAGTCACCATTAATTTATAATGTGCTAACAGAATCCCACACAGATTATTCATCTTACCAATGTTGTTATTATATAACAATAAATTAATTTAATAATGCTGTGCTAACTCTACTCAACACATATTTCAGCCGTGAATGTGGTAGTTGACTATTTAGGCATAAGGGCTATTTTGTCCCTTTAGCAAATCAACAATACAAAAAGTGTAGTGTGGTGTGGTGTGGTGTATATTTACATGATTTTGTTGGAAAAATAAACTTAACACTACAATCACTTAAACATAATTCCTTTCTTAGTTATCTATGTATGTTCATATAATCCTAAAATATAGAATTTAGATTATCTTTAATTAAACTTGGCCTACATATATTCCTCATTGAAATTATAAGAATGTTACCTGAGTTTTATAGAATTCAAACTTTAATAATTATTTGATATTATATACATATATATATAATTCTATGGTAGATCTGTACAAGAGTTGAGTGTGAGGTTGTGACATTCATAAAGAGGTTTATTATAACTTTCAGTGTATTCCAGTACACATTCTTTTGTATTATAAACACAAGAGGATGTCGAATGAGTTACGTCAAGGCTAGGGCCGACTAACACCAGGCGGAAGATTCACTAGGTAGATGATGTCGGACAATGAAGGCTACCGGTTCGTACTTTGGTAAAGAAGAACTATGTTTCTAAGACCAAACCATTCCCCGGGTCAAGGCAAACGTATCGCCGACAACTACCCAGTTCGTCTTCAGGCATACAGGAACCTCTTCGCTATCCAGCAAACTAGTTTTACTTGACAGAGAGAGAGAATTCAAGAACCGCCGAAGCGTATATGCTTTAGGTGCCAACTCAATTCAACGCCTACTGGGACTTCCTATAATAAAACACTGATGAGTAAAAGCTTGTGTAGTGGAATCACCTCAGTTTAGCAAATGATGTATTAATGAATTACAATATTGTCACGAATCTACCCGAACCAATTTTACCTCATTCTGATAGTATTATCAGAACTACAAAACCTTTAGCTGATGTACAGTAGTGTTATGTACGTATGTGTCTTTGTTTGAATTCTATAAATGATTGTTACAATGTACATATAAACAAGGTATAATATTAAATTATTCACCCTCTTGTAGATCTAAAAATATACCTTTTTAAATGGATTGAAATATATTTAGCTTACCTTATATTATATAAAACTAATAATTTGTTGAAATTCTACTACTATGTTATAGAATTCAAATTCTAATAGATATTTGATATTTTTAGCATTAGATGTATATTTACTGAAGTTAGTTGATATGTCTGTAAAGAGTTGTGTGTGGGGTTGTGACATTAACAAAGAGGTTTATTATAACTTTCAGTGTATTCCAGTACACATTCTTTTGTATTATAAACACAAGAGGATGTCGAATGAGTTACGTCAAGGCTAGGGCCGACTAACACCAGGCGGAAGATTCACTAGGTAGATGATGTCGGACAATGAAGGCTACCGGTTCGTACTTTGGTGAAGAAGAACTATGCTTCTAAGACCAAACCATTCCCCGGGTCAAGGCAAACGTATCGCCGACAACTACCCAGTTCGTCTTCAGGCATACAGGAACCTCTTCGCTATCCAGCAAACTAGTTTTACTTGATAGAGAGAGAGAATTCAAGAACCACCGAAGCGTATATGCTTTAGGTGCCAACTCAATTCAACGCCTACTGGGACTTCCTATAATAAAACACTGTTGAGTAAAAGCTTGTGTAGTGGAATCACCTCAGTTTAGGGAATGATGTATTACTGAATTATAACATTGTCACGAATTTATCTGAGCCAGTTTTACCTCATTCTGATAGTATTATCAGAACTACAAAACCATGTACAGTAGTGTTATGTATGTGTGCGTTTTGTTTGAATTCTATAAATAGTAGTTATAGTGTACATATGTAATAATGTATATTTTAAATTACTTACAGTCTCGTAGATTTAATAAATGTACTTTCTAAATACAATTTACCGACTACAATGCTTAACACAACAATACCTCTTCTTTTAGATATTTCAATATTTCTAAGACGGAAAATAACTGATAATTCGTTTACTATAATACCAAGATACTGTGGGATCTCCCTGACACTATTAGCGAACTCACGCGCACTATCTGAGACTACTATTAACACCCTAAATACTAGTAAATCGAATAATAACTTGGAAGAACATTATTTACTTTTGTTCAATGCGCAAACTATCATTACGACCGATAAAGCACTCTTACAATTCCCGATTCTCTAAACTTTCTTAGACCTGCCCTAGACCGTCATTACGACCGCTAAAGCACTCTGATTCTAAAAACTCTAAACTGCCGAGATTCCCTAGTTGAAACCCCTTTTATCCATGTGCCCCTCTCCCAAATCTCGTCAAACAATCAGTCCTTTCATTCCTCGAAATTACTGATATTTTTCGGGTTTTTTCCGTTCTTAATTTACCACTTATTCCTCCTTCTCACACAATCCATCCTTTGTTTCAAGCATTAAACATAAACAAATTTCTATAGTTCCCCTATATGATTGTTGACCTACTTTTTTTTCATAATCTTAAAGAACAATCCATCCTTTGTTTCAAGCATCGAAAATTAAACAATTTCTATAAAGCCCCTTTGTTAAATAATCGTTGACCTACTTTTCATAATCTTTCGTAAACAATGATCCCTGATTTGATTCCCCATTGGTCATTTATTATAAACAAAATACAACCAATAGAAATTCTTCACTTTGTCTATGATTTTACAAATGTTCTATATTTACATAAAGATTTTATTCAATCTTTACTTTAATCTAATTCACAATAATTGTTAAAATATATTACATAATTTTACGAATATATTATAATATGTATTTTCCCTTTATTCCTTTTATTTAACCTGTATTATAAAAGTTTCCAAAGTTGGCGCTAGTTACGTTATTGTACTATTATTTTGTTTGTCAAAATTTCGATACACCAATATTGACCAAGTATGGAAAACTCTTTATAATTCTAACTAGATGGAGTTGTTCGTATAAATATTTTTTTTTTTCTATAAGGGGCCTGTATAGATCCGTTACAATCGCCCCCTTGATTATTATGAAGTTCACCGGAAGAATAATCAAAACTACAGGCGTTATATTTAATTCAAATTTAAAAGTTCCACGCGTCCGGTATTACCCTAACCTCCTCTTTGACCAAGATTTTTGACCTAGAGACAGAATTAAATCGAATCTAACATATTTTATTTTCATTCCTTATAAGTGATATATTATTCATTAATATGTTAACATTTAATTATCATTATTATTTATCATACTTATTTATTTTTAGTTATAATAGATTTAATGAATAAGTGTGTTTATATGATATTATTACTATTTATATCAAATCTATAACTTTTGTAATTAAGCTTGCATGATTAAAAATATAGGTCTATATTTTATTATGGATATTACAATCTACACCTATATTACATAGATTTTTGTTCAATAATAGATAACTAAAATATTTGAGAACTACTGTATGTAAATTCTTTACTAACAGGTAACTAATTTCACATTGGCTTGTGACTATTTATATTTACTCTGAATTTTCCTAAAAGAAATTACTTTGATCATTTTTTTTTTTAGACTCTTATCAAAATTGCACCAGCTATTCTTAATTATTACGCCCCCTAGCTAACTTATCATTTTCATTATTTAGATATTATTATTCTATTTATATATCAATTGATACATTCATACACCTAGAAATGCTTGTATTGATAAAATTCAAACTTAAATCGTAAACCCGAAATTCAATAAAACACTTTCTTTATGACTGCGCCCCCTAAATACTGTAAAATTTTAATCTCTCAACATACTATGTTCAAATTTATATATATATTATATATATATATATCCATATATACATATATATACACATACATATATACATACATATATATACATACACATACATATACATACATATACACATATACACATACATATACATACATATACATATATATATATATATATATATATATATAAGCGAAATACCACTGACTGACTCATCACGATTTCTCCGAAACTGTATGTCCGATTGACTTGAAATTCACCAAAGTTATTCCTTTTACGACGTAGACGCTCGCTAAGAACAGGTTTCGCTTAATAACTATCCTAAATACATTGTTAATTAAGATTAAATATTCTCCTACATGTATCGAAAGGCCGGCAACTCACTTGCGACTTCCCTGGTGTTGCTAGTTTCTATGGGAAGCGGTGATCACTTACCATCAGGTGCTCACCACCTGTTCGTTTGCCCCCTATAACATAAAAAAAAATCGACAGTCCCTGACATAAGACAACCGTTGTTATAGTAACCAATATTATTGCCCGTTCCCATGGTAACAAGTTTAATTTTAGGTCTATGCAAATAATGCTTGTACCGATTCGAATCGAATAATGATCTTCTATCCGAACTTCGAATAGAAAATTGGAACTAATATATTATTTTTAAAATATGGAAAAATTTTAAACAAATAGTTATAGGAAAAGTACAACCGTTTTCACTAATTTTAATGATTCAAGAAAAGAATTTTCAACATCAGAAACTATTATTTAAACATCGAGATTGAAATGCATTTAGAAAAATGTTTACTATGTAATTCAATTCTACAAAAATAAATTTCTATTAGTGAAAATATTTATTAAAACTATACTTTCTTTCCCTTAAGTCTAAATAATTTTATTGTATTTAAATTTTAACAAAATGTTGATAGAAATAGCCGAATTAATTTATTTTAAAGAAATTTCAGTATTTCTATAATTTCATATTTTAATAGATTTCTAGAATTTTGTGCTTTTATTGGTTATTGCACACATAAAAAATTTTTGCTCAAAATTCGTTAACAACTAATAAAGTAAAACATATATCTTTTACTATATTGGAACATTTTATGTGTTCATTAATAAATTAAGAAATCGATTATAGTTCATAAAGTAAACTGTCAATGCCGTTGAAAAATTTTTCTTATAAAAATAAATGACACTACATTTATTGAATTTGTAATTTTCACTATTTCCCCGCCACTTTTTAGTTATAAATAGAGATACAGTATTTTTGAATGCACTCAATGGCTGGTGTCGACTATGATGTTGTAACTGGTCAGTTCGTAATATTCTATAGTTAATGATTATTTGTCGCTTAATTGAAATGATTTGAACACTCCGACTTCTTCAAATGTTTAATTTGGATTTGGAAACAAATTATTCAATCCGATTACAATATTCGCACACCCCTATGTATTTTGTGTTCATTGAATTAGTAAGTTTATATTGAAAAATTTTGTGTTTGGTCAGTATTATTTTGATATTTTTATTTGTAATCTATACATATAACCAAAATGATGTGTGTAAATGTATTATCAGTATAAAACTTTTTAGTGACTGAATATGAAAGTGTATAAGCCACTTATTGTAAAAATCTTCTTTTTATTTTTCTGGCAAAGATTTGAAATTACATAGAGTGCATATCATAATTGTAATTCATATATTTGTATATATGTATGTAATTTGTCTTTTTGGTCAATATGGCGGCCAGTTTGTTTATTTCCCACGTTCGCGTCTACATCAACTATAGCAACGTATAAGCAATTTGCGTCGAGTTCAATGAGCATTACTCTAATTTGTAGATATTAAACTGCTTACATATAGATATAAAGTTTTATATCTTGATTTATATTCATGCAAAATTTTAAGATTCAATTCTTGCTTATATTTATTTTTCTAATGCTGTAATAATTATCAACTCATTATTTAAAGTTCAACATTAAATTTAATAGGTATATTTTAACCAGACACGTATTACTTTAAGAGTTCCATAATAGAATTCCTTGTGGAACAGAGAAGCGATTACTTTTAATATTATTGCAAAATTGACAATATCTATATAATAATATGTTTAAAATATATTTTATAACTTGAAACGTTCATTACTTTCTTATACAGTGTAAGTGAGCCCTAAAGTAGTTATCTAGAGAATTAAAATTCTAAATATATTGTTGATGCTAAATCTCATCCACCACACTGTTAGTATTTACATATTTCAAGCAAACGTTACATATGACAATAGGTGGCGTGCATGTCGCACTTATAAATGTGTTGAAAGAGCATTTTTGTATTTCTACCAGTACTCACTATTTTATATTACTTTAGTACAATTAAAAAAAAACGCGTGCGAAGCTGAGGGCATCAACTAGTAATATATAAAATTAAAGTTCTAAATCAAAGCAATTTTGAAATTTAACAGATATCAAATTATTATTAGTGGCGCCCCCTAATTATTGTAATATTGTATTTGCTAAACAATGTCATACCTATAGTAATTACCTAATAGCCACGCCCCCTAATTATTTTAAGGTTTTATTATTATTATTTCGTGTAAAAAGATTCGTAATAACCAATATATTAATACATAATATAGATAAACATAATATAACAAAGTATTTGTATATACACACGATCATCCAACCATTCAAATTTCAAACATAGAAACATCAAATATCTCTACATAACAAATATTCAGATACATATTAGTAACAAGTATGTTTACCACGCAAAAGTCAGTCGTGTATGTACATAACTGAATCTATGATTCATATTTCTATAATCTCTACCCAATTCTATAATCAATGAACCATAATGATTAAATATACACAAGAGTACTTAAATTTGTATGAGACTAACTATACATCATTAAATGTATCCTATTATGTTTTTAATTGAAAAAATAAAATTATTAAGAAATAGTATTTTATTAATTAGGAACAACTTAACAGTAATATTTCATGTTAGTGCTCCGGCAACACTGATAATAGTAACGCAATCAGAAGTAGTTGATATAGATCTAATATATTGATTGAAATCGATCGACGATATCGATTAACCGTGTATTAATTTTGTAATTTCCGTTATATGTTTATAGATTACCCTACTATAAAACAATGTTTTCTTGTATTAAAACTTTAAACGATAACTAAATTATTTTAATGAATTTATAAAACCCAGAACTTTAGCAGTTAATTAAATTTATTAATTTATATCGATGTTTCAACTAAATATTGATTTTTCCTGTCAAATCGGATACCTCATTCCTATTGTAAAATTTGTAAACAAAACGGTTGTATACATCGTTATGTATTATTAGTAACAGAATATGTACATTTGTTTTGTAGTCTCAACGTTCTCATAGGTTTCGGTACATCTTTATCTTTTATTATTTACGTTATATGCAACCTATTCTCGCAATGTTTTAGTTAACTTACTACGCATTTGTTATTTTCAGACAAGATTGACTAATTCAAAGAGATATGATAATATTTGAATGACGTTTAAAATCATTTTGCTAATAGTATCTCATAAAACAAAAGATGAAGAAGATTTGCTGTGTCAAAGCATGCACACAATTTCTTAACATATATGATATCGTTTCACTTACCTTAAACTGAACAATCCTATATAAAACATAAACATACACAAAACAAGGTACAGACAGGTAATAAAAGTGCACACATAAATAGAAAAACATTTTAAATTACAAGTATAAAGTCAGTGCTTGCTCAAGTTCTAACATGTTTTCTGAGTTTGAATGACCAGAATCCTGGTCTACTACGGCACCAAATTGTAACGACCCACCCCTTCGCCATACTGAGACAGCTTAGTCGCCACTACACACTTCTCACTATCCGCCATATATTAGCTAACCAAAGATAGAAAATCCTGGTTTAAGCATTATATTGATATAATTATTGCCATGATCGTTTAGAAATAAGGACCCTTCTACGTTGTGAATTGAAACAAAATTATAGTAAACAAATTCTTTTATCTGGTACTCAGAAAACATTTAGATCAAATCTAGTATAATTAGAACTTTAACAAACACATGACAATAAGCTATACATGCAATTATTTCAAAATCAAATAAATAAATTAGAGATAATATCTATATGTAACACTGTATTCATAATATGTTCACTTAATTTCAATATACATCCTAATCTTAGTTTTAATATAAATATATAATTGTGTCTTAAATATGTGTATGTTGGTTGTGTTAAAATGTTCCCTAGTTTCCCCCGGAAGGGGGGGAGGCCCCAATACCGTCCACAGTCCCGCCTCTTAGAAGCACTATTGAATTTATAGTGACAAGTGACACCCAATAGTCAACTACCACAAGCATTGCTAGGGAGTTAAGGGCAAAAGGCAGGATATAAGGATTCTGGAACTAGCTCCTTAATTGTATAATGTAAAAATATAATGATTCAATCTAATAAGTGATTATAGCTATTCTACTATCAGACATACCATGATCCTCACCGAAGTAGCGAAAGCTCCAAGGTGACAAGGTCAACCGAGGAGAAAATAAGTAACTTGCTTCAATCCAAACCTCCCCGCACAGGAAAGAAGGCCAAAATAGACTCTGGGATAAGTAGGAGGGAGACAAAGCTCAGCTCCAATCCACTCGTCTGGCGTCTAACACTGTGTGGATCGACGGATATGGATATAGGGAAGACAAGAAACACCCTAACAAGTATTCAGATTGTTTGGAGGAATCACAGCAGCCTGCATAGAGATTTCGCTAACACACCCATCGGATTAAATTACTGCCTTTTAAATGGTAGACATAACCAGTAATGAATTATTAAAGTCACACTAGTTCCAGAAGGATAGTGGATAGGTTTTAATAGCATTATGTGCAGAGTCAAATCAGCACCAGCATTTGTATTACAAAATAATATTGTAGATATTAATTTAGATTGGTAGTTAAACATCTGATTGGTTCCAGTCACCATTAATTTATAATGTGCTAACAGAATCCCACACAGATTATTCATCTTACCAATGTTGTTATTATATAACAATAAATTAATTTAATAATGCTGTGCTAACTCTACTCAACACATATTTCAGCCGTGAATGTGGTAGTTGACTATTTAGGCATAAGGGCTATTTTGTCCCTTTAGCAAATCAACAATACAAAAAGTGTAGTGTGGTGTGGTGTGGTGTATATTTACATGATTTTGTTGGAAAAATAAACTTAACACTACAATCACTTAAACATAATTCCTTTCTTAGTTATCTATGTATGTTCATATAATCCTAAAATATAGAATTTAGATTATCTTTAATTAAACTTGGCCTACATATATTCCTCATAGAAATTATAAGAATGTTACCTGAGTTTTATAGAATTCAAACTTTAATAATTATTTGATATTATATACATATATATATAATTCTATGGTAGATCTGTACAAGAGTTGAGTGTGAGGTTGTGACATTCATAAAGAGGTTTATTATAACTTTCAGTGTATTCCAGTACACATTCTTTTGTATTATAAACACAAGAGGATGTCGAATGAGTTACGTCAAGGCTAGGGCCGACTAACACCAGGCGGAAGATTCACTAGGTAGATGATGTCGGACAATGAAGGCTACCGGTTCGTACTTTGGTAAAGAAGAACTATGTTTCTAAGACCAAACCATTCCCCGGGTCAAGGCAAACGTATCGCCGACAACTACCCAGTTCGTCTTCAGGCATACAGGAACCTCTTCGCTATCCAGCAAACTAGTTTTACTTGACAGAGAGAGAGAATTCAAGAACCGCCGAAGCGTATATGCTTTAGGTGCCAACTCAATTCAACGCCTACTGGGACTTCCTATAATAAAACACTGATGAGTAAAAGCTTGTGTAGTGGAATCACCTCAGTTTAGCAAATGATGTATTAATGAATTACAATATTGTCACGAATCTACCCGAACCAATTTTACCTCATTCTGATAGTATTATCAGAACTACAAAACCTTTAGCTGATGTACAGTAGTGTTATGTACGTATGTGTCTTTGTTTGAATTCTATAAATGATTGTTACAATGTACATATAAACAAGGTATAATATTAAATTATTCACCCTCTTGTAGATCTAAAAATATACCTTTTTAAATGGATTGAAATATATTTAGCTTACCTTATATTATATAAAACTAATAATTTGTTGAAATTCTACTACTATGTTATAGAATTCAAATTCTAATAGATATTTGATATTTTTAGCATTAGATGTATATTTACTGAAGTTAGTTGATATGTCTGTAAAGAGTTGTGTGTGGGGTTGTGACATTAACAAAGAGGTTTATTATAACTTTCAGTGTATTCCAGTACACATTCTTTTGTATTATAAACACAAGAGGATGTCGAATGAGTTACGTCAAGGCTAGGGCCGACTAACACCAGGCGGAAGATTCACTAGGTAGATGATGTCGGACAATGAAGGCTACCGGTTCGTACTTTGGTGAAGAAGAACTATGCTTCTAAGACCAAACCATTCCCCGGGTCAAGGCAAACGTATCGCCGACAACTACCCAGTTCGTCTTCAGGCATACAGGAACCTCTTCGCTATCCAGCAAACTAGTTTTACTTGATAGAGAGAGAGAATTCAAGAACCACCGAAGCGTATATGCTTTAGGTGCCAACTCAATTCAACGCCTACTGGGACTTCCTATAATAAAACACTGTTGAGTAAAAGCTTGTGTAGTGGAATCACCTCAGTTTAGGGAATGATGTATTACTGAATTATAACATTGTCACGAATTTATCTGAGCCAGTTTTACCTCATTCTGATAGTATTATCAGAACTACAAAACCATGTACAGTAGTGTTATGTATGTGTGCGTTTTGTTTGAATTCTATAAATAGTAGTTATAGTGTACATATGTAATAATGTATATTTTAAATTACTTACAGTCTCGTAGATTTAATAAATGTACTTTCTAAATACAATTTACCGACTACAATGCTTAACACAACAATACCTCTTCTTTTAGATATTTCAATATTTCTAAGACGGAAAATAACTGATAATTCGTTTACTATAATACCAAGATACTGTGGGATCTCCCTGACACTATTAGCGAACTCACGCGCACTATCTGAGACTACTATTAACACCCTAAATACTAGTAAATCGAATAATAACTTGGAAGAACATTATTTACTTTTGTTCAATGCGCAAACTATCATTACGACCGATAAAGCACTCTTACAATTCCCGATTCTCTAAACTTTCTTAGACCTGCCCTAGACCGTCATTACGACCGCTAAAGCACTCTGATTCTAAAAACTCTAAACTGCCGAGATTCCCTAGTTGAAACCCCTTTTATCCATGTGCCCCTCTCCCAAATCTCGTCAAACAATCAGTCCTTTCATTCCTCGAAATTACTGATATTTTTCGGGTTTTTTCCGTTCTTAATTTACCACTTATTCCTCCTTCTCACACAATCCATCCTTTGTTTCAAGCATTAAACATAAACAAATTTCTATAGTTCCCCTATATGATTGTTGACCTACTTTTTTTTCATAATCTTAAAGAACAATCCATCCTTTGTTTCAAGCATCGAAAATTAAACAATTTCTATAAAGCCCCTTTGTTAAATAATCGTTGACCTACTTTTCATAATCTTTCGTAAACAATGATCCCTGATTTGATTCCCCATTGGTCATTTATTATAAACAAAATACAACCAATAGAAATTCTTCACTTTGTCTATGATTTTACAAATGTTCTATATTTACATAAAGATTTTATTCAATCTTTACTTTAATCTAATTCACAATAATTGTTAAAATATATTACATAATTTTACGAATATATTATAATATGTATTTTCCCTTTATTCCTTTTATTTAACCTGTATTATAAAAGTTTCCAAAGTTGGCGCTAGTTACGTTATTGTACTATTATTTTGTTTGTCAAAATTTCGATACACCAATATTGACCAAGTATGGAAAACTCTTTATAATTCTAACTAGATGGAGTTGTTCGTATAAATATTTTTTTTTTTCTATAAGGGGCCTGTATAGATCCGTTACAACAACTGTGTTTTGTTTTGTTGCAGTAAGACGGCGTGACAGCGACCAAACAATTCTTAGCGGAAATGCGAAGTAACGTACACCCTAATTTTTAATGATGGATTTCCGCAAAGTAACGCCTTCATTAATTAAAAACTTTCTATTTAAATATACTAAACATTTCAGGAAAATATTATTTTATTACGACACTACAATTAGTAAAAAATATTTTATCAAACAATATTGTAAGAAACAAGTAACACGATTCACTAATTTGTTGTTTATTCCATGACCTTTGGTTCATATTATTTATCAAGCAAAAATAAAATTAAGACGAAAGAAAGAAAGAAAATCCAGTTCAGTCATTCGTTTAAATCTCGAAGGAGAAAAGATAAATAGGCACATATTTCGACACTTTAAATTTATTCAGTAAGTATTCCGCCGGTATCCGGGGATTACCGCAAAAGTACCGTGGAACTCACATAAAAATCCGCAGCCATGAATAATAAAAATTAGTCTGTCTTCGTGGAGAGAGGAACAATCTGACATAGTTATTTCATCTCGCAAATAATTAACAAATAAAATATGAAGTATTGTTTAAAACAAATTAATTCATAAAAAAATTGCCTAGTCGTGCCATAAATTTGATCAAATAATTAATAATATACTTTTTGATAATTCTTTAAAAATGATATAAGAAATAAAAAGGTAATTAAATGTATATTTTCTATACTTCTCACAACGTGTACGCAAAATATCTTGATAATCAGTTCAGGAGTTAAGACGTGAAAGAGTAAAAAACACATAAACATACATTCGTATTTACGATATTAGTTAAGATAGTATGGATTCTTTCATATTCCTAAAAGCCTCTTTATTACTTGATCTATATTTCTTCAACATATAGCTAGCTGCAGCTCTGCGTGCTGTTTAATTTTCAAAAATCTAAACAATTCGCTCCTTATTCGGTTACGAAACTTCCAGACACATCAAGCCCTGTTAGTAAAAAAGTAACACCAGCCGAGTTTCTGAGGCGTTATATAAATCAACCACAGAATTCCAGATTCTGTACTTAAATGAAGTATTGATTACACGCTCGGGAAATAACTGGATCTGACAAATTCACAATTTCAGAATACCGACGGCTATTTATTTCACCTAGGAACTATCCTATGTGGTATTAAGAGACTCAAAAACCAAATGTTATATTACACTAAACTAGTTATACTTGCGTCTCCATAGTTTGTTATTATTTCTTGTAATAATTTGTTCCGTAAACAATCTCCGTCTTCAAATATATATAATTTTTATGACGATCGCTTTAATGATACAGAAGTTGATGTAATACAGCGCTATCTAGTGGCTAGTTATAGTGAAAAGGAGAGCACATAGAGCACATTCTTTGTAGAAAATCACTTAGGTACCTATACAAATTTTATTACGATCGGTCAGACGGTATTCGATATCAACATCCATTTATATGTACCTAGATGCCAGTAAACATTTGATTTTTTAAGTTGCAATATTACTTAAGTATTTTGCCAGAAAGTATACAAATATTGTAGATTGATAGACGTAAGACTTATAAAAATAAAGGCATCGACTCATCGATGGTAGGAGTGGAACCTAACTGTTCCTTTTTTATATCAAAAACTCTAAAGCTCGCCAATAGTTGACTAAACAAAAAGAGTAGAGAAAAATGTTTTGAACTATTATAACTCCGCGTTTTTATAAATAGGTATATAAACTACAAAACGCGTTTTTTATGTAATAGTTATTTTCGATTCGTTATTACTTATTATTTTAATAACTGACAAACTTTATACCATTATACTTCGCGTGTATAAAATGTTGTCAATTTAGTCAAATTTGATCAAATCGATTTCTAAAATGATTAATAATTTTTACAATTTTATAAATATTATAGTCGATTCTGATATACAACCACTTGAGCGATTTTATGCGGTATCTCGTGTACAAAAGTCT
Organism: Antheraea assamensis; assembly: GCA_035772565.1. NCBI lineage: Eukaryota > Metazoa > Arthropoda > Insecta > Lepidoptera > Saturniidae > Antheraea > Antheraea assamensis. The sequence goes on along the minus strand of JAQQSE010000191.1, from coordinate 1,498,917 downwards.
ATACAAATCTGTCAAGCCGTTTTTGTATTAAATCCTGTCATACATAGAAAAACTTTTTTAACGTTCTCGATCAATGACCTCAGCGACATTTTTCACAAAACTAAAAAAAAAAAATGTACAAATAAAATTAAAGATTAATTCCTATTTTTTTTTCAATATTCTGTGTATAAATCCCTAGCACGCAATAATCAGAACTACTCGGAAACTTCGTAACACGTTCCTTTTCACTGTAAAATAACATTGTTGTCCTATATATTGTAATGTAACATAAACTCACGCAGCGTATTGTAACTTGCCTATTAATTTTGTAACCAATTCACAAGTCAACAGAGCATCAGAGCCGAACTAAACTACTACAAACTTGACAAACCAAACACCTTCGCTCATAACTGAGAGATTCTTGAGAAATTTAATTAATATCAACATAATCTAAATGTGATTAATTTAAACGTTAAATGTTAAATTAATTGTAACTAATCCGGGCGCCATTAACTATGTCGGTTGTTAAACTGAATTTCTCCCGTTTCAGAACATTATGTGTTATTCTGATAATATTCACAATAATTATGAATAGGAATTAACTGTAGACTTAATTAGTACTTTAGCAATAAAGTCCCAAAGCATATTACTGATTTGCCAGACTATAAGTTTAAGTGCCATGTTAAGCGAGTTTTGGTGTCAAAGGGTTATTATAGAGTGGATCAATATGTGAACGATGGTGATGTCTGGAATTGACTCCTCTCTGTGCATCCACTAAAATCGATTGTAATGTATAATGAATTTTAATTATATATGTTAAAAAGATAAACCCGATCGAGTTTCTTGCCGGTTCTTCTCGATGACTGGGTTTGTATTCCGTACCGGTGGTAGTTTTAACGTTCATAAGCGCCTTCTTAGGGCCTAAATTGAATAAAGTATTTTTGATTGATTGAATTAGTAAACAAGGTCATGAGTCATGACTCGGTGGTTGCCGTGCTTACACATCGTCTCGATAGACATAAGTCCGAATTCTTTAGAATATTCTGGAACTTTCGGTGAAGGAAAACATCGTAATGAAACCATAGTATGATGGCATAGCTTTTAAATCCATCTAGCTAACTACCTACCACTCTCAAATTGAAAATCTGTCGACAATCACCTGTGTCTTCCGGCAGCTGTACTTGGAACCAATCCCCTTCTAAGTTTAGGTGTTTATACCATCTTAGACCACACCCGATAAGTTCCCTAATTTAAGTAAAAGTGATGGTCTAGTAGTTTGTCCGGTAGAACATGAATCCGATGTCCACAGGTTCGAACCCCGGCATGCAGCAACGATTTTTTTCAAAATTCACGTACATTTAAATTGGTAACAATATCGACTGACGGTGAAGAAAAACATCGTGAGGAAACTTAAACCTGAGAAATGTTCTTGTAGTACCACCGTATGTGGGAAAAGTATAGGAGTGTGGATTTCTCAGAGTTTTAAATCGCCAACACGTCGTGGGCTGACGTGGCGATTATGCCCATACTTTCCTTCGGGAAGAGGCCTATGGCCCTGCAGCGGGTCCCTTACAGGCTAATGATGATCTAAATATATATTACTGCATATAATGCTTTAAAACTTTTTTAAAAATATATCTTAAGAAGACTGTTTAGTTTACTCGAGCGAAGCCACGGACACAGCTAGTCTTAAACATAATAATTCAAGTTGAAAGAGAAAATTTATTAACTGTATAATATATATATCATACTTATTACAACTTCTAACGAAATTTTAAACAGTCTTAACTCGAAGGGATAAACTCCAACGGTATACTCTCCTTTTCGAGAACATTTTTCTGTATAAAATATTTTAATGCATACACAGTCTGGACAATGGTAATACGGCTAAGCATTTGAACAAAACCTAAAGGGAAACAGGCTGGCAGCCAACATTTTTTTTTTTGCAAAGTATATGCGTAAATTACCGCCGAGTATTTCTGTGTAACGTTACAAATTTTCATAACAACTGAACTACCTTAACAGAGAGCTACAAAAACTTTATTAACTGAAATTGGTTAAGTTTCATTTCTAGAAGTTTTACAGAAAGAATATGTTTTATTGAGTTATTAAATTTATTTATTAATATTATTTACGGTTATTTTATCATTTTTTATAATTTATTTTGTAAATTAATGTAAAAATATTGGTTTACAGGTATAATTGGTCTCTCGTATAAAGTCATACAAAATTTATTTTGACGTTTCGCTTCTTTAATTAAACTCTCATATCTTCTGTAATATAAAAATGAATCGCTAAATGTGTTGCTAAGCGCAAATCTCGAGAACAGCTGAACCGATTTCGCTAATTCTTTTTTTAGAATATTCCTTGAAGTACGAGGATGGATCTTACGGAGAGAAAAATAAAAAAAATGCCTGAAAAAGTCTAAAAACAACACTTTTCTATACTCCCGTACAAACGATTCGTAATAATACTTAAAACTCAATTTGAACTTTATAATACTATAGCATAAAGTTTAAGTGTCAGTGGAGAGGTTCCGGGAAGGCAATACAATTGAGTGACGTTAGTATCGTATAAATATTAATGTCAATATTTATACGATGGTCCCGAATAGCAGAATTAGTATTAAAAAATATTTAAAGTATCGACTGTTAGGCGGTATGAAGTTCGCCGGGGTCAGCTAGTGTCAAATATACCTGCGACTATCTACACATTAATTAGAATATATAGAACATAGCTTCCTATCAGTGAAATAATTTTCACAATCAAATCAGTAATTTTAGAGGTTGACTCCAACAAACATACGAACTACTATTCTAAAAAACAGTATACACAAAAAATGACGTTAACATTTTAGTAAGTTTGAATTTAGTGAATGATATAAAAAGTCAAAAATTTAAGAATTTTTTTATTACATTGTCTAATATTATATTAGACTTCTACTGTTATTACCACTAAAAATGTTCGACCAAAAACCCCAATAAATAATAAAATTATTTTTTGCGTACTGTCCTCTCCATTCCGTCTTTTACTACCATACTACTGTACATCCAATAACAATTTTATAATGTCGTTGGGCTGAAATTTAAATAAAATTGTAATCAAAAGAAACAATGAGATTTCTCATTTAAATATACGTCGGGCAAAGGTTTCGCTGGGAGCAGGTGAATTCAAACACAAATGTACACTTTAGGACTTTCCAGTTACTTACAGATCGTTTTATTGTATACACAAATGTCTTTGTAAAGAACAGTTCTCAATTTACATAATTATGTATACTCTAATTGTAAGGTTGTATTAAGAGAATGGAAGCGACATTGCAAAATATGTTAGACAAAAGCAACACTCCTTTTTATGATATGTTGAATTGTTATCATACCCACTGTTAAATATTTTCTTGTAGTAATCGTATAATGAGTTGAAAAACATTTTTAAAATACGCAAAAATCTAATTTGCATTGGTAAATGAACAATTTATTCAAACTGTATCAAGTTCTTAGTAGTAATGAAAATTATAGCTATTTTAATATAACTGTATAACTGTGAAATTATTTTTATTACTGCTATTTCACAGGTGATAAAAGAAAACTTGCTATATTTTAATAGTATTATTTTAGTAGTATTTTAATAGTTTTCTACCAATGAGTTTTGTTACTTCTCTGTTGTAGAAATATAAAAAGTAAAACTAATCTATGAGAAGAAATTTCGTCTACACAGCTTCTCAGTCTAATAAATGACAAATGTATGAATTCTGCGAATTATTAGCGTTATGAATTCATCCTATCAATTAAAAATTAGTAGTCATACCGATTCATAATTTTATACGATGAATTATTTTTAATGATATAATGAAATATAGCAGTGTTATAAATTCATATTGTTTGTGTAAGAAATATATTTCATTACATTTGACAAATAGCAGTCACTTGTAAAATGAATATGCTAATCTCACACTTTAGCTCGATCAAATAAAGAACTCGATATCGATAATAGAATTCGCGAATGTGCCACATTTTTCTTAAATTTTGACGGGTACGACTGCATTCTAAAAATAAAACTAATAGAGTTTTATTTAACATATTTTGTATAAAAAAGAGTATTTAAGCTTTAGTGAGAAACGAACTATCTTTAATGTTATTTAACTTTAGTAGGATTTGAGAAATACATCGGTCCCTTAGAAACAACCCATATTATCACGCCTAAACTATAAAACAAATAATAAAATCCGGGCTACGAAAGAAACAGCAGTTAAACTCTGTTTTATGCACTAAACACGCTCCCAGTAAGCCTTTGATCGGCCGAAATTCGCTCGCTATACGTTTGTCAGAGGGCTTATCAGTTGACTCATGTTTTATGAGAAAACAACGGGTTTTCTTTCTACTTTGTCTACTAAGAATATCGGAGTTTTGTGAACAACTTTTATTTTAATAATATAAATATGAAATATTGTAAAACAAGAAACTGGCCATGACTTCATATGCTTCAAATTTACAAAACTTAAGAACAATAGTTAGACTATAGCGCCATCTAGTTGCTACTTATACTCAAATGGATAGATTAAATACATGTTCTGTGAAGAAACATCCAAATATACCAACTTTCATGAAGATTGGTCACACGACGTTGGAGTTTTTCTATTCAGATTTACTAGTGGTCCAAATTCGACCATAACAGAGAGTACACATTTTTTTCACATGTATGTATATATATATATATATTATTGACAATATTGAGTGCTGTAAAATTAATTTGGATTGTAGACGTAAGGAACGTGAATTATCACAAATAGAGACTTATAAATGAAACTTTAACTAGTCGACGATATAAGAAAAAAACTCTTTTCAAATTCTTCGATAACACTCTTCAATAAAGAAGAAAATAAAATAAAACTAGTTGAAAAATATTGGAGAAAAAGGAACTGATTTATCTCAGCAGCCAATTCATACACAATTAAGATATATGGTGGAATATAACATATTTGATTAACACAACTCAAATACTAGAAAGCCTATATTTAACGTCAGTGGCAAAAATACATATCAATTCAAAGTTTAACGTATATTATTAAAACTACTTTTTAAATACACCTCTCTATGGATACCCTAACGAAGAGTGAACAAAAGCTCCGAAACAAACAAGTTGTGTCCAAATATGGCCAGTGTTTGTGTAGAAACAGGTGCGTAAACAGTGACACTGGCAAATTATAAATAGTGCTAGTGAATTTGTGCGTAAACCTTCTGGTTTATTTAGGACGGTCGGATTTATCAAGACTTTTACCAATTAGTTCAGTTTTAATACAAACAAAACCGCTGATTCCATTAACTTCGGACTTCGGTTCGATCAAACACGCCAGTTTCTAGAAGTTTCCTTCTCTTTTCCTAAGTGTGACATGCTAACGGCATTCTTTTATTTCGGTGACGACAAATAATTTGGGAGATAGGCCTTTTTCTAATATCCCCCCCTCGTTATCTTCAACACTCGAGTTGAAAATCTATAACCAAGTCACTGAATAGGAGATGTAATTGTAGTCATATCTTCGCGTGTAATAACAAAACCAGTTCCACAAAAACGGAGTTGCGAGCACTAGGTATTTGTAATATAGAACAGAATGAAACATTGGGATAATTTAACTTCCCATTAAGGAAATCATTTTTAAAATTGGATCAGCTTTCCCAGAGAGTACTTTATCGAAAGTAAAAAAAAATGCTTTTCGATCATATAGACCAGCACAGATTAGGTAACTTAACTTTTAGTGTTCTATGTCGCATGTTAAATGAAAAAGGGATGTATCAAGGAATTTATATGTACTTCAAAAGGGCACAATTTTTATAGGTTTTCGTGTTTTTTTTTGCTTTTAACTGAGAAACCGGCTATAACGCAATCAACAAATAAAAAAATATACAAGCAAAGACACGACTATTAATTTATATGCGCGTTTTTGCATTTGGAACGCTATCATACATTTGGAATACGAACTAAAAACTTATGATTCTAACATAATTTTTTTTGTTTACATCCGACCAGTCATAGTGACTGAATTGTACATGGTGATGTAAGCATATAGTAATCCAAAAAATGACGTTACCGTCATGCCGGTCTACAAGCTTCTCAGGAGTTGGATATTCCGAAACAACTGCCTGATTCCGAAACGTGATAAAACCAAAAAACAATCAGTGTATTCACTTTAACACCTTGCGCAAGATTATAGCAATCCACTCTGATACTGTTACCTTACCTTACAATCAAAAATGTATGAAACAAATTCTATTTTATACGAGCAGCATGAGACCTCAACATAAGTTTTACTGCCTGTCGCCTGCAAGTTTAAAACTTACGATCGGCACCGTGAAAGGCCAGCGTTCCCAAGTGGCACGGTTCCGCAGCAAGTCGAGGCTAACGCATGCTCTGAAATGCATTATGACAACATTTTAGCATATGCAATGCATGAAGTTTATTGTAGGAGTAGCGGCTATGGACGGAAAGCCCGTCCCAGCGTTTTATTAGACGTTATTGGATTTAGTATAATAATGTGAATAGCTCGTGTGCATATGAAATTTGTATACAGCGACATCAGAACACAATCAGACAACACAATATCACGCTATAGTTGTGATGTTCATACCCATTTTAAAACAACTAGCGGCCCGCTCCGGCTTCGCACGGGTATAAAATATATAGCCTATGTCATTCACTGAAAAAATGATTAAAATCGATCCAGTAGTTTTGATTTATTCATTACTGCCCGTGACCCGCCCGCATTAAATTTGGAATAACCTCAAAAATAACAGTATTTCTCCTAATTTACATTATTATACAAATAAACCTTCCTCTTCAATCACTCTATCTATTAAAAAAACCGCATCAAAATCCGTTGCGTAGTTTTAAAGATTTAAGCATACTCGTACATAGGGATATAGGGACAGAGAAAGCGACTTTGTTTTATACTATGTAGTGATAATTACAATTTACAAAGTTGGTCTGTTGGTTGGTCTTCATTTAACTAGACGATGTTGCACGAGTCCATTCCCTCAAACATGGCTTTATTATTTCATGTGAACGACGTATTTTATGTGAACTAATTATGGGTTTTCTTTTTTTTATTGTTATTCTGTCATTATTACTTAACCTACTTACTCCATGATACTCGCCGATTTTATATCACCCCTGTTCAACTTTATGATTACTGATACTGAAACCTTGTATAAAATCGAAATAGTATTATGCCTAGGTACTACTCTGAACAGTCTTTTCTACCTTCCAATAAAATTCTCATCAAAATAAGTTGTGCGGTTTCAGAGATTAGCTCGGACCAACAAAACAGGCACTTTAATGTTGATATCTCAAACAGATTATATGTTCCAATTAATTTGACGTCTTAATATACTTATCTCAGCTCTGTCCTTGGTAGATCCATATTAATTAGAGTGTGACACTGACCTTTTCCGACCTCCAATACTAACTCTAGCGATGCCTTTAGGTCAACTAAATTCAAAGATTTTCTGACAGAGTTTTATGTTTTAAATTACTGCTAACTACAGATAATGCAAAGTCCACGAAACTTCAGACAAAAGATAGAATACAGTACGAATTTACAAATAAATAACAACGAAACGGTTAGTTCAACAAAAATAGTAATGTATCGCCTCCTTAATAATAAAAAGGTAAACGGATTCACCTTTTGTATCCAAGATATATCACGAGACCTAATAAAATGTCACTGTCCCTGGAAATTACACGCCCGTATAATATTTCATACGGCTGCAATAAAAATCTATGTAACCAATGAGAATGAAATAAAAGCGACGAAGTACTAAAGACCGTTTGGAAAAGAATTATAGCGGGCATATCTCTTTAAGCTGTCACTTTATGCAAAAATGCTTTTTAAAAATCTATGATATGCGCTATAAAGCATAAAATATCTACTTGCCGAAATGCAATCGCTTTAATCGTGGGTTTGAATAAGTCTTCAATCCACTTTTATACAAAAAAAAATATGTAAAAAATATGTAAAAAAATCTGCCTGTTCGTAAGTGTTTTTTTTGATTTATTTATTTTTTCGAGGAATATCAACGGGTTTTAATACACAATTCAAAATACAATATACAACTTAGAGCTAATTAGAGATATTCACTAATCACTACATAGTATAAACAAAGTCGCTTTCTCTGTCTCTATATCCCTATGTATGCTTAAAGCTTTAAAACTACCCAACGGATTTTGATGCGGTTTTTTTTAATAGATAGAGTGATTGAAGAGGAAGGTTTATATGTATAATAACATCAATTAAATAGTGGAGAAATACTATTATTTTTGAGGTTAATCCAAATTTAACGTGTGCGGGCCACGGGCAGTAATGAATAAATCAAAACTACTGGATCGATTTTAATCATTTTTTCAGTGAATGACATAGGCTATATATTTTATACCCGTGCGAAGCCGGAGCGGGCCACTAGTTTATATACCATGTTTACGTTAACCCCCGTAGACTCCCGCAGACCCGTGGAGATGCACCTGGACCACTTTGGGAACTAAGAATGTAGATTGTTTAGGCATGGCCATTACTTTTTCATCGCCCAAAAAAAAAAACAAATACGAACCTAGACCTGTATAATTGTATAATAACAAAAATCTGTATAATTCAAATTAATATTCACCATATCTCTATAGTGTTTAATTACGACACACGGAGTTTTTATAGTAATACTATGTTATGGATAACAAGAAAATCACTTAACAGAGTTTTACTGAAAGCATAAAACATTCACCAACGAAATGAATTTCTTTATAACTCAACCTGTACCCGTTTCTAAGGATTTAATCTACTTGCAGCTGAGAGTCGAATGAGGCATTTTCTCACGTGCCGGCACTCGTCGGTTTACGCTCGCATGCTCCTTCAGATGCAATATAAAGTTTAATGACTTCACACCTACTTATAATTTATATACATAATAGCAAAATCATTTCGTATTACATACCTACACTTGTTTACTTCAGTAGTTTCATTCAAGTGAATAATTGCAAAATTTCCCACAGATATGACTATCAAAAAATATTTATCATAATCGCTTTCAAAAATTTTATCAAAAAAAATTATCGAAATAACCGCAAAAGTTTACCAAACCATTTAATCTTCATTCTTATCTATAATTTATTTTAAATAATTATACTATTTAGTAATAATAATAAATACGGGAACACAATTTCACACATGACCAGACAGAGGACTGAGAATTATGCTTATCGCATAAAAGTCAGTTATGGCTCTCGACTCAATAGTAGAACGTATTACCATCTTATTACGAAGCCTACGTTTATATATGATTTTGATAAAGTTAAGTCTGATATGTAGATAATCAAAAATCCTCCGTAAGCTATTCTGAGTTCCCAATATTTCTACAGCAAAATGTCTCTTAGTGAAACTAATAAATCTCTTTATCAGACTCGGTGGTTAGCATATTCCGACGTAGATCCAAATCTTTGCGAATGAACGAGGCTTTCAGTGAAGGCAAAACAGCATGATGAAAACATATTATGGTGGTAGGGCTTTTGCCAAGCCTGCCTAGCTAGCTAACACATTGAAGTTAAAAATCTGTCGCCAAATACCCATAGATGTATTCTAGCAGTTACACTCAAAAACCAGACTGCCTGTCGGGATGTTCGCGATAAACTCAAAAACTAATAATCGGATTGCAATGTGGACATCACCGATAGATAGAGTAATTCACGGGGAAGGTGAAGGTTTTTGTATATAATTTGTCAAAGTTTTTTTGTAAATTGGTTGAAATATAATGATAATTGTTGAGAGTTAAGTATATATTTTTTATTATCAGGGCAGGACAACGTCCGCCGGGTCTGCTAGTTAATCTATAACTCAGGATTAAATATTGTTAAGCAGCGCATGTTGTTCGGTGTAATGAAAGTGAAGATACAGTTTTATGCAAGTGATTTACAGGGTTATCAGAGTCTGTTGTTAGTGTTAAATGCTTACGTATGGTAGCTTCAAGTATGAAGAGCTGTCTAATCGATATAACTTGACAGCTTGAACTTGAGAGCTAGTCACTCTCTAGGCTTAGCGTGTTTACCATCTTAGACCCCATCGTCATTTAACATCAGGTGATAGGTAGTAGGTGATAGGTGATCAGGTGGTCATGGTAAAAATCTATGAACAACAAAGAAACGACTTATTACACGAATTTCTGTAATAATTACCACTATAAGTAAATCATTTAAGATCCAATAATCTACCTTTTCCAAAGTTATATTTTTATTCGCTTTCTATCCATCACCTTTCAGTGTAACAATGAGTGTATAAATTAAATTCGTATTGTTCGTAATCTATTTCAATTGACTAAATGGAAACCGAAATAATGTAGTAAATTGAATAATAATTTCCATATCTGGTTAACTCCAGAAACCGGGTAAGTGGGATAACTGTTTAAGTGCAAAACGTTTTACTTGTCCTTAGAGATCCCATTTACTCAAGTTTCACTGTATATATGACATATAGCTATTAATAAAATATCACTCAAATACCAGATACGTTCTGAATACCTGTACGTGAAGTTATATTTCTATTAGTCCATCATCTGCCGGCTTATACAACTAACTAATAGCCCGTCGTAATCCCCGACCGGCTGTACACTCCCCCATTGAGCCAATATTGCGGGTTAAAATTAATATTTTGCACCGAATGTCTACTCATAGTTTCAGGAAATTATTAACAAAGTTCTTAATCCCTTCAACTTGACTCATTATTAAGTTGGCTTCATTCAATTTGTAAGATTACTGATGAAGTTTACAATATTGGTTATTCAAGGGCCTTTCTGAATGTCATATATTTGTTTTCACGCTTTACTATTTTGACACTAAATTTTACTATTCTAATATGAGATAGTGGGTGAGATTGCAGTCACTATCACGGTACCTTTCTTCTAGTTTATCACGTTTCAAGATCACCCTATATATATCTAGAAGCTTAGTGGTCAGCATGATGTCGAAAACTGATCATGGATCGAATATCTCTCAGTGCTCAATACTGTTTTGAATTGCGCTGTACCTATTTATACTTATTAGTTTTAACATTGGCACCATAATCTTCCGTGATCTTAAGTGACAATTGTAATCCAAGATGATAAACACATTAAATATACAGGGACTGGTCCTTAAATGCAACTGTTGGAACACACCCATAAGAGCTTAGTAATAGAAATTGATTCAGGGTGATAGGTAAAACTAAGCGGCCTTATAAAACTATGAAAACTTACAAATATTGGAAGTTGAATGAAACAGGTAACCTGATTTTGTGTAAATACGATTGAGTAAATCTGATGGAGAAGCATAAAAAAAACGTATTATATTTTTATTGTAATAAAGGATTACTACAAAGCTTAAATTAATCCTATAAAACATTGTCAAAAGAAAAACTTTTCCAATAATTATTTTTACATAAAATAATACCACTGGGAGACATTAAAGTGGCTGTTCAGTTAGGCATTTAGTTACATTGTCCCTTAAGATTCTACGAAAGAGTCTTATGAATATCAAAATTATATTATGAACACTTTTTTATAGAATTATGTGAGTACATAAATGTAAAATTTTGCTATCATGCTATTGGCCGCCAACCGTATTGCGATATTTACACAGTTGTTGCCTGTAGAATTCAACTGTACGAACAAACATGAACGTGTATTTGCGCTATGTTTACGAGGAAAACTTTACACGCGGACGTTTGATTTCAAGAGAAACATAGCTTATGGCAACTCGTACATATAATAATATCCATTTTCACTCATGTTGATTTCAAAATACATTTTAATAAAACTGTACACTTGTATGCTACTAAACGATGGATGAATCATTGATTGTGGGAACCATGAGCACGTACAATGATACTATATTGTACTGAATATTATAAGCAAACAATCAATTTTCAAAAATAGTATAACTGGATCTCGTCGAATCCCTAGAATAATGACGTCAACCTTCCAGAGATTTCTACTCTGCGGAGGGAATACGAAAAGAAATAATAGGAAGGAATCCACAACCGAACTGCGACCACAATATTGTAACGTATAAATGCGAACATAGTATAACTGTGTAATAGTGAATCTGTTTATTTCTTCTTTTTATTAATACAAATTACGAGCCAATTGATTACAAAATAATAGCAATTAACCTTTTATATTTATATTTCCACCTCGATAACCTATAAAGTATAAAGGTAAAGGTAAAGTAAAATGGTATTTGCAGCTTTTAACTGTGTACAGCAATATTACAATATAATAGGTTATAATACTCCAGAAAACTGAGCTAGAAGCGTCGTATTCCGGTACGATACCTTAATCAAAGTAAAAGATATACATAATTACAATACTCGACACAAGGAGAACGTGCGGGTTACAAGAACTCGACTGACTAAAACATATTATAAACAGGGCTTCAATTTGAAAATTGATCTGTATAATAGATTACCGAAAGAACTGATACATTTAACGTACAATGTATTTAAATCAAAATTAAAGATGTTTTTCCAAAATAATCCTTTGTTATAATTTGAAAGAGTTTATGACATTAACAATTATAAGAAGAACAAGAATGAATGTACTGTAGTTTTATGTTAATGATATATATATATATATATAATATAGTTTAATATGGTTATTTGTTATTGTTAAATTAATATCTTAATTTATATCGACATATAAAGACATTGTTAAATAAATGACGTTTCATGTAACATATCCCTATTATATTATGAAAAACAAAGAATTATGAATTATAAATATGCCTTAACATTCGTTACTACCTTTAAAAACAAATTTAACTTTTGTCATTTACTAATCCATAAAAACAACTTTAAAACAATTTAGAATACGTTAAAACAGTTTAAATAATGTTGATATATATATATATATAAAAGCTGTCGATGTATAAATAAATTACTAATATAATCTCCTTAGTGTCACCGTTATATTTACGCGAATTCTAAAGACTCTATGCATTATGAAATGAAGGTACCAAAAGCGTATGTATTCATATGTCTCATACGAAGACGGAAGTTCGTTAAGGCGTTGCGACGTCTGCTAGCCGAAGTTGTTAGTAACCATTTGATGTAGTTCATAAACTGAGACGTCCCAGATTAACTTTAAATTATATTCAGAAGTTTGTATTTTATACATTACATGAATCTATAAATACAGTATATATTTTTATTTTTTATATATTATAGGGGGCAAACGAACAGGTGGGTCACCTGATGGTAAGTGATCACCGCCGTCCATAGACACTAGCAACACCAGGGGAGTCGCAAGTGCGTTGCCAGCCTTTTAATATATGTGGGCCTCCGGCGCTCTCACTGACCGAACGAAACGCAACAGTGCAAGCACTGTTACTTCACGTCGGTATTCTGTGAGAGGGTGGTACTACCCCGGGCGAGCCGACCCATTCATGCTGAAACCAGTAATAGCTTCAGCGTAGCTCTACCACCTACAAATTAAGGTTAGTACATATTATCAAGCTGTGAACGTTTTCGGATAACCTCAAATGTTTAATAACATCATCACTTCGGTCTGTAAGAGACGGAGACTATATAAGTTACTATAGTCCTCTTCTCGAAGAAAAATATCACCGTAATCACCACGCCAGCCTATGAATTCTATTTCTATATTTTCCCACATCGGTGGTACTACGAGAACTCTGGTTCAAGTTTCCTCACGATGCTTTCCTTCACCATCAGCCGATAGTATTACGGTAAATGCATGCGAATTCTGAAAAATTAATTGGTAAATATTCGTGGTTCGTGCCTGTGGACATCGAATTGGCATTCCACCGGTCAAAACACTCGATCACCACGACTATATATAATGATGATAGGTATAATGCTTATAGTTATGTTCATTGTGCATTATTTTAATGGCAAGTATTACGAGATAGGCTATTTCGTTAGTATAAACTGTTATCATTAGACCGGACGATACAGAATCGTTTTCAAAATTCAAATCTAAATATTATTGATACTGGAAAATATATTTCGATGAACAGTAAAAATATATAGGCATTTGATACGAGACTTAACAAAACGAGTCCTTTGGTACACCAAAAATGCTTTAAATAGATCTCTCATTGTTATTGCTAACGGAATACGTTCCTGGCATGTGCCACGCAACGATTTGCTTTTCTTATGAAAAAAAGCTGTATCAACTATTCGGAAAGCGTGTGATCCGATTGAAGATTTGCAACACTTGTTGATAGAATGTGGCCGGAATAACGAGAAAATCGGTTCAAGATATTAAGCTTAAAGCTTATGCATAATACATAAGGCCATAATCTTAGAAGTCTTAGAACGACTACACCAATTTGGCTATTTCCTTTTGTTGTGTATTTAATTGTCAGGACAGGGTTTGTTAGAAAGAAAACGTATGAAGAATCTTAATAAAAAATGGGGCTTAAATTTCTCCATATAAATGGAATGAATGAGTTAGTGAAATAGAAGGGCATTAGGAAAATCTTTAAAAATATTAAGAGATAGACGTTCCGTAATTGACTTGCCAATTTATTTCATTACATGGTCCTATACTAAAGAAATGATTTGGTCTCATTTTCTTCATTACTACATCCATGCGTAGATGTCAGGCAGCTAGTATAATATATGTATATATATATATATATATATATATATATATATATATATATATATATATATATATATATATTATCATACTAGTACAGCAAAATGACTGCACAATACCTGATGGAAAGTACGATATAGTCCAAAAACAGCGGTGACTGTCGGTGTTACATACCAACGACAACAACTGGTAGAGCTACATTGAAGCTATTACTGGTTTCAGCATGAATGGGTCGGCTTGCCCGGGGTAGTACCACCCTCTCACAGAAAACCGACGTGAAGTAACAGTGCTTGCACTGTTGCGTTTCGTTCGGTCAGTGAGAGCGCCGGAGGCCCACATATTTAAAAGGCCGGCAACGCACTTGTGACTCCTCTGGTGTTGCTAGTGTCTATGGACGGCGGTGATCACTTACCATCAAGTGACCCAACTGTTCGTTTGCCCCCTATAATATAAAATTATGCCGACCTGTAAAAGTGCCTCTTCACACCTCGTTTGAATAACCCGATATCATAAGAGGGAGGAAACACCTGGCCGGGAGGCGAATCCACATCTTAACAGTACGACAAAGATAAGAATTTTCGAACTTATTCGTTCTTGCCGGGATGGTTGCTGCTGTGAAACTGTAGCCGCCATCGTAGGTATGTATTGGAAAGGAGAAGATGGGATGAGGTTAAGCAACTCTTCAGACCACTCGCCTTAAATAACATGTATTTAAGGCATCTTTGAAGGAATATTGTCTAAAGCCGCAAGTGCAGAAGCCAAGATTTTATAGAAGTTTGTCATTAGTTCTAAAATAGTTTTGTCATGATAGGATAGTGCACAGTGAGACTAACATATATTTTGTGAACATGAAGTCCTTAAATTTAATAAAGATACAAATAAAAAAAAACATTAATAATTGTGTTCAAACGCCAACTAAACAATAAAATAATTCAAGAATGTTAGTAAGCGTCGGTCCTTAATCTATGTCAGGTATAAAAATTTGCAAAAATTTTTTTTACAGAATTTATATAGATAATGAAACTAATGTTTTGCGTCTATTATTTAATTAATATTTATTTTAAATTCATGTATTTTTAGAATCGTGGAAATACTCTCCTGGAAGTGAAATAAAATAGGCATGCAAAGGTGGGCAGTGTCGATTATTACATTATACCTCGAAATAACGGATAGCTCATGTAACAAAAATTATATTCAGAATTTAAAATTTACATTCTCCAATCAATCGTACACTTCAGTTTATGTGTTAGTTTTATACTAACTCTGTCTAAAAGTCTGCTCCCGTGAACTACAAATTTACTGTTAGGTGTTTTATTTTATACAGCTATTTAAACATTACCCGTGTTATTACAAAAAAGTTGAATACGCGTCGAACACTAATTTTAAAAAGTTTCATCACAAAAGAGTGTCTCACCCTTGTTTAGAAATAGACATTATTTAAATTTAAACATTGTATAACACTTGTCGAAATTCATAGTTCTTATTTTATTGTTGTGATTTATTGTATTTCTATTTGCCGGCAAAAGACGTTTCGTAGTGAATGATGGATTTCGTGTGTATAATTAATTTGGAAGATGTGGATAAATTAAACAATTTTGGAGATTCACAAGTAAATGACAACTACTACTATATGACATTATTGACATTTCACAATATACTCGTATTTGTTATAAGATTATACAGATGTTCCACTTTACGCACTTTGGCGTAATATTTTATACTTACATATTGATTATTTTAATAATTTCATCATTTTGTTTAAACCGAATATCACAATCATAATAGCCAATTTTACCTAAAATAAATAAACATTCTTAAAGAAGATTTGAACAAAAATATTATTCTTAAATTGAAAGGTTTTTGAATAATGAGATAGAATTGATGAATGCTATTCAGAGTTGCTTATATAAAAAACTTAAACCAGATGTTTAGCTACAGACCGCTTGGACACTCTTTTGTAATAAAGTATTTTAAACACGTGTTTAACAAGGCTTAAAATTTTAGACACTGTTTAGCAAAACTCGTGTTAAACGCGTGTTCATTTTAGTTTTTTTAATAAGTCCGTACATGTTTCTGTTACGTCTAAATATTTATTTTAGGGCCTCTTAAGACACAATATTTATTGCTTGTACAATGGTAGTCACCTTGGGTCCATTTAGTTCGGTTTAAAACGTATAACTTGTTCCATATATTAATGATTTAGTATAAAATTCTACTAAATCGTTGCCATAAAATTCACCAACAACTTTTAAAAACAATAATGTAAATCGGTTCAATGTTTTTCGAAATACAAGCAAACTAATAGACGTTACATCTAAGGAAGTATAAACTGCGAAATCAAATTTGCTTAAGTTAATCAATAAATACTTAAATTCAAACTATGCCGGGGATAAAACAGCCCACTGGTGCGCAAAAACAATAGCATGACACGAGAAAATTCTAATTGTATAGACGCTTTGACTTTCATTCGCATTCAGCAAACTGATGAAACTCACAGTCTCGCGTAAAATGAAAAAAAAAAGCTTGCGTGAATCAATGCACAGTTACAAAGGAATTCCTAACCCTCACCCGTAGTGCTATAGACATTTATTTGACAAGCATGTCATAAGCGTATTCTTATATAATTTTTATTGTATATTTATTCATACTAGAAGATTCACGCCCGCTTCGTTAAGCATTAATAAAAATGGCGAAGGGTCAATCGAATCCAGAAATAAATATTCTAGAATCATCTACAAAAATTCGACATCGAATGGTCATAGTCCTGTACCGATATATTCGTAAATTTGACATAATTGAGCCTCAAAGAATCAGCATTTATTAAGATATATAACTGAGTAATACATTATTACAAAGAGTTCATGGTGTGAATATGTCTCTAGAAGGTAATCTCTAAATCTTCTGGGCCAAAATATATTCAATGATAAAAAGTTATTTTGGAGGTGATTGTTTCTTCTTATTATAATTAACGATTGCCGCCATTAACAAGTGCCGGTCCTGACTATGATAATAAACTAAAGTAAGTGTACTCCCACTCGGACGACCATTTTTAGTGCAATAATAATATCTTCTTACCCCACTTTTTATTTCCCTATATTTCGCACTAAGAGGTTTAAAAAATACCCGAATTTACAAGGAGACCCCTGATCCGGCATTAGTACGTTTTATCACCATGCCAATTCAAAATTTATCGTTAGTGTAGGGACTCACACATGCATATTTATAAAGTGCACGCTATAGATATGTATGTGTCAAGTGTCACTCATCATTTTACCTTCCACAGTCCACAGTCCGTGTGTAACCATGTACACGAATGTACTTGTACAGATGAGTAAGCTAATCGTTCCTAAATAATATGATATAAAAATGGTGTACTAATGTTATTGTAAAGAAACAAAGAATAGACAATGTGAAATATAAAAGAACTTTTATTAATCACCACACCTCAACACCAACCTAAATTGGTGACCCCGACGTGATATTTATGAAGTGCACTTTATAAATATGCATGTGTGAATCCCCACATTAGTCTCAAGATCCGGGAATGCGACACTCCTGTACTTTCTGATGCATGGTTGTACTGAAAATATATTTCTCGAATGTTCAGATTACGATTTCTTTCGAATATTATTTGGTGCATGCACTTTCTTATATACACATGAAAACCACTCTCTCCACCCTCTCACAGAAAACCGACGTGAAGTACCAGTGGTTGCACTGTTGCGTTTCGTTCGGCCAGTGAGAGCGCCGGAGGCCCACATATTTAAAAGGCCGGCAACGCACTTGCGACTCCCCTGGTGTTGCTAGTGTTTACGGACGGCAGGTGATCACTTACCATCAGGTGATCCGCCTGTTCGTTTGACCCCTATAATAAAAAAAAAAAAACAAACAAACATTATTAACTTCTCGACAAATAAAAATAATATAATATTGTAACTGTTTTATATACAAGTGCAATCTCCAGAGTATTCGCAATGCAAACATTAACCCTCGTCGAGTAGCTCAAGCAGCGACGACAAATAGCCCCTGATTCAAGACGAGGTCAAATAAAAGTGCTTGAGGCGCACTCGTAGTGCAACTAAAACGTGTTTGCTTTGGAAATCTTTTAAAATATGCATCTTTTGCTATCCTTTCAAACGTCATAGCTGTACCCCAACAAAATACCATTTAACTTATACGAGGCTTCAGAGTATTTACCGCAGAATCTTAGTGTGTCGTGTAGTGGTTTCTATTTTTTATTTACAATCTTGGGTTATTTGATGCTATATCTTATAATAGTAGTGATTTCTTACGTAATATAGTTCGGTTATTGTGGCCAAGAGATGGAAAATAATATCTCGGAACATGAGTTTCTGGCATGTCACAAAAACCTCCTGGAAAGTCCGAAAACAACAGATGGTGATCTTGTTGAAGCATTGAAGCCATCATAAGGACACTTTCTAATAGTTACATTGTTTAGTTAAATTGATATTCTATTATTATTGGCATGTTTTGTAATAACTAACGGGAAAATTTCTACATAACCTATTTAAAAACCAACATAGTTACAAAAGCAACAACCGAACTCCATTATAAAAATATTTCGTTACGACAAAGTTAGTTAATGAGTTTGGTTGTAATGTCGTGCACCGGTATAATAAACCTGAAATTACCTCGATATGACACAGAGAAATATATAGATAACGCGTAAATCGTTAAAAAAACATTTTCGCACATTACCTTTAGAACATTACTAAAATTATATAAATAACAAGAACACAAGGGGAGATAGACGGAGGAATTTTAGTTACCCCTCCAGTTACTTCGTCAACTAGTTTTTTTTTTTAACTTACTATACGCTACTGCTCTGACAGACCTGCACTGGATTTATTGAGAGTGCTTAATGCGCTTAGCTGTATAGCAACAAGCTCAAGAGCGCCAAAGTCACCGAAGCTTGGCTCGGGCTGTTGCCTTGAATGCAACATTGCGACTGTTGAATCAAACTAAGCTAAACTAAGTAACACATAAGAGTAATGAGACACACGTGTGTACCAAAATATTAGAGCCGGGAATCTAAGCATGTACTTTCAGAATATAGATATATATCTATGGAGATCTCTCATTAGGTAAATGAGATTGATTAATATTGATAACAAGGATAAAAAGTCCATAATATGGTTTTTTTTTTATATTATAGGTGGCAAACGAACAGGTGGGTCACCTGATGGTAAGTGATCACCGCCGTCCATAGACACTAGCAACACCAGGGGAGTCGCAAGTGCGTTGCCGGCCTTTTAATATATGTGGGCCTCCGGCGCTCTCACTGACCGAACGAAACGCAACAGTGCAAGCACTGTTAATTTACGTCGGTTTTCTGTGAGAGAGTGGTACTACCCCGAGCGAGCCGACCCATTCATGCTGAAACCAGTAATAGCTTCAGCGTAGCTCTACCACCTACGACCTGGTGTTCTTTTGTTAAAGAAATGAGACTGTAATTCATTCATAATTACCACTTAAATGATATGAAGTGATAGCATCTCTTTTCACATATTAAGCTCTCACGAAAAATTATGCTGAATCATCATGTATCATAAATTACTATTACTTACTCATAAGAGCTACGTAATTTTATTGTTAAATGGACAAATTTTTGTGACCTCTTATCATACAGGAATCTGTAGAAACGATAGGTCTTCTTTCGTTTGCTATAACAGTGGCGGAGCCGCCCCAGCGTACAAAAGAGATAAAGTACTTCATGACTCGATGCTGCTGAAGTTACATACTTCATTTTCAATACTTAATATCTTTGAAGATCTAATTAAATGAATTAAGTACACGGGAGCCTGTAAAATTTGACTACTGTTGATTTTTAGTTTACTTGACCTACAATCAAATTGTATATTACTAGCTTTTGTTCGCGACTTCGCTCTCATTAATGTACTCCTGATCTGATTTCCCAGGAACAGTAATTTTTCTTAGATAAAAGGTAAACCCTATGGCTTTATCTGTATCTCTAACAACGAGTATTCAAAAATTCTTGATGATCAATTAAGCAGTTAAGACCTGAAAGCATCGTATTTAAAATATTAGTTATTACTATAGAATTGTGATGAAAATACTTGTTTTCCACGTTGTTCCATTTTTCTCAAAGAGGGCACCCCTTTGTAAGTACTTGAAGGGTTAGAGGAAATTTAGAAGCATTAAGTCAAAACGGAAGTGCGCTAGAAGATTTCAAATATTTTCCTAATGATTATTTCGGCAGTTCAACGGATTTTGATCCATATTTCAAATCGTTACATAAGTACTACAATCGTAAAATCCTTACTCGTAGTCTGTTTCTATTTATCATGGCATTACTGAGTCCAGTCAAAGTGTCAATGCGGCTGAACACACCGTGCCATAATTGCCACAATCAAGTTCTAACAAATTTTCGTTGATAAAACTCGAGTTTTGGGAGACGATAGAAAATTTTCTATTCAAGAAATAAGCGACACCGCGGTGGGCCAGATAATATGGAGAATCTATGATCTGTAAGTGATACAAAAATATATAACTGTAGTAAAATACACTACCCAAAGACACATATAGGAAACCGTGCAAATTAAATGATTTGCCCCAATAAACCCTCGGTAGAATACTAATAAATTATCTTCTTTTATATAATTATTTACAATTGAATATCGCTAAACGCAGATAAAGTAAATTTATCAGCAATCATTTATACCTTAAACATTATTTTGCTTATCTCCGTAAATATAACAATGGCGAATGTAAATCTTGACACCTTCCCAAGGTTATAAAAAGTGACTTCACCTTGTATACACGGGTTATTCCAATCGTTGAATTCTATAAAAAAGTAAGTTGTTGACATAAAGTAATCATAAAGATTTGACAAATAACAACAGACACTAATATTTTGAATGATCATGAAAAATCGAAATATATACTTTATCTCATGAAATCCAGTAGCAATTTCCAACAGGCTGAAAGATACAAGATAAATCTTATTGTTTAAGAGACAAACGAATCACATACAAAGGGGTAAGAATTGTGTCGCCGACTGTATAAGATACATATCACATCGAACTTGGAGAACGCTTTGATTATGCAACCAATCGATTTCTAATAACATAAGATACTCGAGTTTCCATATGTTACATTTCCTCTGCATGCCATTCATTACAGATCAAGAGTAGTACTCTTTGCACGAAATAAGATTGCATTATAGTTTTAGCTTGCAATGAATTGCAATGATCAGATCAATTGTCGTCATCATATGATTTGAAAGGCATCCACTACTGGACATAGGCCACCTTAGTGAATATCACAACGAACGATCCTACGTCGCTTGCATCCAGCATGTTTCCGCAATCATTCCTTAACATTATGGCATTGTCTTGAATTCTTAAGCATCTATATTGTGTTTTAAGGAAATTCTTTTTTAGATAGCTCATTACTTTCCAGTGAATTAGTTTGTGAAATGGTATAATATTTTTTTAGAAATAATACTTGTTTCGAACATTTCTTACATTATTAACATAATCCCTAAAATTATAATTTCATGGTCTTTCAAAAGGTATCTATTAAGTTTTTTTTTACAATGCAACTGCCTATTAATATACCGTTTATAGTAAAAGGATATTAGCCTAAAGCATTTTTCATTATATCATAGCATTTACAGTAAAAGAATATTTACCTAATACATCTTATTTGCAGACTCAGGTGAATCCCATATACACTGATATTATTATATCAGATATTTGATATTATTATACCATACGGTCCTTCTCACGATTTATAAATTATTACTAGATATGCCGTATCAGAGTATCCAGCAGGAACAATACAAAGAAGTGACGGTGAAGCTTTTATCACTAGCTATTCATCACATGCTTGCATGCAGAACAGACTACCAATGAGCTATAAGACAACTATAATTTACAACACACGAATAGCATTTTGTTTATACTCAATATACGAGTATAGATATTCCAACCTTCAGTTCAAGATCCAATGAGTATATCCAAATAACTGTAATACATTCCAAATTTACCATATTGTCTTTTGCCATTCCGTTAGTTAATATTGGCTGATATTAAGATCAAACAATCATCATTATCATCAGCCAGTAAGAGACCCATTGCAGGGTGATAGGCCTCTTCCTGACGGAACATATGGGCATTATAACCAAACCAGCTCACGACGTATTGGCGATTTCAAACTCTGAGAAATCCACACTCCTATACTTTTCCCACATACGATGGCACTACAAGAACATTTCTCAGGTTCAAGTTTCCTCACGATGTATGTCTTCAGCGTTAGTCGATAGTGTTTCTAATTTAAATTTAGTAACTATACGCGAATTTAGAAGAAACCGTTGGGGCTCGAACCTGCGGATATTAGATTAATATACCACCGGCTAATGAAGAGGCAGATAGGACCGTGTAAATAGGTCCACCAGGATGGATGCGGTGAAAATAAAAATAATACGTGGAAGGTATAGACAGCGTGGGGCGGTAGGTGGTCTTGCCTATAAATAAATATAATAACAAAGACCCCAAATAAAAGGCGTGAACTGACCTGCAAACTCAGCACCTCGTACGGAGCAGTGGCGTCTCAAGAATCTCACTCCTCAAGAAGAGCGATAGTGGCGTCGATATCAGTAACGAGCGGTACAAAGATTATAAATATATATGTATAAGTATATATTATAGCGGTTTTGTAGAGAGAACGTTTTCGACGTCCAATGTGATGTCACATATAATTTTTTCAAGCTACTAGACCACCACGACTTTGGACGACGAGGTCAAATAGTATAATGCAAATATTGCAAATGCAAATAATTGGTATCCAAGTTCTACTTTAATATCAGTATCATAAAACATATTGTAATCAAATTTTTATAATGACGTCCGTTGTAATATAAAAGCGCACACTTGTCCCTTCATGATGCTGTAGAATCATAGCACCCTCAAGTAATATTTTATTGGTATATCCTTCTGATTGATCGCCCGAGGCGCAACGATTCCATTTTGTCGTGTGTTCGCATCACTTTCTAGTGCGTTATTTTTTATTACATTCAGTTTTATATCAAGCGAATCCCGCTCGATCTTACCAAAATCTCTTGAAGGTCTATTTTTATATGGCTCTCGAACAAGTTGTAAAAATAAGCGGTAACGTATTATCGTAATCAGTCGTAAACTATGAACATTATAAACAAATTGTCTACGCTGGAAAATGTATTAATTATTGATATTATAACTAATGTATTCAAAAATAGATTTTTTGTTATGAAAAATTCAATAAAAATGTAATATTTTAAAACAAACTCTTTGTTTATGGCTTTCAAGATGTTGAACAGAAATAAAAAGGAACCATATTATGAAAAAAACAATCCGATATAAAATCCATCTAATGTGAGAAACATTACATTACTCACTATGAAAATATACGGTAGTCCGGTGAAACTGTAGAGGCCTTGCCAGGTTAACAGTGTATCCAGTACGAAAAAAAAAGCCTAAAATACACGTATAAACTTTCATTTCCATTAATTTGCGATTCACCACTGAACGTCTTGCTTTAAAATCCAACTCTCATGTTTAAGCTTCACTACGTACGCCTTCTTATGTAAAATAAGTTTCAAAGTGCACCGTATTACTTGTGCACAGGAACATATCCGAGTCCCTATTCTCCGTTCTTTCTCGTACAACCGAGTACATTTAGTCGAACTTTAGACATGATACTTTTCCCTATATTCAATCCATTAATGTACTCGTATTGTTATGATTAAAAAACATAAGGTCGTCTTGTTTAAAAACTGAAAATTCAATCTATAACGTGAATTGAAAAGAAAACAACATTAAACTTTGCCTTAAAATATACACGTAACATTGTGTTTTGAACCAAAGTACGAATAAAAATACCGTCAATCTACAGGTCATTTATATATCACTAGCGGCCCGCTCCGGCTTCGCACGGGTATAAATATATAGCCTATGTCATTCACTGAAAAAATGATTAAAATCGATCCAGTAGTTTTGCTTTATTCATTACTACCCGTGGCCCGCACACATTATTTTGATAAATCTCGTAGGGTTCAGCCTGCGTTTGTTGCAATGTAAGCGGAAAAAATGTAATTATTTACGACATCACATTAGAAACCTCAACAATAACAGTATTTCGCCACTATTTAATGGATGTTAATAACATAAGCCTTCCTCTTCAATCACTCTATCTATTAAAAAAACCGCATCAAAATCCGTTGCGTAGTTTTAACGATTTAAGCATACATATATATAGGGACAGAGAAAGCGACTTTGTTTTATACTATGTAGTAATATTTTGTTTCTTCATTCTACTGATATTTATTCTTTAAGCATTATTTTGAAAATTTTGCTTTTTACTCCACCCACGTAACAAACTAAACAATAGCGCATCTTTGTGTGACGTCATTAATGTCCTTATCACGCGTGGTATAAATCAGAACCGATGTAAAGCGTCATTAACACGTCGATAGACTGATTAGGTTTCGTTGAAATACTCTCGGGAAAACCGGCAATTATAACTACAGTGGTAAACTCTGTACCGTTATTATACAGTGGTATGGAGCGAAAATATGTAAATGCACGAGTCATGCCTACACACAATATATTACGAAGTTGAAGTAGTTTAATAAGCAATCTACAGCTACAATTATGTAAACATGTTATATCATATATATATTCTCAAAGCTTTGCAGAATTCAAGACAAAACTACGAATCTCAATTTCTCATAGTACTTGCAATTGCACAAAGACTCTTAATCTAAATCTCATTTATTTATGTCACAAATCTATCTCCAAGTAATGATTATTAGTTCCGTCATTCGGTTAATTCTCTTGTATACTCCAATAACTTTGTACGTTTTATGTAAAAACGATATCAAAAGAGTTTTCTACAAGTCGACATTTTACACCAATATCAAACGTCTGCGAAAAAGTGAATTCATAATGCACATTTATATACTAACGATCTTGGAAACTGATTCTGAAAAGGGAAACGAATATTCTTGTAACCGTTTCTCTATGATTCTCTAAGTTTTTGTCCGTATCATCATCGCTCCTTATTGTTCATTAAAATTGACCTACAAGAATAAGTCAAAATTTCTGACATGAGTATTTATTATGATCTTAAATATAAATCAACATAAGTATATATATTTTTTATTTTTATACTTTATAGGTAAACGTTTTGACCACAATCTCATCTGATATTAAATGATGATGTGGTCTAAGATGGTAAGTTACGCTTAACCCAGAGGGAGACTGGCTCTCAAGTGCAGCTGCCGGAACACACCAACAGGTGCTTGGCGACAGATTTTCAACTTGAGGGTGGTAGCTAGCCAGACGGACATAGAAAAAGCCCTACCATCATGCGATGGTATAATCTCCCTGTAAGTGAGTGACCCTGTAAGTCCCTGTGTTTTAGGCTCACTAGGACCGGTAACAGTTTTTTAGGTAATAGTGTTAGGTTTTATAATAAAATTCCAAAACACATTACCGATCTGTCGGATACTAATTTCAAGCACCATGTCAAGCAGGTTTTAATATCTAAAGGTGGTTCAATATGTGAACGACGGTGACGTCTGGAAATGACGCCCTCTCTGTGCATCCACCAAACCCGAATGTAATTATTTATAACTATGTTTTAAAAATGTGAGTTATAATATGTTAATGAAAAGATAAACCAAATCGAGTTTCTTGCCGGTTCTTCTCGATGACTGGGTTGTTTTCCGAACCGGTGGTAACTTCGACGTTCATAAGCGCCTTCTCAAGGCCTAAACTGAATAAAGTATTTTTGATGTTGATTTTGAAGTCATTCCGTGAATAATCTCTAATATTGACGAAAACATAGCGACAATTAAAATATATCATAAACACTCCTCAAAAAGCAGTCGTTAGAAACACATTTGCGTCTACCTTTAATACCATAGATAAGGTATAATCATTTTAAGCTTGGTAGGATCGCAGTTACTCACTCACGTCACCAAAAGCCATTTGTCTTGGAGTTATTCGTTACACTGACATTGACACAGTGACATCCCTCTTCATGAATATTCATAGAACCGTACATACTTCATACACCTTATAAATTAAAACTCGATAAAACACAATCTATAACCACTAAAAATAGTAGTAGAGTTTGTATGTACACAAAAACAAATGATAAATAAATAATTTTATATATACTCAGCCCGGATTACCAATTTACTTTGCTTTGAGAGCCAAAGAAAGGCTTAGAAGAAAGTTCACAAACATAATAATCTTATTTTATCCGGCGGTTGACCCTTATCAAAGAAATCATGGATACAACCAATTACCGCAAATAGCAGGTACAAAACTGTAGCGACACACATACCTACATCAAACGTGGTATGTGTGTACTACAACAACTTAGGCGAAAAACCAGCGGCACTATAATTTCCCAAGCTTAGTCGGTTTAAGAAAGCGATATTAAAGACTCACCGCCCAGGTGGCGACCACATGCTACCTGGGTGTAATTATAATCTCGCCGACAAAACTTATTTACAATGCAGCGTTCAATTATTGTTTAGCATTATTTTGTTATTTAAATTATCCATGCTTTATTCTATTGTATTGTTAATTTATTGTTCCATTGTTAATTCCTTATTTCACTTTTATTTTACGACTGTAATATTATTTGTGTTTTAACGCCTGTATATTTTTATATATAAGTCTTTGCACGTGTTCTATTGGAAATCGCATAAATAAGCTTCGTAGCCCAAATAAAAGAAGTGATGACGTGAGAGCTTTGATCACGGAAAAGAACGCCGCGACGCGAGCTCACGACACCTATCCATCCGAAGAAAATCGTGCCCGCTTACGCACGTTGCGAAAAGCGGTGAAAGCCCGCATTTCCAAGATCCGTGGTGAAAGATGGGATAGGCTCTTAGAAGACATCAAACCGTCTCACCTGGCGTACTGGAAGCTAGCACGATCCCTAAAAGCGGACAACACTACTTCGATGCCTCCCCTCGATAGAGGTCCAGGTATGTCACCTGCATTCGATAGTATAGACAAAGCGGAATGCCTAGCAGCAAGTTTAGAAAAACAATGTTCTCCAAATACAGCGAACACTGACCCAGTCCATATCCGATCGATCGAATCCTCGGTGGAGAACGCAATCCTGTTCCCCCCCCTGTTCCAGAGAGTGCATCTCAGAGCACGCATCCAACGTGCGGTTTGTAATCTCGGCGAATGGTATCGAAGATGGCGTATAGAAGTTAATCCAGATAAGAGTTCCGCAATACTTTTTGATTCCTCTAATAAACAGAACACATTAAAACCTCTCAGGCTATTCGATATTGACATCCCTTGGGCTACCGAGGTTAAATATCTCGGTGTCACATTAGACAACAAACTTACCTTTAAAACTCACATCCAGAGAGTGCGGAACAAGGCTGCTATGGTCTTGAGCCGATTACATATTCTACTATGCTCACAGAGCAAAATGTCACTCAGACATAAGCTCACTCTCTATAAGACGTGTGTCCGCCCTATTCTTACGTATAGTTGCCCCGTGTTTGCACATACATCGAAAGATAATTTTGAAAAGTTGCAGGTCATACAAAATCGCTTCTTACGAAAATGTGTTGGCGCCCCCTACTATGTTCGGAACGACGATCTTCATAAGGATTTGTATATTATTTCGATTCAAGCATACATCAAGTCCGTCACAGCTAATTGTTTCGACAAGGCCACAAATCATCCCAATCCGTTAGTGGTATCTGCTGCAAACTACACCCCCAAGCCCGCCGCAAAGTATCCTAAAAGACGACCGCGACATATTTTCAGCGATCCCCCGGATGAAATAACGGCTGCGAATGATATGCATACCGACGACTCTTTAAATAGAGCGTGCTTGCGCCCACGCCCCCGAAACCACCGATCACGCCGCCACGGTCGGGCGGTCAACTTCGCTCCCGCACACCCGCCACGTCCTCCTTCGGCAGCAGCTTAACCCTAGGTTCGATCCCTCGGACGGGAGCCCCCGAGCATGCTGCTAGCGCGATACAGTGACACCACATTCACTAGCTCCTTGCACACACGACACTGCACTCCACACACGTGCACATTCACACGGTACGTACACTGGTTCTGTAAGGGACCGTTTTACCTTTTTGGCTAGTTAAACTTAGCCAAAAATATCAGGCACTATATGCATGTGCGCTTTAGTGTGACACATATGAAGGTATGCATATGTGTCTCACTAAAGTGTACATGTATGGCATATAGATATTTTATTTTATGTAGATATTTTAGTTCGATTCGCGTTTATCCCAAGGCCGAGGTTCGGCCATTCTGGCACCCTTGAGCTTGTTGCCTCTCGGCTGAGTGCCCTAAGCGCTCGCCCTAAAAGCCCGGTGAAGCTGTGAAGGCCCGTTAGGCCGACAGCGTTTAGTCAGTTCGAAAAAAAAAAAAAAAAAAGAAGATTCGTAATCCAGCTGCCAAAGCGATTACTAATCTGCACAAACGGAGTCAGTTATTTTATTTCAACCTTCTGATATTAGCATAGTGGTAATCATACTACCACTTCCGCTAAAAAACAAACAACATTTATAACCCACGAAGTGCTTAATAACTACACTCACCAATATGCTGTTTCCGTAAAGGGAATCGTAAGATTCAGCTTTCGACGCCACGTTCCTCAACTTGCAAGGCTTCTTCAATGGTGGCGGCGGCTGCGAATGACCATGCTTGTGAGAAGGAGATGGCTGCTGGTTTCCACCTCCACCTGTGCCCCCGACTCCCACGTGATTTGCATTCGCTTTGTTCTCTTTCTCTTTCATCGACCTGCTGTTATGCGTCCGGTTGTTCTTTGTAAAGTTACCGATCTGCTCGAACATACTGGTCAAGTGTTGAGCCATCATTTTGTTTGATTTTTACTACGTATTTTAACCGAAACCGAAAATTTTAAGGTACATTTTTTATTTAACACTACAAATAATTTTGTTCTTTCATACGTTTACATTTTCACTGACACTGTATAAGGTTTTGAAAGAAAATTCGTCTCTTAAAAAACATATGCATTCAAGAAATCCCGTAATACATTTGCAATTGATAATATAACCTCTAAATAAATAAGAACCGATGTCGACAACAACAAAGTAGCAGAGCTTTTTCATTGTATATATGAATTAATAAATATTGATTGATTTTTATATAAATAACAGCATTTCTTCACGGAATTGGAACTTGAATTTTGAGAGTGAACTATCAAAAATCATTAATTTAAGTTTAAAGTCGAGAATCTAAATACTATAAGTTCCAAATTTGTTACTTAGTTACTTACGAGCATTTTATATGATGGTCACCATGTAGATAAGGTGAAAATATACACTTCGTGTACATAGACAAACAGAATGTTTTAAGTGCGTCACATTCGGGATATTATTATAGTACGTCTGTTTATATAAGAAAATATTCTTTCGATATATATTAGGGAGGGTCAAAATATTATTTTTTCTATAATTTTATCATTACTTAAAAAGCTTTTAAACCAGTCGACTTAATGAATATTCTATTCAGGCCTTTTTTATAGATCGGTCAATTTCCTAGAAAAATATATATTATTTTGTACGATACAATTAATCGCTACGAGTAAAAATAAAACCGAATTAATAACCCTTTTACTATTTAAATGAGAAGTCGTAAATGGGCATCTCTTTAATATATGTTATACTAGCAGACCCGGCGGACATTGTCCTGCCCTGATAATAAAAAAATATGTACTTATATGCATGAAACGCTTAAGGCGGCTTAACTTTTTCCGATTCTTTCAACAATTATCATTATATTTCAACCAATTTACAAAAAAAAAACCGTGACAAATTATATACCTAAACCTTCCCAGTGAATTACTCTATCTATTGGTGAACACCGTATTACAATCCGTTCAGTAGTTTTTGAGTTTATCGCGAACATCCAGACAGACAGAAAGACACGGCGGACGACTTTGTTTTATAATATATAGTGATATCATTTATATATATTATGTATCAAAATTTCAAGCTAGGAAGAAAATAGATGCAATTTGCAGAAATGCGAATTTTAAGATGGGAATGTAGTAAACCATAGTATAACTAGAACGAATAAGATTAGGAAATATTATATCAGAATAAACATAAAATTAACACCAATAACAAATGAGTTAAAGAATAATACGCTAGCGTAGTATGGATATGTTATGAGGAGAATTGAAAGGCAGATAATACATGAATGGTAAATATTAAAGGCATATGACGCTAGAGAAAGATGAAGTTATGGATTGTATAAGGAATACTATATGTACCAAAAAAAAGTTTGTTCGACTTTAATTTGTGTAGAATAAGAGAAAATATAGAAGATTCACCATATATATACTAATGAATTTTAAACAATTCGAATACATATTTTCTATTTTTTAATTTGGAATTTATCCAATTGAGTTTGAATAAATAATAAAACGAACAATAAATATGTGCCTGTCACCTAGAACAGAATATCTGTCGTGTACACCGTCCCATTGTACCAATATAATTAGAACAAGAACCTTCATTATTCAATGCTCATGAAAACGTTCATTTAATACACGTTTTGCGTTTGTCGCAAACTTTCCTAAATAACGGGCTTGTTGCGACGTGTTCGAACAGGGTCGACGTGTGAACAATGACGTCACACGGCGATACTGCCACGCGGGAATCCGCCCGTAACTTGACTCAACTTCGGCAACTTCACACACGTCCATGTATATTGTTAATTTCTTTCTTACTTGGACCAGATTTTTTAATAAGTTAATTATTTTTTAAGATAAAAGAAACATAACAAATCACTCTAACAGACAAAACTATGCATTCTCTGCATGCCTCTGAATTTATTGTAATAAACAGTCGAATTATATCAAACGGATGTCCACAGGTTTGAACACCGTCATGTACCAATGATTTTTTTGGAATTCGCTTACATTTACTAATTTAAATTGGTAACACTATGGGCTGTCGGTAAAGGAAAAAACATCGTAAGGAAACTAGAACTTGAGAAATGTTCTTGTAGTACCACCGTATGTGGGAAAAATACAAACTGTGGATTTCTCATAGTTTGAAATAGCCAATACGTCGTGGGCTGACGTGGTGATTATGCCCATACCTTCCTTCGGGAAGAGGCCTATGGCCTCGCAGTCGATCTCCAACAGGCTGATAATTATATAAATACATACCAATTGTGTTGTCAATCAAGTAAACGGTACTACAAATAACAAAAAGATTACAAATTGTTGATCGATACAACATTTTATATATTATCAGCTTTTGCCCGCAGCTTCGCACGCATTATTTTACTTTTGACCGATCCCTAAGCAACCGTATTTTTTTTCTGGACGAAAAGTAGTTTATGTCCATATCTGTACCCCTGACAACGTGTGTGCAAAATGTCATGATCGGTTGAGTAGTTAAAGTATGAAAACGTGACAAACAAACTCGCATTCGCTTTTATAATATTAGTTAGAATAGGATTAAGATATCTTTCGCCGGGCTGACCGCTGGGGCGACATGGTGATAGCACTACACGATCCCTTATCGCTCCAACCATTGCGGCGGTCGGTACACCGTGGGGTTTTAGAGTGGCGTATCCATGATAGATTTCCCCACACTAATAAAAAAAAGGATAGTTTAGTTGGCGCTCACACGCTTGGAGTTGACATATTAAAAAAAATAAAAAAATAACACGAGTTATAACACTTCTGTAATCATAAGAAATCATTCATAAAAGTTTCATAGGTTTTCTGTTACATACATTTTAAGTCAATTCGTTCATACATATATACTAATTCATACAAAGAATTGGTATACATATTTAGAAACCATATTCGAAATACGATATACATTGAACATAAAAATAAACAGGTATGTGAGTATTTACGATATTACACTTTATTGTCCATAAAATGTAAGCTCAACGAAGGAAGAAGTAATAGTGTGTAGTGTGAATATATGTGACAAGGGAGCTCTATTAAATTGTCTACACATTTTATTTGTATTATTTTGAAATACTTGTTATTTATCGTAATTCACACAATCTGGGATTACATAAAGTCCAGAATTTTTTTGTTAACAATGTATTCCTTTAAAACACTCATACCCACAAATAAAATAAGTGTGTGTGTACTTATGTACACACGTTAGAAGTTATACTTCTTTGGCGTAACAAGGCAAAAATCTTTTCAAAAATTTTATCTTTCGCCTTATTCTACGTTTGTAGAAAAAACGGCATTAACAATAGAAAAAAGGTATTTATAAAGATCTGTATAAAGAGAAGTAGTGTAGATAGAAATAATTCGTGTGTAATGTGTCGCGTGACAAATGCAAAAAGGGCGATCGCAGCATTTAGTATTTTATGTCAAACATCGAAAAACTTTTTGTTGACGTTTTTCCGTTTTTCTTATAACTTATCTGCAACACGTTTGGCAATAAATACATACATACTTTTTTGAATAAAATGTCGACTATAGCTAACTTCAGGGTGCCGGTTTTTCGAGACGGTATGTGCGCGCATCGTAAAAATGTACTCTCATCATATTTCCCTAACGTACCAAAAGAAGTATAACTTCAATATTGTTTTAAATTTTGCATCTTTTATGCATCTTTCACCGGATAATTAATTATTTCCAACCCATTATTATTTTAGTTTATCGAAATATGTGCGTATTTTCTGTCGACCAAAAGTATTCACGGCTTATTAATTGAATTGGGTTATTAGTTTTAAAACGGCATGTTTCCCACGTAGAAGATTTCATCAAAAAAATTAAAATAATTTATTATCGTTGTTTTTTACTATCGTTATTTTTATAGCCCATCAGTTTCGGAACGACGTATATACTTCCCGTGACATACTAAGATTTCACCAAAAACTCGCATCACAAACGTTATAAGCTACTATACGTAACCGTCTTTAAATTTTCAAACTTCGAACTAACTATTTACGAACCTATCTGACTGCCTTTGTAATAAGTATTAAAAACACGTGGCTACATCGTAAAATATCGTAGCCGAGTGGAGGCACGATATTTTGATGGCAACTTTGTTAATTGTCGAATAGTCAACTTGAGTTTCAGGACTTACGACCGAATAAGAAACCGGTTCGTTTGATTTATTTGAATTTTGAATGTCGTAAACATTTACAAAAAATTATCTTGTTTTTTAAAATTCAATACTAGGAGACGAAATTTCTTTGTAAATCTCTTGATTTCAAATGGTACATAGTTATTACCATAAAGTATTATGATACTGTCGTAACATAATCGAATTAAATTATCGTCTTGTAGAATAGAGTATGATATATATATATTTTTTATACATTATAGGTAAACGTTTTGACCACAATCTCATCTGATATTAAATGATGATGTGGTCTAAGATGGTAAGTCACGCTTAACCTAGAGGCTTATTATTTTATTTTATGCTAAGGCTTTTATTTTGAGACTAATTAAATAATAATAATAAGAATGATAACTCCTACTTCATTCCTATTGTACATATAACTCGAATGTACAGTGAGCTCGCATCCAAACACACCTCATTAAACACATTTCACCATCGAGCTTTTAAATACAAAAGGACAATTAAACGCATTTTATAACGGTGACTTTTTAAATACATTCAATAAATTATATTTTTATATCTTATTAAACTTTTTAGTCTTCGGGGAAACTATTTTTCTCCTTTTGTTTTGTTTCCCAGGGTTAATTATAATTTTGAAAACTGCATTAATTCATTTATTACATTACAAATTATTTATAAAATGATTTTATATTGATTTTTTTTATAA
This sequence comes from Antheraea assamensis, assembly GCA_035772565.1. Taxonomy (NCBI): domain Eukaryota; kingdom Metazoa; phylum Arthropoda; class Insecta; order Lepidoptera; family Saturniidae; genus Antheraea; species Antheraea assamensis. Next base: position 1,464,470 of record JAQQSE010000191.1, on the reverse strand, counting down.
AATGATGACAGTTAATTTTTACGATGCACGCGCACACCGACACCTAAAATTGACACCATGAAGTTGATTGGTAATAATTGCCTCAAGTTCTCGTGAGAACTGATGATAACTATATTCAAGGAAATTATTCAAATATATGTATATGAACCTACAACACGTATTTTGTATCACTGGAAACAAAAGATAAAATATTCATACAGAAATATACATGTGTATTTGTGTGTCATTTTAATTTATGTATGGTGGTTAATGATAATTTATTGTGAAAATACGTGACGTTTTAAATTCGGTTTATAGATTTGAGGTTAACTATCGGTATGTATTAATTTTATTATTATTTGATGAATAGTTTATTCTATTTCATTTTGCTATCTTACTTGATTCTGTAAAATACAGAAACTACATAGAAAATTAATTTATAAATCCTTTGAAAGTTAACTATCAATTTTTAATTTAAATGTCATCAATTGCATTTAATCTATTTTTTAAGCTAAAGAAGTAAGTACACACATAGGTTTGATTTTTCTTATTTAGCAATTGTATATAATTAATCATTCAAAAGTATTAAACGAAACCTTTTGATTTGATTCCTAACTGTACAGTGTTTACATTGAAAAAATAATATAAAAAAAAACTTTGCGGTTATCGGCCTCTCGTCATAAACGAAGTTCCTTGCACTTTTCTTCCAATTCTTAATGTAATTCAATATGAATATTTACGCTGTTTATATTTGTATATTTTCATCACGTAAGAAAAGACGTTATACCCCTTCTGTACAACTCGTTTGTCTCTCCACATAGGATAAAAGAAAACTTCCCTAACATAAGATTTGTACACTACACCATGTTTTAGTATAATATTGTAACTGAGCACAAAGATCATGAAGTGGAAACTTTCTCAGTTACCGAGCAATTACCTGTGTATCTTGTGAATCAACAGGTAGGCAAAGAGCGTAGACAATTTACACCTGGCGCTTAGTTGCAGTTCCAATCATATTACGTTAAAACGTTAATGGGGAATACATTTAAATATATATTAGTAACTAGCTTCTTCCGTGACTTCATTTGCGTGTTTTTCGGTATATATCCTTTTACATATCCTAAGCTATTTCACTTTCATTTCAACCGTTTCACTTTCGGTTTAGAAGATTATTCGTGAAAAGGTAACGAACAGATAGACATTATTTTCGCATTTACAAGATTTTGGTGGAGATAATACTCATCTCTTAATAACCGACAATAGAGTGTATCGGAGCATGTATTATTAATAAAAATATTGTGTGTAATAAAATTGCAAAGGACGACCAGTCCGCTGGGTATGGGGTCGTGTGCGGGTTGCGGGACACGGACACCACTTGCGCATGCGCAGCCCGTTGCACTGACGCGACAGCGCGACCGGCACCACCACCCTCTCATTCGGGTACCACTGAGACACGAAACGCACGTCGCTCTCTGCCCCGCAACTATTAATTGATTACGTGTTTAATTGTACCGTAACGTAGTTTTTTCTATTTGTTTTTGTCTGTCTATGTTTCTCCTTCTACTTGTTTGTGTACGTGTTATATATCTTCCAATTATATTGTTGACGATAAAGACTTTCATTCATTTGTGAAGATTACTACCAACACCCGCACAAGGGCATAAACCATTTTCCGAGACAAGATACGAACGTAATCATAACTCCAAATCATGTTGTACAAGCGACCTCGTAATCCTAATTTGTCTCGTAAATCTTGGTTGCTTAGCAGTAATTGCTGTATTTAAGTCATTGCTAGCAGTGATAAGACCATTATACTTCACTTAATCACTCACTCTCTCAGTCCCTACACTTATACTCGTGACTTCGCTTGCGCTAACGCAATTTTGACCCATACTTCTGGAGCAGTACTTTTTTTTTATATTATAGTTGGCAAACGAACAGGTGGATCACCTGATGGTAAGTGATCGCCGCCGTCCATAAACACTAGCAACACCAGGGGAGTCGCAAGTGCGTTGCCGGCCTTTTAAATATATAGGCTTCCGGCGCTCTCACTGGCCGAACGAAACGCAACAGTGCAACCACTGTTACTTCACGTCGGTTTACTGTGAGAGGGTGGTACTACCCCGGGCGAGCCGACCCATTCATGCCGAAACCAGTAATAGCTTCAGCGTAGCTCTATCACCTAGTGCCCTATGTAATTTTTTGTACCTATGATAACGTGTATTTAAATCCCCATGATGAGTGGTTAAGAAGTTAAAACATAAAAGCATAACAAGCTACCAGATAATTAAACTAAATACTACAAAAAAATGATATGCGATTGACGCTGTATTTAAATATTGGAGTAAATGTTTCTGCTATATATATATATATATATACTCTCGCTCCGGCTTCGCACGGGTATAAAATATATAGCCTATGTCATTTCCTGGAAAAATTATTAAAATCGATCCAGTAGTTTTGATTTATTCATTACCGCCCGTGGCCCGCACGCGTTAAATTTGTAGTAACCTCAAAAATAACAGTATTTCTCCAATATTTAATTTGTGTTATTATACATATAAACCTTCCTCTTCAATCACTCTATCTATTAAAAAAACCGCATCAAAATCCGTTGCGTAGTTTTAAAGATTTAATCATACATAGGAATATAGGGACAGAGAAAGCGACTTTGCTTTATACAATGTAGTGATTGTACATGTAAGCTTTGAACAATCCGTTTTAAGCTATAAGTCGCCGAAGATATCAATTATAATCTAACACCATTGAGTATTTGCTTTATACTAAATTATATACGTAGTACAAGAAATAAAATGTTTAGTTGCTTTAGTGGTTCATTCTCTTACTCTTTCAAGATAGGTACTATTTACAGTGTCATTAGTTGTCATTTGTCAAATGTCATATTATGTCAAAGAGATAAAACCCACTATTATATCCACTTTATGCTCGAATTTTACAACCGACACCACTACTAATACCCTTTCTCGGCGTATTTATCATATCGGACCTATAGTCAAGCAAAAAAGGTTACTTAAAAAAACGAATATTTTCAAATACAAACGAGAGATAACTCAATGTTTTGTCGGAAAATGTAATAAAATGAACTCTATTTCGATTCATCTCAATCAAATTTTTTACAATACTTTCGTGATAAAATAACACCTTTCAATAAGCGACAGAATTTTTTTTTTTTTGATAAATAATACAATTTTCATAACTCTTTCAAGAGAGGCGCTAGAATTAAGTGAAGAAAAAATCTCGCAAAGGAAGCACGTTACAAAAGAAATACTGTGAAAAAATATTTCAGGCAATATTTTGTAGGAAGCGTCTCGGACGAAACAAAGAGGTCCGTGATAATAGGCGTTCAGAAAGTTAGGCCAAAAGGACACCAGATCGACAGCAAAGTTGCCGTTATCGGGGACAACTTTCGTGAAATTACACTTATCTACTTTTACTTCGTGGCTTGATTGTACTTGTATTGATATCAATTCTAAAAGTCCGAATGAAAATACGACACATTATTAATTTATTACTCGAGTGAATTATCGAGCGGTTTCGAAGGAAAATTCGTTCAAATGAAAGATGAATACATAAATCAGTATCATCCTCCAAATGCAAACGCCATAACGAAAGCCACTAGACACAAAACAGAAGGCTTCCACCAAAATCGAAGGAAAATTATATTAACGGAAAATTTAAGAGACAAAATTGTCAGGGTGTTAACTGCTTAAAATTAATTAATCAAGATTCAGTGGGCAGATAAGTCGATGTAATCGAAAGATTGATTATATTTTGAGTGGAAATAAAGAACTGGAAAGCCTCATAACAAATAGGTTTTGTTTAGAATTACTCTCTTGTAGCATAAGTAAATAGCAGGGGCTTTCTAAGACTCAGAGTGTACAGGAATTCAGGGTAAGATTTACTATGAAGATGTGGCTTCCACTTGACAGCAGTGTTACTAGATCACTAGATATATTCTGATTTATCATACTTACACCATTACGATAGACTGCGTTCCAAAAAAATATTCACTTAACATGAATAGAACGAAATATTACCATCAATAAGAAAAAAAGAATTAACAATTATAATTTTTGAACGCATGATGCACAGTATCTAGAACCTTCTACTTCAACTTTCATGTATCCTTAGTCACCGTACCTGATTTGATTTCTATAGTATCATACATAAAGCATTAAATAATTGAGAATAAGTATACGTCTTCTTATTAGTTGAAAACAATCCACAACTAAATGGAGGACATCATAATATGATGAAAAATACAGAAAAATTGTCCTTATATTTCACCGCGTAATTGATTTCTGGGGCAAATTTGAGTTTGCCAAATATTTGTGTATGATTGATCGACAAATATTTGAACAAACGTTATTTTAACATTTGGAACATTTTTTAGATTAATAAGTAGTAATAGTACCCGCCCGATCCGACAAACGTACATTACATTTTATTCATCGCTAATTGCTATTTATTTACTGCCTTAACTAAGTGATTTATTTCTTATTAATGCATGGTACGGACATATTATGAGAAAAGATGAAAGTCATGCAACAAGAAAAGTTTTGAGTTTGAAAGTGGACGGATATAGGAGTAGAGGAAGACCGAGAAAGGTGTGGATGGATTGTGTGAAAAATGATATGTGTATAAAAAGTGTGAATACTGGGACGACATCTGACAGAGGAGAGTGGAAAAGGAAAACTTGTTGTGCCGACCCTACTTAGGTGGGATAAGGGTAAGATGATGATAATGTTGATGATGATGTAATTACTGCCCCTGTGGAAAAATTTAGGTAATATTCTAAAAACTCCTCTATCTACTTATAAAGGTCTCATCAAAATTGGTTTCTCCGTTGCGAAAATTAGTGCCAGACAACAAGAAGACATCTAAATTTTATTTATATGTATAAGTTATTGAAAAGTGTTCTATGTATTCCAAACATATTCAACTACTATGTCAAATTCCAGCAGTCTGTCAACAGTTTAAGCGTAATTGGCAGGCAAATGTTTAAGCAAAAGTACTGTCATATCTGTTACATAATATATTTAAATAATGTCTAATAATAACTATTAACAATATACAAATATCGATATAAAAAAACAATTTCGCTAACGATCGTTTTCTCGCCGATAACCGATATTGACACACTAAAGAAGCGTAAATGTGAATACAAACAGGTCGTAAGCATGTAGATAAACCCTCATTATTCCACCGACGAGATTCTGTGGCCGGATTAACTATTATCGTCTGAGAAATAACATTTTGCGGTTGACCCCGCAACTGAGGTCGACGTTGATAGAGAATACTCGAAAACGGTGCCTTGTCAAGATGTGAGCAAACCGTAATGGATGATTTGGTATGACACAATACGTCCAATTTATTTTAATAACAATTACCATAGACCTAATGATTGTTTACTTTTGTTACAAATATTTTAGTACAGGGTTAGCAGGTGGATATTGCTTATTGGTCTATTGTAGGTGGTAGAGCTACGTTGAAGCTATTACTGGTTTCAGCATGAATGGGTCGGCTCGCCCGGGGTAGTACCACCCTCTTACAGAAAACCGACGTGAAGTAACAGTGCTTGCACTGTTGCATTTTGTTCGGTCAGTGAGAGCGCCGGAGGCCCACATATTTAAAAGGCCGACAACGCACTTGCGACTCCCCTGTTTTTACTAGTGTCTATGGACGGCGGTGATCACTTAGCATCAGGTGACCCACCTGTTCGTTTGCCCCTATAATATAAAAAAAAATCCTCTCCTATTCTATGCGTAAACATAAAACGAATTATAATAATATATACTAGCTTCTGCAAACAGGAATCCCTTGTAACGATCCTTCCTATGGATATTACTTATGAATCGAAATGTTTCATGATAATGAACTAAGAAATTTGGCACGAATACGAAGACCTCGTGACTATAACCCACAGAAGTTGCAAAATTAGTCGACCGGTCCCATACGTTACTTTCTATTACATTTCATTGGGCCTCAGATGAAATGCAATAGTCAGCCATGTGATAAGGTTAAATTGGAATCTTTCACATATTTCTCAACGTTTTATTTGTGCGTTATTGTATTAAAAAATTAAAAAGTTGTGTAGTTTTGTGAAAGCATGATGCAAGTGATACTTTATTTCGGACCGTAGGCATTTAACTGAACATTTTTGAAATATTAATTTCAAAAACTGAGCTCAATGTAATTGATAGCAATTTCAAAATTAAAAAAAATGTTCATACAGAAATACATAAGATTTATTCATATAGATGATGAGTATATGAAAACATAATGCTGAGGTGCTTTGTAAAATGCAAGACACATGAATATCTTATTAGAAAAGCGACGTGTTTTGCCCACGAGATACTGAAAGAAGTAGAACACCGTAGATACCTAGATACGTGCTTTCATCGATTTTGATTTTGATACTTGATACAAAATTCTAAAAATAATTGTATTCCTTACAATATTTATATATTCTCTGTTTTAGGAGCAGCTCTTTCTTTATGTGTATTCCACAAATTTACAAAAATATTTACCCATATTTGTACTTATTCACGCATATCTATGTTCGGTATGAACAAGAGAAACTAGTCAGAATGAAATAATTATTTATAGTGAAGACGTCACTAGTTGTATGGTATTATTATAAAGTAATTGGAGTTTTATCTGCATCGATTTGAACTGTCTTTATTACTTACCAGTTCCCGTTTTCTTATTAGATTTAACATATCCCTGGGGTATAGTATTTTTTCTGAATCAACTCGTAAAGTTCGTATTAAAGGATTTCAAGTGTATTATAGTTTGATCCTAATTTTCTTACGTCGACTCTCTAGTGAATCGTACAGGAACGTATACAACATACAGTTAGACAACATCGGTAATTAAAAAACTAATGGAAATAAAATTTCTTTAGCCCCGTTGTGATTAGAAAGCCGACGAAACGAAAACAGACAAATGTTTACATATATAGGATTTAGCGTAAGAAAGAATGAGATGGAATACATTATATAGTGTTTTTTACCGTGATCGTGTCATGATATCCTCTTTGTGGGATTTCTTAACGTGACATGTCAGGCATAATCGTTTGTCGTCATTCTTAGAAATATTATTACTTAGATGTTGAAAGTATTGAAATATACATTTATTTATATAAATGAATAAAGATTAAAAAAAAATCACAATTTTCATGCGTAAATATCAATGCCGTCCTTAAATCTCTGCGGTACAAGTTAATGGGAAAAATAAAAAAAAAACACTTCGCATCCCAAAATCGCGACGCTTGACGACAAATCTAAGGATATATTTTAGAGGCGTGCGTAGGCGTTAAAGCCAGGCTCAAACCGGCAAGGTAACAAACGACCCCGGGATCATTGGGATTGAAACGTGGCTGCATTGTTTACGCGCCCTAAGAGAAAAATAAATGTGTCCGGGATAAACACTGACATATACGATGTTGTGTTGAAAAAGTGTCTTTGGATTAAATAACAATTTGTCTACTATAAATTATTTTTCCAATTCTTACTTTATCAGTCATTTCGGATATGTTTACGAGAGGGAGAGAGAGAGAGTATGCATCCATTCTTTATAATAAAATGTATCGTAAGGTAAATGTTCCCTTTGTTTGTTAAATGTATAGATTTCTCGTATTTGTATAATATAATTGATATCAATATTATTTTACGTCAGAAATTGCACAAAAGTAAAAACGCGGGCGGGCCGTGGGACGCTACGCGGAGTATGATAAGCGTGAATTATTAAGAAGAACCGAACTGTGTATGCCTATATTCTCTACGCCACGTTTATACGACATATGTTTTAGCTTTTTTTTTATATTATAGGGGGCAAACGAACAGGTGGGTCACCTGATGGTAAGTGATCACCGCCGTCCATAGACACTAGCAACACCAGGGGAGTCGCAAGTGCGTTGCCGGCCTTTTAATATATGTGGGCCTCCGGCGCTCTCACTGACCGAACGAAACGCAACAGTGCAAGCACTGTTACTTCAAGTCGGTTTTCTGTGAGAGGGTGGTACTACCGCGGGCGAGCCGACCCATTCATGCTGAAACCAGTAATAGCTTCAGCGTAGCTCTACCACCTACAAAGGTCACTTACTGCTTTACTGCGTTTACAATTACTGAAAATTTCGAAAATAAAATCCGTGTGAAATCTCTATTTGTTGCTAGTTATATAATATATCGTGTTATGATGTAGGAATGTTTTCGACCTTGGATCGCAGGTTATCGGTGAAATTTACACGAGCCAAGCGAGAGTTGCCTCGCGGCTACCCAATAAGCTAATCAACCGTGTTTCGCCCTAACGAAGTCTCTCCAACTAGTACTACTAGTATGGATCTTCATCAGTTGATCCGACGTAATAAATTACATGTCAATATTTCAATGAAACTTCTAGTCCGGTGAAACTGTAGCGGCCTTAACAAGCCAACAGTGTAGTCAAGTCGAAAATAAAACAATTGCGATGAAAAATGCTCGCGGATTCTGCTAGGAATTTAAGAAAAGTTAATGTTTTTTGATAAGGACTTGTCTAATGCGGTCTGAATAAATTACAAATATGCACCTTTGATTCATGAATATAAAGAAAAACATAAAACGTGGAGGCGAGTGGCGGGTGCTTGTGCATTAATTCAAATATGCCTAAATGCCGCTTGCAATTACAGTGGTGCTAGCGGCGTCTACGTACATTTAAATTACACGCGCCTGCGTAGTTCCCATACCCTGAAACAAGCCTTAGGATTGCATAAATATAATGTATTGTGTCATAATTTGTACAGACACAAACGCAGATAAAGTTGCAGGTGGCGGTTAGTAATAAACTATAGAGCGGTGGCATGCATTTTCAAACGCCTTGAAAATCTTTCAGCAACACCTGCCCATTTATTCTGGTAGGTACACACGCCTCACTTAAAATCTTAGCCTAGTATTACCTACGTCGTAATATAAGAAAATATTTCACGATAAAAATCGATATAAATGAAAATCAATTGCCGATTGTATATAAGCGCATAGCCATACGGCTGCACCGATTTGGCTAATTATTTTCCTTTGTATTTATAATTGTCAGGACAAGGTTTATATGAATGAAACTATATGAAAGATCGTAAGGAAAAGTGAAAATTTTGCATTAAGGAGAAGAACTCCGAAAATAATGACAGATTGACGTTCAGTTACCATTTTATGTTATTACATGGTCGCATTGTAAAGAGAAATTTTAGTCTCCCATTTTCTTAATACACCCGCGCGAAGCCGGGACGAGCAGCTAGTATTAATAAAAACTCAATAATAAACTTAGAAAGCTTTTATTCATCACCTTTATCCATATTACCAAGTTTAAATATATTATTCAGTGACGGTTAGGTGATCAATATTCAACACTCCAGTACCTCCCATTTAACTTAACCTTCCGATGAGCGCGTAATTAATAAAACAGTACGATAACAAAAAAAATATTCGGCCAAAAAATAGAGGCTCAATTTTCGAGTAAAATTCTATAATTTAGATTAACGATGATGTATAAGAAAAAATAGATATCTCTCTGTTTACTATTATTTTATAAGAAAAAATTATTTGCGCACAAATATTTAGAATATATAGAAATAGAATCACGACAAGTAGAAAACCTCGACAAATCCAAATAATCAGTATTTCCGTACAAGTTATTTTTTATTCCATAAGTTTTCTCTAGAACTTTAAAAATATATATTTCATCTCTGTATCTCGGATACATCAATATATTAAAATTACTAACGTCTACAGATAAACATAAGTATGATACCGACTGAGAATATCACTACATAGTATAAAACAAAGTCGCTTTCTCTGTCCCTATATCCCTATGTATGTTTAAATCTTTAAAACCACGCAACGGATTTTGATGCGGTTTTTTTAATACATAGAGTGATTGAAGAGGAAGGTTTATATGTATAATGACATAAATTAAATAGTGGAGAAATACTGTTAATTTTGAGTTATTTTTGTTATTTTTTACTAATATTAATTACTAATTTTAACTCAGAAATGGTATGACCAGTTTCTAGAAAAATATATACACGCGAAGTATATGACATTCCTCAATTGATAGAGTTTATTAAGAATTTTTAGGAACAGTTTTAAAAATCCCAAAAAAATGTAAATTAATCATTTTTTCGTTTATACGCAGCAGATTTTAATAATATTTCGTATACAGGAAGTAGATGTCAATGCAAAACGATACATATCAATAATAACTCGTGCGAAACGACGGGCACATCTAGTCAATGAAGTTCTTAAAAATCATAAACACTAATGAAATATGTTTCAAAGTCATAAGTTACAATAGCCAAATTCAATTTACCGATAAATAAGCACGATAGTGAATAGACCATTTCTAATATCCATTGGTTTCCCATTGCGCTGTCAGTAAACTTACGTGACGTCAATAGGTCTGTGACGTCACATAATTACATGTAATATTGGACGTACGGGAACAGTAAACGCGATGTTATTAGGGTACCGTCGGCGCTTTTGTTTGAAAATATTATAATTTCTTTATGAAACTTACTAAGCTATTTTTAGGGTTAATGAGTTTTGAATAGCGGTCGGGGAACAATTTGTATCATTATACGCGGAGTTTAATCTGTTCTTTTATATTTGGATTAGTAAATTCGCGGAATTACTGAAAATTCATTGAGTCTTCTTAGTAAACACTGTCGCCATAACGAAGGTAATTCAATTGGATGCAACTTTCAAAATGATATAAGATATGAAAAAAATTATAAAGCCATGGTAACAAGATTAGGAATATAAGACAAAGATATGATTTACATGATAAGAAAAAGATTCACTTTAAAAAATTCACTCGCGTGGGATACTCGAATTTATGTATCACTTTTCTATCCCCATATTAATATTAGTAAGCGTCAAGGAGTTTTATTTCTCAAATAAGAATTTTCGGAGCATTTTTGTTTGGATTTCAGGTGATGAGGACATATTCATCTGGCAATAGAATTTTTAAACTAAGTTATTTACGATGCATCTTTAAGTTCATCAGCCCAACATTAATCTGAAAACTGAATTCTAATTGCTTCAATTTTTATAAGCGATGCGTTTTCTAACAAGGATTATTAACGGTTTTGTTTTATACGAGCGGCCACCCGCGACTTCCTACGCGTTATAATTCTTCTTGGAGTGTACGTACAATTTTTAATTAGAATATAACTAACTTTTACTCGCGGCTGCGCTTTCGTTGAACAGGATTTGAGCTCGAGAACAGTAAGTAGTACTGTTTATGGAATGAAAAATTGTCTAAATCCTTAGTTTATGATCGGTTGAGCAGTAAAGAGTAAACGTGATAGCGTAAACTAACAAAAAACATTTGCATTTATAACATTAGTAAGGTAAGGTAAGTAAGTATATACTACCAAATTCGTATAACAAAATGATCCGTCTGTTTCAGAGTTCAGGCGCGTAGCGGGTGCTTGCGCGGGCGCGTGTAGTACAAATGTACGTAGACGCCGCGCCGCTAGCATTTAAAATCGGGTGAGTGCCTTAAGTGCTCCCCTCAGTAGTCCGGCGAAACTGTAGCGGCCTTGCCAGGCAAACAGTGTGGGTCAGTTCGAAAAAAAAAAAAAAAAACCTAGCATTTACAGTCATGCTCGCGGCGTCTACGTACATCTGAACTACACACGCCCGCGCAAGCACTGTGCACTCTGAAACAGCCCATAGAGGTCAGCCGTCGTGCGCGCACGCAAACTACTGGATAGATTTTTCGATCTTTTTTTTTTTTGTTTCAGTTCAAGACACTTCTTATCTAAAAAATATCACGATAACTTAACATAATATAAAGTTTGAATAAACTATAATATTTATAAGCATTACGCGTTCAACAACATGTTTTATTGCCGTGAAGAAAGCGGTATGGTGCTTATGTTTTTTCCTCTATACATAAAATATGTTTTTAATATAATAAACGATGCGAACGAAGCCGCGGGTATCAGCTAATAAATAAATATTCACGAAGAGTTCGGTTTTTTTTTTAAATTTAATCCTACGTCTCTTTCTGACCTCATGCTGACATTACAGACATCTAATCTTACTATTGGATCGAGATTCATTTTCAATCGAAGTACGACATAGCGACTACACTATATCCGATGGTAAGCATAGTGCGATCCAAGTATAGCGATAACAATCGAGTAATGTACAATTCACCGGCATTCACCGTTGCCGTACCGCAAACCTCTGGATCCCTCACACTTACTGATCCCGAAACGTGATAAGCCAAGAGTGTGATTGTAACGGGTTTACCACGACTTTGATACAGATCCCTAGCGCACCGCTTATATCGCGAATTCAATACTGCCCAAGAAAGAACTATATTTTAAACAGACTTCTAAAAGGAAAAGGTTTTTGATTCGCTTGTTTTATAACCGTTTGTCTCTTAAGAACTTCTTGACTTAAAAAACAGATTTGGAAAATTCTTCTTTTTGTTGTTATTGGAAAGAGAATATTTTCATAACGGTCCCGTTTAATTTAATTGGCATTGAACCTTGGATTTAGAAGAAGGCCGGGAACTTCACAAAATTATTATGATATACGAGTATATAGTGATTCAGTTATTGGTAGGTTTATAGAAATTCAAGACTAAGTATAACCAAACTATGGTCAAAGATGTTCTGATTTTTCTAAAAGTCGGTTTTAATTTTTACATAGAACTATATTCATATACTGGATTATTATTTCTGTAAGTGTATATATATTTCTTTTATATTAATGTGCGTCAGAGTATGAATAAATTTTAAGTACCTTTTTTATGTATAATTTTGTATTTTATAAGCAAATTATGATCTCTTACAATACAAAATAAAATAAAACAAAAATGTAGGTGTTTAAATTAATTTAAAGTTTAGAAAGCGCTCCTAAATCAGAATATTCCATTTATTAATTATTAAATTAAAATAGTTTACGTAAGTCCAAATATACTGGATACATATTTGATTATTTAAAAAAAGAATTAACTATCACTTGAATACTTACCCTTCGTAGACGAAGATATATATAAATTTTTATATATTATTTTTATCTCAGAATCTATATTTATATTTATATAAGGTATATAAGATGCTTATATTATTGGTATAATAATTACATAGTATTTTCATTTATGATATATTCTAATTAACTTTAATTCCAAACTTGAACCTTAATTATTGCATTTTTAAATAAGTTGTATGTTTAAATTATTCTATAAGTCCTATCCAATTAGTTAGTATATTGTTTCGGTAATTGGATGTCGAATATTTACTGTAAAATATATTTTCATTGGAAGTGCATTCTAATTATTTATTTTTAAAATGTTGTGTACATAGAGTGAATGATTTATTTCTGTTTATACCATTTATTAAAGACGTTATTGGTAATGAGAGAATTACTTGGTTCTCTTTCAGATCTATTAGGTAATTGTAGTATTAATTTAGGCAGGACAGAATGTATTATTTTTTTGCATTTTAAATTTAAAAATAAAATAAATTGAATCATATATAAAAGAGACGAATTTTCATTCAACAACAAACCTTTGTTACTTTACGCAAACTTTTTATCTATAAAGTTTTTGTCAAAAAGTTTTTGTAGTTGTCTACTACTGTTCTGTTGAAGATTATTAAGTAAAGGTATTTATTGACTTTAAGGTTTTTTTTTTTTTTTTGTTTCTCACTACGTATATCAGTTTATGCAGAGATGCATTCTGAATGCGTCCGCATAGCACAAAGGTATCGCGGCAACTGCTGTGCTTGGTCATCTTCAGTCGCCGTCGAGATCTGCCAAACATTTCTTCAGCGTGTGTAACGCGCATGCGCTAATAAGCCCCGCCTACCAAAACTTTTCGCCACACGAAAGTAGCGGAGCACGAAAATTTTATAACTTTCTGATTCTTTATCTCGAATATTTTACACGGGCCTTTTGTTTTTAAGTACTTTGAAAAAGTTATAATTGGGTGTTTATACTTCAGCTGGCTCATAACAGCAATAATGTTAATAAACGTCATTAGCCTCGTTGACTTCTTGTAATGGGTTTGAAATGTATTTCTTCACTACATAGTATAAAACACAGTCGCTTTCTCTGTCCCTATATCCCTATGTATGCTTAAATCTTTAAAACTACGCGACGGATTTTGATGCGGTTTTTTTTAATAGATAGAGTGATTGAAGAGGAAGGTTTATATCTATAATAACATAAATTGTGGAGAAAGTGGAGAAATACTGTTATTTTTGAGGTTACTTCAAATTTAACGGGTGCGGGCCACGCGTAGTAATGAATAAATCAAAACTACTGGATCGATTTTATTCATTTTTTCAGTGAATGACATAGGCTATAAATTTTATACCCGTGCGAAGCCGGAGCGGGCCGCTAGTTATTTATAAAAATACTTTACTTATTATTATTTCTTTATAACGTTGTAGTTATATATTGTACATTCATATTTCAATTTACAAAAACACCATAATTGACATACAAAACAGATTACAAATCTATATATTTCAAAACGCTTTAACTTTTAAGATAAAAATATATCTATATATAACATGTAATATAAGGTATGCGCTATATCTATACTTTTACGTATTATACAATCAAACGTAACACTGTAAAACAACAGATTTTAAATATCAACACATACGAAAAGTCTAACTACGTACTCGAGCCAAATCTAGCTAGAGAGTGCTCAAGTGCACTGCCGGAACACACCGAAAGTAAATCTTCTACTTAAGGATACTGGCCAGACGAATGCTATAAAATATATGTCACCAATTTTTTTTTATCTTTACATAAAAACTCTTTGTAGCTTGTTGTTTGTTTATTGTTGGCTTGTCGTTCATCAGAATGATTTGCCTGAACACTACCTACACGCATCGAAACACCTCTCATCATCATCAACTTACCGTTATCCCACCTAAGTAGGGTCGGCACAACATGTTTTCCTTTTCCACACTCCCCTGTCAAATGTCATCTCAGTATTCACACCTTTTATACACATATCATTTTTCACACAAACCATTTACACTTTGTTCGGTATTCCTCTACCCTTATATCCGCCCACTTTCAAACTCAAAATTTTTCTTGTTACTAGACCAACGTTCTCCATGTTTTTCTCGTCATTTCTCTAATCAAATCTAGACATCGGCAGCATTTTCACCAACAAGAACAATGCTATCAGCAAACACCATACACCTGTATTTTACATAAAAATTCATTAAATTTAGTGTCTACCAGACGCGTCTATTCGAGCCTAGCCGAATCTTATAAACCCTTGAAAAGTATATTTAATATGGAATTCAATCTTATGTACCAAATTCGTGTCTATATGTAGCTTAAACCTATGTAGTTCTATAGCACCAACATATGACATAGCAATATAATTGCTCGACATAAATAAAAAACAATTGCCAAACGTATGTTGGCGTATTACTTCGGAACTACTGGGCCTTTTTGGTTGATTGTGTTTGTAATTGTTAGGTTAAGGTTTGTATGAAAATGAATGTTAAAAAAATCGTTCAATAAAGAAATAATTAAGTTAAAAAATCTCCATATAAAAATCTGAGTCACTAAGTGAGACAGACGATAGAACAGGAATCTTTAAAATATTCAAAGAATTGACATAAATGCCTTCTTAGAGCCTAAATTCAATAAAGTGTTTTTTTTTTCAATTTTGATAGACTGGCGTCTGTCTACTTGTTCAGTTACCATTTTATTTCATTACATGGTCGTGCTGTAAAAGGAAGATTTGGTCTCTGTTTCTTCTTTAGCACATCCGCGCACCGTCGGGGCGGACAGATAATTAATTATATAATTGTAATATTTTTCAAGGGTACATATGTCTGTTTTTCCGTCGATTTGATAAATGTTAACATATGGGGTATCGTATTATTCGCCTTCATTGTGGAAGTGACATAAAATATACAATATTGTAAGTCAAAAGCGAAAGGAGGGATTAAAAAAAGATTTTTCTTTTCCGACTGACATAGCCTGTTAGCTCTTTTGGCCTCTACAGATTCACGAGACTACTAAGAGGAGCATTTATGGTACTCACCCGATTTGTTTAGGGGCTGAAAATAAGGTATATCAATATAATATACAAAATATCGATTCTACGTGTCACCAAATATAATTATTATTTACTACATCAAGAAAAGTATCTCGTAACCCTTTGTAACTTAAGCTTAATGTTAATCAAGACGATTCTGCACGCCTACGCTCAACTCTCATGAATGTTACTCCATTGTACGGCAACCACAAAATATTCAGTGTTTAATTTTTTTGTGTTTGGAATTTTATTTTTTCCATGTCAATTTCTGCTTGTCTATGTTTATTATAACATTTTTCGAGAGCATAACTTTATCAGACAAAATGCAAGAGTTACTTATCGAACCCTGTTTGAACTGTTAAGAGATCTAACGATATTATAGTGCAGTGAAATATTTATCATAGTCAATATAGAAACGTTATAATACAGTGAGACGCACCTTCTGTTGCCATGATGATGTTAACTTGTCACTTTCCATACGATAACTTCAAATAATCGACTTGGTTCTTTTTTATTATAAACAATATTTTGTCCTTTCCTATTAATAAGTTATTTTACACACACAGACACACTCGATTACGTATTCTTCTTCTTCTTCTTTATTTTATGGCTCCGTCACGGATTGTGCACTAGCCAGCGTCAAGTAACAAGGTTTTGCCAAGTAAGCGTCTTGTGATAATTATAATGTTCTAACAAGATGGTGGTTTCCTTGTTAGAACTTTCCATGGAGTTTTGGTGGCATCTCAGAATGCATGCTCCGTGGTATTATTTCCCATCCACTTCACTTGTGCATAATAACCGAACTATATTACGTAAAACACCACCAATATTACAAAATATATAGTCTAATAACACAAGATTATGAATAAAATATAAAAACCACTACATTAAGATCCCGCCAAAAACTCCCAATTACGTATTTACATGTACAGAGTCTATATTATTATTCAGCATTTGCTGGAAAATAAATCCTACAAATCCTCGAAAAATGGTGGTCTCCCTACACATACCAGCTATTCAGCAAGAACCATATCGTGCACCTTAATATCAGTAAAGTAAAAGCCATTATTACTCGCTTGACATAAATATTTTTTGTGTGCATTAACGTACATTACAGTCACTTATGAATCCTATGACATTGAATGTGAACACATTAATAAAATACAAACGACTAAGTTAGCGGATTATACTAAAATGTAGTAATTCATTAGAAAAATAAAATCATTAGAAAAATATATTCAATTATATCTTTTACTGATGAGTTTGAATAATAATTAGTACATAGTTAAATAATTGAATAATGTAAAATAAACTAAAATTATCCCTTAATTTTATTGAATACACTTATTAAATAATAATAATACAAATAATACAGAAGTAAAATTCAGTCCCCCTTCTAGGTTACTTTATTTAATTTTAGACGATATTGTCATTTAACATCAGATGAGAATGTGGTCAAACGCCAAAACTTATAAAAACTCGCGACCTTGGTTATGACGGCTTTTCCCTAGACTTTGTAATATTCAACATACACAACATACATGCTTGGACCAGAGCAAGTATTAGATAGTGCAATAGACAATGAGGAGACCACGAATATGAGAAACACTGTATAAGATATTCTATCTCATTCTCTCTCACGTTAAATGCTATAGATGCACATTTTTGTCTCTTATTAATGTGGCTATTTCATTTCATCACGTTTCATATCACAACGGGGCTAAAGAAGGTTTTATTTCAAAAATCTAACTACGAAACATATAGAAAATTTCAATTTTTTATTAATGAACGACTCTCCTGTGTAATCGTCATACGTCATTTTTAACCAGATATTACCCGCGATTTCGTTTGCGTCGTTTATTATCTTAATAATGTATATTCCGCAGAGAGGAAAAAACATAAGCATCACACCGCTTACCCCAGTTCTCTACGACAAGAAAACGCACGTCACTGAACGCGTATTGTTTATCAAAATTAATGACTTAATGACTTTATATTGAATTATTAAATGAAGCCATCGTGATAGTTTTTAAATAAGGACCAAGTGTCGAGAAAGTAAAAAAAATTAAATGACATCTATCCAGTACTTTTTGAGTGTGCGCGCATAGTGTCAGAACTCTACATTTTATTCACATAGCTTATAAATTGTTATTCTTTATTATGAATGTTGTAACTTATTTACCTCAGCTAACCAAGTTTTAGAGTGTTAGGTTTAAAAACTATATAACAATATATTTTGTGTATAAAGAAAAAAATAAGCACCACACCGCTTGCCCCACTTCTCTACAAATCGCTGAACATGTATTCCTTATGAAAACTGTAATTTTCTTGAACCTTTCATAACTTTATGTCAAATGAAGTTATCGTGATGTTTTTTTTAAATAAGGATTAGTCCTTATGCGTATGCTAAGCAAAACTAAAAAAAATGAATTATGTCCTTAATTTTTGGGTGATTTTATTAATATAGGTTAATAATATACAATCATGACAAAATAGTTATCAAGCACCTATAAAAGAAACCATGTATAAGTAGTAGATAATAATCCTGGAAATTAATATCAAAATGTCTCACAATTGATCCCCTCCACTTAGAAAATAGCACGGTATAAAATACGTCGTTTATGTCAATATTTCTCAAAACCATAGCTTTAGATATTCTTTAAAACGCTGGAGAAACTCGAGAGCGTAGGTGCTAAAACGTGTTTCAAACAGTAAAACAGCTATCGTTAGTCAGTTATAAACGATTTACAGATAGATATAAAGGCAACAACGACCCCCCGGAGTTTCAGATCCCGCTGAAAATATTCACAATTTTATCACTTATTGTAGAATGACAACGTATATGAATAATTATGGATAACTTGTTATCGTATTCCCTACTTTACTTTGTAATTCAAAATAACTCCTAAAGATATATTGTCGGTAAATGAAATAATTATGTAGTGTACTTGATTTATATTTCGTATAGTGATATTTACATTTTATTTTTATTTCATTTCGATTCTTTTTGTTTCATGTCATTTCATTTTATTTTTAAAATATTTTTCAGCCTACTAATACTATTTTATTTAACTGAATTATGCACCGAAACATAACAGAATACACATAATAATATTGTACAGTACAGTACAGTGTTCTACAACAAAGAAGGTCGATCAATTCGGTCATAATTTATTTCAACATTATTGAGGCTTTTTATTTGCCAAAAAAAAACTATTTAATACACTAACAATAATTTTTCCCAAATTACAAAAACTGTTTTAGCCCTTCTACAAATATTGTTCATTGTAGATGAAAAAACTTGAAGTATGAGATATACAGACTTATAAGTAAAGGCTTCGACTCGTCGACGGTATGAAAAAAAACATTTTCCAATATTTAGTTGATAACACTAAACCTCGCTAATAGCTACTAAACAAAAAAAATAAAAATCTGTTGATAAACTGAGAAGAAAAAGGTTCTGAAGTATTTTATCTTAGCCTAATTGTAGTTATATAACATAATCAAAGTACGCAGAGTAGTTCGGCACGAATACGAACAATGAACATTTTCATTATCCTTATAGATTACAATCGATACAAAACATACAGTAAATTACCTAACAGCAGGATAACGGAGAACAGTTTGTAATAACTATTGTTATAAAATAACGCAACAGCTTAATACATCATTTATACATAGCTGTCTATGCCATATATACATTTTCAATTTGATGTCAGTAACTAGACAGGACGGTTCTTAGGGAATACTTTACCATCATACACAAGTGTAATTTATTTTTTACTGAAATATTGTTTAACTATTTAGTTGAAAATATTTTAATTGGAAATTGCTAATTTCGTGACATAGCCAATTTTGCTGAACGTACAATAAGCTAAAGTAAACAAGAATTCTTGACACAATAAAACAGTGGTAACCCTACACCCAGTTTGACTCCAAAAGGGCACGTTTACTGTGTACCAGAGAATTATGGGCTATTTTATAATGAGCTTGTGCACGTTTTACAGCAGTCGTTCCACTGTTTCGCAAGTGTTGTATTTAGAGATTACTGACGTGATGTATCCCGCAATACACTTTGTAATACGCTTTAAAATAATACATGGCTATGGTAAATTCGTTATTTAAGACCAAACTAATTAGATTTATACTTTTAATAAGTGATCTAGTATTATTTTTTAAAATATATATTTTGTATATTTAGTGATAGACATATAATATATAAGTCCAAAGCACATTACCGGTTTGCCGAAAACTAAGTTCAAGCACCATGTCAAGCGGGTGTTAATGTGTCAAAGGTTATATTGGTTTATATAGGATGGATCAAAATGTGAACGATGGTGACGTCTGGAAATTGACGCCCGTCTCTGTGCATCGACCAAAATCGAATGTAACTATCTATGTCTATAAACTATATATGTTCTTAAAAATATGTGATATATCATGTTTGGTGAAAAGATAAACCAGATCGAGTTTCTTACCAGTTGTTCTCGATGTCTGGGCTGTTTTCGGAACTGGTGGTATCTTTAATGCTCGTAAACTCCTTCTCAGGGCTTAAACTGAATAAAGTATGTTTCTTTTGAATATATATAAAAACCGCTTTGTATGATATTAAAAATTGCTTGTCTGTCTGTTGTCTAAAAAACAGTTAGGCCAATATTTTTTAATTTTCTATACTAACAGTTTACGTAATTCCTGAATAATACTATTAGAAACTAACTTTTCGTCGCGGCTTCGTCCGTCTTAATGTAGATATGATATATCCCTCGGGAACCGTACGTTTTTTTCTGAATGAAAGATACCCTATATCCTTTTCTGTACCCCTGACAATATGTATACAATATTTCATGACGACCAATTAAGTAATTAAAACGTGTAAAGGTAACAAACAAACTTATAATACTAGTAAGGAAGTAAGAATGGTAAAAAAAAACAAAATTCTACCTTTAGGTCTACTTTTCATACAAATTAGTACGCTGGAAGCGTACGCCTATATCATTCAGAATCTATAAGACTTCTTAAATTACTAATAGTCATTTTAGAAATTGTAAAAAGATAATACCAATGAAAGAAAATAGTTTTACTTAATCTCAATTGATTTACAGGACATTCTAAAAACTTTATACAACGTCGCAGGCGTATTTAGTCTCTAAAATTATTTTACGCCACTTTTGTGGGCTTAATTTCTAAACATTATTACTTATCGTGTAATTAATGAAAAAAAAATGTTTACATACTTTGAAAATATTATCAAAACATACGGTTGTTAATGTTATATACAAGAGTCGTATTACATTTGATGTTTCCGCAAAAGTAACACCACAACATGTCCGTTCAACGTTGGATAAGCCCCAACCCGACGCGACGGCGGTCATTCCCATCGGTTTATGTAATTCCAACGAAATATCGTCCATAACATTTGATGTTACAATATTTGAACTGAATACTCCTAGTAATAATTATGAAACCTATTCAAAAATTATAAAATATTGTCAATTATATTGCTGTTGAGCAATTTGATGTTTTGTATATTATGGCAATTTCTAACTATGACACGATAATTAAATGCATATTTTTTGGTCATATCATGACTTCTAGTGTGAGTAATGTGAAATGTTCTCCCTTTTACTCTTATAGGTTATTGCATAATTCTTGATTGTTCGCACGTGACACCGACCGACCATTATCATTATCTATAATTAGAATGGATAATCAACAGCAGAATAACGATGTCTTCAGTTATTTGTTACCCATTGCGTAGAAATAATACAATTATTTGCTATAATAACGACAACGTTTATTTGAAACTTGATGATTTATTATCAATTTTCCGTTACAAAACACTCGAATACGAATCTACATCTTTAAAAACTACGCCCGAATGCACTAACCACAAACATTCTCTGCAACTCCGCATCATTAGCTATACTTTAATATTAACAAATCACGCGATATATCTAAAACTAGATAACGTAATTCGGAATAATTTAATCCTTTAAAACAGAACTAACATTATCTCATACGTTGAATGGTTGTGTAAGACGATAAGAATAAAAAAAAAGAGGAACTCATAATGGACCTATCCGTAAGTTAAAGTATTCCTTAGAATAATACTAATAATTAAGCTTCATTGTCATATCTTATACAATTACCATTTCATTAAATGTATGAGAATAAAAGTTACATTTTGTTTGAGATCGTTAAAGAAAGCATAAAGCGAATATTATTAGCAAAAAAAAAACGGAGTGAACAGGTTGAATTTTTAATTATTTTTGAAAGTGTTAATTTGACATAACGATTTTTAACACGCCTTACAGCAATTTGGAATAAAGTTCTGAACTTTATAAGTTACAAATATTAATACTTCTTATTAAAAAATGTCGAGTTTTAACATAAAATGAACACTCGGAATTTATTATAAAAAAAGATTTTAAATTAAAATTAATTAGGCTTAAAATTGTGTAAAAAAACTAAACAGAAAAAAGTCTTGACATTTAATATATTTCTCTGTTTGTCCTTGATGCTTTACTATACAATTAACACGAATGCAACAGAACTTTTGTGACTTATTATGCATATAGTTCAAAAATATCCATATATTCATATTTCCACATAGTTAAAAAAAGAGCGAGATGTCCTTTACTGAATATTAACTACACTAAGTAATTGACGAAAACCTAAGCCCCACACCCTCCTCCCTGTGACCAAGAATGGTACTTTGAATACCTCAAGAAACCTACAGAAGCGCCATAGGCCTCCACCCGAAAGAACGTATGAGTATAATCACCACGCCAGCCCACGACCTGTTGGCGATTTCAAATTCTAAGAATCCACAGTTCTATATTTTTCCCGCTTACGATGGTACTAGAAGAACATTTCTCAGGTTCAGCTTTCGTCTCGATGATTTCCTTCACCGGCAGCCGATAGTGTTAACAATTTCAATTAGTAAATGTACGCGAATTCCGAAATGCGAAGATCGGATTGATATTCCTCCGGTCAAACCACTAGACAACCACGACACGAATCATGACTAAAAATATTGATACATTGTAATTATTAACCGACTTCAAATAAGAGGAACTATGTTAAGTCCGTAGTATTTTTTTATGTTTGTTACCTTGAAATTAGTCATTTATAAATCGATTAGAAAAATTATTTTACTCTTGGAAAGGAGACGTTTTCAAGAAGATTACATTCTATTGTTTTCATTTTCATTGGATCTAGGATTTCGAAGTACCTAAGTATGATCAAGGATTTTTCATGATTTTTTTTAGTATCACAATTACAGTAACTTTATTTATCGGTTTTATTTATTATATAAAAGGATTTGTATTTATTTCTATTATTATATATATTATTATATTATTAATAATTATATATATTATATTATATTAATATTAATAATATATTATTATATTATTATATATATTATTCTATATATTTTCAGCTTTATAATATACACTACTAGCGGCCCGCTCCGGCTTCGCACGGGTATAAAATATATAGCCTGCGTCATTCAGTGAAAAAATGATTAAAATAGATCCAGTAGTTTTGATTTATTCATTACTGCCCGTGGCCCGCACGCGTTATATTTGGAGTAACCTCAAAAATAACAGTATTTCTCCACTATTTAATTTATGTTATTATACATATAAACCTTCCTCTTCGATCACTCTATCAATTAAAAAAAACCGCATTAAAATCTGTTGCGTAGTTTTAAAGATTTAAGCATACATAGGGATATAGAGACAGAGAAAGCGACTTTGTTTTATACTATGTAGGGATTACACATAAGACATATAACGACTTTACAGTAGATATTATCAAATATTCTTTATTGGAGTACAATGAGTCAAATTTAATTTAATTATGTTTTTTTTTTTTTACAGAAGTTAGCAGTTTATTTCGTAGCGTTATTATGCTATGTGATCGCTCATCCACCGACATTTCTCATGAAGGGATACGACATAGCAATACCCACAACGTCCACTGTTGGTCCGCAAATATCTACTACGGTCGGCCCATTGTCTGCAGACCAGCAAATGATTATAACCTTACTAAATACAATAGCAGGGTTGCCGGGAGGCAACCGAGACTTATTGGAGAGAGTACGAGCCTAACAAATATGTTTTTAGTCAATTGTATATTATAACAAATAAATAAATATATCTATATTTTATTCCTTGTTTATTTGTTATATTTGCAATATTTGCTTTACAAAAAAGAATTACACTCGACTGTGAGGAAGCTGAAAAGACTGTTACAAACTAGAAGACCTTTGTATTCACTCACTCTCTTCGTCTTTATGAAATATTGGTCCTTGTATTTTGCTGTCAAACATAAATACAAATATACAAGCGCACACATACGCACGCAAGTACAACACATACCTATCACTTAAGCCATTTTGCACTTCTATCCCGATTGCACATGACACTTGAAACATATTTGAAAAAAAAACATTTATAGCTGTTTACTATTTTTATGGAACGCAGGATGTTACTCTAGAGGTGGGCGCTATTGGCTGCGACAGAGTTGTGATGTAGCTGATATCCTTGATTTTAAATTGTAGTTTTTTTTTGGTTCCAAAAATATTTATTATCATTATTATTATCCTGATGTCAAACGAAGGTTTACTTTTGAGAAATTGTAACACAACTAATATGATATGCATCAAAACGTAAGCTTGTAACGGTTTCACGGCTTAATTTTTCAGAACTCACGTAACATATGATGGGTAAGGCCGCCAAAAATTTCTACTTTTAACACAAAAATTATGTAGTTACTTTTTATGTTACTATAACACTAATGTAACACAAAAGAACACAATTTTTAATAGAGCGTGCTCCATATGCAAATGTATGAAATTAGTAACACAAAAGTAAACAATTATGGTATATTCCGTAAACAACATAAAACCTGTAATATTTAATATTTTCGCAACATAATTATGTATAATTGCAGTTAACTATCTTACATTTATTGTGATTTTAACGTTAGATTTATCAAACTTAAAAAAACATTACAAAATATATACATTATTACATTTTAAGTCAGCGAACGACGCTGTATATTTGCGTAAAATTGGCAGTCCTAAATAGCATTTAAGTTTAAATTTTTACTAAATAAACTTGTTAAGTACAGCTTACCACTTGGATTCATCACTTCGCAAATTCCAATCATCAGGAGAGTTATAAAGTTTGAGGGTCTCTAGAAATGGATGTTGACACTTTTAATATTATTTGCCCAAAGCAAAAATCATAATATTGGCGGTCTTACTCATCTATTATATAAACATTCATTTAAGTATTTATATACAGTGTTACTCATATATGTAGTTTAAAGTACGAGTATTATTATAATATTATGTATCCGAAAGTTTGTTTACTTGATACGCCTTCACGCCTTAACTAATTAACCGATTGCCAGAAAATTCTGTATACACCTTGTCAAGAGTGTACAAATAAGGACTTGATAAAAATGAAAAATGTATTATTCGCGAGAGATAGATCAATGTTCTATTAACGCAAGCGAAACCGCGAGCGAAAGCTAGTTAAACAGTCAAGTCATGAACGATAATGTCATGTAATTGTACATTTTTTTATCCAAATCTAACAAAATGAAGCAACTGTACCTGATGGTATGTATACACATTGGTGGCTACAATTCAAAACATCGTAAATGATGTCTCATTTGGCCGACTTTTTTTTTTTATTATAGGGGGCAAACTAACAGGTGGGTCACCTGATAGTAAGTGATCACCGCCGTCGATAAAGACTAGCAACACCAGGGGAGTCGCAAGTGCGTTGCCGGCCTTTTAATATATGTGGGCCTCCGGCGCTCTCATTGGCCGAACGAAACGCAACAGTCCAAGCACTGTTACTTCACGTCGGTTTTCTGTGAGAGGGTGGTACTACCCCGGGTGAGCTGACCCATTCATGCTGAAACTAGTAATAGCTTCAGCGTAGCTCTACCACCTACCGATACCGATTTAGGCATATTCACCGGCCTGTCCAATATCGACACTACCACACGATTATCGTGTACCCAGATACACTGTACCAAATAATTTTACTTATAAATGACTCACAATAATAATTATTGTAACAAAGAGATATCAGTTGTTTTGGATTACTAAAAATAATAGCTGTATTGCGTGGGTATAAACAGAACAACATGTAATTACCCATCCGTTTTGTGGTTATTAAATTTCAACTTCGCTTATATTCAGATAAATATGTACAATTCATTTTCAACCTTATCGTTAAGGGATAGCGTTGAATCGTTCTAAATACTGGTGTGTTTATCAGACTCTGGAATGGGAACAGATTTATAAACGATGTCCATTTTGTTCGGTCATCACACTTGATCGCGGTTTGATACGACTCCAATGCAAACAAAATCTAAAACGCAGTTCTAACAAATTATGCTAATATGAATGAAAGTAGCAACGAATTGCATTAAAAACACAACAATATAACAATTTTTTTAACTCATCAGTCAAATTCTCACCATTTTAGGACGACTACACCTATTTGGATAATACTTTTATTTTTGCGTTCGTACTGCAAGGATAAGGTTTATATGAAAGAAAATGTATGAAAATATTTCAGCAATAATATAAGTTGTTTTTTTCATTAGGAAGTCATTGGCCTATCAGTTACTTTTTTTCATTTTTGCCCATATATTTTCACTCCTAACTAAGAAAAGTGTATCGTAATAAACCTGGTTTCATAACAATAAATTCATATACGATTGTACAATGGCTGCTCGCAGCTTCGTCTGCGCTTATATTGTTATAAATCATGACAATTTTTTTTCGGACTGGTTACGCCAGCGGTCAGCGTACCGAGGCTCACGAGCCGCATACAGTTCTTTCACTCCTTGGCTATGACTGTTCCATAAAATTTTTAATGTAGACGTGGAATATTCTTTATTAACCTGCCTTGTAATAGACGAGTACTTTTTGAAACGCAAACCTACAGAAAAGAGACATATTTTTAGAAAAGCAACAATAGTATGGCTGGTCGCTTGCAAGAACATATTTTACAAAGGCAAACTCGAAAGTGTACTTTTAATCCCAATTATATCCCTAAAAATGTCTCTACTAAAGAAAACCTTAAGTTTAAAAATAGGTTATTTTTAAATAAACTTCAATTTTGTGCTGTTTATATTTGGCTCCTTTGGATAATTTTACTATCAAGACGTATACTATACTCAGCAGTTTTATAGGTGGTAGAGCTAAGCTGAAGCTATTACTGGTTTCAGCATGAATGGGTCGGTTCACCCGGGGTAGTACCACCCTCTCACAGAAAACCGACGTGAAGTAACAGTGCTTGCACTGTTGCGTTTCGTTCGGTCAGTGAGTGCGCCGGAGGCCCACACATATTAAAAGGCCGGCAACGCACTTGCGAATCCCTAGGTGTTGCTAGTGTCTATGGACGGCAGTGATCACTTACCATCAGGTGACCCTGTTCGTTTGCCCCCTATAATATAAAAAAAGCAACCAAGTCTACAAGAATAAGAAGCCGAGTCATAACTTACTTCATTTATTAATAAATTTCCGTTATAAACCTATAAATAAACGTAAACCCATCATAAAGTCACTAAGTGTGATACAAGTAACTATTAACAATTTTAATATTAACGGCTCCTATTGTACCAGCTTAATTGAAAATAAGCGCAACTCATAAGAAGGTCACCAATGGAACCAATAAATTGGTTCTCCTTCAATATAAATTTGTTCTTAGTCAGCTATATGAATGTTATTTTAGCTTTACAATATACCGATTTGATTTATGTTTATCATGCCTGTGTATTTAATAATTTATATTACATTGATTATTTCAGATTTTTTTTAATGAAACTGCTTATATTACTAACCTTTTTGTGTGACGAAAAGTAAGGGGGTAAACGCTCGGATTGAGTATGTCGGGTGCAGTACTTGGATGGACGATCGCCTGGAAACACCGTGTCACGTTGGTTTTTTGTTGTATTTTTTTAATGTATATGTTTTTACCTGTAATACAAAGATTTCACTTCTGACGTATGTCTTTACGACACACCCTATTTTTTTTATTCATTTAACACAAATAGATAACAAATCTATAAACGCGTCACCTATTAAATAAATGTAGAGAGTGATGTAGAGAGAGAGAGAGTTTGTTTGTCACGCTATCACGCCGTGATCATCGTGAAATTTTGCATATCCGTTGGTACAGAAACAGAATCAGGGGTACAGAAAAGAACATAGAGTACCCTTCATCCAAAATACTATTCCCAAGGGATAGATAAAAACAGCATTAACGGCGATAAAGAGCCACAAGCAAAAGATAGTATTTTAATAATTTTGTTTCCTACATTCCGCTAGGATATTGGACTTTTTCTTTTTTTTATATATAGTTTATTATTTTATAGTTTGACTACAATCTCATCTGATGTTAAATGATGATATGGTCCAAGATGGTAGTCACGCTAAATCTAAATGGAGACTGGCTCTCAAGTGCAGCTGCCGGCACACACCAACTACGTGCTTGGCGACAGATTTTCAACTTGAAGGTGTTAGCTATCCAGGGGGACTTAGAATAAAGCCCTACGACCATGCTATGGTTTCATCACGATATTTTCCTTCACCAGAAGCTCCGACTCCGTTGCTAGAATTCGAACCTACGTCCTTCGAAGCTGTGTCCGAACACACTACCAACTGAGCCATCATCGCTTAATGTATAAACTGCTATAAATTGGAAATTTACAATTGAATACAAATCATGTGCAAATTTTCCGTTTTGTATTCAATCAAATTGGTATTAAATCAACGTAGTACCAGTACGTACAGCCACGGTCCGTTCTTGTGCAAATAGCATTTTGCATTCGTTGCGACCCGTCCAGCCTCTTCGAGTGCAAATAGCGCGATTGATCCAAATCAATGGTAGAGCCCGTTCTAGTGTTTCACTGGCGAGCTATATCTGCAAAAATATATCTTTCTTGGAAAATGTATCTATTTATTTATTTATCTATTATATTTTATTTCTTTATATATTTTAATGTTTGAAATATCGTACGAAAACATATAAAAATCTGTATAGAAAAAAAAGAGTCAGTGAGTGAATGAAGCAGAAGACACTTTAAAGGGAAGATTTGGTCTTACTCTTCATTTCTACAATATACAAACTTTTATATTTAATTTGACTACTAAGAGCAACATCTGTATTCCAATTACACTAAACCGTATTCAAGTCCCTCAAAATTATGCGGCGAAGTAATTAGATATGTATTTTGACAAGGGACTCACTTGGAGAAAGAATATGCTCAACAAAAAATTGGTAACGGGATAATACTTCAGAAAAATATATTTGATGTTGGACAAAAAGCTCAGTTATCATTAAAAAATAAGCTCCTACTTTATAAATGTATTATCAAGCACATATCAAAACAACCCTTTTAGACTTAAAGGCAAAAATCCAAGAAATAGAACGATAACGGAAAAGCGGATGTAGGATGAACATACTGCTGCATATCATGAGATAGAAAAATGCATAAAAAATAATTGTTTGTATTTGAAAATAATGTGATCAGCTATTATCCCGTTTGTTTTTATTGAGGTCAGCTATGCAAAATTATGTAACGGTCTCAAATATCAATCTATACTAATAATATTGCAAATGCGAAAGTAGCCCTATTTGTTGCCTTTTCACGACGAAACCTCTGAACCGATCGCAATGGAATGTGTCATAGAGTTAGTCTAGGATCTATAAAATATAGGGCTTTTATGATCATCAATAAAGTTTAAAACACGCAAGCAAAATCGCCAAAAAAACGATAGTATTCTTTATTTAAAAAATGTTGTAATTTGTGATTGGCTAGCATATAAATGTTTGCGTTTCGTTTTGCCAACATCATACCAGTTTACAATTAACAAAAAAATAATTACACGGTAATATAGTATAGCTCCTCTATGGATCACTGCCTTATATTCATGCACTACTGGGTCGTATGTTCACGGGTGAAAAAAATTGTTGTCCATTCGGACTTCGCAATTGTAATAAATTATATATCTCAAATTTTCGATTTAAATATATTTTACGATTCGTTTTAACTTTACTTTTAAAATTGGTTTAGTAAAAACTACTTTTATTATATAAAAAATTCATAGTAATATTTTATACTACGCAAAAGAGATATTTTTTTCTCGGTAATATATTATATTAAGAATTATTTACTGAAAATATAATAACACTTATGTTCTCATAATAACATATATTTAGTACACATATAGTACAGTAGAAATCTCACGAGAAACATGTCCATAAAGTTTATTATATGTACATAACAAGGTTAACTAAATTTGACCGTCAAATTGGGTGGTATATCCTCGCGACAGGGCACGCACGGCTCACAATACCCTTTCCGTTTACCCTGCATTGATGACGAACCTACACACTGTTGATCCTTTTCCGGGCCTCCCTCCCTGCTTAGACATGTCCGGACACATCTTAAACCACTTTAGTGATGTGACACCATCTTGACAATTGAAATATCGAATAGTCAATCGCTTTTTGCTAATTCATATTTTAATTTACAATTAGCTGATACACGCAACTTCGTCTGCGTTATTTATTATCTTATCAATATATTTAGTGTGCAGAGAAAAAAAAACACAAAAAGGAAATACAACAAGGAAATAAAGCTTAAAAAAAAAAACGATATAATTTGCATTTTCAATGTATGTTCTCATATTTATTATGAGTTTTGTTACACATACACAATGATTCATACAAGAAATCATCACGTAAGGAAAAGCGTTATACCCCGCTATTAGTAGTCCGGTGAAACTGTAGAGACCTTGGCAGGTCAACAGTGTAGTCAGTTCGAAAACAAAAAAAATAAATAAAGAAATACCCGCTAATGTGACTTTCTATCTCTTTCTACCTTTCTCTTTGCATTGTATAGGAGGTGCGTGCGTGCAAGTGTCGAAATTCGAGCAGACGAACATCTTGCGTCGCCGGTTGTATAGCCTCAACATTCAACGCGTGGTCGTTAAAACTTGTTTTTATTTATCATTTTCTTTAATACGCTATTTATTTTAGGAGAATTTTTGTAATATGCACTTCTTAGAAATCCTTCGTTCCGCAATTCGCGCGACTTGACTGATTTGTACCACGATTTATTACCTATCCAGTTTTACGAGTGAGTGGAAACACGTACGTCGACCACCCCGGGGAGCGTAAACACCTTATTGTTTTATGTAGAGGCAAACGTCCAATTTGTCTATCCGGTCTCTGTCACCCTTTTTTATCTCGCTGAATTATGTACTGGGTTAAAAAATATATTTTCATATGAACACAGGAGTTCATGAGTTTCATCATGGATTTAGTCAATATTTTTTTTAGGTTAAACCTTATGAGAAATCATTGAGAGTGAGTTTTTCACTTGGGTCGGTTCAAAACGGTTAAAATGTATTTTTTTTTTAATATTCAAGGCAAAGAAGTATAACTTCTCACGTACTGTTTTTATATTTTACATATCTATTTTAGTATTTATATGATTAAATATTCAAGTATTTTTTTAGCATAGTACATTTTTTTTGTTATTAAACTCTTTAACAAAAATTACAGTAATCACTGCTACAAAAATCACTCCAGTCAATTAAGTTTTCACAGTTATGAGTACAATAATGGGATGTCTGGTAAGACATAATGTATACATTAGAATGTATATACTCTATAGTCTTACTCGCAGGAAGATTTAGATTTTACGTGTATACAGAAAGAAATGCCATTGCTTTACTAAGGCTTCGTTACAACTAGTACATCACCTGAATTAACCAATTAGAAAGCCACATTAAGCCATTTTTGCTATCGTTCTGCGCTTGTGAAATACGTTAATGAGGATAATATTAGCCAGTTAAGAAGTCAGGTTTGGTACATAGGTTTTGTAGTCTTAGCCAAAATTGTCTAAACGAAATATATCTAAGCGTATGAATGTACGAATGTGTATCTCACCAACATAATCATGTATGGTTTGCTTAGCTTGTATGGAAACTTTACCTTGACTCATGATACAAGACAACAGACCAAGTCCAGATTCGGCTACTTCGACACTTTTGCGCTAGTTGCCATCTCGTCTGTATAACTTAAGTGTTACCCTAAAGCCCGTAAAAACGTGAAGACTCAGTCAGGCTAACAGCGATAGTCAATTCGAAATACAAAATTAAGAGGTTAAAAAACTCCTATCTTGACAATCCAGAATAAGCATTACCGATTAATTCGGATACGATTATCAACGTGCGTGGGAACTGATTTGTCCATAATACGTTGAAAATCGAATTCCAATCATTAACCTTTCGTCGCGTTACGTTGTTTGTTAAAAGCTAGCTGGTATCCGCCATTACGTTCTGGGGAAAGTATCTTTTCTTTATAGGTTCTAGCATTTGCCAACCTCATATTAAATGACGATGCAATCTAACATGATAGATACGCTAAATTTAGAGGGCGACTGGCTCTCAAGTGAAGCTGTGAGAACGCATTTATAGATGGTTGGTGACAGATTTTCAACTTAAGGGTGGTAGCTAGCCAGGCTGGATTAAAAAAATCCCTACCAACACGCTATGACTCCGACTTATTTGCAAGGCTTCGTACCTAAGTTGATCTATGCCGTGTCCGAACACTCCAATTACTGAGCCATTATCGCTGTTTTACGACACTCACTTGTTTTATCTAGATTAGTCGTAGATTGTTTTTTATTTCTAATTATATCGCTACCCTTAAACCCCTTCACTGATTTTAAGATATCTCTATATACTTTTTAATATATTGCACAGCATCTATGGAAAAATGTAATGTAACCCTGATTATACTCTGAAAGGTCCTGTATATAATAATAAAAGTGTTGATAAAATCAGTCAAGGTGTTATGGTTTTTAGCGAAGAAAAACAACACACACTACAAAATTATTAGGTACAAATAAAACAGTAAATACTTCTTCCTCCGCTGTTTCTCGACTGATTTACTTTACTATATTTTTGTTTGGTAAATATTCAAAAGCTTTAGTGTTATAAAAATAAATATTAAAAACTTTTTGCCATAACATCGACGAGTCGTTTTTATAAAATTCTATATCTCAAGAATGCTTACAAAAGGTTCTGACATAGCACACGTATATCTTATAAAGATAGTCCACAGTAATACTGTTAAATTTTATTAGATTCTTGACGCTACAATTCAGTATGTAATATGCAATGACACGTTAAAAAGCAATTGCTGTTTTAAAGGCATTCGAATGTGTTTTTTCTTTGTTAAACTGTCAGATAAAGACGATCGTAAACTGTCTACAACAAAGGTAACAATTTTAAAGGTCTTCACGTCTAACTAGGGACGTTTTTCCAAGTCATTGTCCGTAATAAAACAAGACCCACGTCGTTGCTTCCAATGAGTATGAAATATTTCTTTATGTAAACGACAAAGCTTAGGTGAGAAGTATCTATCATCGTAGGAGATATGTGACACGGAAAATAGTTAAAAATAATCAAAAAATATTTTATTAAATTCATACTCTAATAATTACTATTACTACCCTCAATTTGAAAAAGATCCTACATGTCAGAACGAGCCGACAGTGTCGATTAGATTGTCCGATTTTTATTAAATCGAAACAATACTACCGTATCTTACTATTTGAGTGAACTATATACAGACTACATAATATATAACTATATAATGCTCCCCGCATTTCGAAAAATTAACATTTTTCACATATTACATATTATATTCACCTTAAAAACTTCTGACAATAAAACCAGCTTCACATGGTTCTTGAGCCTGTTACCATCTTCCATGACCCATAGCAACTCATCATAATTGCGGACCAAGAGTGGAGTCCCACGGTACGGTAGGCATGGAGTCAGCAATTTCAGTGGAGAAGTTCGGCAACCTGGTTCCTCCGTTCTCGAATTATTTTACTACAGATTATTGGACCAGATGTCAGTTTAACCTAACCTCGGTAGCATTCATATATGATTAGTTTTATTTTGTAATAAAAAAAAAAAAAAGTTAAAGTAATTGGTTCTTTTTTGGATCCTCCGTCTCTGACCTTCGTAATTAGCTCATTGTCAGGCTCGTTGATAATGTAGTTTGGGATGTTATTATTTGTAACATTTAGTAATAGTTATTAAAACACACTAAAATCAATAAATGTATTATAAACACTATATACGAATAAAGTTGCTATATACAGAGTAGTCAGTAATTTCGTGCCTATAAATGACGTTACGTTAGTTAGTCGATTTTCTAAGCGAAGCGGATGCAAAAGCCGTAAGATTAGATCCTTCTAAGAGAATTAACAATTAGAAATATAAAACTTTCCAAGAATTAGTAATATAGAGTGAAAAAATATCACACATTTATATAACGGTGTGGTACGAAGGATGAGTAGATAGATGGCGTTAAAAGCAAATTTGATGGTTACGTCACGACATATGAAATCAATTTTCCACCCAGTGACACCATTTCGAGTTCCACGTAGCAAAATATGATATAATTGTTTATTAATCTTTTCAAATGTAGTTATATCTACATCATGGCGCCTGCGTGAAAAAGAAATCGTAATATTTGAAGTATTTGCTCCACTAATTTTATAGGCCTTATTAGTGGTTTGTTAGTATTATATAAAATTACATATGAACTAGATCATTAGCTCGATTGATTGTAACCGCAAAAAAGCATTAAAAATCTATACTGATATTCTGAATTACAAATGTTTAACGATTTATTGCGTGAACCAACAGTTAATTACATTGCACAATGCTGAGAACTTTAAGTATTGGATTTTTAACAAATTTAGTATTCTCATGTCCACATTTTTTGTAGGTGGTAGAGCTACGCTGAAACTATTACTAGTTTCAGCATGAATGGGTCGGCTCGCCCGGGGTAGTACCACCCTCTCACAGAAAGCCGACGTGAAGTAACAGTGCTTGCACTATTGCGTTTTGTTCGGCCAGTGAGAGCACCGGAGGCCCCCATATTTAAAAGGCCGGCAACGCACTTGCGACTCCCCTGGTGTTGCTAGTGTCTATGGACGGCGGTGATCACTTACCATCATGTGACCCACCTGTTCGTTTGCCCCCCTATAATATAAAAAAAATATTCGTAGAAATGTTACCAGTACAAATAATATCCATATTTAAAGCTACGTGCTTAGACATTAGTTCAACACGAGTCCTATTCATAAGCACTAACTATTCGTGAAAGGAATAGATAGTCACGAAAATACATTATGTCAAAGCCAATTCCATCGCCTATAGAATTACTACAACCCTCAATTTGCTACCTTTAAGAAGCAACATCGTTCTAGCCTCATGATACTCATGGGAGTATGAATATGAGATTATTCTCATTTATCATTACCCTGTGTCGATAAAAAAACATTTGAAGAGTTGGAAACATGTGAAGAAAGTAGACAAGCTAGCTACGTTTTAAATTTGTTTCCATACTATCCCTTTAATTGTGACAAATATATCACATTTCTATATACCGGCATTTTGAATGTTATAATATACTGGAGAATTCCAATCACAATAAAATATATCCGATTACTAAAAGACCTGTTTACCATCTTAGTCTTTAAAAAAAAGTGAGATCAAAAAACAAACTTACTGAATATTGTAATATAAACAATATCACATTGCAGTTATTTAGTACAAACTATTATAATATTTAATGTTACAAGTAAAAAATTCATCAAATGCTTACAACAAAAAGTTACAACTTACATCTACAATACGAGAACTCATAAAATAATGATAAACTTAACGAACACCTTGATTGAT
Organism: Antheraea assamensis; assembly: GCA_035772565.1. Classification (NCBI taxonomy): domain Eukaryota; kingdom Metazoa; phylum Arthropoda; class Insecta; order Lepidoptera; family Saturniidae; genus Antheraea; species Antheraea assamensis. The sequence goes on along the minus strand of JAQQSE010000191.1, from coordinate 1,428,586 downwards.
GTAGCCGTCCCAGATGAATTTTGATATGTAACTTTGACCAATTCTAATATGCATACAGAGCTGTTAAAATACTCACGGTATAGAATATTGTCATCATAAAATGTATACTATTCGGTTTTTATATAATTGTGTGTGTTAGAAACAGTGAAATTATTTCCGTGGGTATGCCGTAAAGAAACATGGTTAAAGTGCAAAATCACGAAGGTATCAAATATTCTAATCGGTTACCTTTTCTTTCAAAACAGATTTAATAAAACGACCGTTTTTGGTAAAATGAAAGCAGTGAATGAACAGAAAAGGTATATCTGCCATTATAGTAGAGTTTCAGGGTAAACAGAGTCGTGATAGATTACATTAGGTTTGATTTGTGATGTGAACAGAGATAATCTCTGCAACTGCTAATCGCTTTCGGTTATCAGAAAATTGTTGATTATTATTTATTACTCCCTACTAATATTTCTAGTCAAATTTATACTTATTTGTTTATATTTTATTCATTTCTATATTACCTAACGTTATATACGCTTAAAGAAAATGATACATGTTAATTTCGTAGCATTTTAACGTGCTTTCTGGCACTCAACCACCACTTCAAACCACACAACCACTTCAAATTCTATCACGAATTCAATTTTTATACTTATCTAGCAGACATTCATACCTTTATTTGTCTACGTAACGAAAAACTTGCTATAGTTTCAAAAAATGTTTGTCCTTTCTCTGCACATAAATAATAGACGTCAGCCACATAATTTAGAAAATATTGACATATTTTTAACTAGCTTTTTCTCGAAGCTTCGCTTGCGTTATTGTAGATTTGATCTATCACTCGGGAATAATACATCTTTTCCTATCATCCATAGGCAACTTATGTCCTTATCACTCGGGAATAATACATCTTTTCTGGATGATAGGCAACTTATGTCCTTTTCTGTATCCCTGACAACGTGTATGCGAAATTCCACTGATGATCTGTTTTGTAGTTGATATGTGAAAGCGTAACAATCAAATAGACAACAAAAAATTCACATTGACATTTAAAACACGGATAAGAATACATACATAAGGCCTGTTCCAGAGTGCAAACTGCAAACGGGTGGACGAGTGCTTGCGCGAGTACCTGTGGTCCAAATGTACATACGATTAGATGCCCTTAGTATTCACAGTGATCCTAACAGCGTCTACGTACATTCAGCCATGAGTCCGGTGAAGCTTTGAATGCCCATCAGGCCAATAGCGTATAGTCAATTCGAAAAAAAAAACATTTGAATAACACGCGTCCGCGCAAACATCTGCATCCGCCTACACCCTGAGACTGGTCTAAAATATAACATCGTGGATCTCGAGTGAAACCTGTTTACTTCTCAACGAAACTTTTTGTATGGTGGTAGAGCTACGCTGAGGCTATTACTGGTTTCAGCATGAATGGGTCGGCTCGTCCGTGGTAGTACCACCCTCTCACAGAAAACCGACGTGAAATAACAGTGGTTGCACTGTTGCGTTTCGTTCGGTCAGTGAGAGTGCCGGAGGCCTACATATTTAAAAGGCCGGCAACGCACTTGCGACTCCCCTGGTGTCGCTAGTGTCTATGGACGGCGGTGATCACTTACCATCAGGTGACCCACCTGTTCGTTTGCCCCTATGATATAAAAAAAATAAATAATAAATAAACACGGAGTTTCATACTTAATTGTTATAATGAAAATGCAAGTGTTAATGGCTTTTCCGCCTTTGTTTGAAGTTGACATAACACCATTGATAAATTTAAAGCTAAAATACAAGTGGGAAGAGTTTCCCATATTTTACATATTATATTATTTAAGTGATAATAATACAGCCTTACTACATTATATTATAGATATGAAAAGTGAGTGTATTTGTTTGTTTCACGCCTTAACCGCTGAACAGATCATTGAGGAATTTTGAAACAATATGCTGTTTCTGGATAATTTAAATCTACATTCACGCAAACGACGCCGCGGAAAAAGCTAGTATATAATAAATTCATTAAAAATATTAGAAACGTTAATATAAAAAATACAAATATTTTAAAGTAAGGGGAATATTGTACAAGTGTCATTTAAGTGAAGTCGTGGTAGTCGCGCGGTTTGACCGGTGGAATATCAATCCGAACCCTGGCATGTGCCAATGAATTTTTCGGAATTCGCGTACATTTACTCATTTAAATTGGTAATACTATCGGCTGACGGTGAAGGAAAAGATCGCGAGGAAAACCTGAACCTGAGAAATGGTATTGTAGTACCCCGCCGAATGTGGAAAATATAGAACTGGGTTTCTCGAAGCTTGACATTGCTATTACGTCGTAGGCTGGGTGGTGATTATGACCGTACCTTCTTTCGGGAAAAGCTATGATAATGATATACAGAAAATGAGGTATATTAACCTGATATACAGTTTGTATCGTAATTACCATAATTATGAATTCGTATTACTGCTAATTTTCCTGTAATGTTACGAATCCAAAATGTCTGCAAATAAAAATTCCACTGATTTCATCAATCTAATATATGAGACATATAAAATGAAAACCAGCAAAGCAGGTCCGGTCTATAATTTGACAATTGAAAATGATGAGGATTTTACCTACCATTGGGTGAATTTAGAAAATTTTGTCAATAAGAGAAATAAAATATTTTGTATTCCCATCTTATTTATTACTACCATTTACTTTGCCACTTTTGATTACATGCAACTTATTTATATATTAGACCGAGGTGCAAAAAAACAGGTTGAAAAACTATTAGTACTTATAACAAGCCGAAATTAAGACAACCAGAGTGTTACAATTATCTTCATTTAGCACCTGTAATGAAAATAGCTACGGCTTTCATACTTAGTTTAGAAACATTATAACGCCAATCTTTTCAATTTCTCAATTAAAATTCGAACGTATATACTGTTTTGTTCCGTAGTAATATCTGTTTTTTTTTCAGTTTTTTAGAACTGATTACACTGTTGACAAGGCCTCTACAGTTTCACCAGACTACCCTTAATATCTGACTTTTATTTTTGAATGAATACAATACAAAAATAATAATAAAACAACATACTATAATGTAAAAAAAAATGTAGAAATACAACTCTGTATAATTACATTAATTACAGTTTGTTTATATTGATCACAAGTACAAAACAACTAACTAATAGATCTCTAGTTTCGGAACTCGCCCCCGAATTCCGAACTAAATATTCTTATCTCAAGCACCAGAATGTTGTTTGGAATTATGTTTATAGAAAATAATAACTTGATATTATTATAATGATGTTATGTATCGCACTGAATAAGATTGATAAAAGCGGTAGAAAAATTGAACAAACTGAAACCGTGATGTGATCTAGCGTCATTAAGAAATAAGTACACAATCTCTAGCATTACCCGGCGTTTGTTTCGGCGCGTCGGGGAAAAGAGTGAGACGTCCGGCTAAGATCAGCTTGAATCGATTTTGTAATGCGTTTTCTCCATCGCACAACGGAATGCAAAATAACGCTATAGGAAACCGAGATTACCGACTATCTCGGTCTTCTTCTACCCGACATACCAAATCAAAAACCGGGTACATGTACTATGTACTATAATTATTTTATTACATTACATAATACATAGACCAAGTTATAAGATTTAAATTGATTTAAATCGAAACATTATTATTATCAGTAAGTTTTGATGCAGTATTTTACGTAAATAATGAAATGGTACAATACAGTAGAAAATTGGTTTACGAATAAGAATGCTAATATGAAAATTTGGCTTCGATATTTTTATTTTCAAACTGTCTACACTGTTGACCTCGCAAGGCCTCTACAATTTCACCGGACTATAAACTTCTATATTTAATTGGCAGTGACGGCTTTTATGTCACAAAGTATACAAAAAATATTAAACGCGATATATTGATTGTAATTGAATCAAATTATGTCGTCATCATCACTGAGCACATTACTCCTGTACATTATCCAAACCTTTGTTTATGTAATAAATATTGTATATAAAAATATTCTGCAATAAATATTTACATATGTAATGTATAACTGTATGTATGTATGTATGTATGATGTATGTATGTATGTATGTAATGTGTAACGTGAACTTTATATAAAAAAAGAACTTGACAATAATTTTAAAATTTAAAAATATTAAATGTATTTATAAACATTACAAGTCAAAAGTAATTATATAACGGAAATTACGAAGTACATTTGACAATCAACAACATAAAACCGTGATTTATTCGCTTAATTAGCTATCAAAAACCAATTCGCGTAGCTCAGACAACCTTTTGTAGTTATTTCGTATTCCGTACGTTGGACGTTCAAATAATCTATTGTAATATTATGTCACACTGCGGGGGACTCCTGTACATCACTTTACCATATATACTTCAAGCTAAATATTAAAAGAGCCCGCTCAAAAACAAAAGGCGAAACAGCATAAAATCTGTTGCGCAGAATATCTACATGTCCTAGAGCAGTGGTCGGTAAACCGCGGCCCGGGAACCGCTTGCGACTCTTTCGCGCCTTGGTTGTGACTTTTCTACAAATCGTATAGTGCAGGCACGGCATATTACTTATTAACTTGCCTTGTAAGAGACGAGTTGTTTTTTAAACGCAAACCTACAAAAAAACCTTATATTTTTTTAAAAGTAAGAATAACACGGTTGGTCATTTGCAAAAGAAGACATATCTAGCAAAGGCAACCTCGAAAGTGTACTTTTAATAATGGTTCCCATAAAATAATTTCTACTAAAGTACAGCTTAAGTTTTAAGACAAGCTCGTTGAATAAATTTCCATTTTGTTTTTTTTTATATGCGGTTCTTTTGGATGACAAGTTTGCTAATATATACTATGATACATGGAAAATTAATGCATTATGACTTATTTCGACACATTCGTAGCTGATGTAATGAAGCTAAATTAAAAAAGTATGCAATTATTATAGAGGTAATAAATAGGCTTCGACAAAAGAACCACAATAACCTTCAGAAGAAAACAATATGGATTTAAGGTCGACCACTGGGTGAACACTAGTTTTAATAGTTCAGTATATTTATATACCATAGTCAAGTTATGACAAACGACGTAGTGTATTATTTGTAATAATGATGCAAGCGATGATAAATTGAGCACAAATTTCATAGAAACGTTCAATAAACATTAAATGTAACAAGGTCCATTATAATTACTTGACTCATTCTTATCAGTTACAGGAAAATATAATTAAATTACATTGGAATATGTATTTGACGCAATATTCATGCTATATCGTAGCCGCTTACTAAAAGTAGTATGGGGCTCAATCCACCATTATTACAATGGGTTATAATTGTATGTTTACTATTATACATAACAATGTTATGCTAACGTTTATGCTAACATATCACTAACATGACAATAATGGAGTGTAAACAGCCGTGTCGCACTAACTCCATTGAAGGCCCCGAGGCGGATTTAAATGAATGAGAATCTCGCAGAACTACTATCAAAATAAATATAAAATTGTAGGACTCCGAAACGCATGATCATTTTTTAGGAATTGAGAGAAACTAACTTGTTTGGTTTATATTTTGCAAATGTAGAGGATATCTCCAAACTATTCCAGCGGCAAAAATTTCCAAGATACTTCCGAAGATTTGGTGGCCCCTGAGACCAACAAGATTTAGTCTACTGATAGTAAAAGGGGTTGATGTACTTTTAAAAATAACAACCTCAAAATAAAATGGGATTAAAAAGAATTACCCAAAATAATCGTTAAGATGATGCCATCAAAATTCTTATTACTTTAAACAAAACTGCGCTGCGAACTCTTTAAGGTATGGGTTCAACATCAATAGTATAGCAAAAGGAAAGTCTTATAATCATTCTACAACATAGTACATTTTATAAAGCCGTCTGGCACCTCTTGGTATGTTATGGCAGATGCATTGAATTCAATCTCAATTCCAGGTCTAGACGGTCTTGGCCAGGGTTGCATAGTACACCTTGGTAGAAAACCACTTAAAAAAGTTACAGGTGGTGGTGATGGTTGGAGGGGGTGACCCCTTGACTGCCAAACGTGGCTAAGGAGGGAAGGGGCTGGGGACCTGACTTTCCATTGCACGTTGATTCGGTAGATGGGTAGGCAGCTTGACCGGGCTGTCATCGCGGTCAGGGCGTTCGCGCTGGGCCTTGTCGCCGGGGTGGCATGGTGCTTGCTTGTTCGATCCCGTGCCACTCCATAGCGCGGCAGACGGTATCTTGTGGGTTTTTTTAGTCAGTAAGAGTCTGACACCCCACAGCTCCCCAGGGCTGTAGGTGTCCAATAAAGGATTTCTTCCTACATTAAAAAAAAAAGGGTTGCATAGCATGCTCGTAGTAAACCCGCGCCCTATTCCACATAGGCGCTGAGCGGCACAGGGGTTTTTAGTCAGTAGGAGTCTGGGCTTCGACAGTGTGAGAGTATCTCATATATGATTTTGCCAAGTACAAAAAAAGGTCTAATCAGTCTAATTAGCTAATGTACTGAATAATAAATACTGCTATCTTAAAACAATGCCAACCATCGAAAGGTCTCATCAGCCCATTTGGCGTCGTCATTGTCATGTGAGTCTGCGAAGCCACTCAGCAACTAGGTGTACAGTTTCTAATCCTGAAATCCAACTAACTACAAAAGAATTACCTTGACGAGTTTTTTACCGGCCGTCATCAGTCGCATAACAGTGCGAGGTTACAAAACGCTTGGACAGCTGGGTATAGGCTAGTTGATTCGGAAATCTGACAAACTATAAAAGAATCATCTGGACGAGTTTTTTATCGGCAGTCGTCACTGTCATGCGAGCCTGCTTAACCCTTCAGCAGCTGGGTATACAGTCTCTGATCCCGAAATCCGTCAAACTACAAGATAATCGGCGAATTATTTGGTATGTGTATAATGGTGACCATCCGGGCGGGTACAGACCATTCCGCTGATTACTGGAAATACATCACCTGATCTTGGAACGCTACACGCATAAACGTGCCATAAGTGGATATTATACACTTAGCGTATGACTGCACGTAATTGTCATGTCTTAATAATCGCAATCTATGCGCAAATCTTGAAGTAGCTAAACGATAATCTCTAATCACAGTCAACATTTTTTTGTATGTGGTAGAGCTACGCTGAAGCTATTACTGGTTTCAGCATGAATGGGTCGGCTCGCCCGGAGTACTACCACCCTCTCACAGAAAACCGACGTGAAGTAACAGTGCGCCCGCACTGTTGCGTTTCGTTCGGCTAGTAAGAGCGCTGGAGGCCCACATATATTAAAAGGCCGGCAACGCACTTGCGACTCCCCTGGTGTTGCTAGTGTCTATGGACGGCGGTGATCACTTACCATCAGGTGACCCACCTGTTCGTTTGCCCCCAATAATATAAAAATTTTTTGGATTCAATTGACCCTTTGCCGTCTTTCTAATGCTCAACCAAGTAGCCGGAAATCAGCTAGTAACTAATACCAATTAGAACAAATTAAATGTTTTGTCTGGCAACACTGTTAACAACACATTAATCATTCACGGTACTTCACCTGATATTATCATTCCATGACTAACTGGAACAACGAATGACATTTAAAGGTTTTTTTTTAATAAAAAATTCAACAGATGTTTCGCTTTTGACTTAATAATTATAAACTGAATATTATGAGTAGAATATAATATTTTGCAAACATCGTCGCGACAGAATACTGATTACTGTAATGTAATCTTTAATAACTTGTATACAGATGGTATTTTCCTATGTGTCCGTAAAGAAATGCCTTCAAATAAGTAGATACATAACTAGGGATGTCAAAATGTCTTATCAATGCATATTATAAAACAAAGTCGTCCGCCGCGTTTGTCTGTGTGTCTGGATGTTCGCGATAAGCTCAAATCTACTGAACGGATTGTAATGCGGTCTTCACCAATAGGTAGAGTAATTCACGAGGAAGGTTTATGTATATACCAAATTATATAATTTGTCCAGGTTTTTTTTTGTAAATTGGTTGAAATATAATGATAATTGTTGGAAGAATCGGAAAAAGTAAAGCCGACTTAAACGTTTTATGCACATAAGTATATATTTTTTTATTATTAGGGCAGGATAACGCCCGCCGGGCCTGCTACTCTTACATAATACCTACTTTATGTTTGTATATATTTTTCTATGATTTTCAAGCTAAACCCCTAGCCTGAAAATGTTATTAAACTATGAATTAGTGTCCGCAACTTTGTTCAGAACAGATTTTGACAAGTTTTTGTGATTGGTGAATAGAGGACCTTTCAGAGCGTTATCTTTGCTACACAAAATTACAATTTTTCGTAGAGGTTATGCAGTAATAATAACATTCCATTGTTTTATAAAAAAAACACATCGTTCCCATGAAACAACAAAACTATTCTCACAAGATGGTCCAATCTTAATCAATCAATATAATAAATAAGATATAGATTACGTTGGCAACAACTTGACATATGTAATAAATTTGAACTTATAAGTAAATTGAAGTAAGGCCCTTCCTGATGTCCGGGGCGCTGGTCGCTCTAGAACTAATATATAAAACGCTACACGCACTGAAGGAGACGACATCCTGATGAAACTATATCGTAGTGGTCGAGAATTCTCTATATAATTAGCTGAGGATAATAATATGTAATTAAACTCCAAGAGAAATTCAGTTTGTTTCCTAGGTAGAGTAGTCCTGTCGTCATTTAACACGTCAAACCAATGGAAAAGTAGACTACATTGTATCATTATAAATATTTTAAGAGATACATTAACAAATAAATAGTCGACTGAATATCATTTTAGGTCCAAATTTGTTATATTAATGATTTTATATTCAAATAAGTTTATACGGAGATTTCTGTGTAGTATACCTAAATGAAAATCACCATGACTCCATAATGTTAACGAATAAAAATAAAAACCCTTAATATAGAAACCGATATATATATAACAGAATAATAGTGATATACATATATCAAAAATAATAGAGGCCTTGCGTTTTGCCTGCATCACTCAAAAATTACGCTTTTGATTTAAAAAAATTAGTAGGACAAGACAGGCACTTGGTCCTTAAAAAATTATCACGGGAGCGTCATTGAATAATTAAATAATAAATAAATAGATTTTTCTAAGCACTATGCTTTCAGCGATGTGTCGCCGTGGAGAAGTGTCAAAGCAAGCGATATGGTTCTAATGATTTTTCCTCTGTACATTAAACATATTGTTAAGAGGGATAAACGCCACAAATGAAGTCGCGGGTATCAGCTAGTTGTAATATTGTTTTTTTTAATATAAAGAAATAATATTAGGGTACTTATATGTTTATACTTTAACCTCTAGCCAATCTTGAATCTTGCAAGAGTCGAGCGTCTTTGAAAGATAAACCGGTTCAAGTTTTACTTGTCGCAATAAAAATATTGTTATGTATGTTTCTGATAATTGGTATTTTTATATGAACAGTGTATCCAAAAATAGCTTGCTTATCTAAACCTTTCTGCGAACTTATTCGTCCTTCTAATTTGATAAACTCTGTATGCATACCAGTATTTTTATCGCTGCAAATAAAAGTACCCGTAGTGCTCAATTACGGGTATTCCGGTGGATCACGTAACGCGGGTGTAATGTAAGGTTTTATTATTTTATACAGTCTTCCCTTTTGGGTCCATCGGGGGTTCGAACTATCCGACTATTGGTCATTTTACCTCTACAATGGGATTATAAACTTTTAGTACCCAAATAATTAAATTAATTTTAAGGAATATTTGCAGTGCGTAGTGGATATTCTGCGGAACGTGTCCCCTAGTTATCTTAAATACATCTATGACTCTTGGCTATCAACTATTACCTTGTAAAATCTGATATCAAATTATACACATGTTATTTTTCCGTATAAGTTGTATTCAGGGTCTTTCTGGAAGCTTCTGGCGTTATCTAAATATAAAAAGGCGACATATATTTAATTCATCACCGACACAGTTTGCCCTTAGCCATTTAGATTTCAAAGCCCTCTTTCATTCTCATCCTCTCGTCCACCTCTCTCTGTTCATCCACTAAAAACGATTGTAACGTTAATATATTTTAAACATATGTATGTCAAAAAGAAAAACCCGATCGAGCTTCTTGCCGGTTCTGCTCAATGACTGGGTTGTTTTTCGAACCGGTGGTAGTTTTGACAATCATAAGCGCCTTCTTAAGGCCTGAATTGGATAAAGTATTTTCAATTTTGATTCGCCTTAAACCATTCGTAGAAATTTTTTCTTTCCTTTAAATCAATTATTTCCTTGATACGTTTAGTGCTGGATATATAAACCAGGGAACAGATTTGTATAATACTTATGGCAGAGCTTTTCAAGTATTATCCATGTTGCATATCATTCGCTTCTCCATCGGGGTTAGCACCTAGGGATAACATTTAAAAAATGTAACTTGAAACCGGTAGAAGGATTAAAGGTCCCCTAGTTAGTGAGGCAAATTGCAATTAAAAAACACAACCCACGATTAATGAAATAAAGCACTTAGTTCCCACGAAGACAAATTTTCTCCTAAACGAAGTTGCATTCACTAGATAATATATAAATATATCGTACATTTATTCTTAATAGCACGCGTTTCCTATCATATCAAAATTGCTTTATTCAATTCAGGCCATGTGGAGGCACTTATGTACGTTAAAACTACCACCGTTTCGGAAAACAATCCGGTCATAGAGAAGAACCGGCAAGAAACTCGATCTGCTTTATCTTTTCATGATACATATTTTTACATACTCGTATTTAGCGGATGCACAGAGAGGGCCGTCATTTACAGACATCACCGTCGTTCAAGTATTGATCAGCTATCATAGCCCCTATAATAGCTTTTAGGCATACCTTCAGTACCTTGTCTATATTTAAGAGGAATGTTAATAAACAAATTGTTTGACAAAATACATTTTATATTTTTATTAATTTATAAAGAAAATACATCGACTAAGCGACTAACATTAAAACTCAATTAGACATAGAATTCTATTAAATTATTTACATAATTGCAACTTAGAATTTGTTCTTTCTTACAGTTCAACGTTAACTGTGTTACAAACCTTCCGAAAGTTTCAAATGTTGAAAATTTTGAATAATCAATCAAACAATTTACTAAGTACGAACAGCCAATTATAATAATTTTAAATATTACTTACAGTGAAGAATTGATTTTAAAATCGCGTGTTCTACGCATAGTCCATCCGGTGATTGTATTTAGAGAAACTAACATAACAATTATATTAAACGAACTTTATATCACAAGGTTATCCGACTTCGATACATTAAAATATATATGACGAAATTACCTTAAAATAAACAGAACTAACGGATTCATCTAAAACTAACACTTTATTTACAATAGTCACATTTACATACATTAAACTAATTCAATTAATTTCAAATTTTTGTATAGTATCGGATGAGTTCATTTGAAAAAGTTACTTACACAAGAATTATCGAACTTGACTAGTATCAATTTTTCGAACCGATATTGTTAATAATATAGGACACAATTATTATACCTCCAATTCTATAAATAAGATACCTTAATGATACCTTCCCATTTTATTAGTCCGGTGGAGCTGTGAAGACCCATCATACCAGGAGCGTATAGTCAATTCGAAAAAAAAACTGAATTAATCCATAGATGCGAATAAAAATTTGGTGTTTCTCTTTGAAGGTGAGTTAAATACCCTACACAGAGCAAATATAAAAATTTTCACTAAGCCGAGAAAGAAATCACATAAAGCGAAACCAATTTTGAACACAGTAGGCAAAACAAATCAACCCATCCTCATAATGTTGCGACGTCGAAGGAGTCGCTCCATTGTGTAGAACACGCGGTCCGACCCTCAGTAGGGGCACACTATCCCGCCGGTGCCTGGTACAGCCGCCGCGTCAGGATAATGAACCCTGCAGATCTCCTTAAAAGTCTTCCCTTGTCTCGGTCTTTCGACACTCCTGTGTCCTTGTCCGTAGTAGCCGTTATATCCGCCGTAACCGCCGTATCCGTAGTTACCATAACCGCTGTAACCGTAAGATCTGCGAGGGTTGCCATTGATAGCATCGTAGATGGCATCAAAGAAAGGCGCGCAATCCGCCCATGCGATCGTAACCAGTAACACCGTCAAGAGAATCCGTATCGCAGACATCGCGGAAGATTGACTCGTAATTGTGTCAATTCAGTTGAGGTCAGGACGGCCTCGGTCTGCGGAAGCTGACACCGGTGGCGTTTAATCGCGAATGATGCCGGTTGCTCATGCGGCCGACTTATATATCGGCCTCGGATCATCCGACGGCGTATAGACAGACGCGCTTATAAACAGTTCACGGTCCTACCCTGGACTCGCATTGAGGCATTAAATGCGAAACAACCGAGAAGGGTACGTATCGTTTGTTTCGTAAACAGGAAGTTTTTCACATTACAGATAACGACAGTTCGTTCTCATTGTGAACGAAACCAGGTCACAGCTGCAAGTCTCTAAATCCTGTTATGGAGTTATCATAGTTAGGAATGTTGAACAATAATTTCTAAGCTGACAAAACGGACGTAAGACAGACTAGTTCAGTTAGCAGTACCATATGATCAACATACGAGCCGCGATAACAAAATTTTGTCGAAAGTGTCCACAATGAACTCTGCAATAAGTGAATTATATTAGTAAAATATTCTACTCGAGGTTGAGATACGATACAAAATAATAGAAGGACAGAGTAACCATTACAAATATAATAAGAGTAACACTGGGAAATAACCGTTCCACATTCATTGACCTATAAAGACATAAGGATGAAAACAAATAACTTATGTAGTTTTAACTGAGCTTAATAATTTGTAACGTAAATTATCAAAATCTTAGAAAATACACTACTAAGATATAATATTTATTATAGCAACAGTAGTGTAACTTAGATGAATATGTTATTGTTAATATTTCACGTTTTTTAAATAATTCTAATTTTATCTAAACTCGTAAAACGCGAGATGAATCCAATAGATAATATTGATGCATAAACAATTCACCAAAATCACTAACAATTATACTGCATTTAGGCGTATGAAGCGTTGTGATTGATCACAACTCCAGCTACTCTGTACGCACCTAACTAATTACTTGAACCTCACGTTTTTCCTTATTTTTTGTTTAAATTATTTTACAGACGTTGTATATTTAAAAAAGTTCATTTATACGATATATTTATATTTACTGCTCTTTAATCTAGGGAGTATGAAATTCGCGAATCGATTATAATGACTAATTACGTTTAAAAGCGATTGCAAACTTTGCATCGAACAGACAGACAAGAAAGCAAGTTAATATTGAATTGACATCCATTTCCGAGTGTAATGGATATTGCAACTGTCTGCCTTATCGGTAAGTTTTTTTTAAAATTGAATGCAAAATTTCTACTAAACAGACAGAAAAGAAATGAATTAATTGAAAAAAAAATCGTGTCTATCAAATGATATGAATCAGTGGAGCAGAAATCCAGTGGTTTGAACACCAGAATATGGTAAGAATAATGAAATATTCGTGTATATTTCTAAATTATCTATAATAGAGACATACTTTCTTCGAGAAACGATATAGGCCTAACATTATAACCTTTTCTATAAATGTAAAGCTCTTATTACACTACCCGATTTCGTGAGACCCTCACTCTAATTTTATGTGGTGTAGCAAGAATTAAGAAGTAAAGGGCCCTCGATAGGGCAATCGTGTGGACACGATTTACGTGGATCCCTGAGGCACCCTTTAACATTTGGGAATTTTTTGATATCATAATTTCCAACAATAGGAACAAAGATATATTTGAAGCGATGCCGACTCAGTTGGCAGTGTGTTCGGACACAGCGTCGAAGGACGTAGGTTCGAATCCAAGCAACTGAGTCGCAACTTTCGGTGAAGGAAAACATTGTGATGAAACCATAGTATGGTGGTAGGGCTTTTTCTAAGTCCGTCTGGCTAGCTACCACTCTCAAGTTGAAAATCTGTCACCAAACACCTGTTGGTGTGCTCCGGCAGCTGCACTTGAGAGCCAGTTTCCCTCTAGGTTTAGTGTGACAACCATCTTAGACCATATCATCATTTAACATCAGTTGACATTGTGTTCAAACGCTCACCTAGAAAGTATAAAAAGCAAAGATATTATTAAGAAGATTTATCTTAAATCTTAGTCAAATTTCCTGTACCTAGAAATCTGAATGTCACAACAAATCTTGCCACTGACACTTTCACTTCAAACTAGTTTTGTTTTTTTTTTGTAATACGAGTTACTAAGCTTAGTAACAGTGTTTAGACTACCGCAGTTATAACAATAACTGATTATTGTAGTTTCGTAAGCTATGGTAACAACTAGGGTCTACACCTTTACAACAGACTACTTGAAACCATCTTATCTATAATAAGCATGACTAGTAAAATTATTTCATATGAACAAAGTCACAGTCGCCAATAATGCATTCATAATTCATTCTTCAGGTCCGGTGTAATTATTAACTTCTATGGTAGTTCTCATATCACTAAATTTATGTTCTAATCATTTTTAAGGGTTTTACTTTTGCTCTTCGATCAACAAGCACAAATATAGCTCATAGTATTTTTATTTCATCTTCTTGCTACTTTATTTTTATTTCATCTTCTTGCTACTTTGGCAACCAATCCTTTTGTTCCATACATTATTACTACAATATTAAATAGGTAACATTATTACAAAGTTTCACACAAACTTCAAGGTTCCAACAAGATGCTGCCCGATTCCATTTTACTTATACACGATAACTGAAGATGCTTATGTAAGATGCCTCGAAGAATACAAAATCTAGGGTCAAGATTATAAATAAATGATACTAGGTACATGGCAAAATGAGATCTCGCCAAAATATATAAATTAATTTCACAACATGCTTGTACATAAATGACACGCTTAGCCGTGTCGTGTTCTGGTATCAGTGAGTGCACATACAGTAACTCTAGCTGAGTGGTAGGAATATTACTCGACTAGGTCACAACTACCAAATACTTAGTGACAAAACCCTTCACAGTGACTTTATTTTAACTTGTCATCTTTGAGAATTAGCCAACACAGTGGAAGTGGAGCTTGCAAGTCGACGTGTCTGCGGCGACCACGAAAGAATTACCGATTTTTCTGTAGTTCCAGTTCTTGGAATACATGATAAATACAATGAAGGACATTGGCATGCTAAAAAGAAAAGTTGAGGCTATCATAAGGACTGCCGGCAGAAGTAAAAATTCAAAACAATCGTAAACTACAATTTTTTTTGATTTTCAAATCAATTATAGTTCGAATTATTTCAATTTCATAATTTGTAAATGATTAACGTTTGGCACTCCGAACAATAATTATAAACATTTTTATACAATTTATGAATTAATCAAACGTATGATGGTTTGCACAAGCTCAATACAAAATATCAATAATACATGTATGTACTACGCGTCGCTAGTCTGGCGCAAGCGCAATACGTCACGAGCATGTCGAGGTTATCGGTGACGCGGACCCGTAAGTTTTTCCTCTATCGAAAATCTCTCAACGCGGCTAAAGAAATTTTCACTTCAAAAATCTTCTTGGTAATTATCGCTAACTTAATAATTCGTATTTTGTACTCTTATTTAACAAGCATGATTCTTAATTCTATAACAAGAAGTTTAAAGTTTAGATGCTACTACTAGAATCTATAGTTTAAAATCTATATCCCCGTTTTTGTTAGTATAATATAAACTATATTTAACTTGGAAATGAAATGTCCCTATGAGAGACTGATCCCCATAAAATAAAAGCAAATATAATTTATAGAAAATTATAATAAGCAGCACACGACTACAATGACAAGGGCTTGAGACAACATAAAGTATATTTAAACAATAAGAACTGCATATCATCTATATTTGCAAATACTATCTAGAACTATGATATCTGTAGCCAAAGGTTACTGGCAGTACAAACGGATTAGCTAACATTACATAATATCTTCACGACGACCCCGACTTGGGGTAAAGCGGAGTCAAGTTCAAAGAGACCGTCGCGGCGTGCGTTCACCTCTAACCGTTAAAACTTTGCATTCAATACATGTAACCGATCACGAATGCATGTGAAGATACCGATTTACCGCACACTTATAAATTATGTGAATCATGTTGTATTCTGTTCTATATTTACTATGTGATTGAAAATAGCACCAGTGACAGAAAAGTTAAGGAGTAATAAGTTAGCGGGCATATTATAAGAAGAGATGAAAGTCATGTAACAAGAAAAATTTGGAGTTTGAAAATGGACGGTACAGAGGAAGACCGAAAAAGATGTGGATGGATTGTGTGAAAAATGACGTGTATAAAAGGTGTGAATACTGAGATGAAATCTGACAGGGGAGAGTGGAAAAGGAAAACATGTTGTGCCGACCCTACTTAGGTGGGATAAGGGTAAGATGATGATGATGATTTACTATGTGGTATATTCGCAGTTATTTAAAACGATCTTATATGCGAATGTTTCAATTCTAATTCAATTTTAACACAACTTCTGCTATTATAATCAAACAGACTGATTCTAGTTTCTACTACCAACCACCTGCGACTTCGTACGCCATTATCTGTGTCGTGGGCAACTATTAGTTAGATTAAAAAAAATGACAATTGTGTGTCTTTATACCTTTAGCACATTCGTTTTAGCATTTGACCACAATCTCATGAGATACTAAAATTTGCCTTAAAATATCAACACGCTTTTTTTATGCTTTATAGGTAAACGTTTGACCACAATCTCATCTGATGTTAAATGACGATGTGGTCTAAGATGTTGTCACGCTAAACCTAGAGAAGATTGGCTCTCAAGTGCAGCTGCCGGAACACACCAACAGGTGCTTTGCGACAGATTTTCAACTTGAGGGTGGCAGCTAGCCAGACGGACTTAGAAAAAGAAAAGCCCTACTAAATTTGTAGGAGGACTGGTTCCCAAATACAGCTGCTAAAAGTACCAAAACACCCCTACAATATATGCTAGATCACAAATTTTCAACTTGAGGACCACACTCAAGCTAACCAGAGAGGTATTAAAATAAACCCAATCCCCATGTAGTTAAGCCCGTGGCGAGTATTTAAATAAGTGGTTAAAATTTGATGCAAGAGATTATATAACTTTACTCGATTTTATAGTAATATACGATATAGCATACAAAATCACATTGTTGCGAAACATCCGACTAAACATTTTGAAACAATCTGAAGCGTGAACTTTTGAACTAAACACTGGAATGCGAAATGAAGAAATTCACCGTGAATCTGTTCTGAACGAACATATTTAAGGTACTTACCTACTCTATTCACAATTAAGCTGGAAATGTCGACCGAATCACGAGACCGAGGCACCTGTGTTGCGGCATCGCATTCCCCTCACGTACCCGCAAACATTAACGTACACCCAAGTTTAGAACTCTCTTATAAAACAAGACTTTAAATTTATTGTGACAACTTAAGTTTACTTTCATAGTGCAATTTACATTTTATACTGTTTCTTTTGTCTTACAATTCTCGTTCCGTTATTTACCGAGATTTCAGTGTGTATACATAATTCAATCCAGTTTCTTTGACACCCAGACTACCTAACGAAATGAACTAATGACGCAAATATTTGTAATCAAAATTACTTCAGCACTTCCTTCCCTACAAGCTCTTTTCATTCTTACTCTTCAGAATATAGCAGATTATACTTCTGACTTCTCGATTTACTTCTAAACTTTGAATATAATTAAGCTAACGAAACAGAATGATGTTATGATGTACAAACCTTAAGCGACGTCTCACGACGAATTAGTTCGCCAGCATACGCGGCAATTATAAAATTCAGAACATACAACGTTAACTTATGCAATACGAAGCTGAAAATTAAAAGCCTAATTGTAATCGATAATGTCCGAATGGCTCTTTTAATTCTATAATTCGTAATCCTAATACTTTTATCTTACTTCCCAGCCATTTCGAATCTACCACTTAATTCGTGTATGCTTATACTGAAAATACTATGAGTTTTATTTCGTTATATCTGTCCACTATGGTTACGGATAATCAATTTATTAATCGGACTAAAAAAGGCGGAGATTTTCATATCGGCTTGGATTTTTATAAAATTTTAAAATTTACCTCAGAACTTTGTAATTTGTAAATCGATTTGGAGAATTCTTTTTATTGAAAAAGGGATATTTTCAAGTAGGTTCCAATTTAATTTTCTTAGGAATTGAAGATACAACAGGGCAATCCTCAAAATCGAATAGGAAATAGATAGTGATTGACTATTGGTAAGTTTATGACAATTCAAGATTTGGTATGTAACTATGGTCCAGGGTGTTCGGGTGAATTTTGTAAAGTAGATTTTTTTGAAGTCCGTTTTATTTTTTGTTAAACTATTATCAAACCTTATGAAAATATATTATCAAATCACATAACATCAAAAGTAAGCCTAAAAATTCTTGCATTTCACTAAATTAAATTCCTTCGTTGTTGAAATTCAGTTGTTCACGAATCCTCTCTATAACATAATGTCTATTTAAAATCAAACCAACTATAAATCTTAACAGTTTCCTTATCGAAAATCCAGCCTTCTTCTAGTGATGCGCCCCACATTAATGTAGGTCTTATATTATAACCAAAATTAGTTTGATACCTTTTGATCACATATCTGCTAAACTATCTGCTGAACTGCCTAAGATTATTTTAAAACAACAACTTTTTAATTACATAACTTTTATTACAAAATACTTCGTGATTATTTCGAAGCAACATATATTTTTTTTCTTTTTATTTTAACCAGGCTTCATCACATCCTTGATAACTATCCCAGCCCCGTAAGGTAACTCCGTTTAAGAAACATATTACTAAAGTTCATATGAAATTAGCGCGACATATCTCTCAAAGCTAATTAAACTTTCAACTAACAATTTATATATTTTCGCGATAGTTCTGTTTCAATTCTAAATTATTGGAAACCCTTACTTACTCCAAGTCTATTATTAATATTTTATATAGCAAGAACTTTATTTATAAAACTAATATCGATTGTAAAATCAATGCTTACATAGCACCACGTTTCCAGTGCTCAATAAATGTTTCGCAACGCAGCCTTTCAATTCGAAGCATGGTGGTTGCGGAGCTAATGCACAATTTCTGCTCTCGGTAAAGTTGGGTTATGTTATGAATTACAATAAGCGTATTATAGTAAATAAAAATACCTAAAAGGAAACACTACTATCAAAATTAAGACGTCTCACTAAATATCAAGGATAGGTTGATAATTAAAACCAACTAAATATATTTACATGTAAGGAACCTCGAATGCTTAGTTTCTATAACATTATCATGCCACATACAAGATAATGGTCACTTTCACAACAATTCCCGTCGAAGAAACATGTCCACTTCATCAATAGAATACCAGTTCTGTATTTTAGAACATGAGTAATTATTAATAATATTCAACATGCCTCAAGAGATCATATCTAGAAAGGAGGCTATAGTAAACTAAAATTATTAACATAAATTCAATTTAGACGAGTTAATTACATTTGGCCGTGTTCCGTTGTACTATAATTGTCTGCGCATTGAAAAACGGACAAGCTATTCACGAAAAGACTTTACGTTGGGATTTCGAATTATAAAAGCGAACTCCTTCTAGTTTCAAAATATTTATTAACGCGGCAAAAGTCAATAAAATTGAATACACGCGATGATAACTTAATTGGAAAAATGTTCGGGTACCCGCGTCGCTCGATGTAGGTTCTTATCTTTACGACGTAGCTTTCGTTGAAGGAAAACATCGAGATAAAACCATCGCTGTTCAAGTCTGGCTGGCAAACAACTATCCTTAAGTTGAAAATCTGTTGCCAAACATTTGTTAGTATATTCCGGCAGCTGGGCTTGACAACACCCCGCCAATCCACGAGACACCGTCTGCCGAACTATGGAGTGACACGGGATCGTGCAAGACAAACACCATGACAACCCGGCGACATGGCCCAACGCGGACGCCAGGCCGCAACCACAGCCCGGTCAAGCCACCAACCCGTCTACCCTCCAGCCCCTTTCCGTCTTGGTCCGGCTTAGCAGTCAAGGGGTCGCCCTGTTCAGTGTCCAACAGCTGAGCTTGACAACACTCCCGCCAATTGACTGTCTGCCGCAGTATGAAGTGACATGGGATCGTGCCAGGCAAACACCATGACACCTCGGCGACATGGCCCAAGGCGTAAGCGAGGCCGCAACCACAGCCCGGTCAAGCCACCAACCCGTCTACCCTCCAGCCCCTTTCCGTCTTGGTCCGGCTTAGCAGTCAAGGGGTCGCCCTGTTCAGTGTCCAACAGCTGAGCTTGACAACACTCCCGCCAATTGACTGTCTGCCGCAGTATGAAGTGACATGGGATCGTGCCAGGCAAACACCATGACACCTCGGCAACATGGCCCAAGGCGTAAGCGAGGCCGCAACCACAGCCCGGTCAAGCCGCCTACCCGTCTACCGAACCATTGTGCAATGGAAGGTCAGGTCCCCGGCCCCTTTTCATCTTAGTCCGGCTTGGCAGCAAGGGGTTGCCCTGTTCAAACGCGATCCGCCATTAATTTTTTGACAGGTTACCTAGGTTTAACATGTTTAACTAAGGTCTTATACCATATCATCCTTTGACATGAGACGAGATTGTGGTCAAACGCATAAAGTATATAAGAAAATAATTTATAAAATTACTAGCGGCCCGCTCCTGCTTCGCACGGGTATAAAATATATAGCCTATGTCATTCACTGAAAAAATGATTAAAATCGATCCAGTAGTTTTGATTTATTCATTACTGCCCGTGGCCCGCACGCGTTAAAGTTGGAGTAACCTCAAAAATAACAGTATTTATCCAGTATTTAATTTATGTTTTTATACATATAAACCTTCCTCTTCAATCACTCTATCTATTAAAAAAAACTGCATCAAAATCCGTTGCGTAGTTTTAAAGATTTAAGCATACATAGGGATATAGGGACAGAGAAAGCGACTTTGTTTTATACTATGTAGTGATAAAGACTACTATTAGACCTTTAATTATTGTAGTGCGGTGAAACTGTAGCGGACTTAACAAGCCAACAGTGTAGTCGGTACGAAAAAAAAAACCTTTAAATATTTCACTGAATTCCTTAACATTGACATTCTAAATCAATACACACAACCGCAAAGTTCAATAACATCATAATAAAAGTTTGCACTCACAACACGACAACCGCTTCAATAGAATTTCGATGTCCCATACTCTAAAACAAAGTCGTTTACATTATATTTATGCATATAATCAATAGAAATAGAAAACAATTGTCCGAAGTATTTAAGCGCGTCACTTTAAAACCACTATATCTATTTGACTAATTCTTGTGTCAGGGCAAGAATTATAAATATGAAAGAAAATGAATGAAACGTTGTAAGGCTAACTGAACAATTTGGATTAAAAAACACCCATGTAAAAGGTAAGTGACACAAAAAATAATAAGTATGGTGATTTTTAAATATTTCGAATAGATTGACAGGTTAATACGTTGAGTTGCCATTTTATTTCGTAACATGGCCGTAACGTAAAGAGATCATTCGGTGTCATTTTTTCTTGATTTGTACACCTATATGAAGTCGGAGCAGACAGCTAGTAGCGAAATAAAACTAAACATATGAATCACAATCGACAATGAATAATAAGAAATCATAGATCGAACTCTTAGATTACGCTAGTTCTAATATTACAACTCTGAATTTGAAATATCAATTGTCAATATGGTGCAAATACCATGACATTTTCAATAAAATAGTGCCGAAGTAAAGTATTGACTTTAAATGTTGTGGATAAACAATTGGAACTACAAAAAATTAATGAATTATGGTCGAATTACAACTACTAAATGATCACGCGTATATGAATAGGTAATTGGAAAATAGTTAACAACATCTTCCTTGTCTATTTCTCGACTGATGCTTTTTTAAATTCCTTTTTTGTTTAGTGGCCATTGACGAGTTTTAGTATTATTAATAAAAGAAATTTAAAAAACGCTATTTTTTTCTCATACCTTCGAACTCAAACCTATATCTATAAACCCTCTATATGTCATACTTTACGTTTCTTACATCTACAATATTTGTACAATACTCAATAAACATAATAACACCTGTATAATTAACAGGAGTAGAAAAAGCTTGTACCTCTTCTTATTATTCAATATGTAATTGTAATTAAGCCGATAATTGAGATTATTCTAAATGCTTTACTCTTACGAAATAAGAGTAAGTAACAGGCCCTCTGACCAACGACGTGTAACCAGAAAAATATTATGATTTTTTTTAATATATATATATATATATATATTTTTATATAATGGAATTGTAGGTGGTAGAGCTACGCTGAAGCTATTACTGGTTTCAGCATGAATGGGTCGGCTCGCCCGGGGTAGTACCACCCTCTCACAGAAAGCCGGCGTGAAGTAACAGAGCTTGCACTGTTGCGTTTCGTTCGGTCAGTGAGAGCGCCGGAGGCACACATATATTAAAAGGCCGGCAACGCACTTGCGACTCCCCTGGTGTTGCTAGTGTCTATGGACGGCGGTGATCACTTACCATCAGGTGACCCACCTGTTCGTTTGCCCCCTATAATATAAAAAAAAAAACCTAAAAAACGTGCCCTTACTCATTTAAGTTATAAATGGAAACTGTTATATAAATACTACATTGGACATATTTTTGCATTCGCAGACGAGAAAAGAACAACTTACAAAACTAATCTTACATACATAACTTTAAGCTGATACAAATTGTACACGCGTTACTTAAAAGTTTGTTCGCTGCTAATTCCTCCGACATAAAGTTAGAAAACTTTGTAGTAAACAAGTTAATTAGCAACGTACATTACTCTAAATATTATGCGCATTTAATTTCTAGAAATGTTATGCTTTTTTTTGTAAATGGCATCAGTTACATAAATTATTATTTTTTTAATATTATTTCTGTTTCAATTGATACCTTTAGATCTTTCTATATATTCTTTACTTTTTTTCTTTTCAACATCAGTTGTTACCAGGCTTGAGGAGGATTTATAATAAAAATACAGTAAATATTTGGGCGAAGGTTGTATGAAGCATACGAAGACTTGCCAAAATTAATTTTTAGACAAGTGAAAAATGCGATGAAAGATCTCAAAGAAATAAGAAAGTATCCGATATGTTTCTAAAATCAACACTTGAAAATTATTGTTTCAGTCACTAACAAAGAAGTATTTACTTCCACTCAATTTGAAGTTACTAATATATAGTAGTGACAATTAAAAATAATATATTCATTTATTCCATTATACAACCTTTTATTATTTTTATTATAAGTTGACATACTGTTTCTTCGCTATATATTGTGATCATGATACTGATAAATGTGCCTGTCAATTATAATCATAATTAGTTTTATTTTTGATAATCGAACTGTTTCATTTAGGTATAGAAAGTCACGGCACGTCCAACCGTTGTAGGTACTTAGAAGTTTTTCCCTCAACCTGATTCGAATAATGCCAAATGTAACCACAGAACCGGCAGGGCGTAGCTATACACTTAGGTTCAATAAACCCATTCAAATAATCGAAACGTTTACATTCTACTATCGTAAATGTCGCAATTCATAATAACATAATATGTCACTAGATGTTTTTTTGCTTGAACGAGTTTCTAGTTTTGTACAGATTAAAATCGCATACGAGTACAACGTGGCGACGCGACAACGACGTCTGACATTATTTTTAGCCATTTCAACTATCAATCGTATTATTCGTTGCTCTAATGCTAGTCCCACACCTGCGTAATGAAGCTTCGGCTACATATCGCGCTAAAACCTAACCTTCAAATTTATACGAATAAGTGTGCAGAAAAGCGTTCACACATCTTTGTCCTTCAAATAATAACTCGATTATCAGCGTTACCAAGTTCCTTTGGCGTGTGTAAAACTGTGGGCCCAGTTATCGTGCTGCGTGTATCATCACGCAGTCCGATAGTTCGTAACTCATCACGGTAATGTCGTCTCACACCTAAATTTATTGCGATCATAGATTAAAACTTCGTGGCGAAGCACGCAGGTATAGGAAGGAGTAGCATAAGGTGGTAATATAGAGGGCTATGTGAGTCATACTCTAACAACTACCCGCGACAAGTGATAAACATTCTTGATTACCCAAGTACTTAACAAATATATTTATCACAGTTTTTATTACCTAAAATTTTCTAAAAGCATATCACTGACTCCATTTTGAAGAATCTTTTTTACGCTTACAACGTGCCTTATAGTATTAGGAAACACTTCTATAAAATAAGTATTAATTTATAACAACTTCTTAATTGTTTAGTTATCACTATAACCTGAACAATGTTCATATCTTGAATATAATAGAGAAGCACAAAGCTCGAAATCGATTCAATTAGATTATGTTCAAGAGTAAAATCAATTAACTAATCATTGAAGTAACTTCAAAGAACTTGTATATACCAACTTCTCATGTTCAGCCGGCGATCACACAAAAGCATCTCCTTACAATACACGGGTCGTATAAATAAATTTCCCATTTCCATCATCATGCATTTACGAATTAGACTACGTGAAGGCACATTTACATTACAATATACCAAGCAAATTCAATTATATGGAAGCGACAAACTCCTCCCGGGATTGAATACTCGACGGACTCGCGTACAATGCGCGCGTAAATATTGCAGGGTTGAAAAATCATATTGTGGATTGAAAGGTTTGTTAATTAGGCGACGAGTGTGTTAGGAAGTTCGTTTCAAAGGTCTGCACGTTATGCTATCCTGAACAAAGAATTTCTATTGTTGTTGCCTCTAAACTCATTCTAGTACCTTGTTAAAATTTGGCTTAACGTAAGTCCATATAATTACTTAATTTTATTCTGCAATTATTCGTAAGTAGATACGTGAAAACTGGTTTTTATTGGTCTTTTTTTTTACTATACGCAATAAGACGACATCTGTTAACACTTATTGTTTTGAATTTAAACATGTTATTAAAACATTTAGGTATACTAAAGTAAAAGATAGTAAAATAAACAAAAAGGCCTCAAAGACATTCTGGTATCGATTTCAGTATACATTTCGAGTAATAATTGTGATTCAACCACATCCACAGACAGTGGATTACGTAAACGAACCAAGAATAGACATTAACAAATTGCAAAGATCGCGGTCACTAACGTCACGGGATACAAAGACAACGCTATCGAAGTAGCTTTAAACTTTATTAATGGTTGTCATTATAACTAATAGGTGTACAACTGTAAATACATAACAATTAATTGTGCCTGAAATTTAGTGGGGTCATTAGTTTCGATTTTATATATTATTCTATGACTAGCTGATAGCCACGACTTCGTCTGCGTCGTTTATTATCTTAAAAATGTATATATATATATATTTTCGAACTGACTACACACTGTTGGCCTGATGGACATATACAATTTCATCGGACTAATGGGGCGAGCGCCTATAGCGCTCGGCCGCTTGGTGACGAGCTAACAGGTGCCTAAGTGGCCGAACCTCGGCTTGGACTGTTGCCTTGGATGCAACAACGCGAATCTTACTAAGCTAATCATACATATAGGAATAAGTGAAGCACACATGTGTACCAGCATGTGTGCCTCACGAATTCAAAGATGTCTTTTGTAATTGTCAGCTCCGCTAAATTAAACCAAACAAGTTCGAAAAACAAGGAGAAAAAATAAAACCCTTGCACCATATGTGCACCTACCTGTATAAGTGCGTGTATCTGGGATAATCCGTGTTATGTGTGTTAAGGTTAGTGAATGAAAATATTCATTGTCACTGAATCGTGCTAGCAAAATGTTCGAAGGGCTCCGGGGAATCGAAACTAGGATTAAGCCGCTGCCGCGGGGGGCCGAAATGAGTATGCGGGAGCAAAATTCATCGCTAGACCATGGCGACGTGATCTGTGGTTACGTTTGCTGCAGTTATTTTATCAGTAGGATCGGAGAAAATATAATTTACATAGAGAGGTCCTGGACACCAGCATCATACCACTTGCCCTAATTCTCCGAGGCAAAAGAACATACATGATTAACAGCGTACTACTTATAAAAATCGTAGTTTATTAAAACTCTATACTAAAAGTATATTCAATTATGTATGATATTTTTTTTAGATAGGTAATGTCTAAAAAGTAAAACCTAAAAAAAATATCAAAATCTATCGAGCACTATTTGAGTAATGCGCGCACGTCCGTATGTATCAAATGTGATAAATACTTCCTGTGTTTGTGTGTGTGTGTGTGTGTACAAAAAATCATGAGAATCAGTTGGTAATAAACAAAAGGTGATTCCTGAGAATATTTAAAACAGTTTTTAAGAATTGTAGCAACTGAGGAATAACAAATACGCCCCGTACAACAATTTTCAAGAAAATTATTTTAGAATAAAAGTGTATTTTAAATGTATATTTTTTACAATTTCTAAAATTATTTGTGACAAATATTTGAATTGGGGAATGAAAAATACTTGCCGTTTGTAACATTTAACCAATTTGAAAAGTAAATAAACACTTAATTTTGTTGATTTTCTTTTTTATTAGTAAAATTAATATTGGTAATGCGTATACTCACTCAAAACCGAATGTCATAAAGTATTGTTGCACAAAATTTACATAAAAATCAGACAATGAGTTGCTGCGTTAAAGCGGAACATACAAACAGATAAAAAATTATTAAGAACATATTCGTAATCAATATGTCAGTCTTTGTAATGGCCTAGCTTTTTCTCGCGACTTGGCTAGCGTTATTGCATATTAGATCTATCCCTTAGGGACTGTGCAGTTTTTCGAGATAAAGCAAAAAAAAATCATTTTTTTTATATCATAGGGGGCAAACGAACAGGTGGGTCACCTGATAAGTGATCACGGCCGTTAAAATTATTTGATTAGTTGCGAACGCCACGTTTCCTTAGACACCTTCGACCCCCCTTTGTCGCATCTTGTCACAGCAACAACACTACCTCCCCCTCCCCCTCTATAATACGAACGTATTTTATGAACGACCCCTAAGATAGTAAACACGCCAAGCCTGTAGGAAACTGATTCTCAAATGCTGCTGCCGAAACATATCTGTAAGCGCCTTGTGACATATTTTCAACTCGAGGGTGGTAGGTAGCCAGACGCATTTAAAAAATACCCTAATACTGTTCTAGTCAAATGTAAGACGGAATATAAAAGATATTGTCTCTAAAAATCTGATAAGATAAAAAATTGTATAACATATTTTTATCGTAAACATTGTATTGTTGCAAGAGTATTACCCATTTAGGAATTTATATATTCTGTTGTTCTCGAAATAAACTGCAGTGAGTGTTGTAATGCGTCAGTGTTTTATTTTACCCCGAACACAAGGCAAGTGGGTTAAATTTTAAACCCAGTTTATATAATACAGGATTGCCCGTTGCCTACTGACACCCGTGTGGATTTACCAAACACAAATGTAATTTTAAAAACTTTATGCCTACGTGCTGTGTTTAAATTCCATTCAGCCTACACTACACTAAATCTATAGATAGAAATATAATAGACTCTATTCTGATAAATTCTTTATGTGCCATAAGAAATCTTGTATAAATTGGTTTAGTTGTCTCGGTGACAAGACCAAAAGAACAATAATATAAAATACTCTAGCCACTAGGCTGAAATGCTACCGTAATTCATTTTGTGAATTGAAATTTCTTTAGAGTCGTTGTGATTTCAAGCCGCATGCAACGGAAAAACGACAGGTAAGAGACACAAATACGGCAAAAAATGAGACAGAAATATACATACTGTTTTATATTATCGGTTTCTCCTCTTTGTGCCATGCTTCGTAGCATCCCCAGTCCCGTCTTCTAAGCATAGTCGCCTGTAATTAGTGAGCCAGAGCGAGAGAGCAAATGTTGGTGTTTATGTATATTGCACACTGATTAATACTTGCTTGTATTTGAGCATTTAACGTGTGTTAGTATATGTGAAAAGTACGTGTACTACTACTGTACACTGTATGCGGCTGCGTATTACAGCTTTTTAGTAAGAAGTCAGCCTGGTGTGTTATTACTTACCAGTGTTTGTGAGTATTTTTATATCTTGTTTGTTGAAACTGAAAATATGGAACTTGAGAAATAAATTATATAACATATGTTAAATAAAATATAAAATATCTCTTAAAATTAATCAAACTACTTTCATTCTTAAACAAATAAACTTTGTAATTATCCTACCCTTGTTATATATATTCAACTCATTCTTTTGTCAATTTACTGAAGTTTCACTTCTATCGTGTGTGAATCGCACACACACCTTTTTTTTAATTACCAATATAATTAACGTTATGTGCTAAAGATTCTCTAACTGTTCTCAATGTACAATTACACAAATACATATAGAGTTTTTCAAATGTGACCGATAATAGTTCCAAAGATGATAATAGATCACATTTTTTTATTGTCACGAGGAGTTAGACAATCATGTAAATAACTAACCGCCAGTCGAGTAGGATATCTGGATCAAGCTCGTTTAAGGATAATTTATTACACTTCTTGTATAGTGAGTGAGCTAGACGCGGCTCGCAGTCAAACGTAGAAATAGTCTGGAAGTGAACTGACCTCGCGCAAGTTCAATACCAGCGCGCGACGCTCTTCCGAACTCGTCGCGCTCGTTTATCATCACCTGACAGACAGTAAATCGTTTACTACTTTTTATATGTAACAACAACCATAACCGATTCCGTTGTTTTTTTTTAATATTATATGAGGCAAACGAACAGGTGGGTCACCTGATGATAAGTGATCACCGCCGTCCATAGACACTAGCAACACCAGGGGAGTCGCAAGTGCGTTGCCGGCCTTTTAAATATGTGGGCCTCCGGCGCTCTCACTGACGGAACGAAACGCAACAGTGCAACCACTGTTACTTCACGTCGGTTTTCTGTGAGAGGGTGGTACTACCCTGGGCGAGCCGACCCTTTCATGCTGAAACCAGTAATAGCTTCAGCGTAGCTCTACCACCTACAAATTACTTCCATGCTTAAAAGGGTTTTGTCTTTTTTAACACTTTATACTTAAAAACAAGTACATTTATTTTTTACTAGCTGTTGCCCGCAGCTCCGCATACGTTTTTTTTTTATATAATTGTGAATTACTTCTCATAAGCTACCTGTTAGTGAAAGTTCCGTGAAAAATGGTTCAAACGTTTTGGCGGTAGTACTGCAAACAAAGCCATGGGTAAAAGGTAGTCCCAAACAAAAAAGCTTTAATTACTTTTTATAACGTTAGCTATCTGTCTGTGAAAGTCCCGTGAAAATAGGTCCAATCGTTTTGGAGATAGTACTACAGATGAAGCTATAGATGACAGCTAGTCTAAAATAAAATAGCCTATGTCACCCGCTGTAATTTTAACTATCCGTCAGTGAAATTTCTGTCAAAATTGGCCCAGCCGTTTTGGAGATTACCCGGAACATACAGATAGACAGACAGACATAAATTTTAAAAATTGTATTTTTGTTAACAGTATCGTGTATACGTTCATATCTAATCAGTAAAAAGTCGTTATTTTGATATTACAAACACACTCCAATTTTATTTATATGTACAGAAGATATATAGATGTATAGTGTACAATCTCCGTCAGTCTTTTTGGCCGCACTGAATTTAGACGTAACTTCGGGCTTGCGCGTGATACAGTCAAGAGTTTAACACAAAATAAAACTTAAAATATTATTATAGGAATATAAAATTGGCATTTACATATCCTTATGTATGTCCCGGTGTTATATGCATAACATATACTTATACACAAATTTGTGTTCTGTGTTTTTAATTTTATAACCTTTTTGATAATTTTTTTTTTTTTTTTTTTTTTTTTTTTTCGAACTTACTACACTGTCAACCCGGCAAGGCATCCACAGTTTCACCGGACCACCAAGGGGAGCGCTTAAGGCACTCACCCGATTTTATGTAGGCAACCAGCACAAGGGCGCACGGCGCGCCTCGGCTTGGACTGTTACCGAATATCCCGAGTCTAACTAAGCTTAGGCTAACTATTATTTCATACATATATAAATTCGTGAAACATACACGTGTACCAAGCATGTATGTTTCAGGAACTCATACATGTATCTTGAATCTGACTACTAAGTTAGTATAAGCTAACTCTGTTCGAGAAAAGGGTTCAAAATAAAAAAAAACAACCCAACCACTATGTGTACCTACATGTGTGTATGTGCACGTGTGTGGGGTGATCGGTGTTGTGTGTCAAAAACTAGTGTTTGAAAATTAATTCAGTGTCACTGTTGTCGCGCAAGCAACGTGCTCGAGGGCTCCATTCCGGAGGATCGGACCTCGGCTTGAGCCGCTGCCGAGGGGGGCCTAGATGAGTGTACTGGAGCAAAATTCACAGTCAAGCCGCGGCGGCGTGATCTGTGATTACGCGGACGTGGGCGCGCACACGCTCTGTTTCGAGGGACGGAAGGGTACTGGAAGTTAGCTGCCGTTATTTTGTCGGGAGGATCTGTAAAAATATATCGCGGACGTCTTTTGTAACGCGGCGCATCGGGTACGGTGTTGTAAGTCGCGGCGGATACCACTAACGGACTGGGATGATTCGCGGCTTTCTCAAAATAGCTACTAGTGAGTGTCCTAACGTACTCCCAGATAGACGGCATACGTTTTGATAACTTATAACATACATATATACATTATATATATATTAACATAAATCTAACATTGTAAAGAAGTCATCATCATCAACAGCCTGTAAGAGACCCCTTGCAGAGCCATAGGCCTACTCCCGAAGGTAGGTATGGGCGTAATCACCACGCCAGCCCACAACGTATTGGCGATTTTAACGAAAATCCAGAGTTATATAATTTTCCCACATACGGGTGGGTCCTACAAGAACATTTCTCAGGTTCGGGCTTCCTCACGATGTTTTCCTTCACCGTCAGGCCGATAGTACTACCAACTTAAATTACCTAGTAAATGTATGCTAATTCCGAATAATTCGTTAATATATCAGGGGGTTCGGACCTGCGGATTTCCGATTGATATTCCACCGGTTAAACCACTGGACTGCCGCGACGATTTATTATTTTAATCTTCCAAATGATTCTGAAAATTAATTCATCAACTGAAATAAAAATGTTATATTGTAACAAACATCGTTTTATTATTTTCTCAAGCATTTATCTCAGAATTCCTTTATTTATTATATAAGTAACAAAATTATATAAATTCTAAAGCACTGATTCTAGTAGCGTATATGGAAATTCGTAGTAATTTTAACATGCAGGTTAATCTTAGTTACAACTGCTACGAGGTCGAAAAGGTAAATACTACGATAGAAATAAAATAAAAAATGTCAAACCTGCATGACCATTTATTTTGTATTTGTCAGACAAATAGTTTTATATTCACATTTATAATATAAACTCACAAACTAATTCCATTAAATATAACAATAATTAATCACAAACAATATATAACTAATTTATATTAAGAGAGACAATAACGTAAATTATCAATTACCATTTTTTAAAAAAAGATGAGTTAAGATTACATGTGGCGGAGATGCGAATGTTAAGATGGATGTGTGACGTAACCAGAATGGATAAGATTAAGAATTAGTATATAATGCTACTCCCATACCTGCGTGTATCGGCACGAAGTTTTGTCTATGGTCAGACTAAATGCAGATGTGAGAAGATATTATCGTTGTGCCTTACGAACTATCGGATTGCGTGACGATTCACGCAGTACGATAACTGGGGCGGGCCACGGTTTCTACACACATCAAAGGAACTTGGAGACGCTAATTTCGAGTTACTATTGAAATGACAATGGCTTGCAAACGTTATTCTATGCCTTTATCAGAATTAATTTTGAGGTTACATTTTAGCGGCACAAGTGACCGAAGCTTCGTCGTGCAGGTATGGGAATAGCATCAGAGAAAGTTTGAAAATAGCATCAATGGCAGAGAAGTTGAGGAGTAGTAATGTTAGCATGGTACGGGCATATTATGAGAAGAGATGAAAGTCATGTAAAAGTTTTGAGTTTGAAAGTTGACGGATATAGTGGTAGAGGAGGACTAAAAAGGTGTGGATGGATTGTGTGAAAAATTATGTGTGTATAAAAGGTGTGAATACTGAGATGACATTTGACAGAGGAGAGTGGAAAAGGAAAACATGTTGTGCCGACCCTACTTAGGTGAGATAAGGGTAAGAAGATAATGATGATTAATTACAACTTATTTGTATATACTTATCATGTTATCTCTGAAAATCGAGCGTAAGTAATTACAAGTCTCAAAATTCAAACCCGCATCCATTCACACCGTGCACGACACACTGCCTACTCACATTCTCTTCAAATCTCCCATACAAACGTGTTAATTCCGTCGAAAGTTTGAATGGGAACCAGCGCAACCGGCCATAATTTGTTTACATATCATTTGGAGCCGGATATCTCGACGACCGTTAGTGGAATGCGACCGTGAGGTCGTATATCAAAATACAAGTTTCATTGCCAAACGTATCTTTCCATCAATCGTTCACCGTATGGCCTTAAAAACTATTATGCCGAAATCGGACCTAATCTACTGGCGACCGTTGTGTACGCACCGACGAAATTATCACTAATTTAACTCAATGCCGTCGAAGACTCTCGGGGTCGGATAATATTTGCTATATACGGAACCGATCAACTGACTCACACACGACGTCATTCATATCAATTTGTTCCATGAACAAACTACACCCTTGATCCACGATTGGTATCATTTTCTTTGTAAAACAACAATGTAGGTTATTCGGGCAAATATAATGTATGTATAAGGATATATATCAGTAATATTGTAGTTATTAATTATTGTCATAATTATCTCTATACTAGGAATAATTGCTTAATCGTATTATGTGAAATACTCAGAAAATAGACATAATAATTATATAACTTCCTTCCTTAAAATAATTTTCATAAGGTACGTTTTTTTTAATGGTTCTGGCTTTTAAGTACTAAATATTTTTAAGGGTAATATTTCAATTGGCTAAACGCCTCATTCATCAATAGTCATTGTCATTATGGCATCCTAAATAATCACACATAACTAATCAGCGTCCTCTCTAGGCCAGATTTATCTGGACATTTGTACGGGGTGCCAAATTTTAGCCGAGTAAAACTTCTATTTGTGACATTTACTTCTTATGTTTTTTTTACTACTTTATTATGAATTATGTTTCATATTACTTGTATTTTTTTTTAATATACAAAATAGTACATGTGAAAATAAAATTAATAAAATTCAACATATAAAATAAATAAAACAGTAATTTATTTTGTTGTATAAATCAACATTTTGTTTGTTAGTCCTAGGCGCAGTCACCACTAGAATAGACACTAAAGTGATGCCCAAATGCGTCGCTCCTTTTCAATATGATATAATGTCTAGTTATTATTATTGATATATAGATCTTTACTTTTTACTCAAAGAGGTAAGTTTCATAGAAAATGTAAACTAATCGCACATTACAGTGTTGCCAACCCTAATAGATGTTATGCACTTATGCGTACCTACAGCAACGGCACGCAATGATGGCCGTTTTGACGTTTGTCCGCTCATGAAGTTTCGTATAAATTAATAACTACGTTCGAAGGTGAAAATTTCTGTTCTTAATTCTCAATAGTGATGTGCAGTTAGCCCTAAACTTTATCGAATATATGATTTTAGCAACACAAAAATAATTGAGTACACTGATTTATAAATTGTATACAACTATATACTATACAATATGGTTCCGTGAACAAATATTTTAACGTTTTTACTAACAAAAAACAACAACACCGTTTAACAGAATCATTAATGTATTATAATTATTAGGGTATTTATTTACAAAACAACTCAACACTAAATTTTTTCAAAGTTATTATATCCTATATTTGATTATTATAGGATTGCTGACCAGCACAACTACCACTCTACGGCAAATTCGCGTCAATGCTTAATGCAAAACAAAGCCGCATTTGATTATTTTTTTTTCGAAAATGAATCGATATTTCCTATCATTATTTTAATGCGTCAAAACGGCCATCAGAGAGTGCCGCTATTGTACATATATTACATAACGTAAGAAACATACGTGAACACGCCTACGACCTTACGGTTCAAGGGACCTCGCACCTGGAAGATTCTGTATAGCAAAGTAGTGTATTAGTAAGACCTCAGCATTCCCTAGACTCAGAGAAATGTGAAAAAAGTTTACCCTCCTGGTTTTTCCAGATATAGACGAAAAGACCTATATAATCTTGCCCACGTCAAATTTTGGATCAGACGCCACCACTACACAACAAACTACCTATTCATAATATATAGTGTTAATATTATGCGCAGTAAATCGGTTTACAGTCTTGTGATTGTAGGTTAAGGTTAGACGCGGGAGGTGTTGGAAAACCCCGTCTGAACTACTTTTAAATTATGATGGATTGTGACAAACAAACTCTGACACAGTATCAATTTTATTTGAAAAACAAAATTTATAAAAACAGATTCTAACGTTCAGCTTCTCCAATTATTTATTTTGTTTTTTATTAAATATTTTTTCGGGCATACGAATTTAATAAAAAATAAAATAAAATGAGTAATAACATAATTATAAACGCTCACCTGTCAATAGCTAGACCATTGTTACAAATTTAGGTGCAAATGTTCATGGGAGTTTACGGAGTAAAAAATAAATTTAGCGGAGCCTTTTTAAGCCGATCGGGAGTTATATTTGAAGACTTGTTGAGTCTACAGTAGAAATCAAAAATACTTTATTCAGTTTAGGCCCTGAGAAGGCGCTTATGAACGTCAAAGTTACCACCGGTTCGGAAAACAACGCGGTCATCGAGAAGAACCGGCAAGAAACTCGATCTGGTTTATCTTTTCATTAACATATTATAACTCATATTTTTAAAACATAGTTATAAATAATTACATTCGGTTTTGGTGGATGCACAGAGACGGCGTCATTTCCAGACGTCACCGTCGTTCACATACTAAATAAGTGTCCCTAAAAAAGAAGTCGTATATACTGAGATTTTTATTTGGGAATTGAATTTATATGGGAAATTTAGGTGCCAATGTTCAAGGGAATTCATGGAGCAAAAAAATAAATCAAACAGAGGTTTTTAATCGGATTGGTAATTACAGTTACAAGATTTGTTGTATCTACAATGGAAATAAGTTAGTGTCCCTAAAAAAGAAGCCCAACTTGTAACAT
Organism: Antheraea assamensis; assembly: GCA_035772565.1. Classification (NCBI taxonomy): domain Eukaryota; kingdom Metazoa; phylum Arthropoda; class Insecta; order Lepidoptera; family Saturniidae; genus Antheraea; species Antheraea assamensis. The sequence continues at coordinate 1,393,199 of JAQQSE010000191.1, read as the reverse complement.
TAATCTATTAGAGGTTTTATTTCTAATACTCGAGCCTTAGGGAGATTCTGAGGTGAATGAAGATGAATTTGACGATAATGGCTCAGTCGGTAGTGTGTTCGGATACAGCGCCCAAGGACATAGGCTCGTTTCCTAGCAACTAACTCGGAGCTATCAGTGAAGGAAAACATCGTGATGAAACCATAGAATGGTGGTAGGGCTTTTTTCTAAGTTCGTCTGGCTAGCTACCACCCTCATGTTGAAAATCTGTCGCCAAGCACCTGCTGGTGTGTTCCGGCAGCTGCACTTGAGAGCCAGTCTACCTCTAGGTTAAGCGTGACTACCATCTTAGACAACGACATCATTAAACATCAGATGAGATTGTGGTCAAACGCTAACCTATAAAGTATTAAAAAAAGACTGTCTGGCAACAGTGACCTAAATAAATAAATTACATAATAATAAACAGTTTGTTCCATGAGCTTGCGTGTTGACGTCACCGTCTAGCCCGACGCGCGACGCCGAAGGGTCGCCGCTTGTTTTAGTTTGTATAATCAATGTAAAATCGCTATCAAATCTACAATACAGTTAGGTTTGCCACCTGTACTTTATAATAAAGTATTGTACGTTACTTCAGGTAATTGTACTCTAACCTTTATGTGAACAATAAAGTACACGAAAATACTTTATTTGGCATGGTTTAGTTTCTTTGGGATTTTGAAATTTTCTTCACATGTATTTTTTCGTTAAGAGATTGCTCAATCGATGTCGCCACCCACCAACGCCACATCGCCTAAGCCCTCGTTTTTCTTTAACAAATATTTCTGAACGCAACTTAACCTCAAATGTCAAGAATGTCAGTGTCATTAATTGTCACAATTTCTTGTTTGTTTCGTGCGAAGCTGTTTAAATGCAATAACAATAAGATTTAAAGTTTTATGCTTAATAATAATAAAAAAGAAAAAAAAAATATTGTACTTTATTTTAATACTATGTACTTTTCTTTCCTACTTATAATAACCAATGTACTTTATCTGCAAAAAAAGGTGGCAACCCTAAATACAGTCCTCGTCAAACATTTTGACCGCTATTAATATATCTATAAGTTCGAGTTTACGCGTAACGTAATATAGTAGAGAATTTAATATAAAACAAAGTTAAAATATTATTATAAAGACCTAAAATTGGTATTTATTTATCCTTTTTAAGTTTTCTCGATGTTATGCTTATAATATAATACGTATTTATAACTGAATTTGTGTTTTCAGAGGGGTTAAAAAGTTTGGCGCGCCCTTGTACATGTCAATTTATTTTATTTCAACAATTAAAAAATGTTTACTTGAATGAACCAACAATAACTATCGTTGATTTTAGACGAGTTGCAATGCCGTGCTTGTCGTACGTCAGTTCGAATCCTGGAAAGAAGCTTCCAACGAAGAAATTAATCTTACTTAGGTTATGGATATATCTAACTTTACCTGTATAAAGATCGTTTTCAAACAAGTTACCAATCAGTCTATATTGTATATTTAACTAAAGAGTAATTAACCAATTAAACCTTAATTTTAACATAGCAATTGTACTAAATTATACTAACATTTTTTAATGTACTCTATTATAAATTAGCTATTCTCGTTTTCTTTTACTTTTACAAAATACACTTCTGCACAACTTCATAACAATCATTTTGATGAGTTTAAATATAGTGTAAACAATAAAAACGATCCCTGATAATATTACAATTATAACAGTATGGACATCTATGAGCCAATCTTCGTACCACGAGCTATGTTTAGAAGGATGTGACGGTGGCGCGTCTCCGTGTCGAGCCACGTACTCTGTCCAATAGATGGCGCTGTCCATAGCAGACTGCGGTCTATCATGCCACAACTTTGAGACTCTTTGTGCACTCTGTTGCATCCTAAAAGAATGAAATATTTATAACTAGCTAAATATACTTTGTATACAAAATTTATCTTGTTGTTTGAAGTGCTTCCTAAAATCGTAGTTTCTTCAAATTTTAAATAATTTTTACTATAGATGAAGACATCGTGATAAATTTTATTTTAGATAGGGACCAAGAGTCTACGAGATAAAACGAAAAAAATGGATTAAAATCTATTCACTAGTTTTTGTGTGATGCGCGTACAACAGCAGACCTCTGTCATTTTGTGTATATGGTAAAGAAGATATAATTTATATTGGTTAAATTTCTTCTGTACCTCAATATTAACGTATAATCAATACCTACAGATATCTGGTAAAACAAAGGAAGGTCAATACAATTTTATTAAACAATGAACGATGAAGATAAGGAGTATTCACTCTTATTAGTTATGGGTGTCTGCCGCAAGATTATCGGAGCCATGGACCGAGGTGGTAAGCTACGAAAATCGACGTAAACTATATTAAAAGGAAACGTGGTTTTGCAGAAAAGGTATTAACAGGGGTTATGCTGGTATCGCACTTTCCCCGAACTATGAAATAGATCACGAGAGAATCAACTGCTACTCCTGATTGATTATATCTGTACAATATAGACGAATTATAATTTCGTATTCCACCGTTTCCTCATCCCGTCCTCGTAATGGTGGACGACCTTTTTTGTGTTGTCTCCTTATCTGTTTCTCTTTCATTATTATTGAAAAAGCTTAAGGCATCCTAATAACTTTTAATATATTAATAATGGTTACCTTTGTTTTTTCCTTAATTGACGGAGCGTTTAAGATAAGCTCAGAGTACAAAATCTTATAACACGCCACTAAGTGTTTACCAGTAACCAAGTACAATAACCGGTATTTATGGGATCCAAATATTACTAAAATGAACATTTTAATATTATATCTATAATAATATTGCTCGAATTGAACTGTGATCGACACTTCAACACTTAATATACGGAGTCTGAATCTTTACCCTCGATAAAATAAGCTTACCTCTCCGCTGTCACTTCCATAATGGCTTTTACGAAATTATCAGCATTTAAATCGTAGAAATTCAATGTCTTTCCCAAACCGGATTCACGCACCGCGGCCGAGTTTGAATACTGATCTCCAAAGAATGGTATTGCGATAATTGGTTTCCCACAGTGTGCTGCCTCCGACATACTAAGCATACCGCCATGAGACACAAAAGCTTTAACTTTAGGATGACCTGAAAATAAATATTCATCGTTATATATAACACTAGCCACCTGTCCCAATGTACTACCATATAATTAAATTACATGGCAAATGAAAATCTGAATATCAATCTGTCAATCTTTTCAATATTAATGAAGACCCTACTGTCTTCTGTCTCACTCACTCATCAAATTATTCATATGGAGATTTTTTAACTTTTCCATACTCATTTTAAAATTTTTTCTTTCGTACAAATCTTATCCTGACAATTATAACCATGACAAAAATGGAATTAGCAAAATGTTGCATCCGTTCTAAAGTGATGTGCTTACAAAAAAATAAATTCGGCGATTGATATTTATTGATACAGATTTCTCCATTAACTTATAGAGGAAATAATGAGAAACCTTACACAATATATCTAACTGTGGCATCCAGCTGCTTGTATAGAATTTTTCAGATCCGTCTGGAAGCGTGATGTTGTTTATTTTCCAAATGATCTTGTAAGGTACTCTGTTGAGAGCTTCGAGAAATTGTTGTAATTTGTATTCAGACATCATTTCTATTTTCAAAATAGACCCGAAGCTAACGTAAATAGCTCCGTTTGTAGCATCAGATAGAAACTTCTCCAATTCCTGCAAAGAAGAAAAAATAATTCCGCCCATCAACATAACAAGCAAATGGATGTATTCTTTGGTCCCCTAAATTCTCGTGACAAATATGCAGTCCCAAAATTCTACCTGATGTCAAGGGGCGATGTGACCAAAAAAATTAATAATACCCTAAGCCTAAGAATTAACTCTCGAGGCAACTGCTTGACGATAGACGTACGACTTGAAAGTTGTAGATCCAAGCGAGCTTGAAAGAAAACCTTGCCTCTTTGCTATGGTTTCATCATGCTAATTTTCCTTTACTAAAAGCTCGGAGCCCGTATACTGTCCAAATTCACGTCGATTAAATCATTATCTGAACACGCTATTTCTAAACAGTCATTCCAGCTCAATCCAAAAACCAAACTTTCCTTTACTGAGCATTGCGACTTTCGAATAAAAGACAATGAAATGACGCATTCTGTAGTAGAGCTATTATTATACTGATAATAATGATTGTATGCATCACTGAAGGTAAAGAGCTGATAAATCCTTTGTTAATTCTGACAGTTCACGTCAATAATGGTGGAAGTGTATACATCTACGTCAAGTAAATTTAAAGTCACAAATTTAGGTATATAGATAAGTTTAGAATTAAAATGTTAAATCTCTTTTAGACTAGACCAATACACGACTATAGTCAGCTTGCTTGAATGATTAAGGCTTTACTTTGCGGAAAACAATCATTAAGTACTTTAATGGATGCTCCTTTGTATTACGCTTGGAATTGATTGGCCGCTGGCAACAAAAAGAGTTGACTCGCATCGGAAGAGGCTATGGAATGTACCCATACTACATGACCAATGCAAGGTCTTCAAAGGGGGAAGGTCTTCAAATTACCACACTTGGTCACAGGGATGCGGAAGAAAACCGTATTTACGAATTACTACATGAAAACTAGAGGTGGGAGGGTCTTTTCATATACTACGGTTGGTTATCAAGGGGAGAAAGAGGGCCATAAAATTGTCAAACATGGATCACATAGTATCGGTAGGTTACCCCAACGTCAATTTAAGAATGCTCTGTGAGGGAGCAAAAGACATATAATCGATTGTGGTTTTTACACATCTGCAACATATTTATATGTTATAGCTACGTACCAACAGTATCAAGAGTCCATTGACAACAGGCTCAACCGTTCACTAACAACGCATTCAACCACTTTTTTTGTTGTTTTATGGGACGAGGCAGCGGGCAACCAATTTCAAGTGTTAGTGCAAAATAGCGTCCATTCTAGTACTAATATTGTCAGCTTGTATCAGCTTGTAACTAAGATGAACACAATTGGCCACTAATCTCGGAGCAATTACATTGTTTTTATAGTAAGTGCATATTGATGTTTACTTTATGAAATTCTTAATTTCCAATTTAGCTTCAAAATATTGTTCAGTATCGAAAATTAGAAATCTCCAAATTCTCGACGAATAATACTCAGATATTATAGCATCAAGAGAAAGGCCGCGAAAATTCGTATTTTATTGATCCCTTTAGCTGAAATTATGTTTTTGTATCTCTAATCTAATCTAATAAGAAAATATAAAAAAATACATTAAAAATAATTACATACTTATTTATATCGATTATTTGAAACAAAGGAAGGGAAATGTTCTCCAAAATAGATTTTCTTGACGTTTAAACTTGACAATATCTGAAGACTCTTACATGTGAGCTTATGAAGCTACTGAGTACAACATTTAAAATACCAATATCACGGTTTCGAGAATCAGACTTACTTGCTAAATTGCTTTGGGTGAGCATAGGTCACTTGGGAATGTACCAGGCTCACATTTTCTTAAATTGTATTTGAATTTTCGTATGTGGCAGAAATTGAATAGGTGCACCGCGCGAATTATTGTTGAAAGGAACGGAAAGGGGTTGGAGGGCGAGAGGGGAACAAAATGGCGGGCAATATGGAATCATCCATTTCAATTGGCCCATTTGTGAAAACTTATGCGCTCACGTTTCTTTGAACGCATTTCTTTATTTAACATAATAATTATACAGATATTCAGCTTACTCCGAGGTTAATGCCTTCTTTTAGTCTAACTGTATTAACAGTGATTGACAAAGGTAGTATATTTTTCAGTGGTAAACGATAAAAGTATCAACAAATAATAATTATATGCCGCAGACTCCATGTATCACTGCTATAATTTATATCGCAATACAACATAATTTGCCTTAATAAAACGAAAAAAAACTTGTGCTCGACGATTAATTTAAGTACCACAATTTACACCTACAGTTTTTGTTTATACGCACTAGCATTTCAAAACTTCAAAATTGGTATACAAGATAATTCTTATTTAGATGGTAATTAATAATAGTAAAGGAAAGTGATATAGTATAATCGACGACAAAATATTCACATATAATAAATATCGTTTATTGTTTTCGCTAATATTTTTTGACTGTATCGTATTAGCATAATTCAATCATTTGAAATTATCGCAATATATACAGCAGCAATTAATTGTTTTGTACATAGATAATTATCAACTTACATAGGGCACCGGCTTAGGCTCCGTTATATGAACACCCGCAATCTCCAAAACTTGAGGCGGGAACAGACGTGCTCCGGTAATAGAAAAATGTTGATATGAAAACAACATTTTCATTTTTTCTCTTTCCGCAACCTGTATATTCAAATTGTTCCCTGGCACATAACGATTGAACACCTCATAGACTTCTCTATGTGTGCGCCACGTGTAAAGCGTATTGTACAAGAGATGTAGAACGTAATTTTGAACTTTATGAATGATTGATGGGTTAGTTCCCGCGGGTGAGTAGTAACACGAATCCGTCGCGATGTTGAACGGTATGCCCATTTTCCAATAGGCCGTCGGCATGATAACATGCGTTGTTATCCCTATGATAGGAGCGTCGTACATCTCCGCAGCGTATGCGAGTCCACAGTCACAAGTAAACAGTTCTGTGAATATAACATCATATATTTCCTTCGCAGCGTAATGTTTCTTTATATTTTCACTTGTAAATAGACTCTCACATTCCGCCCTCGTTACTTGTGGACCAAACATTATTTGACGGTAAAGGTTGATCATAGGTCTATAAGCAGTATTCGTTGTCTCATAGAAATCAAACCCTATCTTTTCACCGACATTCGGCCCTTGAAGGTCGACGAACTTTAAACTTCGTATGGGTTCTTCCCTCGGAAAATTATTTATCACAGTCACATTGTGCCCTCTCCTCGCAAGTTCACGGAACAACGGATACAATGCCATATTATGACTCCGTATTGGTTTCGCTATAATGGCTAATATGTTAAAAGCGAATGTATATTTAAAACACAGTAACAGTATTACGAACGCATATTTATAAATAAACATTGTGAACCGTCAACAGGGAAATGTTACAACACAAAAACACGTCTGTATCGCGCTATGTCTAGCGCTGCACTGACCATAGATAAGAACAGTATACTGGAAAAGCATTGACGATTGATGCTACCTCGCCACACTGGTTGTATAATGAAGCGAATGGCTTATAAAAATATAATTAATTTTTTGCATGACATTTGCCTTCACTGTTAGTTGACTTTGTAACCAATTAGACTAAATAAATTTGATAGAAATCCTTGATGAATACATGTCTGGGATCGCATTGCAACATTGAATCAATATGATGCTAGTCTAGATCATTCGTTCGTATTTTTTTAATTAAAGTACCTGTTCTTTATTTGGACTAATCCCCGAAATGGTGTAACCGCTTTTGATGAATCTTTTACTAAAAAAAAGGTGTGTGTGCGATTCACACACGATAGAAGTGAAAATTCAGTAAATCGACAAAAGAATGAGATGAATATATATATAACAAGCGTAGGATAATTACAACGTTTATTTGTTTAAAATGAAAGTATTTTGATTAATTTTAAAAGATATTTTTTTTATTTTATTTAACATATGTTACATAATTTATTGCTCAAATTCCATATTTTCAGTTTCAACAAACAAGATATAAAAATACTCACAAACACACCACGCCGACTTCTTACTAAAAAGCTGTAATACGCAGCCGCATACAGTAAATAGTACACGTACTTTTCACATACACTAACACTCGTTAAATGCTCAAATACAAGCTAGTATTAAACAGTGTGCAATATACATACACACCGATATTTGTTCTCTCACTCTGGATACATTACTTTTGTATTTGTGTCTCTTACCTGTCGTTTTTCCGTTGCATCCGGTTTGAAATCACAACGATTCTAAAGAAGTTTCACTTCAAAACTTTTCGCAGTGTTATCTAAATTGCATATAATTACGCTCTTCCATGAGAACGCTATATAGTAATGTTAAAACATAACAAAGGTCATTTAAAATCGGTAAAGTGATTGTCGTGTCAACTGGTCAAGCGGAACGGAAAATAAACAAATAAGGAAAACCTTCAATTAATTGAGATAAAACACGTAATTCCTTTAGAACAAGACTATTTTCAAGGGAACAAATCGTGGAGACCAGCTAATACACAGTATGTCCATTCCTCTTCAGTAGTAAAATATTTTAACGCGTAGATACGGTATTTGAAATATTAAATCCTTACATATGAAATTGTTATTTCATATAGAAAAACGAATCTTTGTAATTAAGACTACAATACCTATTTTCATAGTCGCAGTACCTACTGACTATTATCGTCGATAAACTTTTAGAATTCCAATAGTTTTTTTTTTTTATATTATAGGGGGCAAACGAACAGGTGGGTCACCTGGTGGTAAGTTTTCACCGCCGTCCATAGACACTAGCAACACCAGGGGAGTCGCAAGTGCGTTGCCCGCCTTTTAAATATGTGGACCTCCGGCGCTCTCACTGACCGAACGAAACGCAACAGTGCAACCACTGTTACTTCACGTCGGTTTTCTGTGAGAGGGTGGTACTACCCCGGGCGAGCCGACCCATTCATGCTGAAACCAGTAAAAGCTTCAGCGTAGCTCTACCACCTACAAAATTGAAAAAAAAAAATTCGTTGATTTCTCTGCCATAGATATCATGGAGACGGAAATCGACGAACACTTTAAAGGCCTTTTCCACTCCCTTATCAGCTTTGAGATTTTTACTTTGTGTAAAAATCAGTTGAAGCAAAATCGGTAAATATTTTGCATATAAAATGGGCGTTTTGTCGAGCTGGACACTGTCATCTCAAATATCCTAGCGTTTAGTTAGGAATTCGAAATTAAAATTTATTTAAAAGTTAGGTTTGTATATTTGTGTTTCGAATATGGTGATTCATTTGGTTTTCCGTTGTCATCGTTCTTTTCAGAAAGTGGAGAACTTAAAATATAGCATTATTGACGAATGCGAGTTCCATCGTGGTATCATCAGTGGTGCAGAAACAACTCGAAGGATGAATAAACTATACGTGGTAGCTGCTATAAAAGAAAGCACGGTAAGTTTTCAATACCAACATTTTCGTTCTGGAAATGTTAACTCACGTTACAAACCCCTTGGACGGCCGGAGACCCTAGTTGGCAATAAAAAATAAAAGGTGATCTGGGAACAGATCCACCGCAAACTACGTCAGAGTTAAAGACAGGCTTTGGTGTGAAAGATAAAACAATTTTAATTCACTAAACTAAAAAACTGAACAAATACTCGTACATAAAATAAGAATGTAAATTCAACGTGTCTGTACTTTTGATTTTTAGAAAAAAAATGTTGCAGGTGTCTAGAAATAAGTAATCGAACCCATTTCGATCATTTTTAGAAATGCATGTCTGTCTGTTTGTTTGAACAGGCATCAAGGGTAAAGTACTAGGTTTCTGATAAAACACCAACAACAAAATAATCAAGCATATTCCGAAGCAATATTATTTTTTTGTTTCATTAAAATCGGTTAACTCCATCAAAAGTTATTGTAATTTTAATGACGACGGGAGTTAAGTACGAGAGAAAAATAGATAAGTAAATGGACTTTAGCCTCATTTAAAAACCAGGGTATTTTATAACATAAATAAATATTGCCACAGTATTACATTACTAAGACATAGAACGAAAGAAAAATGGTTAATATTTCAGTCAAAGTTCCATTAGATCTTAATGCTGGCATTACAAAATCCTCCATTAAACACTTATATACATTGCAAGAACGTCTATTTAACAAGATTTGTATAATGTTTCGTTAAAGTTAATTTTCAATCTGTCAAACTTGTCATTAGCTCCGTTTTGCGTTGCAAGAAACTTAAAACGCACCATATTTTGACATTTGACATTAAAATTGGTTTTTGGCGGGATCTTAGTCTGTCATGTAGTGGTTTTTATATTTTATTCATAATCTTATTTATTTAATTATTTAAGGCAGAATTAAAAAGTATATAAAACAGACACCGATTTTTTAAATTATTACACTGTAATATAGCTACCTATGTCAGACATATATTCTATTTTTCAATCTTTTATTATTAGTTTTCATAAAGATACATCTACTTCTAAATTAATATCATTGCAGTTTAATCGTTACTACTATTGTAAATATGATAGTGAGTCTCTGTTACGCATTAACGCCTAGACTACTCAATTGACCAACATACAATTTTTCATACACACGACACGCCGCTCACCTCTGAACTGACAACTCAAAACAAAATGCGTTTTATTTTAATAGAACACCAACAAACACTTGCAAAAATGTACAAAACAAAACGCAAACCATTCATTAATTTTAAAATCAGTCACTCTTTCTCCCCAATAATTTTATTTGTTAAACTTAAATGCATCATACAAATTATTGCGCAATAGGCATTAAACTAATGTGACAACATTAATTTTAATGAAACATTAACAAATGGAGAGCTAATGATGACTTTCTTGCAACCGACTGTAATATGTTCAATAATTAATTAGTATGCATTATTGCTAATAGATGGCGTTCAACCGCAATTTCCTAAATCTATTACTACTATAATATCTATACAATCAAAAAATTGGCCTATTACAAATATTACATATTTCTATAAATTTAATAACTTACTTTGTATAAGTAAATTATATTTTTTTATTTCGATCGCTTAAGGTTTATGATTAAATTTGTAAATTTCTAATAAATTTTTTGTTGTAAATATTACAAGTGATTGAACCTTATCACTTTTTAGGACAATTTGTTATTATAATAAAAAAATAAAGAGACTAAAATTGTTCATTGAACATAAATGTAAGAAAAAATCGTCTTAAGAAACAATAACAGACTACATTTTTGACGACAACAGATGGCGCTAAACTTATAATTTTATTGGTTTACTGTCGTAAGAATATTATTGCAAGGCAGACTACAGATAACAATGAGATTATTTCTGTGTTTCGAATTATAATTTTTACAAATTTACCTCGATTCTGTCTTAATTACCTTTTGGTTTATGCATTAGGGTTTATGAAGCGATGATGGCTCAGTTGGTAGTGTGTTCGGACACAGCGCCGAAGGACGTAGGTTCTTATCCAAGCAACTGAGCGGGAACTTTCGGTGAAGGAAATCGTCGTGATGAAACCATAGCATGGTGGTAGGGCTTTTCCTAAGTCCGTCTGGCTAGCTACCACCCTCAAGTTGAGAATCTGTCGCCAAACACCTATTGGTGTGTTCCGGCAGCTGCACTTGAGAGCCAGTCTCCCTCTAGGTTAAGCGTGACTTACCATCTTAGACCACATCATCATTTAATATCAGATGAGATTGTGGTCGAAACGTTTACCTGTAAAGTATAAAATAAATAATTGGGGAGCTCGCATTTTCTTCCAGCGGTACCGTGAGAAAAAAGACTGCAGGCAGTGCAAATAAAAGAAAGGATAACATAAAATAATAATAATAATGAGCTATGTGAAGTATATATGAATGAATATTATAAGCCCTCGGCTGATTTTTTAAGACTCAGATCTCAAAATGGCAGATTACGTTTTCATTTTTTTTTAAATTCACTACATCGTACATTGTAAATTTCATGGTTTAGTAAAAAAAGTTCGTACAAACGTGTTGCTAGTGTCTATGGACGGCGGTGATCACTTACCATCAGGTGACCCATCTGTTCGTTTGCCCCCTGTAATATAAAAAAAAGCACAATTTATTTTGCCCGACACAAAGGAGAGTTCTTATAAGACTAACTTAAAAACTAAATACAATCCTTTCGTCGATTGTTTATGCAGCTCGGATGACCACCCAGTTATTTAATTCTTATCTTAGTTTGTCTATTTGTTATCGTAGTTTGTAATTCCTTATCTTAGTTTAGACGCGTATGGCTATAGTTTCGTGGCCTATACCGGTCTGCATAACTAGATAAAGTGTAATTGAGAAAAATAATAACAAATTAACAGGTAAAGAAATCGTTTGTACCCCTTATGATCAAATTTCGACCATCGCACGTACTAGTTAATTTTATTTCAACATTGCTTAAAAATAAAAATGCTTACTTGAGAACCAACAATACCTAGTGTTATATATTTTTTTGACCTAACTATACGCTGTTAGCCTTCACAGCTTCACCGGATTAGTGAAGCGAGCGTTTATGGCGCTCGACCGCTTGGCAACAAAAGCTCAAGGGTGCCATGGTGGCCGCACCCCGATTTGTACTGTTGCCTTGGATGCAACAACGCGATCTTACTAAACTAAACTAGCTACATATATGAATTAGTGAAGCACACATGTGTACCAGTAATGTGTCTCACGAACTCAAACATGTATTTTGTATTTGCCAACTCTGCTAAACTTAACTAACCAAGTTCGAAAAACAAGGGAAAAATAATACCCTTTCGCTATATGTGTACCATCTACCTGTGTGTGTACACGTATATAGGGTTGATCTGTATTGTGTGTATTAAGCTAGTGAGTGAATTTTCACTCACTAGTATTATGTTTAGTTGAGGCGGAATGCCGCGCGTGGCGTAAACCAGTTTGAAACCTAGAATGACGCTTTTAAGGAAACAAATGAATCGCAATTACGTTATTGCCATATCCAACTTTGCCTCATTTAATACCATCCTCGAACTACATACCCATTAATATATAGATACAACGTGTTGGCGACGCACGAGAGCTCGCGACTGGCGCCGCTCACTACTTGTGAGGACGAAGCGCCTCAGTCGCAAATTTGTATAGATTGTGTTTTAATTATAGTGTTTTAATTATAGAATTTTAATATAGAATTAAGTAGATCATAGAACACATAGATTTTATAACATAGATATAGAATTAGATATATACATAGAAATTATAATATAGATTAAGACATATTATAGATAGAAACTACATAGATTTATAAGTTACATAGATATTATAGATGAAGATTACGTGAGAAATATAAACTCACATTATAGAATTTACGTTGATGTGTACATTAGCGTAAATAACTGCATAGAGAAATAGACTGCATCGATACAAATTGCATGCATATAGATTACATTGAATTACATAGATTGCATGTGTATCGATTGCAGAAATGTATAGATTGCATGCACATATAGAATGCATGCCTATATAGATTGCATGTATATAGAGTTTGCATGCATGTGAATATATATATAGAAATAATAAATGTAAACACAAACGTAATATTACGCGTAGTACTAGGAGCGCGCCAAAACTCGCAGCCGGTAAGAGAAAGTTGTGAGGACAAAGTGCGCTAGCGATGACTCACGACCGGGAGCGATCGGTTGCGAGGACGGGACGCGCCGGCCTAATACTTAGAATATAGAAATGCGTAATTATTCACTATAAGTATGGAATTTTGTGTTATTTTAAGGAAAAATAGACTAAATAGATTTAATATGCATGTTATAGAATAAGTATTGATAAAACATGAGGTAGAATGTATAGAAGATATTATTAAATAGAAAGAATTGTGCATGTTAGCTTGTAAGATCAATAAATTATTGATTATTGAATGTATTCAGGTTTAGGTAACATAGATCTAACGAATAGATACAAATATAGACGTAGATAAATAGAGAAAAACCCTATAAATGTTAAAATAAGATTTTGACACTAAGAATTCGGTGAATTATTGAGGGTTTTTTCGCCTTTGTGTACAAATTATTTAAGTTAGATTTAAGATTATGGTTTTGTTTCGTGCGGATCGTGCTTACGTACGAAATAACATATAATACATGTCTATAGATTGAATATCGAAATAAATATAGAAGAAATCCCGAGCCAACATAAGCAAAATAGAGTTAGAGCCGCCTCATTTTCGGGTGGCTCTCATTATGGTAACGCCGCTATCTACCTTAGCGCTAGTGGCGCTGTAGGGAAGTACAGTTCGAGCGCGCAGTACTTCAGTAAGCAACACATGGAAGAATCGGCGAGTACTGAATACGGAATAAGTGAACAGTGAAATATTGAACAAGTAAACAGTGAATAGTACTTCGACGGATTCAACATTGATTAAATATAGAGTGTTGTCAATCGTGTAGGTTGTTGGCTCGGGGTTGTTATTAAATACAACTTCGTGTTTTATTTTACAACCCGAGTCAGTGTCAGTCACTTTCTCGTGCGGTTCGTGCATTATTGCACTGCATCGGCCCCTATCGGCTATTACCGGCATCCGGCTGACGTCACCGAGGCGGGTTACCGGCGCTCTCGCTCACATCTTTCGAGAGTGATAAACCCGCCCGCCAAGGGGAACGCCGCCCCACCGTACCTCACCTCACCCCCTCCGAGGCGGTGACCGTTCGGCAGCGGTGTCGACCCCAACAGCTGGTCCTTCGAGAGCCGGATTTTCACGGCAGTCAAGATGCCGGTCACAAGGAGCCAAAAGGGATCTCCGGTGCAGCCAACCGAGACTGAGGCTGCAGCACAGCAGAGCAGCGCTACGGAGACGACGTCGTATGAGACATACGACACTTCAGCTACGGGCACAACGAAAGCTACCGAAGCATCCACAGTAAGGAGACACAGGCCTGCATCCACGAAGTCTCAAAGGAGACGAAAGGAGCTGGAGGCCCGTGCAGAATTAGCAGAGAAGGAGCTTCGGGAAGCACAAGCAGCAACAGTAGCAGCCAGGCTACGCTTAGAAATCATCCAGGCGGACGATGAAGATGACGACTCAGTCATTGAGGAGCCAGCAGATCGGGAGGACCAGGTCAGGGACTGGGTCCAGAACTCGGCAGGGCACACGGAGCGTAAGAGCGCCGGACATATAGAAGAAGTCCGGCATATAGACACCGCTTCCGCCTCTGCCGCCGAAGCTGAAGGCCAACCTGTGAAGTCCACCGATGATCATCGAAGCCTGGCCCAGGCCATAGCTGAAGCGATGAAGACTGCGCAGCATGGAATGATGCCACAGCCAGACTACGTGCATCAGCTACCATCATTCGAAGGAGACTGTAGAGAGTGGGTGGCCTTCAAGGCCGTCTACGATGACACCGCTCCGCTCTTCTCTGACGTGCAGAACATGGCGCGACTGAGAAGAGCATTGAAGGGAGAGGCACGTGAAGGAATTCGTAGCCTATTGTACTCGGAGAGCACACCCGGGGAAATCATGGAGGCGCTGCGACGGTCCTATGGAAGAGCGGATGCCCTAGTCCTGGCAGAACTGAATAAGATCAGGAAGCTGCCAGTGATTAGCGACTCCCCATATGATATATGCACGCTAGCGAGTTGCATTAATAATACCGTCGCAGCTATAAGAGGGCTACGAAAACCACAGTATCTGCAGTCGCCTGAGATATTGAAGAGCATCACTGACAAGATGCCGACCATATTGAAGTTCCGGTGGTATGACCACACCGCGGACAAAATGGATGGAGAGGATCCAGACCTGAATATGATGGCGAAATTCCTCAACAAGATGGCGGATCGTTGTGGACCCCACGCCATACCCGAGGAAGCGACCACGAGAAAGCCGCTTCAACGGAGACAAGCCGCGCACGCTGCGACTGATGTTTTGCCACAGAGGCAGGCTACTCAGAGTGCTCCGAAGGAGAAGCCAGCCTGCCCGCACTGCCGAGAAGAGCATCGCCTGCACGAGTGTCCGAAATTCAGACGTGCTTCCGTGCAAGAGAGATGGCAGATAGCCAAGCAATCCCGCTTGTGCTATAAATGCCTGCACGGGAAGCATCGCAAAGAGACGTGCCAACGACCACCATGCCGGACCTGCAAGCGATGGCATCACGACCTGCTACATCAAGAGAAGACCGAGGTGGCGACATCAGAGGTGGCAAACAACGTACAGCTACCGGTGAACTGCGTGAGGTCTTCGAGAGCGTATTTGAAAATGGTGCCGGTGGAGATATATGGACCGACAGGGTCAGCCAGAGTCCTGGCCCTGTTAGATGAAGGCTCCACCGTGTCACTGTTGGAGTCCACGGTGGCGGAACAAATCGGCCTCAAGGGGCCCAAGGAGGCGCTCCAGCTGGACACCGTCGGTGGACAATCGATCACGAAGGGCGATTCTATGAAGCTCGACCTTAGGATCAAAGGGCTCCACCAGCGGAAGAAATGGACAGTCGCCGGGGTACGCACAATAGACGACCTACGTCTAACGCCCCAGCGACTGGAGAAGACACTTATCGAACGCTGCGCTCATTTAAAGAACTTAGCAGAGCACCTATGCTATGATGAAGAGTCCCCGAAATTATTGATCGGTCAAGATAACTGGGGACTCATTATCACCAGAAAGACGCGCAGGGGAGGGAAGAATCAACCTGTGGCGTCTTTCACGCAGCTGGGATGGGTGCTCCACGGCGTAGATGGAGATGCGTCGAGGCCAGTTAACTTCGCTTGCGCACATGCATCGGCAAGCGAAGCAGCTCTCGATTTCGTCATTAAAGAACACTTCGCCATCGAATCGATGGGAGTCGCGCCGAAGCGGCCCTCCTCGGACATAGAGGCGAAGGGCCTCAGCATGTTGGAATCGACGAAAGATGGCAGGTTCGAAGTCGGCCTTCTGTGGAAGAAGGAAGATGACGTCCTGCCAGATAACTATAAGAAGGCAGAATCCAGACTGAGAGGAGTGGAGAAGAAATTGGGTAGGGATATCGATCTGCGACTTGACTACAAGAGCAGTCCATATAGAGCTGGCAGCATCATTATCAGCAGACTCCATGGTGCTAGCTCTTCGACGGATGGCGGCACGGCGAGGCATGCCCAAGGTCATGTTCAGCGACAACGGCACCAACTTCGCCAGAGCCGACAAGGAGCTAAGGGAAGCCATGGAGCCGAAGAATATGGAAACGATCGCTGTCAGAACAAACCTGAGGTGGAAGCTTATTCCTCATGGAGCACCGAACATGGGGGGTGCGTGGGAACGCCTGGTACGTTCCATCAAAACGGCGCTTGCGGTCACGTTGAAAGAGAGACACCCGCACGAGGAGACGTTGCACACACTGCTCCTCGAAGCCGAACATGTTGTCAACTCGAGACCACTCGTCGCCGCGGAACAAGACGGCGACAACGAAGCCCTCACCCCCAACCACTTCCTCATCGGGAGATCCTGCGGGCTACCCAACACGGGTAGCTCCAGCAATGAAGACCTCGTCGGGCGACGCACGTGGAAGGTGGCGCAGCGAATGGCCGACCAGTTTTGGAGCAGGTGGCTCAAAGAATATCTGCCCACTCTGCTCCCCAGGCGAATCGGCAAAGAAATCACCTCGAGAGACCTGCAGTGTGGAGACCTGGTACTTATAGTGGACTCCACACTACCACGGAACACCTGGCCTCGAGGTGAAGTAGTCCAGGTCTACCCTGGACCTGACGGTCGCACACGAGTGCTGGAGGTGCGCACCGCGGGCGGACTACTACGAAGACCGAGCCGCAAGGCGGTGCTGCTGGTTCCAGCGTCGGCCGGCAACGAGCAACGAGCCATCAACGAGTCCTCGGTATCATCGCCGGAGCCTGGAGATGCAACGGCGTCGCCAGGACATGGAGTTGGTGCTACGCACGAGGGGGAGGATGTTGGCGACGCACGAGAGCTCGCGACTGGCGCCGCTCACTACTTGTGAGGACGAAGCGCCTCAGTCGCAAATTTGTATAGATTGTGTTTTAATTATAGTGTTTTAATTATAGAATTTTAATATAGAATTAAGTAGATCATAGAACACATAGATTTTATAACATAGATATAGAATTAGATATATACATAGAAATTATAATATAGATTAAGACATATTATAGATAGAAACTACATAGATTTATAAGTTACATAGATATTATAGATGAAGATTACGTGAGAAATATAAACTCACATTATAGAATTTACGTTGATGTGTACATTAGCGTAAATAACTGCATAGAGAAATAGACTGCATCGATACAAATTGCATGCATATAGATTACATTGAATTACATAGATTGCATGTGTATCGATTGCAGAAATGTATAGATTGCATGCACATATAGAATGCATGCCTATATAGATTGCATGTATATAGAGTTTGCATGCATGTGAATATATATATAGAAATAATAAATGTAAACACAAACGTAATATTACGCGTAGTACTAGGAGCGCGCCAAAACTCGCAGCCGGTAAGAGAAAGTTGTGAGGACAAAGTGCGCTAGCGATGACTCACGACCGGGAGCGATCGGTTGCGAGGACGGGACGCGCCGGCCTAATACTTAGAATATAGAAATGCGTAATTATTCACTATAAGTATGGAATTTTGTGTTATTTTAAGGAAAAATAGACTAAATAGATTTAATATGCATGTTATAGAATAAGTATTGATAAAACATGAGGTAGAATGTATAGAAGATATTATTAAATAGAAAGAATTGTGCATGTTAGCTTGTAAGATCAATAAATTATTGATTATTGAATGTATTCAGGTTTAGGTAACATAGATCTAACGAATAGATACAAATATAGACGTAGATAAATAGAGAAAAACCCTATAAATGTTAAAATAAGATTTTGACACTAAGAATTCGGTGAATTATTGAGGGTTTTTTCGCCTTTGTGTACAAATTATTTAAGTTAGATTTAAGATTATGGTTTTGTTTCGTGCGGATCGTGCTTACGTACGAAATAACATATAATACATGTCTATAGATTGAATATCGAAATAAATATAGAAGAAATCCCGAGCCAACATAAGCAAAATAGAGTTAGAGCCGCCTCATTTTCGGGTGGCTCTCATTATGGTAACGCCGCTATCTACCTTAGCGCTAGTGGCGCTGTAGGGAAGTACAGTTCGAGCGCGCAGTACTTCAGTAAGCAACACATGGAAGAATCGGCGAGTACTGAATACGGAATAAGTGAACAGTGAAATATTGAACAAGTAAACAGTGAATAGTACTTCGACGGATTCAACATTGATTAAATATAGAGTGTTGTCAATCGTGTAGGTTGTTGGCTCGGGGTTGTTATTAAATACAACTTCGTGTTTTATTTTACAACCCGAGTCAGTGTCAGTCACTTTCTCGTGCGGTTCGTGCATTATTGCACTGCATCGGCCCCTATCGGCTATTACCGGCATCCGGCTGACGTCACCGAGGCGGGTTACCGGCGCTCTCGCTCACATCTTTCGAGAGTGATAAACCCGCCCGCCAAGGGGAACGCCGCCCCACCGTACCTCACCTCACCCCCTCCGAGGCGGTGACCGTTCGGCAGCGGTGTCGACCCCAACACAACGAGATAAAACAATCGAATTTTTTTCTCTCTTTGTAAAATGTTTTTTTTTTTTTTTTGTTTTATTGCTGTTGAGTTTTGGTGTTGTCAATAAGAAAAGTCGAAACAGTAATAAAAATAACCTTTTGAAAATTTAAAACAATGAAATAACTGTTTTTTTTTTAATTTCTACGTCAATTAAAGTCTGAATTATTTAAAAATTCATAATTTGTAAATTGAAATTATTAACGTTAGTCTGGTTATCACATCTATTGACATTCCGAACAATAATTATATACATTTGTAGATAATTAATCAAACCTATGATGGCCTCCACAAGCTCGATAAAAAATATCAACATTACATGTACACAGGCTGCTATACTACGCGTCGCTAGTCTGGCGCAAGCGCAATACGTCACGAGCATGTCGAGGTCATCGGTGACGGGAACCTATAAGTTTTTCCCGCAGGTACCAAAAATCCCTCAACGCGGCTCAAGAAGTCTTCACTTCAAAAATTTGGAAAAGTTCGTTTTTTCTCTTATCATCGACAAGTCAACGCTTTTATAAATCTCTAATCTCATACTTCAAGCTCCTTACGTTTGCAATTTACAATATTTCTATAATATTTATCAAGAACGCATAAATAATACTGAAAATTAAAAAAAAAAATTATTGTCTAATATCGACCACTAATATATATAAATTATAAATTCAGCTAAATCGTCGTTTGCCGACGTTATAAAAATACCAACTGGCCCAACCAACCCAAATTTTAACAATGCCTTATTATAAAATTATACGATTATTATTGTATTACTATTGCCGTTTAATTTTATTTCTACAAAATACGCTTCTGTACAACTTTATTACAATCATCTTGATGAAATTAAATATAACGTAAAGAATAAAAACGATAGCCGACAATATTACAGTTATGACAGCAAGGACATCTATGAGCCAATCATCGTACCACGAGCTATGTTTAGATGGATGTGACGTCGGCACATCTCCGTGTCGTGCCACGTACTCGGTCCAATAGATGGCGCTGTCCATAGCTGACTGTGGTCTATCATGCCACAATCTTGATACTCTTTGAGCATTCTGTTGCATCCTAAAAAGTGAAATATTTTTAATATACAGTCTCGGTTATAATAATCAATAAATACATAAAGGAATCTGTTTCTAGAAATACTGTAAATATTAGACGTGTGAAATAGATTTAATCTATCATTGTGTCGGTTCACTTCTATGTTAATTATTAGTATGTGCTGTATTTTTTATCTTATAAATATGCACTCGGCTCAATAAACGAGGATTCGTAAACCTACCGCCGAAGCGTTTACTAATCTACATAAACGGAGGTAGATCTTTTAAAAGTAACTCTAAGTAAGTCTCTTCTGAAAGTAACAATGTGGTAGTCACTCCTTCACGTCCTGCTAAATTAGTGACGTGATAGCGGTGCCGCGTCGTACACAAAGGAAATTCAATAAAATTTAATGACAATAGAGACGGTAAAGATGAGTTTTAAACGTAATTCCGAAGAGAGTAGCGAGAATATTAAAAGAGTAACTGAAATGATTACATTAAAGGTAAAAAAAACTATGTGCCTTATTAGAAAATTAAACCGTATATCTGCCTCGCAATGGTGGACAACGTTTTTATAGTGTTGTCTTCTTATTTAATCTCGTTTATTATTACTGAAAGAACTTAAGACATCCTAGTAAAATATATATCGTCGAGATAATGAAATATTACGGTTTTTTTTTTATATTATAGGGGGCAAACGAACAGGTGGGTCACCTGATGGTAAGTGATCACCGCCGTCCATAGACACTAGCAACACTAGGGGAGTCGCAAGTGCGTTGTCGGCCTTTTAATATATGTGGGCCTCCGGCGCTCTCACTGACCGAACGAAACGCAACAGTGCAAGCACTGTTACTTCACGTCGGCTTTCTGTGAGAGGGTGGTACTACCCCGGGCGAGCCGACCCATTCATTCTGAAACCAGTAATAGCTTCAGCGTAGCTCTACCACCTACACCTCTAAGTGTCCACCAAAGACCCGTAAGTGTCCGAATGCTAGACACCGGTATTTAAGGAATACATATATTACCAAAATGGAACTATTAATATTATAACAACAACTAGTCTTCGCTTGCGACTTCGCGCGTTTAAATGTAGATTTGATATAAAAAATAATGCACAGTTCAAGTCACTCGCGCTGATCATGCAGCTTTTTACAGGTGAAAGAGTTTTTACAATCAGTGAAGTCTTTTATGAGTTTATCCTGATCAAACAACAAATCAAATACGTTCTCTTTATAACAGTGCTATGGATAATATTGTCGAATTTTACAGTATTTGGCATTTCGAAGTAGTAATTTCCACATATTTGCGATTCAATTTGTCAGACACTTTTAAAATGCGAAGTCTGAAATCATCTTTACCCTTTATGGGATAAACTTACTCTTCCGATGTCAAATCGACAATAGCTTTTTCCAAATTATCCGCATTTAAATCGTAGAAATTCAACGTCTTTCCCAAACCGGATTCACGCATCGCGGCCGAGTTTGAAAAATGATCTCCAAAGAATGGTATTGCGATAATTGGTTTCCCACAGTGTGCTGCTTCCGACATACTAAGCATACCGCCATGAGACACAAAAGCTTTAACTTTAGGATGACCTGCAAATAAATATTACTCCATCTGTATCTGACATCACTCCAATAATTTATAGAGGAAATAATAAGAAACCTTACACAATATATCGAACTGTGGCATCCAGTTTCTTATATAAAATTTTTCAGATCTGTCTGGCACCCTGTTGTTGTCAATTTTCCAAATAATCTTGTAAGGTACTCTGTTGAAAGCTTCGACGAATTGTTGTAATTTGTGTTCAGACATCATTTCTATTTCCAAAATAGACCCGAAGCAAACATATATAGCACCGTTCGTAGCATCAGATAAAAACTTCTCCAATTCCTGCAGAAAAGAAAAAGAATCTGTTAAACGAAATAATTGGCAAATGGAAAGTATTGGTTCCATACATTTTCGTGACAAATATTCAGTCCCAATATCATACTTGATGTCAAGCGGCGAAGTAACTAAAATATAGTATAAAAGTAGTATAGTACAGTGCTGTACAGTACAGTATAGGCAGCGTCCAATCAATTTCAGACAAAGGTGCAAAATAGCGTAAATTGAAGTAGGTACTTATATAGTCAGCTTGTATGAATTACCTAACATGAATCTTAACTGACCGCTGTTCTCGGAGCGATTGCATAGGCTGGGTCAGGGACGGGATGCTAGTGTCTTGGCCCAACTCTACAGCGACTATAAGGAAGCAAGGAAGACCATTCAAATCGCTATTAGACAGGCCAAACCCCGAGCTTGGGAGGATCTTTTAGAGACGGTAAACAGTGATCCGTGGAGACGGCCCTACCGGATGGTGTTGGGTTTTCTGCACCCCCGGGTCTCCCCCTGTCACGCAGAGTTTGGACTCTCTTCTGCTAGAGGAGATAATGGCGTCCCTATTCCCTAGGCGAGCGGAGTTCTTTCCTCCTTTTGTGGCTTCGGCTAGGACATCTGGACAAGATGCTGAAGGCGAGCTACCTGTTGTTGCCGAGGCGGAAATAAATGTGGCTATCGGAACGGGAAGACTGCAAGCAAAAAATACTGCACCTGAGCCCAATGGAGTTCCAGGTCGCACTTGGGTCTTGTCGTTGAAGGCAGGAAAGATTCCGTTCACCTAGTGCTGGCTCCTGGGCCATTGAGACGTGCCGTCCGTTCTTGGCGGAATGACTGGATAAAAGGCATAGGAATCTTACTTTTTAGCTGGTGAAAATGCTTAGCAGCCACGGCTGCTTTGGTAAGTATCTGCACCAAGTAGCCGGAATGAAGATAACATCGAGGTGTCACCATTGTGACATCTGTGAAGTGGACATAACACATAACATAGGTTAAGCAACGAAGGGAGCTGGTTGCCGTTGTGTTCCGTGATCTATCCCTATCGGTTTTCATCGGATCCATGGGCGGCAGTGACAGATCATGGTGTGCTGTACTCTGTTTCTGCGAGGACGTTCTCCAGCGGAAAGAAGAAGCTGAGAGGCAGAGGGACAGAGAGCCCGAAGCTCCCATCGTTCGCCGTGGCAGAGGAGATAATTAAATCAAAATTAAATAAAAAAGTGTGTGTGTACTTATGTACACGCGTTAGAAGTTATACTTCTTTGGCGTAACAAGATAAAAATCATTTCAAAAATTTTATATTTCACCTTATTCTACGTTTGTAGAAAAAACGACAATAACAATAAAAAAAAGGTATTTAAAAAGATCTGTATCCCTTCTTATAAAGTTAATATAGATAAGTAGTGTAGATAGAAATAATTCGTGTATAATATATCGCGTGCCAAATGCAAAAAGGGCGATCGCAGCATTTAGTATTTTATGTCAAACATCGAAAAAACTTTTTGTTGACGTGGGACCCTTTTTCTTATACCAGGTCTACAACACGTTTGACAATAAATACATACATACTTTTTTTGAATAAAATGTTGACTATAGCTAACATCAGGGTGTCGGTTTTCCGTGACGGTGTGCGCGCGCATCGTTTACATTTATTTTCATCATTTTTCCCTAACGCGCCATAAGAATAACTTCAATAATATTGTAAGAACAAAGTAATTATTTGTCTTTGCTTCATTGCCATATTTATTATACATAATTACACACGTGTGGAATAGGCTAATAAATTAATAATAATGTATTCATATAATTAACATGTTTCAATATAGTGGACTTTAATATAGCTTCGTTATATATGCATCTAAAAATCAACTCATAATTAAAAATAAACTTATACTCCAAAAATAACTTGAACCCTACAATTTACACCTACAGTTTGTATTTATACTAAATGGTATTTCAAAACTGGAAAATTCGTATATGAAACAATCCCTATAGCTCTATATATATATCCCTTTATCGTAATTAATAGTAAAGGAAAACGACACAAGTACAATCATCGATATATAATCACATATAACAAATGCGATTTAGTAGACAACATTTATTTTCGCTATTTTTCTTAATTCATCTACGTGGGGAAATCCATTATCGATACCCATCCTCCCGGGGGAGAGAATGGGTTATGTCCGACTCGCACGGACTAAAACCCCACGGTGTACCGGCCACCGCTTTAAGTTGGGGCGGGCATGGAACCGTGCTGAACTATCACCATCACATCGTATTAACCTAGCTCAACCATTTCAAATTATCGCAATACATACAGCAGCAATTAATTGTTTTTACATAGATAATTATCAACTTACATATGGCACCGGCTTAGGCTCCGTTATATGAATACCTGCAATCTCCAAAACTTGTGGCGGGAACATACGTGCTCCGGTAATAGAAAAATGTTGATACGAAAACAACATTCTGATTCTTTCTTTCGCCGCAACCTGTATATTTAAATTATTCCCCGGCACATAATGATTGAACACCTCATAGACTTCTCTATGTGAGCGCCACGTGTAAAGCGTATTGTACAAGAGATGTAGAACGTAATTTTGAACTTTATGCATTACTGATGGATTAGTTCCCGCAGGGCAGTAATAACACGAATCCGTTGCGATGCTGAACGGTATGCCCAGTTTCCAAAAAGTTGTCGGCATCAGAACATGTGCTGTGATCCCTATGATAGGTGCGTCGTACATCTCCGCAGCGTATGCGAGTCCACAGTCACAAGTAAACAGTTCTGTGAATATAACATCATATTCTTCCTTCGCAGCGTAATGTTTCTTTATATTTTCACTTGTAAATAGACTCTCACATTCCGCCCTCGTTACTTGGGGACCAAACGTTATATGCCGGTAAAGTTGGATCATTGGTATAAACGCAGTATTAGTCGTCTCATAGAAATCAAACTCTATTTTCTTATCAACATTGGGCCCTTGAAGGTCGACGAACTTTAAACTTGGTATGGGTTCTTCCCTCGGAAAATTATTTATCACAGTCACATTATGCCCTCTCCTCGCAAGTTCACGGAACAACGGATACAATGCCATATTGTGACTCCGAAGTGGTTTTGCTATAATAGCTAATATATTAAAGGCGAGTGTATATTTAATGTACACTAATAGTATTATGAACGCATATTTATAAAGAAACATTGTGAATTGTCAATACAAAGGGATGATGAAATATGAAAAACACGTCTGTTACGCGCTATGTCTAATCTTACGAATACACGCTACATCGACGAATAAAGCCGTTCACCACAGGCCGTACTATAAAGCACGTGACCGTATCGTTAAAAGATAAATTTAGTAATAATTAGTTAACCTATAGCGCTTACCTTCGTCATTAGTCGATAGTGTAACCAATCGAGATGAGTAAATTTACAAAAAATAAGAAGTACCCTTGGTACATTCCTGTCTTGCCTCGAATTTGCGGACATCGAATCGATATTCCGCTAATCTAGAACTTTCGACCATCACAATTTTTTATATACTAAACTGTACATAAAAAGAAAAATTGCAATGTCTGTCATTTATACAGAATAATCTTCGAAAAATTTCGAGCAATTTTGACGAGTTTTACTGGCAGAGGAAGTATTAGTTATCCAGGTAGTAGTGATGAAATGTAAGAAGGGTAACTTAAACTGAGTGAAAAGACTGTAGAGGTCAAACAGTACGGAATCATTATATTAAAAAAATAATTAAAGATAGCTTACAATTAAAGTAAATAATAATACGTAGTTCGTAACAAAACAAACAAAACTATTTTCAAGGCACGAATACACCAGCTAGTCATCTGCATAACGAAAAAACTACTGCACAGATAACAATCAATATTTTTCAAGTGAAAACTTCTTAAGGCGAGTTGAGCACTTTTTTAGGTAAACAAAAATCATGGAACTCGCATCATCGTAACCGCATGCTTCCCATGAGCTATATGTATACTGTGTACTCGTATATGTACATAGATACGTTACGGTTCCAGAGAAGTTTCCTTCCACGAAACCTCCGGTTGTGGAACGAGCTTCCTGCTGGTGTATTTCTGAGGGATAACTGTATGGGGTTCTTCAAAAGACAAGTTAACAGGCAACGCGCATGTGATACCACCGGTGTTGCAAGCGTCCATAGGCTGCACGCTTGTTTGCCACCATCGTGACATAAAAAAAAAAACCTCCGTGCCTTATTTTTTATCTTTATATCACAGAATAAAAACCATAAAAGTGTTTTTGCTTGTCATCTAGTGAATATTCATTGTAGTACTTTTAGATCACCTTGGTTCTACAAACATTTTCAATTTTAAGGGCAAAGAATCATAAATTCGATATTGTTGTTGAATATGAAGGGTAATGTATATAGGCAGGTAAGTACCTTACTAAGGTGACTTTATTAATACACTGATACTTAGTAATAATATTTATTGCGCGTCCGTACCGTCACAATCCGTAACGCATACTGATTGACTTAAGCTATGGTGAGGCACGGAGTGTGCCCCTACATTGTAACAAAAGATAGTTAGGACACTATAGTTCCCATGGACTCAATTGATTTATAGATTCAAATCAGAACAATTATTCCATTGTTTTGAATTTTCACTTTCTGTCGATAGTCCTTATGTCTTCCTCGACATTTTTTTTTTACTTTAACTTCTTTCATATTTGGTGCTTACTCAAAAAATGTATACTTTCACACCTAACCACTCGTCTGACCATCACGGAATTTTGCGTACACGTTTTCAGGGGTACTGAGAAGGACATAGGGTACTTTATCCAGAGAGAAAGTACAATTCTCGAGAGATAGGTCAAATGTATATTAAAGTAATAATTGTAGGTGGTAGAACTACGCTGAAGCTATTACTGGTTTCAGCATGAATGGGTCGGTTCGCCCGGGGTAGTACCACCCTCTCACAGAAAACCGACATGAAGTAACAGTGCTTGCACTGTTGCGTTTCGTTCGGACAGTGAGAGCGCCGGAGGCCCAATTATTTAAAAGGCCGGCAATGCACTTGCGACTCCCCTGGTGTTGCTAGTGTCTATGGACGGCGGTGATCACTTACCATCAGGTGACCCACCTGTTCGTTAGCCCCCTATAAAAAAAAAAAAAAAACGGAGCGATCAGCGAAGCCACATGCAAATGCTAATTTCCAGTTTAATATAAATTTATTACAGTTTAAAGAAACTAAATACGTATTATGCGTTCAACAATGTGTATTTCCTAACCGTGGAATAGTGGGGCAAACGGTGTGGTGCGCATACACAGAACAACGCAGACGAAGCTGCGGATATCTGCTAGTATAAAATTTATTATCTATATGCATCAAACGTTGTAAAGTGTACATTAAGTATTTATAATTTATTAAATTCATCATTATTTCATCATCATTAATCATTTTCAACATAAGTTCCTTACCTATGTATATGAAATTACCATGACATATAGAAAAAAATAAAAGTATTCATTGTTATCCATTTTCGTCCAAGGTCAGCCACTTTCGAGACCGAAATTTCCAGAAGGGAAGCGATCAAACTGACAAAGTTGATATTGCCTACAGTCTGTGTTGCGTTGGTGCCAGTATAGTACTCGTATTCAAAAATAAGATGCAACCTCAATTTTTCATTTTTGAAAGAGACAATCGTATGGCGAGGAAATATATGCTAACTGATTCGAAGTATAAAAATGTACAAAATAGCTATTACATAGAATTTGAAGTTTTGAATTTTCATTAAAATGAAAGATCTTCACAGTAGCAAGTACTAAAAACCGGCAATTTTATAAAATAGTAAAAATTGAAATTGTTGTTGAATCATTCGAATAATGACGTCTACCTTTCCAATATTTCCTTTATGTACCCTGCCAGGAATATAAAAATCATAGCGATGCATTGGAAAAAAATGATCTATTCTAGACATTAGAGCGAATAGGAAGAGATACCGAAAAGAAGAAATCATCGAGAAGGACTGCGACCTTAATATTTCTCAGACCTCAGTTTATAAAGTGTAATTCACACTGTAGCAAGCGCGGATACACCGTTGTGGACATGATGGGCATGCTCACAGCCCTAATAAGCTTGTGACGTTACGATTTCATGGTCTATTAAGATCGATAGACTGATAATATTATATCCAATGCCTCAATATAAAAAAAAAATGTGTGTGGAAATTATGAGCGATTCAGAACGCAACAAACTTAGTAGGAGGTACTTTGCTCCGTTCCGATTCACGCACATATTCTAACATACTTTTTTTTTACCAATAACGGGCCACTCTCCCAATCAGCGTGGCTGCCGCAAAGAAATCACTTTCTAATCTACGCAGAGTATACATTGGTTGCGTGCCTCGAGGGCACAGAGAAGATTATCCTGCTAGCTCTCCTAAATATACACAAAGATCTGAAGTCGGAGATCTATGACATTATCAGCATTTTCGCGAAAAAGACACGTAATCTTGAATTTGTTATCTAAGTACCCAAACAGTTAACAAAGATTATTTAATGTAAAATATACACTATCGGTTAGGTTAAATTGATATCGTTTGAAGTCGTAAAAATGTTATCAAAATCGGTTCAGCAATTTTGGAGTCTAAATGTGACATGTGATGTGCAAATAAACATAGATTTACTTTTATAACTCTCGTGAGCGAACAAACCAATATTTTACAAGTTTTATTACTAATGTATGCTCCACTTCTTCGCCTACGTGAAACAATACACTATATAAAATTTTGAGCAGGATGTCATATATTTTATAAACATCCTCCTTTGTAGAGGTATGACCTATATCGATCATGAGCAAGTTCATACGCCGACTCGCACTTGGCCGATTTTTTGGTGACCGTGACCACAACCATGGGTTTTTGGCGGGATCTTAGTCTGTCATGTAGTGGTTTTTATATTTTATTCATAATCTTGTGTTATTAGACTCTATATTTTGTAATATTGGTGGTGTTTTACGTAATATAGTTCGGTTATTATCACGGAAGAAAGAGAAGTTGTTATGCACAAGTGAAGAGGATGGGAAATAATACCACGGAGCATGCATTCTGAGATGCCACCAAAACTCCATGGAAAGTTCTAACAAGGAAACCACCATCTTGTTAGAACATTATAATTATCGCAAGACATTTACTTGGCAAAATCTTGTTACTTGACGCTGGCTAGTGCACAAACCGTGACGGAGCCAAAAAAATAAAGAAGAAGAAGAAGAAGACCACAACCATTTTTGAGGTCTAGATCCGCGCCTGGACTAGTTGTGTGACAATTAATCTATTTCGTTTTTCTCTGTATGTATATAATATTTCTTCAGATTACAAACGACCTTTGATTAACCTACGGGTGTAACAATCAATACATATAAATAAAATTGGAGTGTCTGTTTGTAATATCAAAATAACGACTTTTTACTGATTGGATATGAACGTATACACGATACTGATAACAAAAATACAATTATTTAAATTTTGTCTGTCTGTCTGCCTGTATGTTCCGGCTAATCTCCGAAACGGCTGCACCGATTTTGACAGAAATGTCACTGGCGGATAGTTAAAATTACAGCGGGTGACATAGGCTACTTTATCTTGAACTAGCTTTTACCCATGGGTTTGTTTGCAGTACTATCTCCAAAACGTTTGAACCATTTTTCACGGAACTTTCACTAAAAGATAGCTGATCTTATAAGAAGTAATTTACAATTATAAAAAAACGCATGCGGAGCTGCGGGCAACAGCTAGTATATAATATTACGCTACGTACATAAATTGATGAAACGCAAAATGTGATATGTGTAACAGGCGTCGAAATAAATTTACCAAATATGGACGTAATGCACGCAGAAACCACATCTCGCTAATTCAAACGTATAGACTTCATCAGCAAACCCTAAATCTCGCTATAGACAAGGTAAATCGGCAAGTTAACAACAAACCACAACATTCCATATAATAAATTATAATTACGAAAACAATTTATCCGAGATACATTTACTACACACGGTATATTATTGAAATAAATAATCTATACAAAAAAAAAAGAAACAGATACACACACGAATGTCATATTAAAGTTAAAATAACCTCTTCTGTACGATGTAAAGGCATACGGCTAGAAAGAAAAGGAATGCAAAGAGCATGATCACTTTGTCAGTGAACTCCCTGCGGCCATATTTTTTCAGAAGTTTACTAGACTGGGTTATGGTGCTGGCGGTATTCTGTAGCTCCGATTGAGTGCCCTGAAATATAAAAATTATTTTGAATGTTCTCACAATAATTAACTTTAAATATTATCGCTACCCTGCATAAATAAAGAGGTAACCGTACAAGTAAATTATTGAAAACCTGAATACCAACATTAAAATCCTATGTACCGATTTCCGAAAAAAAAAAAAGTAAAACACGTGTGCGTCTCGGGACGCCCGACAGAAGTGATAACTTATTAATAAAATATTTGATTGATTGTAAAGAATATTTTATTCTTAGTTACAATTGTTGAATATGTACACCTCTCGCTACCGTATGCGTAAGAGAAAGGGGAACCAGAAAGACTGGCGTCGTAACGCGTTACGTAACGAAGCGATTTACCCTCCCATAAGAAGTTATCACTTAAAAAAAAAAACAAAAATAGTTTATACTTCCATTCTATTTGAGCAATACTGGATATTTACTCTATTGGTCTGATGGGCCTTTACAGTTTCTTATGGCGATTCATAACCCTTAGCAACAAGTTCAAATACGCCAAAGTGGCCAAACCCCGGCTTGGTCTGTTACCTTGAATGCATCAACGCAAATCTTACTAAAGTAAATTAGTTAAGCTACATGTGTGCCTCACGAACTCATATATTTTGTATATATCAACTCGGCTAAACGAAACTAATCAAGTTATATAGTAAATATCCCACAACAAATAATCTATACTAGCTAAGTGAAGTAGTTTGGCTCGCGTTTTATTTTAAACTCTTGAATTACTATCAATTCAGTTAAGTAAGCCTTTAACAAAAAGAAATGATGAACGTTGATGCAATGATAGCTCAGTGATAACATACTTTGACACAACGACGATGAATATAGATTCAAATCCCTATGAACCATGAGCCACGAGTTTAGAAAACACTGTGATGAGATAGAAGACTTCGTTATAAGTTTATACTACACTCTAGTTGTAAATTTATTGCCCAGTAGATTTTTTCCTAATGATTACTTATACATAAGTTCGGCCATCAAACCTTTTTAATTATTATGAAAGACATGTCGATAAATGTTAAGGTATTCACGGACTTTAAAATTAATCTGACAATCTTATTTGTATCTAAATTATCCTACAAATAATCTTTTTGACATTATAATAACATTCTTATGAAATGCATTAGCGAGGAAGAAGGTGACTCATATCAAATCACGGTCACCCGTCTCTCTCTCTGTCTTTCTCTCTCTGGACATATTGTTCTATCAAAATGTATTCATGGGAGAAAAACAAAATTAAAAACATATATGTATATTTTTATTCAAACAATTATGTCAAATGGCCTTCGTTATATTTTACTTATTAAAATACAAGTGTTTTGGAGTAAATACTTCTTCAAATAGAAGAGGATGGGTAGCGATATATTGTCCATATACTCACATGAACAGTCGAGCTGGACGAAACTAAACTGTCCAAAGTGTCCTGACTCCTCTGTGTTGTGTCTGCCAATTGTCTACTAATTGATAGCAATTGTTCTGTGACACCTGTAGAAACATTTTTACAACTTTACATATTTTAAATCAATCCCAACACTAAAAAATACATTGACCAAAATAATGGCTATAAGGAAGAATTAAGCGCACTTCAGGTTAGAGTTGCCACCCATACTTTATAAATAGTATTTGATAAATATACTTCATATTTTTGTATAAAAATAAAGTATACAATAATACTTTATTTCAGACCTATAGAAAATATTTCTTTTCCTGATATATTTAATAAGAAATGTATTTTTTTTAAACTAAATTTTCATAAATACTTTTAAAAAATTTAGTTTAAAAAAAATTTGTGCAAAAGGAACCTACCATGTTCTAAAAACATAAAATGTATTTAAGAAATTAAAAATTTGTACATGACAAATAGTTTCTACTTACAAATATTTATTTTTTCTTATTCAATAGGTTTGTTACTTTTCCCAAAAAAACGTTGGTAATCATACTCCAAATCCATTACCACCAAGATTTATTTACAACAATAAGAGAATGAAAAATAATGCAGTCACTGAATTTATAATTTGGACCCATTTAAATAAAAGTAATATGAACATTTTTTATTCAAATACCTTTTTCAACAGTTTCTCCATTTTACTGATGCAAATAAACAATGTAAATTAATTATTCAGAATGTTTCAATTTCTTTTTTTTAATTTTGTATGACCAAATAGTTGAAAAATTGTAGTAAAAAATTGTATTCTATCCATTACCTGATGACATTTTAAGCAATCCAGATCTATCAACTTTTCTATTCCTGTTCCTGATGACTGGCTGTGGTCCGTCTGCATCATTAAGCAATGCCTCCCTTTGTGCTTTCTCTATTGCAAACATACTGCTTATGTTTGCCTCTTTGAATCGTTTTAAGAGACTGAAAACAATAGAAAAATTAATGCTCGAGGACTTTTCATTTATATACGTATTAAAGAATCATACTGTAAAATAGTATTTATGAGAGATTTGATATTAACACTTGGCAAAGAAATCTTTTGTTTGTCTCAATATTCATTTATATCTATGCTTACCTAGCCAATTGGTGCCTTTGTGATTCAACTTCGACAGAATATTTTCGTGCACCATTGTCTTTTCCATAGAGCTCCAAGCTTTCAATCTCATCTCTCAGTTGATTTATTTTTACTCTACCTTTCTCATTCAACTCATTTAATAGTTCCATTGATTCTCTGCATTGCAAAATGTCCTTGAAATTAAACATTGTTATCAATCAATTATACATATCTCCATCACCTTCCAAATGATTTTATTATTTATGTATATGTCGCACCCGTGACGTGACCCCTGCGTCCTATGCACCTAGCAATGAATCTGTAAACAACAGGTGCACCTCTAACCCCACAGATCGCATTATTCAATTACCCTCACTCTCCCTACTACTCCTCATTTTGGTATAAAAGAAAGGAGCAACCGCAATTCAGGCCATCTTGGCTCTGGTGATATACGGTACACTTGTTGTATTGTGCTAGTAGCTTATCCTAGACTCTTGATAATTAATTTGTGTTGTCATAATTAATTAATTAGTTACCCAGAGTCGTAAATAGACAGAATTAATAATAATTGATTATTGTTAAGTTTTGATTAGATTACTTGAAATACAAAGACGTGTTATATCACCATATTGCTATTTCTTTAATTCACTACATCGACACTTCGACCTTCACATTCTACATATACATTCTATTAAAAAATTTAATTTTATACCCAATAGGTTATGGCATTTGGCCACAATGTCACATACTAATAAATGATAATTTGATCTAAGAAGATAACATGCTAAACCTAAAAGAAGACCAGCTTTTCTACTACAACTCCTGAAACACACCTATTATAGATGCTTGGGTACAGGTATATTCAACTTGCAAATGGTAATAAGCTAAGTCAGCATTAGAAAAAAGTCCTACAATTGTACAGTGCTCCAATTGCACATTAATATTATTGTGCCCCAGTAAAGTGGACGGGAAATAATACCACGGAGCATGAATTCTG
Source organism: Antheraea assamensis (assembly GCA_035772565.1). NCBI lineage: Eukaryota > Metazoa > Arthropoda > Insecta > Lepidoptera > Saturniidae > Antheraea > Antheraea assamensis. Next base: position 1,359,174 of record JAQQSE010000191.1, on the reverse strand, counting down.
AGATGCCACAAGAAAACTTCATGGAAAGTACTAACAACGGGGCTACCATCTCATTAGAACATTACAATTATCATAAGACACTTGTAATATTATTACCTTCTAGACAATGGTAATTATAACATAGAAGACTGGTGGCCAAAAAATGTTAAACTGTTTAAAAAGAGCAAACCAAGTTAATTCAAAATCAGCTTTTTAAGACATAAATAATAAGGATAATACTTAACATAACAATAACACCTAAATATTTTATTTACTAAAACCTTCCGATCAATATATATATAATACCTATTTCATAAACGCATAGTAAAAATCAGTTGTATAGTTCCCTGAGAATATTGCATACATACATAGGTAAGGCCGCTAAAATCCCAGTTTGAACACAAAAATTAGTAATAGTTACTTATAACATCAATGTAACACAAAAATAACCCATTTTGTTGTGTAAAGCTTGCTTCATATTAAAATATATGAAATTAATAACACGAAAGGAAAAAATTATGGTATATTCTGTAAATAAACATAAAACCTGTAATAATTAATCTTTTTGCAATATAATTAGTTATAACTGGAGTGAACTATTTTACATTAAATGTGGTTTTAACTTTATATTTATGAAACTTAAAAAAATTAATCTTCATTAAAACATTTTATGTCCATGAAGGACACTTTATTTTTACCTAAAGTCTATCCTAAGCAGCATTTCAATTTATATTTTTGTTAAGTACAATTTATGATTTGGCAAAGCCAGCAAATTAATCACTTCGCAGATTCCAGCCGTTGGCAGAGTTATAATGTTTGAGTTTCTCTTGAAATTGATGATGCAATTTTGGTATTTTTTTGCTCCAGGTAAAAATGATCATTGTCGCACCCTCACCCACATACTATGGAAAAATTGAACCTAAATGTAGGTACAAAAAGTAAAACTTATGTGATATTTACATTGTTTTCGCTTTTGAAGATGTATGATTATTATTCTAGAAATTAGGATTTGCTTACCTGGATAACAGCTTTTACGTGAAAACTGTATCTTGCCAACCTCTTAGCAAAAGTTTGAAAAGTTAAATCTGGGGTCTCAAATTTAGCGATTAGATTGAAGTACACTTCGGGGTTGCTAATCATTTCTGAATGCATATCACTGCCCATTTTATTTTCCGAATTAATTTCTATCTCTTGAAAAACATTACGACTGTTCTGATGCTGACAGTTTTGACGTAACGTTGTTGTATGTCAAAAAATGAAACATAACTGTCACAAACTACTAAGAGGATACTAATTACTGTCAATATACGACTAAAATGAGACTCGATTACTTTTTTTTTTTAATATTATAGGGGGCATACGAACTGGTGGGTCACCTGATGATAAGTGATCACCGCCGTCCATAGACACTAGCAACACCAGGGGAGTCGCAAGTGCGTTGCCGGCCTTTTAATATATGTGGGCCTCCGGCGCTCTCACTGACCGAACGAAACAGAACAGTGCAAGCACTGTTACTTCACGTCGGTTTTCTGTGAGAGGGTGGTACTACCCCGGGCGAGCCGACCCATTCATACTGAAACCAGTAATAGCTTCAGCGTAGCTCTACCACCTACACAAATAGTGTAAATACAAAAAACGTGAGAAAATAGATTTTTATTTATTTCAAGGATTATCGAGTATTGGTGTGTATTAAACAGTTTCGCCAATGTCACGCAGGTCAAGAATTTAAGTTATATCATATTTACTATCATAAACGAAGGATACTAATAAAAAAGTTATAAGTCGACAAAAATTAAATTTTATGTAACATGTATCCAGACCGAGTTATTTATCAGTTAGTTAGTTAGACATCAATTTATGCATAAATTATCTGATTAAAATTTGATCTGATTAATTTTCCATGAGTTTATTATCACTAAAGTAGTATGCAAATCACATTTGAATCGACATCACATCTTTAGATTTGTTCCAGGTACCTAATGTAAAATAATAAGGAAGTAATTTAAATTTAGTATCAGTATATTATTCTTTCAGTAAAGGATAAATATATGTTCAGTAACATATTGGTCACTATAAACTGAATAGTAGAAACATATATTCAAATGATTAATTAAATGCTTATGACAGTAAGAAGAATCGATTGCGCAGTAAAATGATTGAATTATTGTGGTCAAATCGGAATGAGTCAGTATGAAATCATATTATAACAACATTATTAAAAAAAAATAATTACTAGATGTACTGTATTCAAGAATTTGCATTTCAAAGATTTTGTATCATGATTTAGGTATATCGGACGGAAAACCAAACTTTAGTATTATACTTCTATTCTACTATTAGTATTATCACTTTAATAGGAGAGTCTTACCTCCATAATTAGTGTCCAATTTAAAATACATACTTATAAGATATTAAACAAAAGAAGCCATGTATGTAATTTAATTCCAACATGTATTTTCTGTGTCCAGATACAAAGGGTGATAACCATTCGGGCTTTTCACATTACTGCGGCACTTGGGACATTTTGATCTAACTTTTAAAGATTCTTGAAGACATTCTGAACAAAACACGTGACCACACTTTGTTGCGACTATCGATTTATTGCACAGATCTTGAAAGCATATTGGACAAATGATACTCAAAAATTTCTTTGCCTTGTCCGCTTTAGTCTACAAAACAGAAGTATGATTAGAATAAGTCGAATGCTTAATTACGAAAGTTGTGGCTGAAAAATAAAACTATGAAAGTGTTGTCGATATGAAATTTAATTTCGTATAGCATATAAGAATATAACCTTTTTAGAATAAATCAAAGCGTACTTCATGTCAAATAAATCTAAAATGTGCTTTAATATTATCAAAGTATAAAAATGAACCACTATTGTTTAAATAAAAAATACCTACGTTTCCTTCTCGTAAGAAAACTTTTAAAGGGATATCAATTATAGAAAACTATGACAAAAATGTAAATAAATGTAAATTATTGATCTCGTGGTACTTGACCTTTGATTGACATTGTGTAATTCAGCATCACTTATAAGTATTCTAACCAGCACTAAATAAAGACTTCTAGATATTTTAACATTCTTTGCAACCATAATTTCACGAATCACGTTGGAGTCGTTATGTCCGTAATATGTAGGTGGAGACTGGGCGATGATTTCTGACATCCAGATGGTTATTCCTCCTATATAAGGTTTCGCATCTCTGGTATTGTGCCGACGCATACTCCCCTTGATGCCCTGAATAGTTTGCAGCTTTTACGGACTCTCCGCATTGTAAATAATGGTACAAGTGTCGCTAAGAGCCTAGAACCACTTCAGTTACGAATTAAATAATTCTCCCCTCACTCTGATATCCAATGTGGCCCTGGTCTAACATATGACACTGGTAACGTTATCTCTGCAATGTTTAGGTAACAGAGTACGACTAACAAAGAACATTTCATTATAGAGTGTATTTTATTGACTGTATCGCGGTTCAGAGTATAAGGAGTTATTCAACCTTTTCCTGTCATCTCTTTTCCACGACAGAACTGCGGAGGCAGGTACACATAGCTAAGGCTACACAGTAGTAATCATTTCGGCAAGAATAGAGAAGTTTGATAATACTTAAGATAAAGATGAGGAATTGCGTTCCAGCCAGTGTGTTTTCTCTCTCCTATGACATCGGGTCCTTCAAACGAGACCTGAATAATAATTCCTGCAAACTGGTATGATGGAGACGATTTTCAAAGGAATTTATCATCGACAGTCGTTGTTGTTTCTGGACCGTGTTGTACTTGCCATCAGGTACTGTGCAGTTATAATGCCAAGACAGTAAAAATAACAATATCTGTTATCCTTGTACCATAGCCGAATGTTTATAGGTCACCTGATTTATGAATTCTAACAGCCACACCAGAGTAGAAGCTCCTTTAGCAAGCTTAATGTATTACTATATTTACTCACATTTTCACTTAACATTGAATAATTTTATCATACTTTATGTCGATAAAAACCATTTATTTTATCAAAGTTACATCCCCATCTATCCCTGAATATTCATTCATAAGAAATAGGAAAAGATTATATAGATGTTACAATATCAGTTACTACAAATACACTTTCTGTTCTTTGATTAGAAATATGAACTCACTTTTTGCTTTGACTTTTTCTTTTGCTTTAAATTCCTTGTTGACTTGCGTTTTTTATCTATAATAGGTTCAATTAATGGTTTCATATCCAGAAGATCAAGTAATTGTACTAAATATTATTATATCCGGAGTTAAAAATATTACAAATAATTTTGTCATATCACAATGTGGACATTAAACTTCTGTTTGACAATGAAATAGTAAAGACTTTTTTTAATTCAATTTTTACAGCATTTTGTCTTTTTATAGGGTGAATAGATGTGTTATTTGGCTTGATATTTTATAATATTGGTGGTATTTTACGTAATATAATTCGGTTATTGTGTACAAGTGAACTGAATCAAAAATAATACCACAGAGCATAAATTCTGAGATTCCAGAAAAACTCCCTGGAAAGTCGAACAAGGGTGTCACCATCTATCTAGTCAGAACATTGATATTATCACAAGACACTCAACAATGGCAGTAATAATCTAGAAGATTGGTGACCAAAAGTAAAAAAGTTAAAAACGTTGATTAAAACCTTGTATAATATTTTCCTTTTAATTAGCTATTTAACACGTTCCGTGCCGAGCCAATTTTGCCTGACATGTTATTCAGGCCATTTGATATTTTGACTAAACATTAATATACAATGTTACATTACAATATTAATACATAAGTAATTCTTTCGTTATCAGTAGTTATTACATCGTGTAAATGTACACGTGACCTAAAGATTAAGCTTAATGTGTACCACCGGTGGTACACGTGACCTAAAGATCACGCTTAATGTGTACCACCGGTGGTACACGAGGTCTAAAGATCAAGCTCAATGTGTACCACCGGTGGTACACGTGGCACGGAACGTGTTAATTACGAGTAAACTTTTATTATAATAGTACACTGATACTAACTACAAATAAAATAAACGAATCGTGATAGATATGTATTGTGTATATCTTTTTCTATTTTACAAAGTTACTGTTTAGGAGAACCCTTCGTGTACAAAACTAAATTTTGTTTTCGTAGTTTTCGAAGTTTCTTTACATTTATGACGTAATAATCTCACTAGTTTCTTTGGTCCACAGCAGTATAAAGTTAGATGAGTTCTGAAACATATAATATATATTTGTTCTCTATCATGATGCTAATCTAATTTCTCTGTCCCGCATCATTTAAAACACAAACCAGATTCTTAACTTTATATATTAATCGCATTTAAAAAAGGTCTCATAAATTCTGAATTAAAAAAAGTAGGAGAAATCTATTTCAAAATCTATAAAATTCAGATAAAATTAGTTTTGTCATAAATGAAGCGAGAATAAATACATTTTCTACAAATTTTAAGAAACATATTTTTCAAACCTCATAGTAAATTTATAAACTCATAGATTCTCTTAAAAACACAATATTTTATAAAAAAAATATGGGTCGTTTATTACACAACTTCAAAGATAACATGGAGGAATTACATGTATATCAACTAAATATAATGTTGTTTTTCAATTAAAGAATCATAGTACTATAGTCAATAGATAATCACGCAGATTTAACGAACATCAGCAGAATTCGAAAAGAAGTAGAAATTCAAGAATTGTTGAATCCATAGAGATCTATCATAATACATCTTGTTGATCTTCAAAGTTTGATTTCTTATTTAGCAAGTCTAAAATATTGAAGGGAGAAACCTGAAAGTTCTAGCAATGCATTAAATTTTCAATGTGGTCAGAGCCGTAGTTAGGAATTTAGGGGGGTTACATATTAAAAACAAAAAACAGTTAACTACGTTTCGGGTAATATTTATACTCACTCGGGATATAAATGCGACCAGTATCCGAATACCCTGTCCCAGTGTGGTCGCCCGCGTCTCACCCTGCATCCAAGCAGGGGATATTTCTTAGCCACATCATAACTATTATCTTCGCTATCATTTTTATTGACGCCCCTCTTTCTATTCGGTGTTAGTAGAGTCGCCTTTTCATCATCGGTAAGCGTTCTTCCTTGTGTTAAACAAGATGATCCTTTCTCGTCAACGATTATTATATGGGACGCGTTATGAACGAGTTTATCATTGTAAGTGACATGGAGTTCTAAATGTAGTCGATCGGGTCGGTTCGCATTTCGCAAATGTAACATTGTCTTGCTGGCTAATTCAGCAAGCCATGTTAGTTCCTTCTCATGTCTAACTATCCATAGTAAATGTATTCGACCTGGTAGACGACTTCGTGGATTACTGAAAAAAATGTTTTCTACTAGATATATTGAACAAAAACTTCAAATCATACAGTTTTTTTTTATTATTATATATAGACAGCTTTCAAACGTCAGTCACCGAGTCGCAAAAAACTTTGCAAGCATACATCATTGCGGATCAAACAAAAAACTACTAAGTGTGGTATCCGAACACACATCATTCAGTGCAGCGGAGCAGCAAAGATACATAATTCAGCAGCTTTTTTTCCGTTTTAAGAACCGATTTCAATTTATCTCTGTTAAATTTTATCATTACTGCTTAGCCTACATGGGAAAAGTGTAATTATATTTAGCCTAGATAATATTCTAAAAAGTCCTCTATCTACCAATCAAGTCTTCGTCAAATTCGTTTCAACAGTTTCGGGTAGTTAACCCGACAAACTAGAGTCCGATCGTAGCCAATGACGCGTGCTTGGACAAAACACGTGGATTAACTGCCACGAAAATAGAAATGAATGCCTTATGTTCTTATAACTATATTATGTTGTTATTCTAACAGATTAAACGATTAGTAATGAGAAAATATTACAGTAATATGTGATGCAACATCGCAACAAACGGTGTGATACCAACTCCAGCCGCGACGCATATTGACACCTCATTATTGATCGCGCTCTCCATTGGACTTGAAAACGGACCGTCGACTAGGACACTGAAATATTAAACTTAATATACATTATAATAAACCATTTTAATATCAAAAAATCACCTAGAACAGTTCTAAAGTTCAAATAGTCTAACGACTCATAATGTTTCATAAGACCATAGACAAACAAATACGACCCCCTCCACAAAGGTCTGAGTACGGCCCTGAGTTACATTACATTTGTAAATATATCATAAAGATAAATAAAAAACAACCTGTAATTCCATGATAATTTTAAATACATTTTTCTATATATAAACATTTCCTTAATTAGATATTTAACAATATGAAATTTAAAAACAATGAAATCTATAAAAAAAATGTGTTTTTTAAACACATTTAAAATAATAATTATTACATAATAAAGTATGTATTATTAATAATAGTCAATTGTAATTACGATACACATCTAACAATTGCAAAACCATAAGGATTTATATTTATGTTTATGGATAGAGAGTTGTGCCAAGAAAACACTAATAGACAATTTAAAATTGAACATAACAGAACTCGGTTACCTTAATTGTTTATATCCCTTTTCTACAATTAATTTCTCTAAATTTTCAGTCCAATCACCTTTCACCCTAATCCATACTACGAAATTTCTTTGGTATGACGTAGGAACCTGCAAAAAAGTTAAATCTCATTTCCTTTTAAAATCAATACCTTATAATTTCCTTCACAACTGTCAAATTCCAAAATCTCAATAACCAAAAATCTAGTCAGACTTATTATATGAATATATAGACATTAACAAATACATCGACATTATGGCCACAATAACAACAAAAATCATAGACCAACCTTAACAACAGTAAAAGGGTGCCACTCTATAAGAGACACGTCTAAACATTGCAGCAAAACGTATTGACCCTCGCGACACACGAACCGCTCGTGCGGACAACTCATCGACAAACTTATCGTACGACCGGCCATATGAGTAACCTGAAACGACGCGACAATTAAAAAATAATTTTCTCATTTTCTATTTACATTATTTTTCTACACATCATTGTATTATATTATGAATATTTCAAATAAACATTATATATTGGAAATAGTATGTTTTCTTTTAAAAGTTACATAAATTTACGTTGTAGGACTCTCCACAGGAAGCTGCTATACATATATAGCTGATATATGTATCATAATATTAAAAAAAATGTGGAAGTTAAAAAAAACACGTTATTGAGAAAGAGCAGGAGGAATTGTGAGTAGAAGTTTTTATTAATCAACTGAGGTGCCTTTTGCTAACTGCGTAAATTATCTTAACTATTATAAATACGAATGTGACGTTGTTTCTTTCTTTGTTATGCTTTGTTGTTGATACGTTTTCAGAAGTACAGAGAAGGATATAGGGTATATTTAATCCAGAAAAAAATACTGTTCCAGACGGAAAGGTGAAATCTACATTAGCTAGTGCTAATAATTCAAAAATTCAACAGCCTAATACGAAATATTAAAACCGTAAGTATTATAATTATCAAACTGCAATAACATAGACAATGCTTCTTACTTCCAATCAGTAAACAACAGATCTAAAAATGTTATATTACTTCGGCATATAAATTTAGACACAGGACACAACAAACTAAACTGAAACCAATTAAGCCTTCATTGAATTCGTAGACAAAGTATCAATAAAGCTGAATAAATAACCTTGTTCCTATATTATGATAATGGTAGCGACATAAGACAGTTATAGAAACGTTTATTGATTTATTGTACATTGGTTGTAATATGCTGGATATATACTGTACACTTTGCTTGTCAATGTGTTCTTTTTCTATTGATATATTTAAAATGCGAATTATTAAATATCGCGGTTTTTTATTTAATTTATACTAACTGTAGATAAAAAAGCGATATTAATGAAAAATATTCTTTAGTAATGTTTAACTTTATTTGTCTACTGGTTCACTGAACCAAATTCAGCTCACACACCTTAGTAGTTCCTTATTGAGATAGTTAGTTATCTATTTTACTATAAATCGCGTGTAGCTACCGCTAGGGAGTATTATATTATTCCTAAAGTTTTATATTGTAATTTAATGCGGACGAAATCTTGAGACGTTGCTAGGAAGTCTAAATATAAAGAACAGTTTTATGGTAAAATTAGTCTTTTGTTAGTTTTTCTCATTTCTTAACCCTTAATAACCTAGAGTTTCAATTTTGATACCAATCTTTTAAACCGAATGTTCACATTACTATTAGTTTTTTTTATAGGTTGGCTGTACGTATTTTACTGTTGTATAATATTCTTTCCAACGAAATTATTTTTTTTTTCTAAATAAGTATGTAAAATAAATATTGTGATTTTTTTAGCTATTTTTCCCTTCATCTAGACCCTCAAGCAAACACAGTAATATTAAAAATAAATCACTTTCGTAAATCAGACTACTAAGGGTTTCGAAGTTGTGTAAAAATTTGTACTTATACGAGTAATGCACGAAGTGACCCACTGTTGGGCAAAATCTCTCCCTAAAGCCTACCTTAAAAACGCTATAATCAATATTATTTCATTGTTATAAATAGCGACAAAATCGCCGACGCATTCAAGTATGATGAGTTACCGTTAGTATTAAGCATCACTTACTTCTAAAATTTCTACTTTTGCTCGATTCCTTGTCAGTATTCTCCACAGAAGATCCAAGAAATAACAACTGATCGGCACGGATATCCATAACCAAGCCTGAAACGAGAAATCATATTATCATTTTCTATCGTATAATAAAGATTCATATAAAAAATATTCGAATTAACAACTTTATTATTCTAATTTAACACTATAAGACATCTGCTTTCATTTTGCACGTATGTGTGTCGCGTCAATTAGAAAATATTCAATATACACCATTTTACTAATGACTACATATTATAAAACAAAGTCGTCCGCCGCGTGTGTCTGCCTGTCTGGATGTTCGCGATAAACTCAAAAATTACTGAACGGATTGTAATGCGGGCTTCACCAATACATAGAGTAATTCACGGAGAGGGTTAAAGTATATAATTTGTCAATATGTTTTTTTGTTGTAAATTGGTTGAAATATATAATAATTGTTGAAAGAATCAGACAAAGTCAAGCCGCCTTAAGCGTTTCATGCACATAAGTATATATTTTTTTATTATCAGGGCAGGACAACGGCTATATATGTTATACTTTACATTATACTGCCCGACCCATTCATTCTGAAACCAGTAATAGTTTCAGCGTAGCCCTACCACCTACAACACCATACGTTTTACATCGCCCTTTTTTACAAACTGTGACATAGAAAATGTCTAATTTAAAATATATATGTTTAAATATAAAAACACAAATAAGTATTCAACAGAAAATACAAGGAGATTATTAACACCATGAGTAAAAAATAAAATTGAAGGGTCTGTTCGTTAATTGAACTAACTCTCTCAAATGAACGAATTGATTTTGGTGAAACTCATTTTCTCGAGAAGATTTTTCAATGAATAAGACCTAAAATACTACAACAAGGTGTACTACTTCTTGTCAAACATAAGTTTCAGATCTAGTCACTGGGGATGACTAGAATTAATTAGGATTTTTTTATACATTTAGCCTTTTGCCCACAATCTTATCTGACGTTATATGACATCATGATTAGAGATGCTAAGCACGCTAAGCATAGACGGGGACTGGCTAGTAAGTGCAGCTGCCGGGACACATCTATATGTGCTTGACAACAGATTCTCAACTTAAGGATGGTACCTAGGTATAAGTTTTAATCTAAGTCGACTGACACAGTGTCCGAACACGCTAACCGCTGATCCAACATCAGCTCAATATATACAAAAAGACATATACACGATCGCAATCGACATAACATATAGGATAATTACGAAACACACTACTAATAAAAAATTCCATCAACGTGTCCAATGAATGAAACCGTAACAAAGAGGAGTATTAGGGAAGGTTTAATCCGGATCGTTGTGTCTATTTACAAACGCGAGCGAAGCGTAACATCTGTAAAGCTATTAGACAGCCGTCCACTGAAAATGTACTGTGATCACCTGTCTACTGATTTTTGTTCGGACTGATTTAATGAAAAACGAATTTGGCAAAGTATAGTTTTAATTTGCCTAACTACGCACTAGCTATTTTTCAGTTCTCGCTAATCTGTATCGTCTTTATAAAATAACCATTCAAATGAAACTTTTTTTTTACATTACCACAAATTTTTCGTACATATATCGCATGTCGCATTACATACGGCCGCGAAGTAGGGGTAAAGTGAAAGGTGCTCATGGCCAATTCAAAATAATTCAAATAAATATTGTGTTCAGTTTTTTGTAAAGATTAAAAAGGCGATTTTAATACCCTCAAACGAATAATTTTCCGAAAACTTACAGTTAAATGCCTACGATCCAAAACAAAGTTTCACTTGCATCGTAGTTTTATAAAACCACACAGTTATTTTTTAATATGTGCGTCTTCACAAGCGTTTCTTTATATTTATTGAAGATAAAACCGCTTTAGACGAACTGAACAGTCAAAAAATAAACCATCATGTTCGAGTCAGTGACGCACTAAATAGTATATACTCGGCTCCTGTCGTCATCAACCAAGTTTACTGTCTGACAAGGAATGCATCGATCCATTAATTACATATCGTAATAATAAAATAATATTATATATGTTTTGTATATAATGAGTTTGTATGAACTTTAATGCCCATGTATCTATATATAAGTTTTCACTTCTATCGTGTGCTCATAACCACACACTTTTTTGTTATTTGTATTTGTTGTAACAAACATTAGATTCATAGCAAAATGGATGTTATATAGATGTTCGGCGTATACAAATATCTACATACCAATTTCCATAAGGATTAGTTGAACGCTACAGAAGTTAACGTATCATAGTGTCATTTAATGGTAAGGTATAGTAAAGTTGATGACGAGAAATCTTCTCCATGAGAAATCACTTAGGTATATCAACTTTCTTGGTGACCGGTTAAATGATGTTACGAGTTATTACATTCATAGCAACTTGCAATTACGAGAAGTGAGTCAATTCGAATAAAAATGATAAAACAAAACGAAAGTCTTTTATTCTAAATATCCCTGCCTGCCATCGAAACTTGTAGGCGACGTTATCAACCGAGATCGACGTAGTTTATTTCGGTAAAGTTAATGACCCGTGAATAATTCGACTACAACGCGACACGAGACTACGATACTACGTTTGTGGGTTACTATAACATTGAAAAAAAAAATGCATCCTATATTAATTTCAAGCTTTTCCCGCGATTTTGTCTTTATGTCATTCGATGTGAAAATTATGCCACGCGGCCACGGCCCTCTAGATTCCTAATACATTTACACACCAAAATACTTTCCATCAGTTCAGCGGTTTACTCGTGTAAACAGTAAATTGATAAATAAACAGTAAAAAAAATCACATTTATTATATTAACATGGATTGTTTGTTGCAAAACTTGGAACAATAATCAATTTTGCCATCCAAACTGCGTTCTAGAAAAAATGAATGATTTTTTGTCTGATGAAATGTCGAATGACTAGACAACAAGTACTAAACTAGTACCTACATATCATATTGTAAAATTTGGTTCACAGTCCCGAACATAAAATAAATCACATATCATCCATTATTCTCGACTATATTCGTAACAGGACATTTGCACTTAGACACTAAGTGGCAGGCTTTTAAACAATTACGTGTTAAAGATGGACCGTCTAATACAATTAAATTCGATGTTAACTATAACATCCACGTACATACACCTGATAATAACTTTGCAGTGTATAACAAAATTTATGTACGATATCTATACACTATACACACCACAAACACCATACAAATTAATGTCCTAACAGAAATATGTACTAATCACTAACAATTATTTTGAAATACGAATTAAATTAAATAATATGAATAACACACAAAACTATTTAAAAAAATGGTTATATTGAAATAAATCATTTATATATATATATAATATTTTTACAGAAACTATTTATCAACTAACTTCATGGTGTGTTACATCGGCACGGCGCGGCCTAACTTCCGTTTCGAGCTAAAAATTCGCACTAGACGATTTCTCATAACGCGCCAAAGAAAGTGTAACTTCAAAAAAAATTAATATTTTCTGTATAATCACTACATAGTATAAAACAAAGTCGCTTTCTCTGTCCCTATATCCCTATGTATGCTGAAATCGTTAAAACTACGCAACGGATTTTGATGCGGTTTTTTTTAATAGATAGAGTGATTGAAGAGGAAGGTTTATATATATAATAACATAAATTAAATAGTGGAGAAATACTGTTATTTTTGAGGTTACTCCAAATTTAACGCGTGCAGGCCACGGGCAGTAATGAATAAATCAAAACTACTGGTTCGATTTTAATCATTTTTTAGTGATTGACATAGGCTATTTTATACCCGTGCGAAGCCGGAATGGGCCGCTAGTATAAAACAATATAGAGTTACTAATAACGATATCCAAAAAATCTCTCAAAACAAGTCTTTATTTAATTCACATTCGTCATACTGAAACATTATATCTCGTAGGTTATAATATATTTATGAGTGAACGAAATAAAGTCCCATTTTGCTATCCATCAAATCGTTTAGACTAAGATCGTGATAAAAATATGTACATACGTACCTACACTCGAAAAACATTACCCTACATATGCGCATTCAGGAAGAATCATTTACTTTCGTGTCAGATCGTTTATAATTACAAAACAATTGAAACAACTCGAATGGAGTTCTTAGATTAATACAGGACTGAACTCGAACACATCAACTTACATATCATTATGTTATTTAGGTAATAGAAGCTCAAGTAAACAGGATCTAAAAATAACAATTTCACTAGCGGCCCGCTCCGGCTTCGCACGTGTATAAAATATATAGCCTATGACATTCACTAAAAAAATGATTAAAATCGATCCAGTAGTTTTGATTTATTCATTACTGTCCGTGGCCCGCACGCATTCAATTTGGAGTAACCTCAAAAATAACAGTATTTCTCCACTATTTAATTTATATCATTATACATACAAACTTCTTCGATCACTCTATCTATTAAAAAAAACCGCATCAAAATCCGTAGCGTAGTTTTAAAGATTTAAGCATACATAGGGATATAGGGACAGAGCAAGCGTATTTGTTTTATACTATGTAGTGATTATCAAACATAGAGCTATGCATAGGCGTCTATGCCTGGCCAGAAATTTATATATACTGTTTATATTCATTGATAGATAAGTGTATCCATAAATGTACCTACTTCACGTCATACCATTGATAAGTAATAATACAATATGCACTTCAAGAAGTCTATTTGTCTGTTACATTTTCACGACTTAACTGACCGTCATGTAATGTACCTATAACATACACATTGTCAGGGGTGCGATGTCAGGGACCTCCTCGTGGTGCACCCCGGGCAACGTCGGTCCTGTTGACCGGCGGCTGACTCCTGACCTGGATGTGGTACGTGCGCAGCGCATCCAGTACCGGGCTGGGGCGGATGAGGGCTCAATTTGAGCCCCAACGGCCCAGTCCCGGACAGCACCCGGCGGGGCTGGTGTTTTAACACTGGTCTCGGCGGGTGTACTGCAAACTTGACGTAGGTAGGGAGCTACAATGAAGGCAAGATTTAAAAAATTATTACCCCAGGAGGGTACCTCCCGCTCCGCGGGAGGAGAATCCCTCCCCAGGCCTTCTGGCCTGGGCAGCCCCTCGTTCTCTGGGGGGGGCAAAATTTTGCGTTCTGCTAGGACAACCAGGACTAGAGCGAGCACACGGATTACCGATTCCACCGAAAAAACGACGACCACGGCCACGCTTAAACGGACAACCGATTTGCCCGCAGAGCAGGCAGTGGGCAGCCAGCCGGCGCTGGAAACCCTCTCCGAGGGTAGCGAGGAGAGTCCGGCACGCATGCACACGGCGAGCGAAGGCGAGGAGACCCCCGCCGACGCTATCGCCGTGGCTGATGCTGTGCCGGACCCCACACCTCGCGCACCGAACCCGTCACCTCGTCAGAGGTCACAATCCTCGGGATCGGAGGCGGAGAAGGAGGCGACAGGGCACTGCACCCCTGTCGCGAAGAAAAAGAAGGGGCGAGGCAGGCCAGCCACGACCGGCGAATTTGTCGGCTTCGCCGCGGCCAAGCAATTGGAGGAGCGCCTCAAAAAGGAAGAGGCCCGACGCAAGGCGGAGGCGGAGCTGGAGGCGCAGGCGTCCCGCGCCCGGAAGGATAGAGGGGTCAAGCGCAAAATCGTGGTCCCGGACAACACGGGGGACCAGCCGACGGTGGACCTTAGGGACCGAATTCTTGCCGACGTTGACGTTGTCGTCAACGTGGGCAAGAAATCCAACCACCTACAGGGACCTCTCGTGAGGGCACTCAACGAGGCGGCTGCATCTATCACGGATGCAGTCAACGAGATGTGTGCACGAAAGGCGTGCGATGAGATCCGCAAGCTGCAGGCGGCCTATATAAAGCTGGAGGAGACCAACGCCAGGCAGGCGGACGAGCTGGAGGAGCTCCGCAGAAAGTTCGCGCGGGTTGAGGCAGAACTGGAGCAGGTTCGCGCTCAATCCGCAGCGACGCGCGTCGCTCCACCGGAGCCGTCCCCGACCTCGCCCGGAAGCCTTGCGGATCTCCCTCCTCTCCCGCAGCGGCGACAGGGCAAGCCGCGAGCTGAGGGGCCTCCTCCTTCCAATTCTGAAGCCAAGTTTGAGGTGATGGCGCGCGCAATCATGTTGCAGGTGGGCGACATGATGAGCGCGCGCCTGGAAGCGTTGGAGGATAGGCTCCTCCCAGAGAGGCGCCTGCGGCCACCTCTGGCCTCTGATAGGGCAGTCCTGGCCCCCGACAAGGCGGCTTCATTGGCGGCCGAGCCAATAGCGGCGATACCCGGGGGAAGCCCGCGGGAGCCAACCGCATCACAGCCACAGCCGCCGCCGAAGAAGAAACGGAGGGGGGCCAGGAAGAGGCCCCAGAAAAAACAGGCCAAGCCCAAGCCCACCACTGGCGGCGGCCAAGCTCCTGCACCCGGACCGGCAGACCAGGGTTGGGTGCGGGTAGGGAAGAGAGGGAAGCCGGCAAAACCCGCCAAGCCCAAGAGGAAGGAGCAGGCCTCCAGGAGGGACAATATACCGAATCTCCGCGCCCCGAAGACGTCAGCAGTGACGTTAACGCTCAAGCCCGGGGCGCGGGAGGCGGGGTTGTCCTACCTGGAGGTCCTGCAGCGGGTAAAGGCCGAGGTTAAGGTCACGGACCTCGGCATCGAGGGCATCCGGTGGCGCAAGGCCGCCAACGGTGGATACCTCTTTGAGGTGCCCGGTGCTACTAGTGGCGCCAAGGCGGATGCCCTCGCCGCCAAGGTCCGGGAGGCGGTCCCAGAGGGGGTGACTGTGTCCAGGCCCATTCGCTGCGCCAACGTGCGAGTATCGGGCCTGGACGAGTCGGTCTCGGAGGCGGAAGTCATCGCCGCAGTCGCTAGAGCCGGAGACTGTCCACCAGACCACATAAGAACTAACGGCGTCCGCCCCGGTCTTAGGGGGCTCTGGGCGTCGGTGGTTTCATGTCCGGTGGCGGTGGCGAAGCGGCTGGGCGATGGCCGCCGAATTCTTATTGGCTGGGTATCGGCGCAGGTTCAGGTCCTGCCCCCCCGTCCCCTCAGGTGTTTCAAGTGCCTGAGGGAAGGTCATCTGGGGGCGTCGTGTTCTTCCGCGGTTGACTGCACCGATCTTTGTTTCCGGTGCAGTCAGCCGGGGCACAAGGCCGGCGGATGTACGTCCCAGCAACACTGCGCAGTGTGCGCAGCGGCTGGGAAATCCGCCGGCCATAGAATGGGAAGCAGGGCCTGTGGGAGGCCTGCGCCGCCTGCGAGGCAAGCGAAACGAAGGAGGGGGAGGAGGGGGAGAAAGCCCCAGGATCCCCCGCTGCCGTCAGGGGCCGCTGGGGCCAGGACGGTACAGTTGGAGGAAGTGGAGTGTCCCTAATGGCGGCACTCCGCTTCCTCCAAGGGAACCTCAACCACTGCGCCAGGGCCCAGGATTTACTATTCCAGAGTATGGCGCAGTGGTTGATTCACGTCGCTGTGATGGCCGAGCCGTACTTCATCCCGCCCGGGGATAACTGGGCGGGTGACCTTGACGGCTCGGTGGCCTTAGTGTCACAGGCCGCCGCCGGCTCCCTCCCCCTCTCTAACATCCTGAGGGGCAGGAGATACGTAGCGGCGCATCACAGCGGCGTAGTGGTAGTGGGGGTGTATGCACCCCCAAGTATGAGTCTCGCCGACTTTGAGGGATTCCTCGGGGACCTGCAAAGCGTCGTAGGTCGCAGCCACCCTCACCCCGTCCTTGTGCTCGGGGACTTCAATGCCAAGTCTACGGCTTGGGGTTCCCCGGCCACGAACGTCAGGGGTAGGGTGCTGGAGGAGTGGGCCATAACGTCGGGCCTACTCCTCCTGAACAGGGGGTCCGTAAACACGTGCGTGCGACAGCAGGGCGGGTCGATAGTGGACCTAACGTTCGCTAGCCCTGCTCTAGCACGCCGTGTTCGGGGCTGGAGAGTCCTTGAGGGGGTGGAGACGTTGTCGGACCATCGTTACATACGGTTCGACGTCTCCACCCAGACCTCGGACGGACCAGCCCGTAGGACCCCCGTGGCGGAAGGACCGCGTTGGGCACTGAAGCGCCTAAACATCGAGGCGCTTCAGGAGGCCGTCGTCGTGCAGGCCTGGGTGACAGGAGAGTTACCGGACAGGCCTGTCGACGTCGACCTGGAGGCGGAGTCACTCCGAGCGGACGTGACGAAAATCTGCGATGCGGCGATGCCCCGGATTAGGGGGCCGATCCCCGCCAAGCGTCAGGTGTACTGGTGGACCGCCGAAATCGCGCAGTTGCGCGTAGCGTGCACGGCGGTCCGTCGCCAGTACACCCGTCAGCGACGCAGGCGGGGCCGCTCGCAGGTCGCGTCCGCAAGGGAGGCAGAGCTTTACGAAGGGTACAGAGCAGCCAGATTGGCGCTCCGTAGAGCTATCGAGCAGGGGAAGGCCCTTGCTCGGGAGGAGATGCTCGAGACCCTCAGCCGGGATCCGTGGGGGCGCCCGTACCGCGTAGTACGCGGGAAACTACGTCAGGGCGGCCCCCCGGTAACCCAGAGTCTCGAGCCAGATCTCCTCCACGAGATTCTGGCTGCTCTGTTCCCTTCCAGGACAGAGCATACGCCTCCCACGATGGCTCCGCCCACGCCCAACGCGGCTGGCTGCGGCGAGGACGACGTGGTCCCCGAGGTGACCCGGGAAGAGTCGAGGGCGGCGGTGAAACGCCTCCAGGCGAAAAACACCGCCCCAGGACCCGACGGCATACCTGGCCGTATCTGGGTCCTGGCTTACGAGGCCCTCGAGCCCCGACTACTGCGGATCGTCACCGCATCGCTTCAGCAGGGCCGGTTTCCGACCATCTGGAAAACCGGCCGTTTGGTCCTGCTGAAGAAGGAGGGGCGCCCGGCGGACAGTCCGTCCGCCTACCGGCCCATAGTGCTGTTGGACGAGGCGGCAAAGCTCTGCGAGCGAATAATCGCAGGCCGCCTCGTCCGGCACTTAACAGGAGTAGGGCCGGACCTGGCGGAAAACCAGTTCGGTTTCCGCCAGGGGCGCTCCACCGTTGATGCGGTGATGTCAGTTAAGATCCAGGCGGAGGAAGCATTTGCCCGGGGCGAGGTGATTTTGGCGGTGTCCCTTGACATCGTCAACGCTTTTAACACCTTGCCCTGGGCCTGTATTGAAGAGGCACTCCGGTATCATGGAGTGCCTCGCTACCTCCGCCGTGTAGTCGGGGCGTACCTCTGCGAGAGGTACGTCACCTTCCCGGGTCAGGGAGGGAGGATAAGTCGGCGAGACGTGGTATCCGGTGTTCCACAGGGGTCTGTCCTGGGCCCCCTCTTGTGGAACATCGGATACAATTGGGTGTTGCGCGGTGCGCTCCTCCGGGGCGTCAGCATTGTCTGTTATGCTGACGACACTTTGGTGCTATCCCGGGGGAAGACGCACCGCGCGGCCGCGATCCTGGCTACTGCAGGAGTCGCTCAAGTCGTCGGTAGGATCCGGCTTCTGGGACTAGAGGTGGCGCTCTCTAAAACCGAGGCCCTGTTTTTTCACGGGCCTCGGCGCGCGCCACCCGGAGGGTCCCAGATAGTCGTGGGAGGCGAGTCCATCGGTGTCGGGTCGAGTATGAGGTATCTCGGCCTCCTCCTCGACAGCCGGTGGACGTTCAAGGAACACTTCCGGCAGCTGGCCCCCCGTTTAATGGGCGCAGCGGGCGCATTAGCCCGCCTGCTTCCCAACCTGGGGGGGCCCAACTCCGTCTGCCGGAAGCTGTACCTGGGGGTCGTGCGGTCGATGGCCCTGTATGGGGCCCCCGCATGGGCGTATGGCCTGACGGCCATCAGCAACGCTCTGCTGCGTAAAACGCAGAGAGTGATGGCCGTCAGAGCCATCCGCGGATACCGCACGATCTCCTTCGAGGCGGCCTCCCTTCTAGCCGGATCCCCACCCTGGGACCTGGAAGCGAGAGCCCACGCGTCCCTGTACCAACGACGCGTGGAGGCGCTGGAGCAGGGCCGGAGACTCGCGCCTCGGGAAATCGAGGTGCTCCGGTCCCAGCTCCACCAGGTCCTAGTCATTGAAGAATGGGAACGACGACTTGAGCGACCGAGCTGGGGCGTGGCTACCATAGGAGCCGTTCGGCCGGTCATGGCCGAATGGCTCACCAGGCGGCATGGCACCCTGAGCTTCCGGCTGACACAGGTGCTCTCGGGGCATGGTTGCTTCGGGAGTTACCTGTGTCGCATTGGCCGGGAGCCGACGCCAGGGTGCCATCATTGTGGCTGCGCGGAAGATCGCGCGCAGCACACTCTGGAGGAGTGTGCCGCCTGGGACGAGCCACGTCGCGAGCTCGTCGCGGCCATAGGCCCGGATCTCTCGCTCTCGACCGTCATTCTCAAGATGGTCGAGAGCGAGGCCGGGTGGATCTCCGTCGCCTTGTACTGCGAGCGAGTCATGCTCGCGAAGGAGGCGGCGGAGAGGGAGAGGGAGCAGACCACCAGGCTCCCCTCCCGCGGTCGGCGAACACGGCGGCGACGGGTCGGCGACGACCTCATGCCGCCGTAAAAAGGGCCTGTGGGCGACGGGACGGGCGGGCACGTCCGTCGCCCTGAGCAGAGTTTAACTGTACAGGCCCGCGTGGTGGAGGCGCTTGTGCCGAGCGACTCCCACAGTTCGTCGGGGGGGGGGTCTAACACCCGCCCCCTCCTGAGGGGTCTACCACCTTGACCCCTCAGACCGCAGAAGGGGCCCCTGACGAGGGGCCGACACCTGTCGGGGAGCAGAAGTAATGCCATTGGCAGTTCCTGCTCCCCGGCCCAATAGGTGTGAGAGGCACCGTGGGGTTTTTAGTCCGTGGGAATCGGACATAACCCACCCCCCGCCGCCCGACGGGGTGGGTATCCGTTACGGATTTTCCCCACGAAAAAAAAAAAAAAAAAAAAAAAAAAAAAAAAAAAAAAAAAAAAAAAAGGGGTACAACAATGGAGATAGGATACCTTTAAGAGATATGTCAAATATACATTGAAGCAAGCGAAGCCGAGAGCAAAAGCTTTGAAGCGATGACGGCTCAGTTGGTAGAGTGATCGGACACAGCGTCGAAGGATGTAGGTTCGAATCCTAGCAACTGAGTCAGAGCTTTCGGTAAAGGAAAACATCGTGATGAAACCATATCATGGTGGTAGGGCTTTTTCTAAGGCCGCCCGGGTAGTTACCACCCTCATGTTGAAAATCTATCGCCAAGCACCTGTTGGTGTGTTCCGGCAGCTGCACTTGAGAGCCAGTCTCCTTCTAGGTTAAGCGTGACTTACCATCTTAGACCACACCATCGTTTAACGTCAGGTGAGATTATGGTAAAACACTAACCTATAAAGTATAAAAAAAGCAATGCAACTAAACAAAATTCCTAGTCTGGTGAAACTGTAGAGGCCTTGCCAGGTCACCAGAGTAGTCAGTTAAAAAAAAAACTAATCAAAATTGAAGTACCTGTTTTACATCTGGACTAATCTTAGAAACAACTGACCCGATTTTGACGGAATTTCTACTGGCAGATAAAAAACGTATCAAAGTATTATACATTACATATAATTCTGTTTTCCTATAAGGACTAAACAAAAGGGTCGTAGGGATATAAAAGACTACATACAATTAATTTAAAAAAAATTGTAATTCCCATGAAACAACACAACACTTAACACGAAAACGAAATCAAGGGCATCAGCTAGTCGCATGATAAAACCATTTATTATCCATACGAGTTCCTATAATTTATTCATACACTTACCTTCGATTTGATTACCGTAAATTTTGGAGTTTTAAAGGAAGTCGTCGCGTTTGTCCAATTGATGTCGGTATTCGAGAACTGACTAGATTCTATAATTTGTTCTTTTAAAACACCACTGAAACAAACATTAAACATTATAAAAGTAATGATTTTTTGTTTTGGTATCTTTCTTCTTTTTTTTATTTATGTTATAGGGGAGTCGCAAGTGCGTTGCCGGACTTTTAAATATGTGGGCCTCCGGCGCTCTCACTGACCGAACGCAACGCAACAGTGCAACCACTGTGTTACATCACGTCGGCTTTCTGTGAGAGGGTGGTACTACCCCGGGCGAGCCGACCCATTCATGCTGAAACCAGTAATAGCTTCAGCGTAGCTCTACAACCTATCATCAACTCCATAAACTCAAACACCTTAAATTGACCGATTTCCACGAAAGTCGATTATATTATCTCATTATGAGAATAAGAATTCATATAATGTTTTCTGTTAATCATAGACTTATTCGTTAAATTGTTACATCAATACATATTATAAAATAAAGTCGTCCGCCGCGTCTGTCTGTCTGTCTAGATGTTCGCGATAAACTCAAAAACTACTAAACGGATTGTAATGCGGTCTTCACCTATAGATAGGGTAATTCGCGGGGAAGGTTTACGTATATAATTTGTCAAGATTTTCTTGTAAATTGGTTGAAATATAATGATAATTGTTGAATGAATCGGAAAAAGTCAAGCCGCCTTAAGCGTTTCATTCACATAAATATGTATTTTTTTATCATCAGGTCAGCACAACGTCCGCCGGGCCTGCTAGTTAAAATATAATTGTGAAATACTAATAATTATACTCTATAATATATAAAACCTACATCTAAATCGTTTGCCATATATCACTGGGAAGACACTTACGGGGTATGAATATTTATGTTAACAAAAAGACGGAGATCTGTAAATAAGAGCTTATGGCCTATCTTTATTATCTTCTTTCACGTAAAATGAAACGCAAATGACAACCTTGGTAAAATCCAAAGGACAGATTAAAAAAAATATTTGATTTTTAAAATAATTACATTCGCCGTATCTACATATTATACAAATAGGCAAAGTTTAAAAAAAGTTCAGTACCTTTTTCGTCTTTTTGTTTGGCACCCGATTTTCTCTATTTTTATTTTATTTAGTACATAAACTATTGACGAGTTTTATTGTTATATTATTTTTTTTAGAAACAGTTACTTTTTTTGCTTACCTTCGGACACGCATATATTTTTAATTTCGTTATTCGAAAATAAACAAAATTGCATAAAAGTGAAGATATTTATAAGATTATTTATTATGAAATTCCTAACAGACAATAAATTTTACCTATAAATTAATTGAAACGGCGTTGAAATTTCAATATTTAATTTATTTTTTAATTGCTCATTCCATTTTCAATAAAGATTATGATCGAAGTTCGACCAGGAGGCGAACACTAGTCATTGTTATTGAACGACTATAGATAATCATGTAATTGTTTCTACGTAACTAATCTCTGTCAAATATTATCTCGCGTGGTGGTCATAAAACGTATGTGACGTATTTCTGATTCAGACACGCGGAACGCATGAAGTAACATCATCACACGGATATAATTACACCAAGGTGTCTCAGTGTCTGAAATACAGCGAATACCAATTCCGATAAGCTTAGTAGATAATCGAAATACCAGAATCGCAGCTCCGTTAAAATTATATTTTATATTATTTGACTCATTTGTTTTCGTTTACTCCGAATGATTTGAACATTTTTCTTACAAGTAACTAGTTAGTGTTTAAATTATTTATTGCTATTATTACTTTCGTAATTACTGTAACATCGTGGCGTGTTGTAGCAAAGTAAAAAGCATGAAAATATGTATTCTCTGTTTTCAAATATGCACAAATAAAATTTCCATGAGTAACGCTTGCCCACCAGGAGTTGATGTGCAAACCTTCTCTGTAGAACTCTTACATATCCCTACTTTGATGGAGATTAATTAGTCAAGCGTTACTAGAGTCTCTCGATCTCAGATGTATCAAGATACATTTTTATACATACAGTTTAACTAACTCTTGTTGATATTTGAAAAAGGATTATTCCGAAGTCATAAAAAAATTATATGGTTCAGTATATTTTTCTTAATTGTCTTATAAATAAAATGATCAATTTCGATCTTTTTTTTTTCGTTTTACTTCTTAGACACTTTAGAATTGTGTACAAAAATATTGAAAATCTCAATATCTTAATTTAGTAAGCAATTATTAAAGTTTTAATAGACTATGAAGCACTACGAAACATTAAATAAATTTTGTAAGCACTGTATATTATTGATTTTCAATATTCTTACTTTTTTTTCCTGTAGAATAAAATATATTATTTAGATAACAAACAACGCAGACGAAATTGCTTCAGCTAGTTTCATATAATTTTTAAAATGAACTTAAATAATACATTTATCGATCCGTACGAATTCCTTTGAAATCATGAATCATCATATGAAAGCCTGAGTCACAAGTCCTGCGGTCACCGCAGCGACACCATTTAAACAAGTAACTTTGAAATGTTAAATCATCACCTAAATCCTGGTTGCCCCAGACGTTGTTTCACACGCAACTTATTGAATCGAGTAAATAACTAACCGTTTATTTCACTTTACAAACGTTACTATCCGTTTGAGGTATACCAATACGTTTTCAAAACGAATCTTGTTCTAAATTAAACTTAACTATGTATCTAAAAATTTAAATGAAGACCGTCACAAAGCAAAATTCGAAAATTCATACAAAGTAGCATACTGCGGTGAATAATTATATAACGAATAATAATAATAAACAATATACGTTCAATTTTATTTATTTTAGAATATAATTTATTGCTAACAGAAATAGCAAACGTCAATGTATAAAAGAATTCAGATTCTTTCATGATTCACATTGTTTATTTTTCATGGTTCGTGTAAAAAAAAGAAGACAGCTGCGCACAAACAACTATCTAAAATGATTTATGTAACATATACATGTCGTATTCCGAATTCTTTTCTGTTTTTCATAATGCAACTATTTTCGCTAGATCGAAGTTTGAAGATGGCGTATGGAATCGAGTTGTACACTAATCTTTTTTATATATCTTAGAATATAGTCAACAAGTAGTAGTAGGTAGGTAGTAGTAGTAGGTGGTAGAGCTACGCTGAAGCTATTACTGGTTTCAGCATGAATGGGTCGGCTCGCCCGGGGTAGTACCACCCTCTCACAGAAAACCGACGTGAAGTGACAGTGCTTGCACTGTTGCATTTCGTTCGGTCAGTGAGAGCGCCGAAGACCCACATATTTAAAAGGCCGGCAATGCACTTGCGACTCTTCTGGTGTTGCTAGTGTCTATGGACGGCGGTGATCACTTATCATCAGGTGACCCACCTGTTCGTTTGCCCCCTATAATATAAATAAAAAAAGTATACAGTCTACCTTATCTTGAGTGGTTACTGCAGTCTATCAACTATGTAAAACGAACTTCAAAAGGATCGTGGTCAGTATAAAAGGCTGTATAAAACATCATTGTTACCAGTGTGTGTGGTCATGGCGTGAAATGAAAAATAGTCTTTGATGACATTGTGAATTCATATCATTGCTATTTTTCATATAACAGAATGAATTCAGGTCCTGTTAATTATAACTCACACAATTCAAACGCCGCACCTGTTAAATATAATTGAAGTACAGTTTATAACTCTAGTAGCCGAATTAAGATCTAAGAAATCTGTCGATTATGTATGTTGTAATATCTTTTCGTTAAATCACGACAAGTTAAAATGTAGCAGGGTTTCATTTACCACCTGTGAAATAGCAGCAATAAAAGAATAATTTCACTGCGACACAATTATACTTATATAGCTATTATTGTCTATACCAACTACACCTTATAACTAAGTACATAGCATACTACATTGCAAATAGTAAGTAGTCCAGTAAAACTATAGTTGTTGCCAGTTCAACTGACTACCAGTGTGAAAAAAAAAACAAATAGCAATGTTTATAGTCTAAAAAAACTTACCTCAAAGGATGGACGATAAGAAGCAACAGAAATGGTAGATACAACTGATGAGTATACCAAAACGCGTTGTATATCCTCCGGCGTACTACCCTGAGTGACATCACACCCATAGACACTATGATAAAGAGCATAGAGACACCAGTCACTCCTGTTAAACTCATTAACAACAAAAATGGATTCTGAAAGGAATTAAACAATGTATAACATACATTAAACAATACTGTTTTTTCGTATACTTTTGCCGTATATTTTGTTGAAGAACTATTCATAATGCTTAAGTAAAATAACGGATTCCTGTTTCTTTTTACATTGAGCTGTATTTTATAATAATAAGCCTGTAATCATATATCTATCCCCACGTCAATTTTTTCACATATTTGTGATAGTTATACTCGTATACTATAAAGTAATATCGACTACTACTTACTACAAAAGTAAGTAATGGATATGACATAAAAATATCTCCATAATATATGTCCCTTTCTATGGTTTTTGGATAACACTCAAAAATGGTTTGATCGATTTTAATGAAATTTTGTACTCGTGTAAAAGTTTAGATCTAATTCCACAATTGATAGACAAAATAAATATATACTTTGAAAAATAATAAAAGAAAAAACAATTGCAATTTTTTTGTTTCAAGTGATTTTAATGATTCCTGTTTACAGAGCAGCGACATTGCTACCGTACAGTAATTACAGCATAATATGAGGAAAAATAAAAACAAAAATAATTACAGAGTAATATAAGCACGAGTGGGCCGGCATGCCGAACTAGTCTATACAACTATTATGTAAAGGAAAGATCTGATTGTTTGTTTATAATGGATAAAATCAAGAGATACTTAACCGAAATATTATTTAATCTATAGAAATCATCATCATCAGCGAGTGACATACATGGTACATATTTCAATGAAATGTTAGTAGATTATAAACTGAGAATTTCATCACTCTTAAAATCTTTCATTTACGTTATTATCATTTATATCTGTCATACACTTTATATTTGTATAATATTGATGACAATCTTCATAATGAAATAATAATATAATTAAAAAATAATTTATAATTAACCCAAAAACTCGCTGGAAAGTTCTAGGCTAAGTGATCTTGTTGAAGCTTCTTGTGTTTTACCAGAGCGTTGTTTTTGTGCGTTATGTCTACGTGATACTGGCCACACACGTTGCATTGAATTAAAATAAAAAAGATTATAAAGTGAGCCCTCGTTTAAAGTTTCAGTTTTTTGGCCACCAATCTTTTTTTTATACATTATAGGTTTTTTTTTTTTTTTTTTTTTTTTTAAATGCGTGTTCCCCTAACAAGTATGGGTCAGGGACATTTTTCTACGTTTTTCCATATTCTGCTTGTACTGTTGGTCTGTTTCTTCCGTTTTCCTCCTTCTTGTCTCTTATGTTTCCTTTTACTTTCCAAGATTGTGTCCTTTCGTTTTCTATCTTCCTCTGTGTTTTCTAGTTGTTTTCTCAACATTTCGTGTTTCGAGCTTGGCGGTAGATTTCTAGTGTCGCCTCTTTTGGGAGTTCCTCTCTTAAGTTCCGTGCGCTGTTCTGTGTCACTGATTCCCGGTTTTATATAATTGCATATTCTCAGCTATGCTCCTATATATGTTTTTGTTCTGATGTTTTTCTGTTTGGATGGATTATTTCAAATTTTGGATGTTCTGATTTCTGGGTTTCGGTTTTAATGTTATTTCCGTTTATGTTTGTTTTCGGCGTTAGTCGGTACTTCCGGTGTTCTGTTCGGGACTTCGGCCTCCACGTCTCTATTTTGCTGGGTGCTTGCTGTGGATTCGTTGCTGCTTGTGTGTTCTCTTCGACTTTAACCTTGGGTTCTTTGTGCCACCAAAGAACCCTTGATTCGGGTATACACATGGGCAATTCTTCTCCTGTCTTAAACGCATCCGCTTCGCTGTTCCATCTTAGGTGATTAGGTTTCCTCGCTTCCTTGAATTGGGAAAGACTTTTTCGAAAAAGCTGCCAATTCACATCCCTGCCTTTTGTCTTACAAGTTGAGTTAGTTTTTAAGTTGTTCCCTAGTCCCTCTTTTTCCTGTACAGCGAAGCTTCTGCGTTTTTGACCAGCTTCTTTTTGTGCACTTCCGCTTTTTGTGGCGTTTTGCCAGCCCCCTTCCGAGGTTGTGTAATCTCTCTCCAGAGTTGTCGGCACGTTTTCTTGTTTCGGGACTGTGTTGGAGAATGGGGAGCATGGCTGCAGTTCATCAGTGGCCCGTTCAGCCGTGGCGGCCCTCGCCAGGGCTTCCCATTTGCGTCGTACCGGACACTCCTCGCTAAAGGCATTGTGCCCGGTACTACCCTGCTTGGTGTCTCGGCAATTCTTACAAACGGGGGCCGCCCCGGCTCCCCACGCGGGGCACTCGGCCTTCTTATGTGGGCCCACGCAGTGGCTACAGACCTCCTCCTGGTCCTCGCAAAGCCTTCGGGTATGTCCGTACCCCAAGCACTTTGAACATTGGACCAGGGGAGACTGGTCCACTACCCGGACCCTCTGCATATCAATGTAGACTGCCGCCCTGTCCACCATCCTACCCCACAGTCTCGGGGATACCCTTAACACGATGTGCTGTGTTATATTATTTCTACACTTCCTTTTGTATTTGACATCGAGTCTATCCTCTCCGTCATCTAGCCCTTCGAAGACCTCTACATTTTGTTTGCGCAGAGCGCTCAAGATCTCCTCTTCTGTGTTATATAGCATTACATCCTTTAGCATTATCAAGGGGTCTTTGTTTTTTACTTCTTCCATGTGTAGCTTCCCCCCCTGTTTCCTTATCCTATCCCTCACTATATCCCTGTCTTCCGCTTTTCTACACCCAATGATAATCCTTCTGTCTTTCGCCTTTCTTATCCTGTCGATCCTCACTCCCCCCTCCTTTGCCTTTACCGCCTCTCTAATCTGTTCTAAAATCTCTTCTCCTGACTCCAGGTCGTCACTGGAGGTGACCACTACGGAGTGCAGCGTCTCCCTATCTTCGGTCTTGCTGTTTGACCCCGCCGCTGCGCTCGCGTAAGTCGCCCCCTCCAGTGCCTTCCTGTTGTCTTCCATCATCCCTTTTAGTTCTGCCATCTTCTTGTTGTTGTCCTTTATCAATTCCGCTTGTTCTTCCATTAGCTTTCTTAGGTCCTTTTCTCTTTCTTTATTCCCGGAGGGATTGGGGGGGGTTTGGGGGTGTATAGGGCCGCCCTCACCCGTCCCTTCTCCTCTCCCTTCTTCCTTCTTCTTCTCGTTGTTGACCCTGTCCTTCTCCATTTCCTTCACTAATTGATATAACCTATCTATTGCAGCTATAACCCCCTCTTTTATATCTGTCCGGAGGTTTCTGGAATTTGCCAGATATGTCTTGGCGCGACAGAGGCATGCCTTCGCCTCTAGGAGAGGAGTTGGATACCTCTCCGGCTTTGGGGGAGATGATGTTATTTCCCCTCTTTTGTCCGTCTCCTTTTGTGTGGTTTTGGAGGTCTTTTTCGCCGTTGTTTGTGTTTCTACTAGAGCCGATCCGTGGCATGCCTCTATACTTTTGATGCTCCTTCTCACCGACGTCGTCTTCTCCTTCAAAGCTGGCTGGAGCTTCGAATTCGCCTCGTCGGGTTTCGACATCACGGAGCCGTTGTTTGATTTTTTAGGGGGAGAGTGTCCGGCGAACATGGTTAGGGGAACGTGTCAGAGTGTATATAATGTTGTATAAGTTTGTATATAATATTTTATCTAATGTATATAATTGTCAATAAAATTTTCTACTTATAGCTAATAAAAGTTTTTAAAATTCTTTATATAATTGTATATATATGTCTTAATTTACGTCTATTTTAATTGCCTAGATATAGCACGCGATACTTATGCACTATAGTCCTTATAAATTATATAAAAATACAGTTTTGTTAAAATTAAAACTTTGTAAATTTTGTTCCTATTCCTACTTCTATAATTCCTATAATATACTAATCTAATTGACCCTGTCCTGTCTTCCTCTATCCTCTCACGCTCCTAGACCCTTCCCACTCCAATTCCGAACAAAACTATCAACTTTTATTTTTGCCAAGTACTGAATCCACCTGACCAAGCGTCCCTAAAGGGTGCGGTGGGCGGGCCCGTTTTGAAATTTTTTTGCGTTTTTTCGCTCAAAAAAGGGTGCGGATCGGTGCTGGACCCTGTCGCGACCCCTTTTAAGCAAAAACGAGACAAAAAATTCGGTAAGTTTTTTAGAAATTTTGAATATTATAATTTTTTACTAATTTTTGTTCTTCTGATTTCAGGTGCTCCCCTACAGCAACTACGACGGGTGCGGTGCGTGCAGGAGAGTTGGACCTTCGCCAGGAGACCAAAAACGGGATGATCGAACCGTCGGGAACGGAAATATTCCCGACTTTAAATGACAATCTAAACTATGGAATAACTCTAAAAGTATAAGTAATAAAAAGATTTAAATTACATAAACGGCTAGGCCGGAGCGTGTCGATCTTATATATATATCACAGTCTTATATACTAAGTATATACTAGGTCAAAAAATAAGGATTTCTAAAAATATCGTACGCGCTACTTTATAGGTTAGCGTTTGACCACAAACTCATCTGATGATAAATGATGATGTGGTCTAAGATGGTAGTGGCGCTAAACCTAGACGGAGACTGGCTCTCAAAAGTGCAGTTGCCGGAACACACCAACAGGTGCTTGGCGATAGACTTTCAACTTGAGGGTGATAGGTAGCCAGACGGACTTAGAAAAAAACCCCTACCACCATGCTATGGTTTCATCGCGATGTTTTCCTTCACCGAAAGCTCCGACTCAGTTGCCAGGACTCGAACCTACGTCCTTCGAGTGTCCGAACACACTACCAACTGAGCCATCATCGCTTCAATCTTCATGATTATTACTGCCATTGTCAAGTACGTAATAATATTACAAGTGTTCTGTGACAATGTCGATGTTCTAACAAGATGGTGGCCCCATTACTAGAACTTTCCAGAGAGATTCTATGGCATCTCAGAATTCATGCTCCGTAGTATTATTTTCCATTCACTTCACTTATGCTCAATAACCGAATTATATTACGTAGAATGCCACCACTATTACAAAATATAGAGCGAAATGACATAAGATTATGAATAAAATATAAAATCCAGTAGATGACAGACGTAAGTTCTCGCCAAAAAACCTTCGTAAAATTAATATAAAGAAACTTTAATTGAGATTCAAATAAAGAACATGGCACAACTCGCTAAATTTAGACCCATAGAGAATCTAATTTGAAAAGTGTTCAGTGATTTGTTTATTCCTGTTTCGCAACTCTAAAAAGGTTTTATATCTTGTAAACAATGTATACACGAAGGCCAACCGGCGACCTGTATGGTTTGCAAACTAACCTCATTTCTGTAACTCGCGAAGTTAATCTCAGTCCATTGTTCGTCGTAGCCTCTCGAGAAATTCCACAGGTTTACAAAGTGAGAAATGGAATGTACCACTGCAAAATAACACCTATAATTACTGTCCGGAACTAACAATTTATATTAAGAGATAACAAAGACAAAATAATCACTCAAATATAGTATATCTTATAATGTTAATTAAGTTTGTTAAAAAAATCTTCACGGATATATAAATATCTACGTAAAAATTTTCATCTTAAAATATATTCATTTAAATGATTTAAAATTGTACATTTTTTTAAAGTATCTTAAACTTTTGATCTTTAATATAAAAACGAGAAGTGTTATGGGCTGTTTAAAATTGAACAAAAGCTGAGAACACCTAAAAAGTGGTGGCAGCCATTAGACGCGTCTGAACAACTTAATGGTGCACCACTTACAGGGAGCCCTAATGAGCCCTACGCCATTTCCAATTCGCTTTGCGTACACGCTCTTTACTACTTCAAACCATAGCTACTACACATATTTCAGATTTTCGTTTAGATTTACAAGAACTTTGGCATACGATTTTAAATGTCTCCCATAAAATCTAAATATATAAACAGGCTAAGCTAAATAAGCTCAGTACATATTTCTCCTCCGTTTCTCAATCGATTTGTATTATCTATGCTCAGTACCTACTGACAAGCTTTATTATTACCAATATATACATTTTTAAATAATTGGTATTTCGTCACACCGTCGAACGAATCAAGCCCTTTGTTTATAGGCTCTATTCGTCATAATTTCATTCCTTACATTTAGAATCCTTATTAATATTATAATTATGAATGTGAAAGTCACTTTGTTGTTTATCTCTTTCACGCCTTCACCATTTAACCTATCATCATGGAATTATGCGTACAAGTTGTCAGAGATACAAAAAGGGGCATAGGGTACACTTCATTCGGGAAAATTCATCAAAAAAAAAACGTACTGTTTCCGAGGGATATGTCAAATTTACATTTATGCGAACAAAGCCGCGAGCAAAATATAGTCTACAATATTTGTGCAATACTAAATACAGACAATATTATTACAATTAACACGTAAAGGAAAAAGTTTGTAGCTTGTAAATCTTATTATGGTTGAATTTCGACCCCTAGATGATCACTTGTTATCGTGAATCTAAATATACTTATTCTCGTTTTTTTTTTTTAATTACGCAAAATTTTAATATATGTACTTACCGGCAAACAATAATAGTGTTACCGCAACTGTCATATGGAAGCTCTTTGCTTTCTCCAACCAGAAAAAAAATAACCTCGGACATAATTGAGACATGATTCTGTACAAGATTTGATTGAGTTTCTTGCAAAAAGGAAGAATAATCAGAGCAAAGCATAGATTCAAAACGGTCGCTGTACCGCGGGATACACACAAACCTGACTGAAAAAAAAAATGTTATGCAATCAACATAGTACAGTCCTCGTCAATCTTTTTGGCCGTTCTGAATATAGCTGTCAGGTCAGGCTTGCGCATAACACGGTTAGGGGGCACCCATTAATTACGTGAGGCATTTTTGAGGATGTTTGATCCTCCCCCCTTATCCAGTTGGTGAGATGTCCTGAGGTTTGTCTCGAGCCCATTCCCCCTTCCATCATCTCACGTAATATCTTTCAAAGTTTGTATTTAAAGTATAAATGGGTTAAATTTATTCAAAAATACACAATTTGCTTTATTATGCTTATTAAGATTCGTATTTCAGGTTGTTTAGATCATAATCTAAAATCACAGTGATAATATTAAATAATAGTTAAATGGGTACTATTAAAATATATAGAAGTATTATGTCAGTTTTCGGCATATTTTAGTATAGAAACATATTTCATTTTAAGTTAATCTGATTCTCTCACACTTTTACACTATCTTTAGCTCGAAAAAAAACGTGATATTTGCCAAAATCCTCTCTCTCCCACGTGAGATTTAGTGAGATTCAGCTTCACCGCCTCCCCCGATCTCTTCCTGCCCTCGACCCCTCTTAATCCTTTCTTCACGTAATTTATGAACGCCGCCTTAACATATTAATGCAGAATTAAGTTAAAATATTATTATAAGAATCTAAAATTTATATGTCATTGTTATACATATAATATAAAACGAATTTATACATTATTTTGTGTTCTGCACATCTATAATCAGAGCGTTCAAAATTATTGATGAGTGCTATAGTACAATTATAACCTAGTATCCAGTATAAAAACTATTTGAGACATCGGTTGTAATATGCCTGGACAATAAAATGTAACATCTATAAAAAATATTTGTCAAGTTTCTAAGGAACGAGGTTTTCTTTTATATACTGGCTCATTCACATAAAATGAATCGAACTGCAAGTGACGTCATTACTCTTAAATAGGCCATATTAATAAATGTATACAAATTATACTGTGTTATTAGAAAAGTGTACAAACTAGTGCATGTGACAACCTAATCACGAGCCAAATGTACGTACATTATGTTGATAACCTAAACGAATTCGGATGAAGTCATTTTCTTACCCCTAATATCCTCCTTAAATAATAGAATTGCTGTCCATATTTATAATAAACAAAGGTGTCATAAAAAAGGTATAATAATAATGAGATCCATAATATCTGGAACAATAAAAAAATCTTATAAGACAAAATCTTTTAAATATTTATTAGAATATTGTCTACCCGCGTAATATTAATGAGTCATCTGATATATTAAAAAGTGCCAAGGGCTTATGTGAAGTCAAAACTTCTTTAGCCGGTTTGAGCGATTTTTGGTATAGGAAAAACATATGGGTTGCTTCATCGATGACCTCGACATGACGTATTGTGCTTAAGCCAGACTAGCAAGGTGTATTATAGCGGCCTGTGTACATGTAACATTGATATTTTGTACTGATCTTGTGTACAGCTCATCGTATGTTTGAATAATTACCAAACTCTATAAAAATGTACATATATAATTATCTCTTGGAGTACCAATAGATATCAAAACCAGACTAATGTTAATTTCAATTTACAAATTATGAAATTTATAATACAGACTATAATTGAATTAAAAATTAAAAAAAAAAAACAGTTTTTTCCTCTGAGGCCGCCTCGTTTTTTTATTAAAATAAGCAAAGAACGTTTTAAATAACAATAATAATAAAAAACGATATCGTAGATAAATAACTTATGTTGACTTATTTAATATCGATGGTTACAAAACTAAAATGTTTCTGTAGATACATAGACTCTCATCTGTTTTTCGGAAGTGCTCCAAAGCCAGATGAGGATAACTAAATTTCTGAGATTCTTGGAAAATGTTGGTAATTTTGCGATTATATTTAATAGATGGCCAAATCTGCTTTTATCAACATTCGGTTTTACTTTTCGCTTCAAGGGTTGGAACGAGACCCTTGAAAAAAAACTCTCACTTCTGAATCTTAACAATATACCATCAAATGCGGTTGTAACAATTTTATCAATTGAATTAATAAAAATTTGGGATTAATTGTTTTATTACAATAAATTATATTTGTACATAAGTTTTACTTTGTATTCTTATATAGGATACATTTAATAACCTGATACATAGACAATATAAATAATAGAAGGTAAAAAACTTTCAAGAACTTCAACTTCAATACCAAGAATAATTAAGATAACTGGACTAATAAATTTCAATAGAAACAAATTATTCATTCACCGATTCGCTCTCTTGTATTTATTGCTTTCTCGACGCAACACTTGAACACGACTTTATTGGCAAAGATGTGAACTACCTAACATGACTCATTTGTGCTTAAATTCTCAGTACAGTTCTTATTGTCATTGCTATTAAATTTCTTAATGACGTAAAGTAATACTTAATCGTACAATGTGTATTTAACCTGCAACACAAGCCAAAAGTTTTGCCAAAAATAATTTTATTCAAGTTATACTTCTTTTGGCGCGTTAGGGAAAAATGATGGTGAGAGCAAATTTTTGCGATGCGCGCGCATACCGTCACGAAAAACCTACACCCTGAAGTTAGCTATAGTCAACATTTTATTCAAAAAAAGAAGTATGTATTAAATACCTTTTTTATATTGTTAGTGTCGTTTTTTCTACAAACGTAGAATAATGCGAAAGATAAAAATTTTGAAAAGATTTTTATCTTGTTACGCCAAAGAAGTATAACTTCTAAAGCGTGTACATAAGTACACACACACTTTTTTTAAATCATGTATTATACAAAGACAGATTATGCGTTAAACCTTTATAAGAGACTAGCTTTATAAGTACAGCTATTGGCAATATAATTAAACATGGTATCACCTAACCAGACAGGAATTAAAAGTATCCTTCAACATAACTTCAACTGTCATTACATGTTGCTTTGAATAGGCCGAAATAAATTAAATATTAATTAATTAAATTCCCTCATTCATATTTTTCTAGTCTCTGTGTTACCGTGATTATTACAGAAGGAATTGAAACAAAAGTTCACTATCTACCTAGGATATAAGCCCTAAAGTTCAGTCTATTCAATTTTTGTCGGTATCTAGGCCTGTCTTGTTATGGTTTGTATTTTTTATTCCATACTCTTGCGTTATTTAGTCATTGCGTTACTTGCGTTATTGCTCAGCGTTCAACATTGTGTAATATTGGTGGCATCGTGGGTAATATAGCTTGATTATTGTGCCCAGTTGACGTGGATGGGAAATAATAATATGAAGTATAAATTCTGAGGTGTGATAAAAACTACCTAGGAAGTTCTACCAAGTGAGCAACCACCTTGTAAGAACATTGAAGCCGTCGTGTAAGACCGTAAATTCGTTGTAAGAGTTACCCACTTGATAATGACAGTACATAAAAATGGATCAGTTACCATAGTAGGAGACAGAAGAAGACAACCCATAACCAAGTACCTAGTAAGGTTTTGTAACCATTTGTTTGTATTTGCCTATTATTCACTAGCAGGACCGGTGGACGTTGTCCTGACCTGATAATAAAAAATATATACTTATGTGCATGAAACGCTTAAGGCGGCTTGTCTTTTTCCGATTCTTTCAACAATTATCGTTATATTTCAACCAATTACAAAAAAAAAACACCCCTAAACCTTCCCCGTCAATTACTCTGTCTATTGGCGAAGTCCGCGTTGCAATCCGTTCAGTAGTTTTTGAGTTTATCGCGAACATCCCGACAGACAGACAAACGCGGCGGACGTCTTGTTTTATAATATGTAGTGATTATTAATGTAATTTTTTAGTCGATGTTTAAGTTTAAATATTTATCTAAATAGTGTAAAGTAAAAGACTAATATTTTTTACTTATCATTTTTTTTTTGGCATTACCGATAACGTATACGTATGTATTTCTCACAAATACCACAACATTTGACAAGTTTAAAATTTTGTACATAACCCGTTACGATGTCTCGATGTCTATTAAATTCAAAGGTTTATCACCTAAATCTGTAGTATCATCTTAAAGAGAAACATTTGCTCAAGGGAAATAATTTATAACATCAAACATTTCTACATGCGCCGCGCCGTGACACATTTTACTGAGCATAAAAGAGCATAAACTCTCCGATGCATAAGCACACAGAGTGCGTCGGAAGTGTAAACTCACGTATACCTAACCACTTCAGACTCTATTCAACGGCTAGCTGTGCGTAGTCCGCCCTGCTCTGTACATTATAGTGTATACACAGCTTTGACAGACGTGTTATACCTACCTCTATTCAAACCAATGAATGGACACGATGACAGCACGAACAGAGTGTGGTCCTGCATTAATTACTAGTTGTCGAACAAGCTATCGGGAATTGACACCCCATCGCATTGGATGACAGGATTTGTTACTATTAATTTCTTTCTTTAGTTTTATGTCAAGAAAAATATTTGGCCTTACATTTGCAAGTTAGGTAAGGTAAACTTCAACACAGGCTTTAATTTTATTTATATGTATAGACTAGCAGATGCCTGCGACATCGTTCCCCTGAAAATGTTTTTGATGTTTCATGGGAACTAAGTAATTTATGTAAATTAAATTATATACAAATTTTTTATTGTAATTTCTTAATTAACACTTATATATACTACACAAATATTTTACCGATTTTAAATTACCTCTGTATTTTACTTTTTAATCATTTGCAACCATGCATATACCTACTACAAAAAATTACAAGATGCCGCTATATGACATACGCTACAATAATAAGTTTTTTTTAATGTTTGTAAAATCGCGTTTTTTTTAGGGAAAAAAGTTTACATATATAAACTTAAAAAGCATAGCTCTATCTAAACACAAAATTTGATTCAAAGAAGTCTAATGATATGTAATCTTGACAACGATCTGAAAACTCTTCCGTCTGTCGGCAAAAGTCTCGTTAAAATCGCTTCAGTTTACTTTTGACATAATTGGGTATCAAAGAGAATATTTTTATTATATACACTCATATTTAAAGAACTGCAATAAATAAGAGACAAATTAATATTTAAAAAAAAACAGATACATTTGTATAATATAAACTTTTATAATTCGTTAAATAGAATCAATTAATAAAATTAACAAATTTGAACACAAAAAATTAGACCAAATGAAAAAGAACCAAGTTAGAGCCAGTTACTTCAGTGTTTTAGTATATATTATTAAGGCGACGCCCAGCGGAAGGCGCTGAGGCGACATGGTGATAGCACTGCACGATCCCATGTCGCCTCAACCAAAGCGGCGACTGTTACACCGTGGGGTTTCAGTGAGTAATAGTCTCACACTACCCACTCTCTCCCCCGAGAGATGGTGACGATGGATTTCCCCACGTTAATAAAAAAAAAGGTGTTTTAGTATATTAACGTCATTATAATCATAAACGTAATGGTAACAAAGTTTGACCTAATATAATGAAAATAGAATATTGTTTTTTGTTTCACAATGGGTTATATAATCAGTATTTAGTATTGGCTTCTCTCGCTGTCAAAACTGCTTGCATCCGTCTGGGCATACTTGTTATTAAATTTTCAATGAAACTTTGTGGCATCAGAATCCATTCTTCATCCAATGCAGTTTCGAGGTACTTTAGGTTAGCTGGTGCAGGATTTCCTTGTTTAATTTGTTTTCCCATTTTATCCCAAACATGTTCTTTAAGATATAAGTCTAAAGAACGTGCTGGCCACACCATGTAATAAATAAAGTCAAAAAATAAGTGTAAGCCCGGTAGTCCGGTGAAACTGTGAAGGCCTAATAAGCTGGCAGTGTAGGTCAGTTCGAAAAAAAAAAAAAATAAGTGTAAGCTTATTCCATTAAAGTTACAGCTGTAGACACCGTTGCTCGAGATCTGGCATTATAACTCAAACTTATGAAATGAAGGGAACTTTATTCAATTTTTTCTTTTGTCAAAAACATAAATAATGTTAAATTTGTTATTAACAGCAAAAGCGGCTTACATAAACTATGTATCAAAGAAATTCCTCTTCTTAATTTTTTGGCTCCGGCACGGTTTGTGCATTAGTCGACGTCAAATAATAATCAAAGAAATTAACAGTTAGCCAAAAAAACAAATGAAAGTCGTAACTAGCATTCTATTCAGAATCTTCTTTTTTCAAATTACATAATACTGGTATATATATGGCCAGTATGAAATAAGATTTTTTTTTTATATTTTATAGGTTTTTCACCACAATCTCATCTGATATTAAATGATGATGTGGTCTAAGATGGTAAGTCACGTTTAACCTAGAGGGCGACTGGCTCAGAAGTGCAACTGCCGGAACACACCAACAGGTGTTTGGCGACAAATTTTCAACTTGAGGGTGGTAGCCATCCAGACGGACTTAGAAAAAGTCCTACCACCATGCTATGGTTTCATCACGATGTTTTCCTTCACCGAAAGCTCAGACTCAGTTGCTTGGATTCGAACCTACGTCCTTCGACGCTGTGTCCTAAGACACTACTAACTGAGCCATCATCGCATCATTTTCTGTTACTCTACCTTTTTTTTTTGCGTTCCTCTAATTATGTACATGATGCGTATATGGATAGTAGAATAAGATAGATCATTGGATGACTAGGTAAAGAAAGCACTAAGCATTTTAGACAGATTTAGAATGATAAACGATTTTATAATGTGTTATTTTAACTTATCGTATTGTTTACACTTTTAAAACTGAAATCAATAATAACAGTGTACTCGTATTGATTGTTTTAACACTGATTTTATAAAAAAATAGTTTTCGACGTGGGACACGTTATCAAAGTCGCCGAATACATTAGGATTTTTATATGTCTGTATGTTTATGAAACCTATCGACTGACATTCTAAAATCCATATTTATATTTACCAACACAACACAACACAACATAACAGTACATAAGTACAAAATATGCAATTATGTACATATAAACTATAAAACCTTAAAGTACCGTGACCTGAATGTGGATATTTCCCAAATTCGCAATTTGAAGCAATTTCACGTGGACATAATAGATAATTATATGTTTAAGTAGCGTAGCCCAAAGGTCTTAATCTCAACGATTTTATCTAAGTCATCATAACAAATTATCTGACTTGTCAAGGTACTGAAACGACCTACACTCTATAGAATCATGTACAATATTGTGAATTTATCTAATAACCTTTATAATACGACCATTTTGTCAAGTATCGCAACGAAACAGATGATTGAAATCAGTAAGGTATGCTGTTGTGATTCATTTTACAAAAATATTGTGTATTATGATATCTCAGAAACTACGTATTTTACTGTTTTAATCTCGAACGTATTATAGAAATGTCAGCATAGATAGTTATGTCAATACTTCGTTTTTTTTTTGTTAATATGTATGAATGATTTAATCGTCACTGGGTCTAGTATATCAGTGCAATAATGAATTAAAATAAGTCTCTACAATACATCGCAGTTCAGTATAAGAAATGTCCACATTATCTATACAGTTACTTATAAACTATGTAGCAATATAATTTCGCAGGTTGACATCATCAAATTCTCAGAATTTTGCAGTTTGTTCATCTCGGATTGCTTAGGTCACAAACAAAATTGAGTAAATAAGATATATATGCTAATACGTATCACTTCAAATAACATTACAAATATTATCAAGTAATTACAATGTTATTTAATTTATATTATATATAGGATTATTCGAGACGTCCTTAAGGAAAATTATAACGTGTGGTTGGATAATCAAAATAAGAACAGTCGATTTTTTTAGACTCACGATTTCTACAGACACAGTTAACATTATTTGATCTTTTAGACAATAAAAAGAAACAGTTTTTGAATGACACTGATATAATTGAATTTTACTTTAATTCAATAAATAATGATAAAAAGGTTATATAATTATTTACATACCAAAAAAGCACGCCTCTTCATATATTCGCAGGCTTCACAAAAAAATGTTGAAATTTTCATTTTATCGTCATTAATTAATTAAACTATTACACAGACATACATTTTTTACTTTACGTGATAAAATATCTTGTCATTTTCAAATTTATTTTTCCCGCTCTTTTCATAATAGAAGATACACAAATTTAAAAGAACAAGATTCGTAATTATAATCGAAGTAACTGTACGAACACGTACATGTGACTGCTTTATGCCTAGCCGTAGAGCCGGCTACTGCGACTGTCGTTCCGGCGTCGCTGACTGCTGACGCTGTGTGGGTTTAGGGTTATGTTATTATGTATAGGCACACATAAACTGACGGACCGGTTGGTCCAGCTTATCCAGTCGTGTATATATGTTTTATATGTGTATTACTCCCGTAAAACTGGGCAGAATTAATATATTCAAAGAATTATTTCAGAAAAACTTCAATATAATGCTTAAACGTGAACCTTACATTTTAACAATGGTACCTGAAATTATTACGTAGTTTCGTTATTTCAGCTTAAGAAAGTAGTTTTTTTTTATATCTAATGTTTAGAGGAGACTAAATATTTAGTTACCTAGTGTATTATAGGGATTTTTTTATTGAAAGGAGTTGAAAAGCATTTTTAAAACGTTAGTTAATAATAAAAATAACTAACTATACAATATCTTGTTAATAACTCTAAACCGATATTGTAATTAATTTTATTTTTTATTTTAGTGGAATAAGTTACTCGATTAGACGCAGTCTTTCACTTGTATGAAGCTAATTGATTAAATCACCTAATCAATCAATACCAAGATCATAGGTATTAGGAATCAATACTTAGAAAACTTTATGGAATTATTGCCTTTCAAATTTTGTTTAATAAATTGATGTTCTGATAATACCTGTCCTGAATATTTAAAAATATATGCTTCGCTGAACTATTTTTTGTGATATTTTATTGGACACATAATCTTCAACCGTTAATGTGCTAATGATTAGTATAATAATCAAGGTGAGGGATTAGACCGCCTTCAAATACGAAAATCGCGTTTTGTTTACAATGTTGCTAAAAAAGCTCGTATCATCTATGTATCATTAAAAAGTTACATTGTTAGGTAATACCAGGTGATGCAATTCCCCTCTAAATTTGATTTATTATTTACTACAGCATCACGAATCGTGGCCTACAGAGAACTTTAGTCTTAGAATCGTA
This sequence comes from Antheraea assamensis, assembly GCA_035772565.1. Classification (NCBI taxonomy): domain Eukaryota; kingdom Metazoa; phylum Arthropoda; class Insecta; order Lepidoptera; family Saturniidae; genus Antheraea; species Antheraea assamensis. The sequence continues at coordinate 1,317,726 of JAQQSE010000191.1, read as the reverse complement.
ATTTACTTTCTACTGAAATTGGTAATGAGAGTATATGTTCTTTTTTTCATTAATATTCATATTCTAAACGCTAAAGTAATAAAACACAACAAATAAATTATAAATTGTAAAAACGGCACACATGGCCGATTTATTGCGTTTTCTTATTCCTATTTTACCTAACATTTTAATCGCTTTTATTACGCTAAATAGGTACTAACTATTTTTGTTACATAAGTTTAATAGGTCAGGTTTCTCGCGTTAGTATTCAGCGTGACACTTACATGTAGGCCTCTTGCAGCTGTTTCAACTCTTCCCTATTACGATGATTTTCTTCGTCAAACTGCACTATCAACTTTCTTTATATCACCCGTCTATTTATTAACTTATCTTCCTCTTTTCCTTTCACCTATTCCGTAATAATTTTTATCCATTTTATCTTGATATCTCATGTCATATATTCTGTACATCAACACTTTAAATGCCTAATTTTCTTTATGTCCTCTACTTTTGTTATTTATCTTATTTCATGTACTCTTTTCCTGTATTTTAGTGAGACTCCCATCGAACTCGTTTCCATTTCTCTATGACATGTTCTCAGTTTCTGAGACATCGTCTTAGTTACTCATAAATTTTGTAAGAAATTGTTCATTTAAATATGATATTAGCAAAGTGTTTATTTAGTTTTTCGTATTTGTCTTCACAAGAAACCTACTTGTTTTAAGCAGAAGTAACAAACATTATATATTTGTTTTCTTTTTATGTCATTTTAGAAAATATTTTTATTTATCATAATATAAATATGAAATATGGCCTTATATGAACATATTTAAAAAGAAAAATTATTGAATTAAATTTGAGAAAATTGCTAAAATTATCTGGCAGTACTAGCGATAATCGAAAAGTCAAAACATGTGATGTCAGATGGCTTCTAACTTTTGATTACAAACAAAAATGTTTTAATTTTAAATTAAATTTTACTTAAAACGTGAAAATTAAATTTTAATTACCGGAATCAAAGTTTTCATAAAGGAAATATGGAACCATCTTCGCCATGGAAAAAACCAAATGAAGTAATGCAACTGCATAGGCTAAAGAAACGAAAGAAAGCTTTGCAGGTTTGTAATAATCTTATCTTAGTATTTATAAGATATTACGACAACGGTAACTAAATTTAAAATATGGTTTAAAATGATTTCAGGAACGCATGAAACAACCCTCATGTTCGACCAGTGATGATTCAAATAAACAAAAGACAATAAATTTAGATTTCTCTAGAATATTGAATGGAGATAAAAGAAAGAATCCCTTTTCTAAGTAAGTTACAAATTCTTACTTGAAATTATGCTCGGCCCAGTCTGCCAAACTAGTCATTTACTTCTATTTCAAGTATTTTGTAATGTCAAAATTAATGTTTTATATGTATAATTATTGTTTAGCCTGTAGAAGAAAACATGGAATGTAATGTCCATGCCAGCATAGAAATATTGTTGAGTTGATATATATGCTATGAGAAATTAACCATAAGAGAAACTGAACATTTCAAAAGAAAAATCTTGAGCTTACCTTTCACAATCATTTTTAAATATGATTTTCTGAATTTTTGATTTTTAAATATATTTTTACTCATCATTGTTTCCATATAATAAACATAGATAATGTGATATCTTAGCAACCTGAAAGAGTGATCAAAATGTTTGAAATTATTATAATAAAATATAATTTCAATCTGATAATTATTAATTAGACCATCATTTAATTATCAAATTAATCACATGGTGATGGACAAAAATGTTGTTAAGAAGAATTTTCGACATAAAAGAAAGGGTTTCTCTGTGCTGTTGTGGTTAACATTTCACTGCACTATAAAGTGCATGCAGATGCATGTAGAGCATGTTTTGTAATGTTCCTTTAATTTACCTTCTTCTGATAAAGAAATGCACAACACACTTTTCATATTCATCGGTCTTGTTAAAAGCATATTGTTATCTTTTCCTCAGTATATATTGTAGGAAGTCTACCAATGAAGACATCTTTTTATTGTCTTTAAGTTTTAGTGTTTTACCTTGCTATATCTCACCTCATGGAAACTGACAATGTGACTCGGAACTAACCTAGAAAGAACTGCAGGTATTGGAGCATGTAGTTTCTTGGAAACCAGTTTTCAACACGAGGGTGGTAGTTAGTTAGGCAGGCATTCAAAAAATTCTTACCTCTTTGCTACAGTTTCATCATAAATCATCATAAAACTCCTGTTAATTGTAAAACTAATTTAATTACCTGTTTGTTTGTACTAGCAGTGGCATGCATCAATATTTTTTGAGCCAATGTGTTATTTAGATATGCTAGACGTTCTAGCAAAACTTTCAAGACAACTACACCACAATATCTGGGCAGTATACATGCCTTTTAACAAATAATTTTTTCATTCAGGAACCATCAAGAACATTGTAAGAAAACTAAAGTAGATATTAACACATCACTAGATGAGTCGAGTGACAAAACTTTGTTTGCATTATTAAGCTTACCAGCAAAGGTTATTGAAAAGCCTCCACAAGATGTGGACACAGAAAAACTGGCCACATTTTCAAATTTATTACAGAAATTCACAGCTGAACATTCGGTGGAGACAGTAAGTTTTTTAATTCAATAAAAAAATATAGTGTATTTAGAACAAATTTAATTGTTCTCATACATATATATATAAAATAACTAACTGACCAACATATCAATGCACAGCCTAAATTAATGGGGCTAGAATGATGAAAAGTTGCATACCGGTTTCTTTTATACTCTAGGTGAGCTCTAAGGAAGGATTTTTAGAAATTCAACCCTGAAGGTGGTGATAAAGAGGATGAAAATGTGTATGAAAATCTTTACATTGGTCGAAAGAGTTAAAAAATATTATTGTATAGATAATGCATGCGAAACTGTGGAAAACTCTTAGTTTATATATAAAAATAAGTAATCTCTGAAGAGAGAATTAGGTTATCTAAGAATTTTTTCATGCCATCAGTGTACTATAGGTCATTACAAGATAGACCTGCAGAGTTTCAAAACTACGAGGCGTTAATGTCTGTAATGAAAGAGGTTACAAAACTATTAAAAAAAAGAAATTTGAGGGGTGGAGGAAATTTTGTAGCACTTTATCACCTGAAACACATGCTGCTGTCATTTGGCGAAATATCAAAAGATTTAGATCAGCTGTCAATCCTTCTAACACATCGTTGCTTCCTATAGAATTAGCTAATCAATTCCTTGATCGCTTGGCTCCTCCCTCTGCTCCACTTAGAGATCCTATCCACTCTTCTATACAAAATAACTCTGACGCCCCTTCCTCGAGCTACAGTCCAACTGACACAAATGTGCTAATCCACAAATAGAGTTATTAATAATAGAAAGCCATTTAAGTATTTATAAAAAAATACATTGGACAACCTAATTCTATAACTATAAATGAGATTAAAAATTTGTAATGGCTGTGTCCTTTATTATTCTGTAAAAACTAATATACTGTGAAATGAAATTATTGCCTTAACTCTCTGTTTAGCATTATGATGAAAAGAAATACAAACATTTACCCATAGATTGGGCAATAAAAACTAAACTAAGGTTAATGTCACCAAAACCATTTCCATGGACATCGAAATTAAAAGCAAGTGAAGAAGCATCTGGAACAACAGGGTGAGTTTCAACATTTAAAAGGATAGTTTGGACTCTAACTTGATTATTTAAGCATAAAAAACATGGTAAACTGTATTTTAAAATTGAATTGTGATATAATTATTTAATTATGATTTTTTTTTTATTGATAATGTATTTTTGTTGTAAAATAGGATTTCTTGTGGGTAATTATTTTTAAATTAGTTTATAGAATATTAAAAAATATATGAAAATAAAACAAAATAATAGGAAATAGTTAAATAATAATAGAAAAATAAATATCACTGAAAATTTTACTATTCATAATATTAATAAATTACAGTATAATTAATTAGTCAGCATACATAAATGGAACATTTAGAATTCAGTTTCAATAGCCCCTTGTTTAATTTTCAATGATCTTAAAGGTAAAACCTCATACCTGCTATGAAATAATTGATTATGAATTTGTAAAATAATTGATTAATTGGCACATTCATAATTAAAATCGTAAGTGTTTCTGAAACAGTAAAAACTATTTTAAATAAATACTATCCTACTTCTTTACTTATATTAATATGTTTCTGTGCACGTTGCCAGCTATGGCGAGCAAGGGAATCAATTTTCCACAATTATTTACTATATATAACTTGTTTGTAATCCTAAAACTAGTATGGGACATTGAAATGACTTATAATTAACAAAAAATTTAGAAATACATTATTGTAAATACTCTCCGTTCTACTCCATGGAACATATCCATCCAAAGGTTGCCTGGAAGAGATTGCTATTAGCAATAAGGCTGCCCTTTGTACTAATCACATAACTGTAATGTTTTATAGTGTTCATTTGTAATGGTGTACAATGAAGGTTAAACAAATAAAAATGTTATAGAATAGCCCAACTTAAATAAAATTAGGAAGTGAACTTGAGAGCTTAAGAACACAGGAGGTTTATATTGAATAATTGAAATAATTCTATTTTCCCCTGAAGTTCATGAACGAAGCACTAGCTTATTATACACATTTTTTAGTTTTGTTCGTTGTCTCGACACTGCGACATCGTCAACACTCGATACTTCACCTCGAGCGCGTTTTCATCAAACATGCCTATACTGGCAACACCCGCATTTACCGTGGCTGGACCTGTACCCGCGCTCATCGGGTAAAGTCTCCGCGACCAACTTCATGGCCACCAATGAGGACGTCAAACAGGCCTTATACAGAGAATGGACAGAAAGTTTTCGATCGTTGTTTCAAGTAATTTTTTTTTGTCATATAAAACTTAGATTATTTTAATGTTAATAAAAAGAGAGTAGTGTTACCTTGCTGAAAAAGGTAAGGTAGGTTTTAAAGTTTAGGGACAAGTGATCCCTCAAAAAACATATATTTCTTGTAGTCAATAATGTTAAAACCTCAAATATTTTTTATACTAATCTAAAGTACACTGAAGTAGTAAATCATATATATTTTTCCAAGTTTTTTTTAAGTGACATAGTGGTCATTCATGGTAACGGAATAAATATGTTTCCTTTAGAAAGTCATTGTGTGCCAGATTCATAATTGTTATAATTAGTCAGTTTAAATTAAAGTACCATTCTAATAGATAATACAAATATTTATAAAATATGTTGGAAAAGGGGTAATATGGACTTTCTACACTTTGTCTGAAATTATAGTTCTACTTTGTTACTAAAGTAATTAAAACACGAATTAGATATAGCTCAAATTCGACTCTTTAGCAACTCGAGTATGATGTCTTGTAGCCCATAGATATAGACACCTTTACCAAGGTTTGAATCATTTTTAGCACCAATGCAGCAATGAATTTTGTAACAATCATTGTTATGAAAGAGTTTTGCTTAAATATTTTTACATTTTTTTCAGCTTCTCCGAGCTCTACACTGTCCTTATTTTTATGTTTGCTCCAATACTTTCACATGTTTGTTTCGCGCTGCGGGTCTATGTGGGCTCTCAGAGCCTTGTGCTCTGATTGCTCCTACCACACGAGGGTTCAGACAAACTCTTAGGCAAGAAGGTGGGTATAGTATGTTATTACTGAGTAACATTTTAGGGGGCTTTTACAACTTTACTGAATGACAGACATACAACCCATAAGGCTTAACCGTTGATTAATATTTTTGTTAAGTTCTATTATATAATAAAACAGCAGATATCCAAAGAAGTGTAGTTGAATTATATCGACAGTGAAAAGGATAATAACTACAAATAACTAACAGTCTTAATATATTAGTCCATCAGTCTTTCCACTATCAGCATTTTTTTTAATTGATTTGTTATAAGATCAGACTAGAAACATTAAGCCATATATCATTGACATTCTTTAAAATATTACATTTTATGACTAAACCTCTGAGCCGATTGCATTTTATTACTGAAGTACACTCAGGTGTATCACACAAATAATCCTGTGTCGGATTCAAACCCACAATACTTAGCGCAGAGGCAACGGCGAAGCGACTGCTAAAACCACTGTGCTATCTGTACAATTAAATTTGACATAGAGGTAACCTGAGACCTGGAGAAAGATATCGGCTACTTTCGATGCTGAATATACCGAAAATCACGCGGGAAGATAACTAGTATTTACATAAATCTGTCACATATGATCTTTGTGTGCCATTTTTATATATCTTTAATAAAAATCTACTATAATTTCTTACTAAAATAACATGTCCGCTCTAACCAAAAATGAAAATCAGGTAAAATTCGAACCGCCAGATGTTGAATTCACGATGCCTTTAAGACCGGACACCAAGAAGAGGCTGAACAATTCTCGATGAAGAGCGGCCCAAGAACTCTTCAACTGACAGCTTGCTATGACACGATGGACGACGATTAAATCCCAGGAACCCCAGGAGAAAGAGGAGGATGATGAAGATCCTGATCAATTTCTAACGCAATTGGGTTTAGGAATTGATGTCATAAAAAAAATTAACGTGACACAAGTATGTAAACGTGTATAAATACATTTATCACTTATATATATATTAACTTCAAGATAGCAAAATCACATTATATCAGTCATAATCAAAAGTTGAAGAAGTAGTAGTACTAATTCTTGATCAGTAATATCAAAATTTACCTATGATACGACTTATTTTACTTTCATTATTGGAGGACTTAGAAATTTTGGGCAGCAACTTTTTTGTGTGACAAAGTGCTGGAGGTAAACATTGTGTTGAGTATAGTGTTGAGAAAACACCAGCTCTCATCCGATCACCGAAGTTAAGCTACGTCGGGCGAGATTAATACTTAGGTGCCATGGCATCTTCCCATTGCACAGGTCCGGCGGATAGAGGAGATGGCCTAAGATGTGTACACGGTCATCTCCCGATAAAGACGGGGCCCGGCGGCGCTGATTGACGCCGGGCCAACCGCCAGGGCGACACGATGAATACTTAAGAGATCTCGTGTCGCCCCAACAAAAGCGGTGGATGTACATCGTTGGGTTTTAGTGAGTAGGAGTCTCACACTACCCACCCTTTCCCCCGGGAGGGTGGCGTGTCCATGATGGATTTCCTCACGAAAAAACGCTTGGGATCATTGGACTTTTGCATTTAGTATTTTTTTAATTAAAACATTTCCCCATAATACAAAAGTTTCACTTTTGTAGTGTGTGTCTTTGCTACACTCCCTGTTTTTTTAATATTTTTATACTTCATTCTACACAACATAGAAGATAATGCGTATTTTAATTTACATCATGACTGATACGTCATGATCCGAGTTTCTATTGTTAAACAATTAGGCGGCGGGTTTAGGTTAGCAATGTATTTTATTTTGTCTGTCAAAACTTGTGCCTGTCACGGCGCGGCGCGGCACTGACGTCATACCGTTGTAAACAACGCCATATTCTGGGTACATGCCAAAGTTACGGGAGCTAGTCCGTCTCGCGCCTATGGATAGATGTTTCTCATGTTATAAATGGAAAAATTAAATGTTTTTTTTAAATTAATGAATAGATAATTGGAATTATCTTTCTATTGGATATGTAAATAGAAGTTATATGATAATCAGTTTTAATATATATTACTAATTATTGAAAAAATAAATGTCATCATTATATTCGTTTCAAATCTACCTGTCAACAGTTTGTTTTCATTCACAGTCCCGTATCGCAAAAACTGCGGAGAGCAGTGTCGACAGCGCAGCGGAGTCTTTAGTGTTCATTAGAGGAGCGGACGCTCAAGCATTGTTTAATTTCCTTCTCAACTGCAAATCCATTGTGAGCCCCACGGGACCCTTCGCGGGGGTTCCGCCCACCTTGCTGTCCCCTACTGCCTTTCATGGCGGGACATTGCAGTCTTTAAAAGTGAGTATGTTTTTATCTCTATTATCTTCTTTATTTACTAAAATTTTACAGTTAATATTATAAGATTTTGACTGAATTTTTAATCCAAATTTATGTATGCACATCAGTACTTCATAAGTACATACAATCATTTTTAAGTATATATATGTCCGTACAATGAAAGTATTTGCAAAGATTGATTACTGGCAATAAGATATATGGATAAAGGTTATAACAGAACGCACAATAACCTTTGAAAATGTTGTCTGTTAGAACAGTTTAATCTTCAAAATATAACTTTAACGTAAATTGGGTCAATATGTAGGCTTCATTTCTCAGAAGGTAAAGATATTTTCATTTAAACTTTGTATAAAAAACTCGTTTATACATTTTTAAAACTATTACCTGGACATTGGCACAATTTTCAATATAATTTCTTATATATGGGTATTTTTTTGGCAGGTACGTGAGAATATAATACATTCCGATAGTCATAAGTATTATTCGATAGAATTAAGAGGACCGATCCTTCCGACGACGGTTCATCATCTCTTCAACATGTTGAAGACGAGTTCCTTAGGTCAGTTCAGTGCGACGTTCGCGCATCATCAACCGACGCTTGCATTCTCATGGGCAGCCACTAGTATCGCTGAAGGTGAGTGCTAAGGATAATTGCTTTTTTTACTCTTTGCAAGTTGTAATAAAATTATTTCTATTAACTAATATTGGGCAACGAGTTGTGGTGCTGTTGCGAGTGTAGAGTGAACGTGTAGAGACGAAGAGGAAAGTAGGGTTTCACTTAGTGGAGTTTTGGCATGACGTGTGAGCTGCGCCATTTTTGAAATATAAATGGAGTAATTTATATTACTTTCACTTACCCTCTTGTAACAGACTAATATGCGCGTATTTAAAGAGAGCTTTATTAGAAAAAGTGTTAAATTATAATTTGTATCCATAGATAATCGTGGTAATAATTTAGGTAATTAATACACCCCCCATTCACCACACTCGCAAGTAAGCAAGCAAGCACGCACGCCCGCAAGCAAACACGCACACCCATACACCTTCCTACTGTGTTTACCACTTCACTATTTTATCGGATATTTATTTATGAATTCGTTTAAACAAAATTGTATAAGAAAATTAACATACCTTTGTTTCAGATGAATCTTCAAAAGAGAACGAACCAAATCATTTCACTAAAGCGTTTAATAAAGAAAACTTATCAGATTGTGGTATGAGTGAGGAAATGTTACAGCACTTCTGTTCTCCAGATCCGAACTACATTAAGCCTTTGGATAGTATAAAATACAATTCTGAAGATAAAACATATACCTGGTGATATTTTTATTTTCTTTTTTTACCTTTTTTCTTTTAACCAATTGTGATCATGAAATAAAAATGTTATTCCAAAGATTTAAATTATTTCATTTGCTATTTATATTCATCTTATTAAGAACATTTTGTCTGTGATTAGATTGTAAACTCAATTTAGATCCTTTTTACTGTTTTGTATTATGTAATTAAATTTCGCTTTTTAATTTTGATAGGAAAACATATGAGACTTTAGTACTTGTTTGACAGTAAAGATTAGGTTTTAGTTTACAGAACGGCAATATAAATTAGGAGGGAAAATCTAAGGCAGCAGTAGTAGATTCTACTATTAAAGTAAAATTATAAAATCAAGACTAAACGTAACAATTAAAACGCACTTAAATTCAAACAAATTCGCAGTCATTTGAATTTTATGAAAAAACAAAACATAATCGATTTTTTTTTTTACAACCAGCCAGTATGTCATCAATAACAAAAAAGTTTACTTACCTACGCACTTTGTTTGAGTAAATACTTAGAAATTAATTAATATAAATGATAAAATTTCTAATATCACGCATGTTGCTTAGACTTTTTTGATGTGTGTATATCGGTGAAAGGTTTCTTAAACCTGCACTTGGACCATAATCCCTAAGCAGTCACGGGCTCTTCACCCTTGTAAACAAATACGGTGGAACCATTATTTTCGAACGTCGCTTGTTCTAACGCTATTGGTCTGACAGGCATTTATAGCTTCACCGAACTAAGCGGTAAAAATTATTATTTGTTGATATTATTAAAACATACAGGCAAACCAACCTATTTACAATTATCACTATAGGTAGAAACAGGGACTATTATTATCTAGTTTCATTAAATAAAAATTATGATATATAATGCATACGTTAAATATTTACTTATCAATAAGTATGTAAGAACTAAGTCTATTAAAGTTGGCACACGTGGGTTCTTCATGGAGATTTTTATATTATCCATATAAATAAGTCGCACTAGATGGCGCTGCGACATATTCACATATGTACAATTCAAGGTTCCGTTATGAGAATTGATATGCCTAGATTATTGAAGAAAGAATAGTTCTTTGCTATTCATTTTGTTACAATAAAGATATAGTAAATAAAATAATAACAAACGCGTGCAAGACAAGCTATATAAAACTGACTTTTTAGTAATTTCTCATCGAAAGGGTTAAAAATAGTAAAATAAAACAATGTATGTCATCACTTAACTGTATGATTTATTGAATTTTTTTTTCATATTTGGTAAATTAAAAATAAAGATTTCATAAGTCCACAATCACTTACACAATAAACAAGATTCATACAGATCAGAATGAAATAAATAATATTGTGAAATCTGCATCAAAATGACATAACATTATAGTTTTACCTAACATAGTTACTGCACTAATCACTATAATTATCACTTCAAACCCAAGGTGGAACAGGAATCTTGGAAAAGCTTAAATACATCTAAAACATCAATGAGACCGGTCTATCCGCTCACTAAAACAAACAATACGAATATTATGTTAGGAAATCACTTGAGCTTCAAATCATTTAGCCCGCATTCAGACTTCGAATTCTACTCGCGTTACATTCAGTATTCAAGTGAACAAGACTAGCTTAGCCTATAGTATAAATAAATAACGAAACTGTTTTACCTGTTGTCGCGGCAAATTGAATTTAAGTGTATAAGTTGCGTGATCTCTTATGACTTCTGAAAAAAAAAATAGAAATATACAATTTTAATCATACTCTTCTAATAAAACTGCTACATAAATAGTAATCGTTATTTTCGCGCTTGGAAATCGAGATACAAGAATCGTAGGATTAAACCTGTTCAAAATTAACGCATCATCATCATCATCATCATGGACAGCTCATCTCAACCCACTGCAGGGCATAAGCCTCCTCCCTTTTACGCCATTCCTTTCGGCTCTGTGCCATTCTTGACCAGGTTTTTCCCACAAGATGTACAATGTCGTCGACCCATCTTGCCATTGGTCTTCCCACACTTCGCCTGCCCTCTCTCGGCCACCACTCGGTCAGGAATCTACTCCACCTGCCATCACCACATCTGACCAAATGGCCTGCCCAACGCCATTTAAGTTGTGCAATACGTCTACCAATGTCTTGTACTTTAGTATTTTTTCTGATATCCGTATTTTTTATTCTGTCATTCAAGGTGATGCCTAACATAGCACGCTCCATGGCACGCTGTGCAACCCTCATTTTGTGCATAGTTTCTTTTGTGAGCGTCCATGTTTCGGCACCATACGTCATTGTGGGCAGGACACATTGGTTATATAGACGGGTCTTTAGACATTGCGGCATTTTTCGATCTCTGAAAATGTCATCAAGTTTGCCGAAAGCAGACCACCCTAATTGTATGCGTCTATTGATCTCTTTGTATCGATGCTCTCTGCCAAAGGACAAACTATGCCCCAGATATATATAATTATTTACTCTTTCTAGTGTCTCATCTCCAACCATCACACTTGACTGTAAGTCATCCGAGATATTAGTCATAACCTTTGTCTTGGACATATTCATCCTGAGGCCAACCATGAGAGAAACATGATGAAGCTCTTGTATCATTTCTTGGAGATCAAGCATTGTACTACTAATAAGAATTATGTCGTCTGCAAAACGGAGGTGCGACAAGTAAACGCCATTGATTTTAATACCTCTTTTCTTCCAATCCAGCCATTTAAAAATATCCTCTAAGACTGATGTAAAAAGCTTGGGAGATATAGCGTCTCCTTGTCGCACACCTCGCTTGATTGGTATACGTTCAGTGAGTGCATGCAGACGAACTTGCATCGACGCTGATTCATAGAGTTCTCGAAGGACATCCACATAACGTGCATCAACTTGAGAAAGGTTGAGGGAATCGAACACAGCCCAGTGCTCTACGCTGTCAAACGCTTTTTCGTAATCTACGAAAGCGAAACATAACGGGCGGTTAAACTCTTCATATTTCTCCATCAACTGTTTCACAGCGTGTATGTGATCAATTGTTGAATATCCGCTGCGAAAACCTGCCTGCTCGACAGAATGAAATTCATCCAGCTGGCGTGTAATTCTGTGACACAAGACTTTAGCAAATAGTTTGTATGTTTGGGGTAGGAGACTTATTGGTCTATAGTTCTTTAAATTTGCAGGGTCCCCTTTTTTATACAAAATCGTGACGATAGCATTTTTCCATGCATTTGGTGTATGTCCGCTTACAAGAACTCTATTAAATAGTTCTACAAGAACTTTCTTAGCTATTTCTCCCCCAGCCTTCAAGAGTTCAACCGTTACTCCATCTTCGCCTGGTGACTTACCAGTCTTTGTTCGATTTAGAGCCCACTCTACTTCACTGGGAAGTATATTTGGTAAGTTATCGCATGGTCTGTACTCTATGGGTTCTGCTCTAGGGTCATCATTTCTACCAGGTGATATGATAGTAGAAGCATAAAGCTCCGTGTAGAACTCCTCCACAATCTTAAGTATTTCGTCACGATTATTAGTCCTGTTTCCCTTTTTGTCGCTAAGAGCTGTCAACTGCGATGTACCAGAACATAATTTCCTTCTGAAAATTTTGGGTCCCCTATATTCTTCTATTGTCTTTATTATGATTTCTCTGTTATGCAATCTGAAATCTTTTCGTATAGATTTGTTTATTATTTTATTTATGGTTTCTATTTCACGTTGGTCGTTAAGCGTGTTATGAGGTAAGTTGCGCCTTCTTTCCATAAGTGCCAATGTTTCTGGTGACAGTTTTGATCTATTTCCCTTTTGACTAACTCCAATGTGCCTTCGTGCCAACTCAACAACACTCTCAGAAAGTTGTCTATTGAGGCTATCAGTATCTAGATTCATCTCGCTTAATCCCTCAAACTCATTTTTGAGATCAGCCTGAAATTCTTTCTGAATAAACATAATGTGTTCTTTTCCATACTTTCTTGGTGTTCTTATTAGTTTATTTCTTTCCATAAACAAGTTGAATCGGAATACTGCTCGTACCAATCTGTGGTCGCTACCTGTTCTAAATCTATTAAGAACGGACACGTCAGTTACTATACATTTTTGCGAAGCTATCACATAGTCGACTTCATTTTTAGTATAACCGTCTGCGCTAGCCCAGGTCCACTTTCTTGCAGCTCTTTTTTCAAAGAAAGTATTCATTGCATACAATTTATTCCTTTCAAGAAAGTCAACCAGAGTTTGACCTCTTGTATTACGGCAGCCGAGACCGAAGCTTCCTATGGACTTTTCTGAACCAAGTAGTGGTCCAATCTTTGCATTAAAATCTCCTAAAATTGCGTTAAAATGACAGGGTTTATCTTTGAGAGCTTTTTCTACTTCCTCGTAAAATATTTCGATTTCCTCGTCGTCATGATTAGAAGTTGGAGCATAAACTTGTATAACTTTTAGCGAGTAGCGTTTATTAAGAGATATTGTTAGGAAACATACGCGGGTTGATATGCTCTTTATGTCTTGTATAGCAGAAGATAAATTTCTGCTTATTAAAAATCCAACTCCCCCATACGACGAATCGTCATGACCCCTGTAGTATAGTAGATTTCCCGAATGCAATTTTATTAAATCTTCTCCTTTTCTACGCACTTCTGATAGTCCTATGAGATCCCACTTGATCTTATGAGTTTCCAATTCGAGTTCGTGGAGTCTATCATCCGTTCGCAACGTCCTAACGTTGTAACACGCTAGGGTCAGGGTCGTCGATTGGTGGCCCAATCTCTTCCAGGGATTCTTAGCACCCTCTGCCACACCGTTACCGTGGCCGCCACCTTGACCAGGGATAGTGGGGCTGCTGGGGACTGAGGGCCATTGTTTTTTAGCGTATTTCATTTTTTAGAAGGGAGGGTTGATAGCCTTAAAACGTCACGCTGGCCAGTGCGTCTTGACGAGTCTTCCGGTCACGTTAGCCTTCTGTGTATAAATCGAATACGTCGCCTCATATTATTCGCCTTACACACAAAAGTTACCAGGGGGCACCACTTGGAGGTGTGATCTCGGAATTGAATTCATTGACCATGTACAACCATGTAATAAGGATATTTAATAAATTATATACTCTCATCAACGCCACACACGGTCAATGCATTCCTTTACCCCCTTAACTTAACTTAAATTAACGCATAGTATTTTTCAATTTTATTATGTAGATGGCGTTAAAAACTAATTTCATAATATTATAAAAAATATTAAACAACTAAAAATGTAGTACTGAGAAGTAGCAGATAGATGGCGTTTAATTCTGCGTACTCTATTGACTTTTCCCCACCCGCGCCATTAGACGTTTCATATCAGAATGATAAACCGTTGCCAAAGCGTTTTTACCTGGTGTGGACATAAGTAAAAACGCTTATTCTTATTCTTCTTTTAAAATGGCAACATGTGTGCGTACACACAATTTCGCCAATGTCAAGTGAATAGAACCATAAACGATAGAGATGGGTACAATCTGTACTATCACACCAGCCTGTAACAAACCCACTGCAGGCCCATAGAACTTTTCCCAAAGGAAGTTATAAGTATAATCATGACGTATTGGCGATATCAAACTCTGAGAACTCTCACTACACAGTCCTTTGTGTGCCGACATACAATGGCACTACAAGAACATTTCTCAGGTTCAGGTTTCCTCGCGATGTTTTTCTTCACCGTCAAACTATAGTGCTACGAATTTAAATTGGTGAATGTGCGTGGACGGACATGCAGGCATCGAATTGACATTCCACCAGTCAGGCTACACTTGACAGCCAAGGAGTTTCATACACAGTTTGGTGTGAATGTACTACTTACATTAGAGGACGCAGTGGATGCAGGCTGTCCCGGTACAGAGTACTGCGGGCGGAAATTAGAGAAGTTAGCGGCCGCCGCCGCCGACGGCGCGAACCCGGGCAGAGCGCCTCCTGACTGAAACCCGGCCGGGAACTGGGGCATCTGGGCTGTTATAATAAACATATAGTACATATATTAATAGGTAGCGAGGACTTAAACATTACAGACTCTGAAGCAAAAAAATGGACATTCTGAATCTATATATATATATATATAGGCGAAGATAAGACAGTCCAGATCCTTTTTCTGTTTGTTAAAATTTTTTTATTATTTTTGTTTAGGAGCTATTGATGACCTTAAGTGTTATCAGTAAAAAATTTGGAAACAGTTTATTTTCCGTACCAACCACAAATCAAATCCTTCATTTTTAAGTCTCCATTCATCACACTTCACGATCCTTACCTCTATTTATATACAGTATTTGTATACTCTCAGGCAAAGAAAGTCTGTAATATTGAAACTTTTAAAATAGATGAAATATGTTCCAATCACTCAAACACTTAACCACCACATAAGTATAAATTCTTCTAAATTCCATTTTTTTTTATTTCCTTAAAAATCTTCTATATTTTCTAAATTGGAAACTTATAAATGGCCTACTTTCATGTAATGATTATTTTTTTTTTAGCTGTAACTTTTATTAAGAATTTCATATAAAGAAATAAAATAAACACTACTTGTTAAATGTGACCATTTTTGTCTTTGTTAACATAATTTTTTAATTGATATTGTGTTGGTAATTTGTCGACTGAGGGTCACGAGCTAAATTATTATAGCCTTCACCTATATGTACCACTGTATATTTGACAGCAATTAACTCATCAACAGCTATTGAATATTAAGATATGAAAGATGGTTATATAGTATTGTAATATAATGTTAGAAGTATTACCAGCGGGCACAGGGTTGCCAGCGGTGGCGGCGAGGCGCGACAGTATGGAACGTTCCGACATTTGCAGACGCTGCGCGACCGGCGGGATGCGCGCCAACGTCGCCGGCAACCGCGACACGTCCGACTTCATATCGGACAACAACTCTTCTAATTGATTTAACACCTGAAATATAACAGTATTTTTTTTTAATACTTCTGACCACAATCTCACCTAATATTAAACTACGATGTGGCCCATCCATTATGGTAAGCATGCGAAACCTAGAGGTGACTGGCTGTCAAGTGCAGCTGCCAGAAAACAACAACAGGCGCTTGGTGGCTCAAGAATATTTATTGCCGTTACAATCCAAGTAGTTCTATTATTAGATCCTTATAAAACTTAGATATTTCTTAACATAAAACAGGATTCACAACTGAAACCAAAATTTCAACAGTCAAGAAAAATAATATGATTTTAAGCTATAAGGTGTCTCTTCGATAAGTCTTATACTTAGATTTAGTAAACCTTTCAAGCAAATTGTCTACAACATACAGATTATAAAGTATTAAAAAAAAACCAACACAGCACATCATCTTACTATGTATCGTCCAGTTTCCATTGTAACAAATCTGTCAATCACTGGAAATTGTTAAGCTTAGGCTGATATAACAACAATTAGATATTTATAAGTTAACAATAGAATATGAAAATGTTAAAATCCCCTACTTTACCCATATTATACTTATTTCCACAAAAATCCGAGCAGAGTTCCCCGCAGTTGGGAAAATTTCCTATATATTCTCTATACTGGATCTGATTTAACTGTTATATAATCAAATGAACTTGTTTTAAACAATATCCAACAAAAGCCGTCTAACATTGACCGAAACTAGGTAAAAATGAACCTTAGGTCTATTATGAGTTGGAAGTAAAATAAATCGCAAGTTGAATTTATATAGGTATGGGAAATACTGTCAACAATTACCTTATGCAAAACTGCATTGGCCGGTTTGTTGCCAGCGAGGGACTCCTTGCTGAGGTGTTGATGTGACTCAGCAAGGCACTCGACCTCTGCGAAGCGCGCGTTCAACGACATCGCCGGATGGTTGGGGTCCTGAGTTAAGTTAAGGTATGCTGCCCTTCGGAGCTGCTCCTCAATCACCAACGCTTGTTCCAAAAGCTGTAACACAACATCTTATATTACTACACCAACTCCTACCAAGAGCTGTGGGCATAATGCTGATGATCCGAAAGTTACTCTTTTCAAAAACCGTTATAGTGACTCACTGTAGTACATAATTTCAAGAGAAGTATTAATTGATAGTGCAATACTAAAACAAGTCATATAATAAAAGAATTTACCTTGAAACGACGCGCTAAGAATTTATTCTTAATCTCGAGGAAGTTTCCCTTTCCCACGTCCATTTTGAAAGGCTCGTTGATGATGGCGAATCGCAAGTCGTTCTGTATGTCTTGCCAGCGACCGTAACCGTGTGTCACGATGCCAGCCAGGAGCCAGTAGTCATGCCTCCTGTGCCAGATCTCGTACTCGCGTCCGGGCGCGGCAGCGCGTTCCTCATTCAGCCACAATGTATGCAGCTCAGTGAAACCGCCGTCTGCGATGTTGAACATGAACTTGCGACGCTCCACCTTCAAGTCTTCTTCCTCCTTCACTAAAACGACGTCGTCGTCGTCTTCGTCCTAGAATCATATTCATGGAATATATAATAGTCCTGTCATGCGAAACAGTGACAAATCTGTAAGTAAAGTCAAATATTATTTACCTTCTTTTCATCCTTAGGTTTCTCAGAAGCTTCAGATTCTGCTTTCTCACTTTTGGTATCCTCTTTTTTATCTAATTCATCTTTAATCTCTTCTTTAATTTTAGTCGGTTCTTTGTCATCTAACTTCTTATCGTCAATTTTATCGTCATCTTTTGATGGTTCCTCGTCAACAGACATACGCCGTTCTGCATCTTTACTAACTTGCTGGTCTTTAGTTAAATCACTGTCTTCAGCTACTTCCTCTTTAATATCACTGGTTTCCATTGGTTCATCTTTGACTTTTTCCTTGATATCCGTTTTTTCATCTTTGATTTCTTCTTTATCATCCTTATCAGAACCACCAGGAGTAGGAGCTTGACCAGAAGCCGGTGTCATTTGCGTAGGGGCAGGTGATGGCGCGGCTGAAGTTATTGGAGTAGCAGTGGAAGGTGCGGGACTTGGAGCAGCGCTCTCGCTAGCACCAGTGCCCTTGACGGGTTCTACTGGTTTCCGTATTAACTCCGGCATACTATAATAACCAGTTAATATGTTCGAACTCCTGCACCTTCTTCCTTATTAAACTCATCACTCCTATTCGAGTCAGAACATGTTGTCGAGATAATCCTTCTCGAGGCACTCCGTCGGCAAAAGTTTCGGCGTTGTCTGCACCAGGTTCACACAAGTGTCGCATGAACAAGGATACGTAAGCTTTAAAATTACGCTCAGACTTTCCTCTGAGATCTCTGACTAGCCATTGCGAGTTGAATGCGTCCTGTGGTGGCATGCCGTATCGCATAATAGCATTAAGGAAAGACTTCCTCTGCCTGGCATTGAAGCCAAGAACTTCCATGTTGCCTCCGACTCGAGCGAGAAGTGGTGGTAAAGGTCTATCCCTTTCCTCTCGCCTTTCAAGACGTCTCTTACTGCGGCGACTGAGAAGATCTCCATTGTCATTCTTCTCATCAAAATCGTCATCTTCCTTATCAGTCCTCACTGCCTTGAGAGAAATCTGAATTGTAATCCGAGCCAGTTCTCTTGCCACTGTTGAGTCTTCTCGGTTTTCAGTCTGAGCTACACTGCCATCATTGTAATTACCTGTTTACGAACTCTTTTACCTTTACCTAATGTTCTAGCTTGATCCTCTTGATGTTGTTCATAATGATGCCTTAAAAGTTTGATCCAGTACGCCGGGTCGGTGTTTTCTGCTTCTTGTTTGATAATTTCCGTGTCGACTTCTTCTTCGCCGTCACCTTCTTTGGTTGAGTAATTAGCTACTTTGAAGGAACTTAGGTATTCATTAGCCCATGATTCCTTTTGTTCAATACCTTCTTTGGAACGATCAAGCAGCCCTGTTACAGCTTTGTCATCATAATGGATAGCTTCTTCCTTGCCTTCTTCTTCTTTAAATAGTTCTTCAGTACCGAATCTCAAAATGTCATCCAACTCTTGCTTAGTAAAATTAGCTCCTTTACCACCCATTCCAGGGCGTACAACCAAATGCGTCAACATCATTTTTCTTTTTGCTACCTGTGTGACTCTCTCCTCCACACTGTTCCTAGTGACAAACCGGTAAATCATAACCTTGTTAGCTTGACCAATACGATGAGCACGAGAGAAGGCTTGTATATCATTGTGAGGATTCCAATCAGAATCATAAATGATCACAGTATCAGCAGTCGCCAAGTTGATACCCAAGCCACCTGCTCTTGTTGAAAGCAAGAATACAAATTGTTGAGCTCCAGGAGCATTGAACCTATCTATGGCTTCTTGACGAATTGTACCAGTAATGCCACCATCAATTCTTTCGTATTTATAGCCTTCCCCTTCTAAGAAATCTTCCAGAATATCCAACATTTTTGTCATTTGCGAAAATATAAGTACTCTATGGCCCTGTTCCTTCAATTTTCGCAACATTTTAGCCAACAGTACCAATTTACCAGATGCTTTAATTAGCGCTTGTGTATCGTAATTTCCGTGTGGCCCAAGTGGAGCTTCTTCAGCGGCTACAGGGAATAAGTAGGGATGATTACAACATTTCTTTAAATCCATCATTACATTTAGCAATGATACAGTCTGGCCACCGCTCTTTGGGTTTAGTGCTTCGTAATTTCTTGTAAGAATATACTTATAGTATTTCTTCTGCATAGGCGACAGTTCTACACGAACAATAAATTCAGATTTTGTTGGCATATTTTTTAATACATCAGCTTTCAAACGTCGCAACATATGTGGACCTAACATTTCGTGAAGCCTTTTTACCTGTTCTTCCTTTGAAACATCAGCAAATTCATTTTGGAAAGCTGCGAGGTCATTGAATTTATCTTTGTTTAAGAAGTTTAAAAGGTGGAACAACTCTTCCAAATTATTCTGTAATGGAGTACCAGTGAGAAGTAATTTGTAATTGATGTGGTAACCAGCCAATAACCTGAAGAATTTGGATTGATTACTTTTCAGTCTGTGAGCTTCATCTACTACGAGGACAGCCCAGTCAATAGAACCGAGACATGTCGCATCAATAGAAACCAATTCGTAAGATGTAAGTAGCACATTGAATTTTACTTGCGACTTGATTTTCGATGGTCTTCCACCTCTATTAGCACCATCATCAAATGTCAATTCATTCTCTCTTATGACGGCTCTCGAGTCCTTGTCTCCCACATATGTGATACAATACAAATCTGGAGCCCACAATTCGAATTCTCTCTCCCAATTTATGATAGTTGATAAAGGCACAGAAACCAAGAAGGGTCCTTTGCAGTGACCTTCTTTAAATAAGGAGTACAAGAATGTGACTGTTTGAATGGTTTTGCCAAGACCCATTTCATCAGCAAGAATCGTATCAATACTTTGACCCCAAGAATATCGCAACCAGTTTAAACCTTCCAATTGGTACGGATGGAGCTGCATTCCAGTTTCGTACACAAATGGTGGTTGATCCTCATATTTCTTATTTAGATTCGTTGTAGGACGTTCTGGTGGCGGATTATACTTTTTAGGACGCATTTGTAGACCAGTGCTGCTGTCATCTTCATCAGTGATATCTTTATTCTTGCTTTTGCGACCAAGTTTCTTTCCTTTGCTACCTTTAGACTTACCCTCTGATGTTATGAAGGCACGCATGTCCTGTGAATTTTTAGCTCAATTTTATATTCATATAAGTAGTTATCAAATGACATATTTTCCATTTTATTTAATAAAAAAAAGAACGAACATGTTAATACGAATTGTATTACCTGATAATAATCAATCGCCTGTTTTAATCCAGCAATGTCTTCATGCTCCGACTCCCACGTTGCCTGGTCGTAGGATAAGTCGCGCCATTTCACCAAAAAGTAAGTTGTACCGTCACGTGACGTGCGATGGTTGATAACGCGGTGTACGACCAGCCATTCCGGTTTTACACCATATCTATAATTATTCATATTATACAAAATTGTAAATAAATTATGAAATATAGGAAATTTATTAATTATAATTTGCCCTATTAAAGTTTTTTGGGTTATGTTCCCAGAATCTGGAGCCTATTGTTAAACCAGTGCTATATTATATCAGTAGTGATTTACACTAGATTGTTGGATAATTTACGGGTTTGTATCGCACTGCAATTTGTAACTATAAAATAAAATTAATATTCGTTATTTGATTCATGGCTTTTATTGTGAACAACAAATTGTTTTCCCTTTCACACCTACTGCTTATTACATAATGCTTACTTGTTCGCGTATTACGATAACACCGACTGACAATTATCATTGACAAAATCATTAACAGACAATAGATAATTACCAAATATCATAACAATTTTATAGTTTTCAATAATTTGTTATCCTTGTATAGGAATAATTAATTACATTAGTAGTTGCAATAACGACTTCATCTAGTCCTACCAATAAAGAACTATATTTTTTGATTTGTAATAGGTATCGAATGGAAAATATATATATTGTTAAAGAAGTATAACTTAATAAATACTGAAAAGTAACTTACTAAGTGAAATATTAATTAGCAATATCATATAGGTAATGTATTTATTTAACTTTTTTCTTGTACTGTTGGGTAATACATAGAAACTTTCTGTGGTCATATAATGCAATCCCTAAATTAAAACATGTTTGTGATAGAGCTTAGTTTGAATAGAACTAACAAAACATAGTTTGTTTTTCACATGTTGATGGCGCTATAGTACAAATAGCACGCGCTTTCATGTGATCACTGTCTTAAATTTTGAATAACATGCGGCTGTCGGTCCGACATAATCCAATTAGCCAGTTATCCGAAGTAATTTATTGTCCTCTTGTCTTTATGTTACGTAAATTGTTCTCTTATTGTTAATTTTTCATGGTCTCGGAAGTGTTGTTTAACAACTAAAAGTCGGTTTCCGTAAACACAAAAAAATAACAATAACTGACATAAGTATGAATTAGACTTGTATATGGTGAACTGGGCTAGAAACCTCTTAGGAGTTAGAGACATGTATAAATTGGCCATTAGTTTTGATACGTGAAAAATTAACCTCACCTATAATATTTCTCTTCAAGCAATTTGTCATTATTCTCGTGGTCTCGAGGCTGTTTGTCTTTGAGTCGCTTGACACGTCCGTCGCGTTCATCGAGCGGCTCCTCCAGTTTAGGCGGTTCCTCGGGGTCCGACTTGCGCATGTAGTAGCGGTACATCAACGGATGGAACACGTCGAGCTGGAGGGAACGGGGGTGAGTTACATTTTAGGGAGTTCATAAAAAAACAATATATCACCCTACCAACTGGTTTATCAATTGCCTAACATATAATAATTTAAGCACATTGAAGTGGCCTAAATACTTATTAGCATAGTAGCAAATTCAAGTAATGTAATTTTAAGTACTGTATCCAGACACAATGTAAACTAAAATATATATCTTTGCTTTAAAAGACTATTTACATATTAAAAAAAATTGCTTTTACATGCGTTGTCACTCACGTATAGATATATATTTTGAAAATAAAACAGAGCCCATGTTACTCGCTGATAATGTAGCTTTCTATAATTGAAAGAATTTTAACAATCACTTAAGTATTTCTTGAGTTTTTCATTAGCAAACCAAGTAAAAATCAGAACATTTTTTCTTTATTATAATATTTCAAAAAAAGAGCACTGCTGTTATTTTAATCAGGTTTTGTTGAAACTGGTACATTATGTGAATTCAAACCAGTACTTTACCAATTCTGCTATCGCTTTGCGCTTGCTAATATATAATTAGGGGGTAGTTTTATAATTATCATGTAGAAAAATAAATACCCCCTTTTACAAAAAAATCCAATAAAAACATATATTGAAGTTAAAACATATATATTAAATTTTTTGTACTATACAATATAAATATGTTGTGTATTACTACTACTAACCTGTAACTCTGATATCCAACTACAATGCCAATAGGACCTTTCGTGCCACTTGACGAAGAATTCACGTGATCGAGGCGCCTTCGATTTAGGCGGTTGTTCTTTCCAACGCCACGTCAGGATCTTAGCCACTTTGCCGTCGAGTGGTGGACACTGTAAACATTCAATCATTCAATGTCTTATTATACAACTTATGCACAAAAATGGAAATAAATAAAAAATTAATTACCCATAAAATACAAAAATCACACTTTTTTTTACAACACATATAAATAAAATTGAAGTATTCATTGTTTATCCAAATATTTGAAACGAACGACGAAACCATTTTAACGAAACTCTTAACTTGCATATAAAAGGAATTTTCAGAGGACTCTCTCTAAGCTACATGTCATTACACTTGTCCATAGGGACAAAGGCGAAATGATCAAATTTAACACAGAAAAATTATAATTGTAAAAAAAAATAGTTATAAATATTAAGTAGTAATGACAAAGTTACATTAAACAAGTTAACGATATGCCCCAAGTAATCCAAGTTAAAACACATAATTCCCATGAAACCATTTCCACGAAAATTAAGTTACGCGCACTAACTAGTTAAAATAAGAAGAATTGAAGGAGCAAATATCGTCTAGGGAAAACTTTTCACTTCGTACTCTATTTCATATTGTTTACCATTGGAAATCATATAAAAGTACTTACACTACAACGTGGACATTTCCACTCTCCGTCTGGTACCTCCTCTAGTGGCGGGTTTAAACAGAATCGATGATATGCAGACGGACACGAGTCACAACACAATAGCTCACCGCCATCCTTGCAAATTCTGTAAAAGTAATGATATTGTATATACCCAACTGATAAGAAACAATTATGGAGAAATATTCAGTGTCAAAGAATTAATTAATTATAAAAATAGGCACAATGAAGTATGCAGTTATCTGATGGAAAGTAATCGGACGTCGTAACTATCTCTAGGTTAATTATTTCTTAAAAAACTAGGTTCCATCAAAATAAGGGATGGTATTAACACGTAATCAATAAACCTACCATCTTTATATTATTATTATTATTAACAGATACACTTTAAATCATGGTATATTATAAAATGTATAAAATTAAGGTATAAAAACCAAAAATCTAAGTTCATTTAAAGTTTTAAAATGGACCCAGCCTACAATAGTCGTTCGCCTATAAGAATACCATGGTAAATATTTTGATCCTAGTTACCTGCAGAACTCCTGATGCTCATCGTCGTCTTCTTGATCCTGATTACCCTCGGACTCACAATGTGGACAGGACCATCGACCTTCCGGTGTCTCCTCCAACTCAGGGTCTAGACACACTAGGTGATAGGCTCGAGGGCATGTGTCGCATAATATAATTTCACCGCCTTGCTGACACACCTTAAAATGATCGTACAAAATTTATAAATTTAAAAGTCTGCGGTGCATATAAAGGGAAATTGCCCCCAACCCAGATCAGGAACAAATATTTTAATAGTTTTTTAATTCTATTTAGATTGTTTGTTTATATTTGTATATTTTCGTCACGTAAGGATAAAGCGTTATGACTCCTCCATGCGATTTTCTCTCTCCCTGTGTAATCTGTACAATGCTAATAACGTAAAATCAAAAAAGCTTCATTTCACATTTTAGGAAAAACATAAGTATTTATGATTTACAACAGGTAACGCACGATGTTCTTCTGTTCGGATTTCGATACTCGCACGCACACTCACACTCGTATACAATAGAAAGAGACAGAGTGAGATGCACAAAGCCGCATAATAGTTTTCCTTACGTGACAATTTGTATCAGTCAACTCATAACACAAGAACAATAAAAATAGTCAATGTCAAAAAGAGTATACAGAGACGATAAAAAAAACACTTAGCAATAAATCGTTAGCAATAAAGTATCTGCCAACAAATTTGTTCACTACCAGATTATATACAGGTACAGATATACTATTTTTTTACAGTCTTTGTATAGTTAGGGGGTTTTTAAGTGAAAAAATCTATTGTTACTACCTCACAGTAATCTTGGTGCTCATGTTCACCTTCTGCGCCATCTGGAAATTTATTTGTAGTCTTCAACTTTCTCTTCTTCTTTGATTTATTCCCGATCTTGGTCTTTGCCTTCTTTTTTGGCTGCTGAAAAATTATACGGAATAAAAAAATGTAGTAAATATGCAATTTTAACAAATTTATCATTTTCCAAAATTATCATATTGTACTCTATTTACAACGAAGGATGGAAATTTTCAGAAGGTAGTACTTCATTAAAAATATCAGTGTCAAAATTGTCACTGTAAATTGATATTTTTGTTAAAGCTATATGGCAATTGACATATTATGGACCATATTTACTGCTCTAGTAAAGACTCATACCTGTGCAATAGGATCATCCTCTTTCGGTGGTACAACCTCGTCTGTAGCTGTAGAAGTTACGGGTTTCGGCTCCTCTGCTTCGGCTAGCATCTGCTCGAACTCCGCATCGGAATCAGAGTTCACATCAGCACTACCTTCCAGGTCTTCCTCCTATGAGAAATAAATAACAATATTATTTTTAATAATTCCAACTATGTTGTGTTTCATGTCTGAGACATAAATATAATTAAATGTATACTGGTATTTCTGACATAAATAACTTCCAACACTGAGGGATCACCAGGAAAGTGGACACTTAAATCAATGTTTTTTGTACAAAGTTTTTATATAATCCATTTTACCATCATTAGGCACTGGTTGGCACACAGCAGCATATTAAATTCTGTGCCATTTAACCAATCACAAGAATTGTGTAGATATTTGTACATGGAAAATATTTACGCAATACCTATTTTACTACAACTCATCTATAAATTACAACAAAACAAAAAAAAACACGTAACAGCTGCATGGATTCTAATTAAATTTGGTATAAAATTCAACCATACCCTGAAATACGACATAGAATACTTTTTATAGTAATACAGAAAAGAATTATGCTTAGCAAACTGAGTGGTAAATATAAAATTTTGCAGACCAAAAGTTTCAATAAACAGTGCTGAGTGAGCTATGCACTGACTCAACTTTAATATGAGTACACATATAACAATGTCTTCATGTTACCTAGCTTGGCTTTGTATTACAAAGGTTCACAGTGCACAGTTGGAATATTACATAATTTATAGCAAATACTAGCTGTTGCCCGCAGCTCCACATGCGTTTTTTTATAATTGTAAATTACTTCTTACAAGATCAGCTATCTGTTAGTGAAAGTTCCGTGAAAAATGGTTCATACGTTTTGAAGATAGTACTGCAAACGAAGCCATGGGTAAAAGCTAGTCTAAAATAAAAAAGTTTTAATCACTTTTTATAACGTTACTTATCTGTCAGTGAAAGTCCCATGAAAATAGGTCCAATAGTTTTCGAGATAGTACTACAGACGAAGCCACCGATGACAGATAGTCTAAAATAAAATAGCCTATGTCATCCGCTGTAATTTTAACTATCCGTCATTGAAATTTCTGTTAAAATCAGTCTAGCCTTTTCGCAGGATTACCCGGAACAAACAGACAGACAGACAAAAAATTTAAAAATTGTATTTTTGTTATCCGTATCGTGTATACATTCATATCCAATCAGTAAAAAGAAGTTATTTTGATATTACATACAGACACTTCATTTTTATTATATGTATAGATGAAAATTCAACACACAAAGCGAATACTATAAGACTAGGAAATAATTAGTTAACCCTAACTAATATTATAATAGAGCAATATGTTTCCTTGTTTATTTGTTTGTCAAACGCTTTTCACGATTAAACTACTCAACCGAAAATTGTGAAATTTTGCATACATTTTGTTAGTGGTATAGAACAGGAAAAATAGAGTTTCCTTTCATCCAGACAATTAGTACCGTTTCCGAAGGAACATACCTATATTAACGAGAGCGAAACTGTAGGCGTAAGACGGCGTAACGGAATACAATTTTGATAAATGAATAAAATAAATACACTGCTGGTGCGTTTCCTCTTGCTGAACTTGATCTTTAATGTGGGCACTTTGGGCTTCCGTCCGGGTTTGCCTCGAGGTGTAGTAGCTGCCCCCGGACATGGTCTTCGGCCTGCGACCTCGCTTGCGCGGCATCGAGGCCCCGTCATCGCTCGCCTCTTCCTCTTCCTCCTCCTCTGGTTCCTCGATGGTCTCATCAGTCTTATATACAAAAAAAAAAATATTTTCATTGTTATCATCATCACATCAACCTCTAAGAAACTCACTGCAGGGTCATCATAGGCTTTTTCCTGCAGAAATGTATGGATATAATCACCACGTTAGCCCACGACGTACTGGCGATTTTCCCACATACTGTGGTACTACAAGAACATTTCTCAGGTTCAAATTTTCTCACCATGTTTTCTCTCAACGTCACCAAGTAAAATTAGTAACATGCCGACAGTTCGAAACTGTAGACATCGAATCGACATTCCACCAGTCAAGCTACTCGACCATCACAACCTTTATTGTTTGACTTTCATTGTTATGTATAAACACATAAACAAATATTATTCATGTAATTTTACAATTTATAACAGAACACTTATAAAATAGATTTAATTAAATTGATATAAGAGTAAAACTAATTACATTAATATCAAACTCACCTTTGCATCTTTCGGAGTGCGCCCGGGTCTCTTCGGCGCATAGTCAGATGCTGTAGAAGTGTTGGTGTTTTCTTCAGAACCCATTGTCTGTATGGGGCCTCCGAGATTCGGGTTAGTTTCGCAGAACATACGCCATTTGGCAGCGACCAACATCATCAGCTTAGAGATTGGCACCTACATTGAACAATAAAAATATAACTATAAAAATTTTAAATTAATACCTACTATATCAATATCCTTTGCTTCACAGTTCACAAAAAAAAATTGTAAATATAAAAAAAGAAACAAAAACTATTTTTTATTAATTTCGTGGATAAGTACGTATAATGTTAATTATCTACGAAAAAAAAACCTGACTTACAAATAAGATAGACTTAAACAACGAAAAATTGTTATTTAATTAAAAAAAAAAACAAAAAATAGTGTGATAAAATGGTTGACAAATAAAAAAGGTTGAATAAAATCACTCGCCTTGGGATTCTCTTTGACAAGCATGGGTCGTACGTGTTGTTGGAATAATTTATATGATACCAAATTTTCATAATCAGCATCTGTATACTGAATGTCTACGTCAGTTAGCGCAAATGATGAGCAGACCTCCTCCACAGTAGGCATTCCTGTGATACAAAAGTCTCTATTATCTTAAACGATAGAAAAGCACCACTGTGTCGTGCCGGTGACGTGATACACCATACTCATATTTCATGCATATAGTTTAATTAGATACACAATATTGTGTCGTGTTGTCTCATAACGCTTTGTGTTGTGATGCATATCGCTTCTTCCCGATCGCACGACGGCAGCCGTAAGCAACTCTAATACATCATGACACAACACATATGTTTGTTATCTTTAAACACGCATAAATAAATTTACAACAAGGTTTTTGAGTTTAAAATATCAATTTAAATAATATCTGTTTAAAAAATAAATAATTTAAATTTATCAGCGTTTCTAAAATCAGTAAGTACAAATATTTAAAGTTTATTTTCCAATCAAATGCAGTGTAAACTCTTTGTATAGTAACTATATAACGTAATAAGTTTAATTTGGTCGGTTTAACTTAAAATCCATTCATTGATACTACACTCTTTATAACTCTACAAGCATATTTATTGTTTTACAAAGAATTGCATTTTTTTTTCAAACTGACTACACTGTTGACCAGTCCAGGCCTCTACAATTTCACCGGACTACGAAATGCATTCATAATTTAAATCTCAGTAAGTATTTACAATTTTCAGTTCAGTTTAAAAAAGGCTCTAACTAAATCTTTAAAGTGCCGAAATATCTTAGAAAGACACACCTAAGGTCGTAAACAACCGCGCTTGCTTTTGTTATTATTGGTTGTCAATAACATTATAATATGTGTGTCATTAATCCTAGATTGCAGTATCTCTAGGAAATATTGGTAGCAGTTACTAAACACAACAAGCACCAATCTTATCAATCGACAATCAACTTTGAAATGACCAATAAAAAAGCTTATACGTCGCACTGGTTAATCAAAAAAAGAAGTAACTCAATATTTTTACGAGTTTTTACCAGAAAGTAAATAATAATCATTGCGAGAAGAATACGTCCAATTCAACAGCCGCTTACTTCAATATGATCAAAACTACTTAAATGGATGACTGTCGTTCTTCTTTTCGATTTAAACGTATAGAATACTTAATACCGGATAGATAGTGAAGTAAGTCGAGGTATAATATAAAATAATTATGTTATTTACTTTGTCATTTTTTTTCATGTACATAGTTTTTCAGTGACAATGCGATTTAATTCAATACGCTGCATTATGCTGTTACTCTGCCTGTATTGAAATTATTTCATAATATAATGTATAAAAAAGCAATTGACTAAGAATTTTTTAAACGCTTATTTAAACGGCTTTCTGTTACAAACGGTGATATTTTCTACAACGACCAAATATCAATATAGTTACACGACTTATCATTACTTTTAGAATTGACATAAACCACTGCATTTATTTTTTAGATGAATTTAAGTCGAACGTGTAAACATGGTCAAACTTTAAACGCACTTTCGCACAAAATTGAATTGATGCGTGCAATAGAAAAGAGAGAAAAAAAAGCCATAATACGAAATGTAACGAAGACTTTATAAAGAAAAAAACAGGGGGCCGTTAAGTTTCTTTATAAAGAGTTTCTAGACTAATTAAAAAAAAAATAGATTGTTTAACGAATTAAAAAATTAGACACTCGTTTTAAATTAAAGTAGAAAACATGTATGATTTAGGTGGTCACTGCTGTTATAACACACAAAAAGAATTGCAGTTCTAACAAAATCCATCTAGCAGGTACCACTCTCAAGTTGTAAAGATATCGGCAAGCACCTTTTAGTGAGATGCGGCAGCTAAACTCGGGAGCCAGTCTCCCTCTAGATTTAGCGTGATTACCATATTAGGCTCAAAACCTACACAGTATTTAAATAATAGATTAAACTTGAAGCCTAATTTGGAACAGTTCGTGCACCAATGCGATTTGCCAACTATACTCTATTCGCGTACTTGTTTTTTAATCAGTCGATGTCCCAAAAACATTATCCGGAATAGTGAAAGGCGTTACAAATCATCCAATTATAGAGCCTAACAAACCATACCCACAGACCCCGTACACTAAAGGATTTAGATGGACGACTTATCAAAATTAGAAATTTGTATTTATCAAATAATGTATAGAGCTTGTTTATAAGACCCAAGCTACAGTGTATATGTTAACAATTAATCAAAGGTTTGTTTGTAATAAAGGGTTGTACGTAATTCATTAAATATATATGTCACCGGTGGTGGTACAAGTTAAACTTGATCTTCGGACCACGGGCAACACGTGGCACGGATCGAGGTAATAACTGTGCAATAATACATTCTCCCTCATCTCTATACTTCATGTGCGCTGTTGTTTAAAATAAATCGCCTGACAGAAAAAAATGCAAAACTAGTAAATTTTAAAAATTATCAGAAACGTTGCCCTATGTTTATACATTTAATATAGAAAATTTCTTATATCAATATGTTTTTATATAAATATTTTCAAACGTTACGGCGACGTCCTACTTCAGTCTCAAATAATATCTTTAGCGTTTTCTCTGTGTAGTGAAAGTTGTTACATAATTCATAATTTTTGAATAACTATATTCTTTTAACTTGTAAATTAAACATGATAAATTCATTAATGAAATAGAAATATTAACGAACCTTATACATTATAAAAGTACGAGTAATAGACAAAATTACAATTTTTATTATCTACAACATAAAAAAAACTGAAAGAAGTTCAAACAATTGATATGAAACAATTAACTTTCGTACGAAACAATTACAAATAGCAAATCTAATCGTGGAATAATGTAACTCTAGTTCAGAGCTAACAACCAAGTCATCGGGTCATTGCCCTCGTCGGCATTGTAAGGTCAAACATAAAATACGTTTATAATTTTGGCGATACAACCAATCATCGATACAAGTTAACACATACACATACTGTACGTATCTTCGGGCACGTTATTATGTCCATGTTGGTATATAGGTATAAAAAGCATTTCTATTTAACCTTAAAACTAGTTAAGATTATTACATAACGTATCGCTTTATAATCCTACTAAGTATTGAAATAAGAAAGAATGTGGATAAACGTTTCTTATTCCATAAAATTTGTGGCGAGCGTTTTTTTTTTTTCAATTGAAAAAGATTCAAAGGAATAAAACGCTAAATATGCGAAAAAGACTATCAGTGACTGACGAACACCGAACGATTGGTACTTTAGAGCGAATTTGTAATTTCAAACGATGTAAATATACTATTTGAAACAGAAATTCACTTTTATTTTATGTGATTTTTTAAAACCCTATTATTGTATTGTAATTTACGTTCATTTGAAAACATTATTTGTAGTCAGCAATCCTAACTAATATACCTAATAACATAAATGAGAATGTGAGCTTGTTTACACTTTCACGTGCTTTGCCCATATAAAATCCGGTGAGTGCCTTAAGCGCTCCCCTTGGTAGTCCTGTGAAACTGTGGAGGCCTTGCCAGGTAAACAGTGTAGTCAGTTCGAAAAAAAAAAAAAACACTTTCACGTCTGGACTACACAACTGATCATTATGAAATTTTGTCATGGATTCTGAACAGGACATTATATCGATAACAAAAATACTGCTCCCGGGGTATAGACCAAATGTGCATTTATGCTAGCGAAATTTCGAGAAACAGCTAGTTATATCAATACATTGTAAAATTCCTGTAATATAACTTACATATAACCGAGACATGTATTTGACCAGTAGATTATAAAAAAGTGTTTTTAAAAGATTTCTAACCTAACTACGTTGTAGATTGAAATGTAATCAGATCTTTACAAATAGCAAAAATACTTACACAGCTAATAAATAGTTAAAATGCTTATGCAATTTTTTGCACGATGTTTGTCAGACGTGACATTCTATCATACTAAGAAATTGAATAACTCGATGAAATCAGTGATTTGAAACTCTTATTTATTTGTTATATATTTGTTTAGGGAAAAAATTTACAATATTCCGTAAATATATATTTTTTATTTGTATAAATAACTACACTAGTCTCACCGGAGCCAGAATCGGATGCTGCTGGTGTGGATGGAGTGTTGTGTTTACTGCCACGGACTTTACGTGATTTCTTGCCTGATGACATGGCACTTAGGGCATAATCGCTGTCACCCTCTGCTTCGATCTCCAGACCGAAATCGTCATCCTAAATGCAAAGACATCATATTTTACTTCCTATAGTGACAATTACAGCGATAAATTATGCACTTGGACACAACCTAACATAACTGTTACGCAAATGGAACAGTAACACATTAGATTTTTTCCTTATATCGAGGCTTAGTCAAGTAATTATAGTAAACTTATTGGCAAATACAAAAACAGTACTCAGAAGAACTGCGACCATCAAAAAACAACAGTAATGCTAGACTTAGTAACTACGTTATTTGACACAAATATATAATTATCTATGCTAATATTTAAAGGCTTTGTTATTTTACTTTTCTAATACTACAATGGCGAACAAAAAGCCGGTAATCCACTTGAGAATAAACAGCCACTGCATCTACAGGCGCCTGCATCGCCAAAGATTATAAAGGTAGTAATCTCTGGACTCTATACTAAAAAAGAGCTCTAGAAATCTAAGCGGATGGTCATTTTATTCAATGTTTTATACCATTATTAAATATACGAAGTCGCTAGCGATTCCTAGTATTACATAGATATGCATATAAAGAAAACCATATAAAGAATAAAAAAGGGGCCCTATCAATTCTGTAATTAAATGATAGAACCAAAAGATCAGTGACCTAACAAAAGGGATACAGGGACGCTCGGTATGACAGAGGCACCTGAGCCTGAAGCACTATGACTCAGGATAGCTGCTTATAACAAATATCACTTCTGTCAGACTACTTTAAACATGGTACTGTAGCAAAGAAACTATACATTAAGGGTCGATCACATTTTAGTAATTTGCCATGGCACAGTTATGCCACTGCAGAAGAACTAAAGTGAAAATCAGTGCAA
Organism: Antheraea assamensis; assembly: GCA_035772565.1. Taxonomy (NCBI): domain Eukaryota; kingdom Metazoa; phylum Arthropoda; class Insecta; order Lepidoptera; family Saturniidae; genus Antheraea; species Antheraea assamensis. The sequence goes on along the minus strand of JAQQSE010000191.1, from coordinate 1,284,356 downwards.
AATGCAATAAAATGAGGTAATATAGTAAAAGGCGATCGTTACAGCATTGTATTATGAAATTTGATTAACAAAAACAATAACCAAATAAGAACAGAGGGTTAACAATATTAAGCTATTAAAGAGAATTGAATAGTCTGACTTCAAACAATAAATATTTTAAAGTGACTTGAATACAGTAAAACCTGGTTTTTCTTTAATGTTAAAAAAAATCTAAAACAAAAAAGCACTGTATTAATTCCAGTGCAAGATTTTTTTTTATCAATCCTTTTGATGATGGTAATGTTTAAGGAGAGTTCTTTCAGAGGCCTTGTGTAATACCCAGAGCTTGCCTAAGCACATTATACAAATATGATGTCTGGATATGTATTTCTTACAATTTCATGTTTAAATAAATAGTATTGAAGACTAGAGAAAATTTAATGGCAACAAATACAGACACGAAATAATACAGATTTATACATCTGTAATGTTCAGATAATATGTCTGTGATTTAAATTTTAGGATCAGGTTCAGTTTAAAGAAACTTAGTTTAACTATTTTAGAGTTATGATAAATATTACCTTTAAAAGATCCCACAGTATCATGTGTAGCACATATGTAGATAAATAAACAAATACTATATAAACATCTACAGATAGCATAAATATCATATAATAATATATAGACATTATATTGTTTATTTAGTTTGAGAATTTAGCCAATGTAACATCAATACCTTCTTGACTTTCATCTTGCAGTCTACTGCAATAACTCTCAAAATGAAGAATATAAAATAAATATACACATTTAAAAAAACTTACTTCTTCACTCTCATTTTTCCGCTTCTTCTTTTTCTTTCTACCTTTCTTTTCTTCACCGCGTGCCTTTCTTTTCTTACCTTTCTTCTTTTTTCTACCATCTTCTGGGGAGTAATCTTCATCTTCCTGTGCCAATTCAGAAAATACAGTTTAACGTTTTTATACTCCCATTTCATTTAATAAAGTTTTAATTGTTTTAGGCAAACATAAAACTTTGTAATCAATCGGCTGTCTTCCAAATTAAAACAGTGAAATTAATTTTATACTATCAAAAGAAATGTTTGTTAAAAATAATATTATGGAGGACTTACTTATGTGTACAGTCAGCAAATTAAATGTTTATAAATATTAAATGTAAAAAATGTTGCAAAATAAAATAACAAGATAATTACTTTTGGTGGTGCCTCATCACTGTCTCCAGAGTTTTCATTTTGACCTTCACCTTCCTCCACTTCCTCGTCACCTGCAAGTTCATAATAAACTGGTCAAACCAGTTAAAGCATGCTACACATCTACCAGACTTCCATGAAACTGATGAGTACAATGTATTTAGACAAAGTGTCTCACAGCACACGTTAAGGTCACTAATCCCTTTGTTTGGCGGCGTCCATTTTGTTAAGTAGTAATGAGGGGATATCGCATGTTCTTTTCTGTCACAAACTGCCACTTAAAAATATTTACAACCGCATCACAACAAAAACGCCATTAACGCACAGTTGAACGATTTTCTTGACAAAATATCACCCGCGACGTTTGCGCTTCATAAATACTTATACGATATCTCAAGTAAAAATTTACTAAAATTTTAATTGCACCGCAAGTAAACACATGATACCGCTATTCGCGGCTTACCTATGACATGCTAGCTAAATCGAACATTTACCTGCAAATGAACCGTCTACTTCATCGTCTGATGCCATTTAGATAACTTTTATACACAACTTGCAATGAAATGGGAAATTTTGGTCTAGAAAAGATAAAGGACGCGCAGTTTTTGCGACAAATGGTAATTAATTCAGAAATTGATGCCGCCGTCACTACACGACGAAGTAGCAAGATTTGTTTTCTCTCTTGCACCCATTGACAAAAAAGAAAAGAAAAAGAATTTTCTGGGTGGCAACGAAACATAGTGAAAATCTACGAACAAGTAATTATTTTTAATTCAGCAAACAGTTTTGATAATGTATATTTTAATTTATATATTTCGTATGTCCAAGTTTATTAAACTAAATAGAATCAAGAAATGTAACCATTAATGATTAACAAAAAACGATTAGTTCGTGAATAGAATAATTTATATATGTCGTTGCATAACATTTATATATACATATAAATCTTCTTTACTATTTATTATATTAATGAAAGTATAGAGGTCTACCATCGTGTGCAAAACAATGAATAAGTACTGGAAAAATTTCAATATCTTTTTTGTTGTTGTACATCTTAGACACATAGTCATTATATAAAAAATATTACGATAGTTTTATTTAATATAAACTTACAAGAAACTACGACTTTAATAAGCCCTCCGCGTTCACCCATGTATGTGATTTCTTGCAAAAAAGAAGTGGGATGAGCGATGTTGAGTTTGTTTCGTACTCTGTAGATAAAATATTTTATTAAGTTAATAGATGACGCAGATGAAGTCGCAGGTATCAGTTAGTTATATGATATATCCATGTCAAGTAAATTAACTAGTTCCGAATACTGGTGAACTACGCAGCATGCGTCTATTGCGGCATTTCTCTGATGAATGATGGAAACATGAGACAAAGAGTCTAAACACAAACGCAAAGGTTTATACCACCAAAGAGGTATTGTGCAAAGGCGTGTAAAGTGATGTCTATTTTTTGTTTCGTTTTCTTCAATATATCTCTAACTAAGCTCTGTCTTGCAAATATGCAATAATATCTGTATAATGTAAAACATATGTTTGCTAATTAATTGTGAAAGTCTAAGTAAAAAAATCATTTTTATTCAGTTCTCGATTGATAGATAAATATAAATACTTATTTCAGTAGGACATCTACTAAAAAGATTAAACAAATACTAAGATAATTTAGTTACATGTAAACAATTACTTATTACTATTAATTAGTTTTCTTGTGAAATGTATCAAATGACACGCAGATTTCCGTGATATCATTTCATATTCAACGTTACTACTATAGAGGGAAGTTCTAAGAGTATATAGATTCATGTTAAGTAATACAGGATCCCTTTATAACGAGTACGTACACGTATAAGAAGTTTTAATTCTTTAGCGTATAAACAAATAATTTTTTTTTACTTTTTTTAACCATTTTGAATCGAGTCAAATTTTAAAATACGACGTTTATCTCTGTAAATGAAAGTTTGAATAAATAACGTAGACATATTACATAAAATCATATGTATATTTATAAGAAATTGTTTATTAATATTCGAAAAAACTGTGTATCGACTAACTTTATTTTGTGTCACATTGGCTTATGCAACTTCTGTTTTAAGCGAAATCTTCACTCACAATGATTTCCTCCAACATGCCAAAAACATTATAAGCTCTAAAATTATTATTTTAACTGTATAACTAATCCATTGATTATCTACTAATTTCTCTTGACAAATCGAGATCAATTGACAATATCAAGTAGGTACAAGTACTTCCAGATTAATATAATTGTGATTTGTTAAAATCGAGTGCTAGACTGAATAAAGATATGTCTTTATTCTCTCCAATCAACATTCTTTTAGCTTAGAATATTTTTAAAATTGTATGTAACTTGTATTTGTAATTTAAGCATACAAACTTTATGAACAGTTACTATAGTTTAAAGAAGTATCACCTCTTCATCCTTTATTATTAATATTACTATTTTAGGTATTACCAATCTTGGCAACATTATGCATATACCAACACCCCAAAAATGATAAATGACAGACTATACAGTGAAAAAAATTACGGAAAAATCTATGTGAATAATCAAAACTTTCATTATGGAAATAGTGTTGTCAATAGTAAAGTCACGACATGAATCCAATTATATTTCATAACTACGGATCTTACCACAATATGGTATAATTGGGTTGAGAGTTACTTTACTATGAAATTAGAACTTTAGTTATTTCTAACTTGCGTTAATAATATTCATAGTCATCGAATGTCCACAAACTGTTTGGTAGCATTTCCATTAAGTAAAACTGTTTAATAGGCCCCGTCTGTCGTCTTTTTGCTATACCAATAACTTTTATAGGGTTGTACATGTGCAAAAAAACATCGATGTTTTTATTGGTCCGCTATCAGACGTTATTTCGATGGTAAACGATATATTGAGCAAAACAGTGATATTTCCTGTATAACGTTATGAGTTTATATTTCATAATAGTAGTAAAAGCTAGAACAAAGAAAAATTAAAAGCGTCTATTAAGAATTAAAATGCAATCAGTTTTAGGATAATTACCAAAATTTTTACATAATTTTTTATATTACCATATTTCAATCTCCTATAAACACGATTTTATTGACTTTTAACTTATAATTTGCTAGTTTGTTGAGATAAAACGCTATTGAAGTGGTACAGAGGTGGCCACTATAATAAAATATTTATAAGGAATATCTTACAACTATTGGTAGTGCACTTTATATTTTAATCAGACTTTAGAAGACATTTCAAGAAATCATCTAAATGGTGGCCTGAAATAAACAAAAGATTTATTTAATTCATTTTCGTTAGTGCGGCGCCCTCTTGAAGGGATGCGCTATTTTCAAATTTATCGGGGCATCAAATTTTAGGTGTGATATTTAAGCTGTCAGTGCAACATTCAAAGCCGAATGAAAAACTCCGTTTTGATTGATGTCGAACACAAAATTTAATCTATAGTTTACTATTTTCTCAACTTTGATAAACTGCTATGTTTCTGCAGGTAAAACAGTAAGGCTAAGGTGACATCATTGATTAAACGTCGAATATTCAATATTTCTGACAAAATACATCAATTTTTATATCGATTTTGAACAATTCGATATATTGGATTAAATAAAAATGGTTAATTGGCTTGAAAAATATCAAAAGTGGATTTGGTTTGTGATGTACCAACTCAAACTTACAAAACAAAGATGAAAAACCAACATAGTCAACAGTTACATTCAATCGATTAAATAATATATTTGAAGTTTGGTGTGCCTAGTTAGAATCTTGTTCTAAATGAATAACCGAGAAATCAAAAACTTATTAACGTAATGGTAAATGAAGACCCTGCAACAACGAACAAAGTACGTTTTGTGTGTAGTCCATCAAACGTTAAGACTTTTTAAATTTTATTTAGCCCTGGAAATGATAAAACTGTAGATGATAATTACCGATAATAAAACGGTACATAATTTATAAGCAACAGATACTTTGGACAGATTTCCAAATTTTTCAATACTTTCAATCTTGATTACTCTTTGCATGTTTTTATGTTCATATTATGTGATAAATTCTAATTACTAATCCTAGTATGAGTTTGGTTGTGGTAAATTGTGGACGCATCGATTTGTATATATAATATAGTGATTAGTATTACTCCTTGTAACACTTCAATCTATGTCCGAATTTTTAGGTAAACGAGAAAAACGTTGGAATCTTGAATGTAAGTAATTTTTTTAGTACATTTAAGAATTCTAATAAAGCTTTATTTTGCAATCATCGAAATACCGAACGTAAATATTCTTCGATAGTTTATTATAATATTTTTTTATTATACGAAATAAATTACACATGCTTATAAAATATCGATATTTATTTTAAAGCCCTTAAATAATGTTTGTCCTGGGATAAATACTAATTATAACTATAGATTATTAAAAACAATGTCAATCACGATCTGTATATACTACTTACTCTGTGGTTTCAATTTCCGAAAAGTGTTGTATTGATCGTCAATAAAATTATATAAAGTTTTGATTTAATATAAAAGTGTTGTAAAAATAAATAAAATGAATGCCCTGTTAGATTATGGATCTTCTAGTGATACCGAAGAAGATTCTGATGAAAAGTAAGGCATTTGAAAAGTCGTCTCATAACGACATGTTAGTGATTTATAAAATTAAATTTTGAAATTTTAGGCCTAACGCAGAATCATCAAAACCGAAATTACCGAAACCGGCTTTAGGAGAAAGCACTCTTCAGACTTCTGTTTTTTCAAATCCATTTGTTGAAGCAGAAATGGCGAAAGCTGCTATACTGGAGAAACACGTCAAAATGGTATATGTTGACTTTCTATCTGTATTACACAATCTTAATTTCGACGATTAGTTATAGCGTGCTCTGAAATCTAGCCATTGCCATAAGTTTGAATGTTACAATTCAATTTATACTTCAAATTTTACCTGTGAAAGAAAACAATATTGTGGTAGTAACCTCTAACACTTGCCTTATTAAAATAAAAATCTATTTAATGTATTTAAATCTTTCACACAACATATTTGTCAAATGAGAAAATGTATCTCAACAAAAAATTATGAAGTTTATCTTTTTGAAAGTATAGTTAAATATAATGTGACTATTATTCATAAAATAACTTTCTATTTGGTGTGTACCAGCCTTTGGTATTACAACATTTAAAATAATATGATATACATAAACGCAGCAAACTTTATTAAAATCACTTAAACTGATGAAAACATGTGTTAAGACTATTGATAGCTGACTTCCACAAGATCTCCAATGATGGACTAATATTTAAAAATAATAATATGCTTTTACATCAGTACACTAGACTATTTAAGTGTTAATTGAAAATATATATACTTATGTGGCCTTGAAATGAAGTATAATTATTAGATACAAAATTTCAGTAGAAACCATTATATCAAATTATGCATATAATCGTCAAGTACATAGGCGATGACTGTAAGGTTCCAGGTAAAGGTGACACTCAAATGATCAACGGTAAGAAGATATGCTGGAACTACAGGAAAGGGAGATGTCGGTTTGGACACAATTGTAAATTTGCTCACGACACTGATATACAAAAGACAACTGAGGAATTGGAAATAGAGAAGCAGGTAATGTAGTGAATTGCATTTTTAATTATAAACACATTTGAAATATAACTTTTTGTATGTTATTCTTATGGAAATGGAATGCGGAACATCTTAATATTGAAATAAATAGCTTATCTCTTCACAGGCACATATTTCTAATTATACAAAACTTTTGAACATGGTTCACAGAAAAAAAAAAGTTTCTTTTTTTCACCTTATGTATATTACATATGTGTACATATATACAAATATATGTGAGGATGTCTAAATTGGTTTAACTATTCCAACAAAATGTAGCATTCAATGTTAACATTAGAGGGATACTGAATTTATTGGCAAGGTGAGGAAGAAATTTGGACAGCAACCTCCTTTAGTTTTTATTCAAACAGTAATTTTTAAAAATAAATGTGTTTTTTTTTATTTTGTATCTATGTATTTTTTTCTGTCAGGCACCTATAATGTAGGATGAGATAGATTTTTTATCAATGTAAGGCTTGAAAATACTTATAATTTTATTAGCATTGGGACAGCAATATATTATTGATTAGTAACCTTTTTACTTGCGTGTACTGTAAAGTTTGTGAAGTGTGAGGGCGATATTATATATAAGAGGAGTCCATGCAGTTCTAAGGCTTTGCTTTTCTCGAAACCAAAAAAAAAACATGGTCACAGTTTGCACAGAGTGAAAAATTGAAAGTTTTTGTTTTCCAATATTAATCTAATCTTATTAAGAAATCAAACTTCTCACAGTAACTATTGGTAGATAATAACAATATGTTGAATGGAATTATATATTCGATTTTTTTTTCAGAATTTAAAATCTGTAGTCTGTGAAGGAGCAGGCACTATGACATCAGCGCCCCCACCACAAGTTATAATAGACCCTGTATTATCTACCGACGATGCCATTTGGGAAGTCAGTACAGATAAAAAGAAACTAAAGAGACCAGGGCTGAGTCAAAACTTAGTGCCAAACAAGAAAGTTATCAAACTGTACAGAGAGCAAAAATCTAGGGATGGAAATAAAAATTAAAAATGTACATTCCTTTTCTAATCCAATGTTTCCTTCTAATTGTCATCAAAGTAAACCTTTTAAAAATTAGATCAGCATTGAAATTATATTCTTGATTAAAAAAAAACTTGGTTGTCTGTAAAGTCATTTTAAGGGCGATACTCTTATATGATAACGTCATAAGAAAACATTGGTGAAAAATTATGCATAACAAGCCGAACGCGCCTCTATTGTTTGTTACGCGCTCTCGCTTGCACGCTTGGCTCAGGCGGAACGGGACAATGAGTCGTGTTTTTTCGTGCGTGCAGCGGCGTTCATCGATTTATTAGACATTATCACGACAAAATTGTTTAATATTCGGTAACAGTCCAAGCCGAGGCGCGCCGTGCGCCCTTGTGCTGGTTGCCTACATAAAATCGGGTGAGTGCCTTAAGCGCTCCCCTTGGTGGTCCGGTGAAACTGTGGATGCCTTGCCGGGTTGACAGTGTAGTCAGTACGAAAAAAAAAAAAAAAAAAAAAATTAAAATGCTAAGTTAGATTTCAGAAAAAATGCTTCACCTATAGCATAGACTGCTCTATATTTAATATCAGGATTTTGTTTTTCACTTTTACTTGGGGAAAGGAATTAAGATTTACACACTTACAATTTTTATTACGTAAAAATGTATAGAGATGGAAAAATCAAACAAAAATTAGCCAACATGTTCTTTATTCGGACATAATGCAGAAGTTGATGTATCTAAAAGCATTCGAAATGGAAACAGTTTGTTGCACCAATATAATTGATGTAGATCATCCTTTAAATATTAGCAACGCTAACTCTTGCAAGGTATTCTTTTATATTTGGTGCAACTCTCTCGTAGTCTGCATGTCGACAGCCAACCAACATTAGCCTCAAATAGAGATGCAAAGTACTCTAATTAAGATAGCACAGCCATATTCACCAACACAAACCGTGGATGTTTGCAAACACTAAGATAGCTAAATATCGGATTATACTAACGGTGGCTTAACAATACTTTTATAAATTACATTATTATTGTTATAATATAAGTACCATAATTATACCTTTCCATAAAAGAAAAACAATTGAACATCAGATTCAACAATTTTCAGTGTTTTAATTAAAATTTATCTTTCATTTAATTAAATTGAAAACTTGACAAGTCACTGGATAGTACACAATTAATTAAGGTTTACTATTCACACAGTTTATGAATAAATTTATCAAGAAATTTCATTACAATCGAACCACCCCCCTGATATTTATTAATCGATCTACGACACAACATCAACATCGAGACATTTAAAATTTTAAGCTAAAAATCAATTAGTTTCCTTAGGATATAATACAAACTTCATTGTATCCAGTAAATATTTCAGTGGTAGAAGAAAATCAAATGTAATATAATCTATGACGAAATTCTATTTTTAAGTGTTTGATAAAATTAAATCTAAAATACTATGACAATTATCAGATAAATACTTAAAAATTATTTCATTAAGTACTAAAAGGATTGAAGTGAATTATATTTATAAATAGGCAAGGCACGAAAAATATAAGCTATTGCATTTATTTACTCCTCTACATCTTTATATAATATTGGTGTTTTATATGATTTCTTCTTTTAACATATCTGAAGATATAAAATACATTATTAGTTATTACATATACAATCAAGGAATACTACAAAAATATATTTCATTTGGCCATTTATATATTAAGTGTCAATAAATAGATTATTCGTAGAGTTAGATGATGGATCATTGGCGAAAGTATGGGCATCGTAGTCATATTAAAAACGAAAAAAATTACAAATTCATTGAAAAGAGTGGAACATTATCAAATCTGAAAACGAATTGCATAATCTATATCTTAACAGCGACCTTTTGGTTCTTTGGTGATCCGAGATCTATACGATGGCTCTTGTAGTTTTCTATTTCGACGTGATCATCAATGGTATTCATCATTGCATTTGGTTTAACTCCTCGACCGTTCATATTATTGTTGTGTCCGTTTAATTTTTTTATATCCGATTTATCGTACCCGTTTATCTTCTCACCGCCGCCGTAGTGCCCGTCGATTTTCTCATCGTGACCATTTATTTTATCAGTTTGACCATTAATTTTGTTATCACAGTGGTGGTGACCATTGCTCATTTTACTATGCCCTGATGAATGAAAACAAGAAAAAAAGAATGTACTTCAATATTCCCGTTTGCGAAGTCTTCGCAAAAACGATACCGGCGTAATTGTGTTTTAAAAAAAATATATACAATATTAATAATTAGTATATAATAAATATAATTACTTGATGATACACAAATGTTAGTCCGTATTAGAAGAATCATCTGTCGTACACATATCAGAGCACTTATGTCCCAAAATAACAGCTTTCGCATCTGTAAAATACGTTATTCTTTAATATGCCCAACTATAAACAAGAAAGATCCGCTAATAATTTAATTTTAAATAAAGTGCATACACAGAAAATTGTGATAATGAAAAACTAAAATAAAAAGTGATATAACATTTCAGGGACTATAAAAAAAAATGGTAACTAATAAACACGTGGACTAATAAAAACACAATTACGCCAGTATTCAATAACACATAAAAACATGCACCGGGGTGTGAGATTATTAACATCTAGCTTGTATCAAATACTATTGGAACTGGTCATAAAAAATATTCAATATCAACCTGTTTTAATACTATAAACAGAGGTGTACACTATAATGCGGGACTATCGCCCAAGAGCACCAATTTAAGGAGTTATAAAATTTGACACTAAATACCTAGCTACCTGAACTAGGCATTTGATTATTTCGCATTTTTGTCGCACCCTACCAACTGGCGACACCGTCTGTACCGATCATTTACTTTACGGTAATTCCCCGCATTTATTTTTTATAATCGAATCGTTTACAACAAATATCTGCCAATTCGTCATCTAAAAATAATAGAGCCTTTTACATTTAAAACCAAAATACAGATGTCGGCGAATGTACCCATAATTTGGGTGGTACAATCCACTAATTACGGGCTTTGTAATTTTTATTAGCTGACAACAAACATCCAAGTAATTATATATGATGTTTATTGCTAATTCAAATAGTATTTGAGATAAATGAACGTAGAAAAACACAGAGGGGAATACATCAATGCCAAGATATACAAGCCACACTGAACTTACCATTGCAGTCGGTGCCCGCATAATACTTTTTCGAAGTTTTCCAATCTTCCTTCAATGATAAATTGTACATGGAGTAAGCAGGATCGCCTGTCACCTCCTTCTCGATCGTGAGGAACTTTGGAAGCAGTTTTAATAGCGTACTTTGATCATAAGTAGCACTGTAAGTTTCCAATAGGACCAATCCTCTGCATCTGTAATTATCACCGAAGTAAATAACATATAATTGAAAGTTTTTATTTCTTATAACTGATCGGAACATAATGAATTAAATATTACCTGACTGGACCCGATATGCATTAGATATAAGAGAACATTTTATAACATTATGAGTATAAAATTTATATAGGACTATTCACCTGGGATGCGTTGGCTGCCTGTAAATATCCAATTGATAATACTGATTGTTATAAATGAAGCAACGACGTTTCTTGAATATCGTGAAGTGTGCATCGTCCCTCTGCGGGAGTAGGTTCAAGTAATCGCGATGGGTCAGTTGCGTTCGTACTTCCACCGACTGACCGTTCGTGGGGTGGAACTTCCTCAACGTGTGTATGTAAGACCAGTGACCCTTCTGGCCGCGTTTGCGAAGTCTGACTTGCGCTTTACGCAGATCGCTCTGCAAGTAGTTGTGAACGACGTCGAAATCTTGAAATGGAGGGAACTCCGAGTCTGGTGCGAGTGGGCCCTTGATGAGGAACTTGCGCTTCTTCGAGTTGACGTTGAGACGGTCGCCTGTATCGATGCCTATCTTTTGGCAAACGCAGGCGATCAGCCGGTTCATCTTCTTGTCGAAGTCACTCGAGTTATCGATCACGTCGAAGTAAGGATGGCCAATCCACGAAGAGGCGGCTTTGTAGTCCAAGTCTCTAGCCAATTCGACACCTTCAGAGCGGCAAGCGTGGTCCTGGAGTATGAACACATTGGTTACGACTTATCTAACACAATTTTTGTAATGCAATTACAGAATCTTGATTATTTCTAAACGTTTTCATTCAAACTAGTTACAATGTAAATATATAAATGAAATTGAAGTATGTGTCTGTTGTTTGTCCATGTCTAAACTGTTTTCGATGAGATTTTTACTTGCAGATAGAGGACTTCAAATAGTTTTCTAAATTATATATCATTGAGCAAGGACTAAGCACTGATGATACAATTTCACTAAGGTAACTTATCATCGGTAAGGCGGTCATAGTGGATAACTAGAAATTACATAATTATAATTGAAAAAAAATAAATATATATATATATAAACCAGATAGAACATTTTTGAAGCGATAAATCCGTAGTTTATTGCTTGTCCGGATACCGCCTCGGTCGATGTAGGTTCGAATCCTTGCAACTGAGTCGTAGTTTGAACGGTGAAGGAAAACACCGTGATGAAGAAACCATAGCATGGTGGTAGGGTTTTTTCTAAGTCCGCCTGGCTAGCTACCACCCCCTCAAGTTGAAAATCTGTTGCCAAGCACCTGTTGGTGTGTTCCGGCAACTGAACCCGCATGTTTACCATCTCCGTCATTTAGACATTAGATGAGATTGTGGTCAAATGTTTAAAGCCTATAACGCATTACAAAAAAAAAAACATGTAAAGTCTCCATAAAAAAACAGCAAAATAATTTCCACGCGAACGAAGTCACGGGCATAGATTAGACTTTTTTTATAATGTTTTTTATGGTAGCTAGTATCAAACGTACTTATAATGAACCTGTGTGCGTATTCGTTTGTAAGAGTTCTTATTATTGGTTTTTAACACAACATACTATAAAACACTAAATAAATATCAGTTTAAAATTAAGTTACGTTATTATTACATAAAATGTAGGTTATCACAAAAATATTTATCACTTCAATTGCTAAAAAAATTGCTCCCCTTATCAGACACATGACACAAATATATCATGATTGTGTTTCCATTTCGCCATAAATCGTTTAACCTCGAAGAATCAAAATAAACAATAATCCTATCTAATAAATTGACAGCAATCACGTGGGACTCGTCTTATTGTTTATGTAAGCTTTATCATTCAACAGATTATATTATCGCGCCTCAAATTACATTACGTAGGAAACATCTACTCCCTATCTGATAAATGGACGCTTATTTATTTTTTGCATTAAAACAAACATTGTTCCTATGTGTATAGTCCTCTTTACGAGTATAACTACCTTAAACCTTATAAGAAAAACCGAAACTATATATCTAAACGTACTAATTATAAAAACTGAGTAGTCCACCGTGAAGACTTCTTTTGTGTTATTAAATAATTTCAAACATTAACTCTAAAAAGGACGTTGACTAAATATGTAAGTTATAAGTAATCAAAATTTAAGGCGAGTGTATCTGCGCGACATACCGAGTATCGAAATAATATATACATAACGTGGACAACTTTAAAAACATTCTATTGACCAGAGTCAACAGTGTCTAGTCAATAGTAGGTCATTAGTCGCCTGGTCATTAGCACGGTTTCAATATTTTGCAGATACATAGACATTTTTATAAACTTCCGTTATTCAAAATTTCCAAGAACTTTCAAATACAAGTATTGTAGTTCTCGACATTCTTTTTGACCACTCTGAATATAGTCGAAAGTTCGGACTTGCGGATAGTATCGTCAAGAATCTAATACAAAATAAAGTTAAGATATTATTTATTATAGGAATCTAAAATAGGCATTTATTTATATTTTAAGTAGTCTCTAAATTATGCATGTAATATAATCTATATTTATACTCAAATTTGTGTTCTGCTCAACTACATTCATAGCGGTCAAAATGTTGAACGCGGACTTGTACACATTACAGAATTTTGTCACGTACAAAATACACATCAAGTGCAATTTGTTTATTTATGAATGCAACAGATGATATACGTTGTCATATGGTTTTAAAAGGCGGCTTTTATCATTACTTACATGTCCACTCGATTTATTCGTGTAAAATATTATAAAACAAACTCGCTTTTCGTGTCTGTCTGTGTGTGCTCCCTTATTTACTCTAAACTACGCAACTGATGATATAGATGCCACTATTGTTCAGCACTCATCATTCGAAAGGTTTATATGTATAATTCATATATATTATATTTATATAAAGCAGAGAGCAATCGATGTATTCTAATGAAGTTGTAAGGAGGCAGTTTCGCGTACTTATTATAGGTAACGCTTTTTTTTTTTTTTTTTTATTAACGTGGGGAAATCCCTTATGGATACCCATCCTCCCGGGGGAGAGAATGGGTTATGTCCGACTCACACGGACTAAAACCCCACGGTGTACCGGCCACCGCTTTAAGTTGGGGCGGCATGGGACCGAGCTGAGCTATCACCATGCCGCCCCCAGCGGTCAGCCCAGCGAAAGATGGCCGCCGGGCTCCGTCCTTATAGAGAGGTACACTAGGTACACGACCAGCTACCTCCCATCGTCCGCCGAACCTGTGCAATGAAGAGATGGGCCCCCCGGCCCATCTCCTCAGGTCTAGCTACGGAGGTGGAAGGAGGCGGGCAAACCGCTGCCTCCTTCCACCGGCCCTCCTTTGGCGGAGACGGCCGCTGAGAGGGTCCGCCTCTCGGGCCCTCTCCGCCGCCTCCTTCTGCGAGATGACCTCCTCGCAGAAGGAGGCCATCACCGTCCACGCGTTCTCGCTGCCGAGCATGGCCGCAACCACGCTCGGCAGCGAAAGATCCCCTCCCACCGCCGCAGCCAGAGTGCGGCGCTGCACCTCCCACGCAGCACACTCAGACAGAGTGTGCTGCGCGGTGTCCTCCTCAGCGCCGCACTCATGACATGCGGCGGTTGGCTCCCTGCGAGCGATCTGGTGCAGGTACCAGCCAAAACAGCCGTGGCCGGTTAGCACCTGCACCAGTCGGAACGTCAGGGAGCCCCACTTCCTCTCTAACCACTGCGGCAGGACCGGGCGGACGGCGTCCACCGTATATCGTCCATACCGCGCGTCCGCCAGGTCCTGCCGCCACCGCTCTATAGCGGCCTCCCTCCCCTGTCTCCGCCTACTTTCTATCTCCCTGGGAGCCGGAGGCTCCCCCAAACACTTCCTTGCCGCCGTGAAATCATACACGGCGGCAAGCACCCTCGCCTCCAGCTCCCAGGGCAGGGAGCCGGCAAGCACGAAGGCCGCCGACGAGGACACAGTGCGGTATCCTCGTATCACCCTCAGTGCCATGATGCGCTGCGCGGCACGCAGCGCGCGCACGTTGGTGGCACCGAGGGCGTCGGCCCACACTGGTGCCCCGTAGACGGCCATCGCTCTCACGACCCCCATGTAGAGTCTGCGGCAGCCGGCGCTCGGCCCCCCTATATTAGGCAGCAATCGGCCGAGTGCCCCTGCCGCCCCAGAAATCCGCGGTCCAAGCCCCTTGAAGTGGGGCTCGAACCGCCAACGCCCGTCCAGGGTGAGGCCCAAATACTTCATCTGGGTCCCCACCCTGATGCGGGCGCCCTCCACACTTATATGGGCCCCAGGTGGTGGCCCTCGCCGAGGCCCATGGAACAAGATGGCCTCGGTCTTATCGAGGGCCACCTGGAGGCCCAAAAATAACTGGTAATTTGCGACGCTATTGTGATCAATATAGTAATAATCCTCATGCATTTAAATACTTTAGTTACGTTGGGCATTTAAGATAAATAAAAATTGTAATTTACATTATACCATTTCAATACATATGTTAGAAGATATTAGATTTAAAATTACGCGCAACAATAAACAATGAGAGTTGTTTGTATGAAGATTTTTACGCCAACAAAAGGATCTAAATTGTTAAGACATTTGTGACACCATATATTGCAAACATGCGATGTCGGAGCTAGTCGCTAGTGTATTAATGTAGTGTATATATTCTATTCTATATATTATAAAACAAAGTTGTCCGCCGCGTCTGTCTGTCTGTCTGGATGTACGCGATACACTCAAAAATACTGAACGGATTGTAATGCAGCCTTCACCAATAGATAAGAGTAATTCACTGTGAAGATATAGGTATATAATTTGTTAAGGTTTTTTGTAAGTTGGTTGAAATATAATGATAATTGTTGAAAGAATTGGAAAAAGTCAAGCCGCCTTAAGCGTTTCATGCACATAAGTATATATTTTTTTATTATCAGGGCAGGACAACGTCCGCCAGGTCTGCTAATATATTTATATAATATGTATATATAAATGGGACAAGAAAATGTAATCTAACGTTAATAAAAAACTGATTAATTTATTTCATAATGAGTACATTTCTTAGACACTTAGAGCTAAGCGATGTTTTAATGTAAATTACAAATGAGTCACACTATGAAAATAGAAAAAAATACGACATTCCTTTGTACATATAAAAACGTAATCGCATAAAATCATTATTTATTTCAACAACCGCTTATATTTTATATCTAGATACTCTTTCTATGATTATACCTACGTTGAATAATTTGAAAAAAAAAAAACGCATATATACGCCAGTCTTTATTATTTTACTAGTTGACAACCGCGATTATGTCCGCGTTGTCCTGCGCATGCGTATCACACCGATCGCTCCACTACCTCAAGGTAAAAAAAAAAATACACATAGCTGAAAGAGTATATTGGTTATAATGTAATATATGATTAAGCCATAATTTCTTAAAACCGTTTTTAAATTTATATTAAATATACATATCATAATATATTTAGATAAGGCGCAAATATATAAGAAGGAAAATTCCAAAAAAAAAAATATATTATATATATCGAAATCTATCTAGTAATTTTTGCGTGATATGTGCATAAATGCAGAACGTTATCATTTAATTTATATAAAAAAGTAGCGTAGTTGTAGTATATTTTTTAAATTTTCGCTTCAAATTCCAAAAAGGATTTATTACTTATGACAATAAAGATACTAGCGAGTCTCTTATACATTTTGATACACTAAATGTCAACCTTTTTATTGAATATTAAACGCGATATGAAATAAGAATATACCTTCTTCCTCTTTATTTTTTGGCTCCGTCACGGTTTGTGCACTAGCCAGGGTCAAGTAACAAGATTTTGCCAAGTAAGTGTCTTGTGATAATTATAATGTTCCAACAAGATGGTGGTTTCCTTGTTAGATCCTTCCATAGAGTTTTGGTGGCATCTCAGAAAGCATGCTCCGTGGTATTATTTCCCATCCACTTCACTTGTGCATAATAACCGAACTATATTACGTAAAACACCACCAATATTACAAAATACAGAGTCTAATAACACAAGATTATGAATAAAATATAAAAACCACTACATGACAGACTAGGATCCCGTCAAAAAACCTAAGAATATACCTGTTTAAATTAAATATCAAGAGTTAAGGCGAGTTACCAAATCAATAATCTAACCAAATGGTTATTTGTACACTTTACGTTACTTGTACGTGTATTTTTTTTTTTGTAACAAACCGCTTGAAACTACTCATGTATCTAGCTTAGCTGAACTCTTTGTGATTCCTACTTATTCTTTAAATATATTTTAAAACATGTAAATACTGTAGTCGTTTGTTTTATTATCAATCATGACATACGGCTATTTGGATTCTAACAATAAAGTTTACAGCGTGTAGTTACAAATGTGTATGTACTCGCATGTCACATGAACTGTGTGTGTGTGTGTGTGTGTCTGAACAAAGGAAACACGATATTATAGTGTCACGTTTTGTGAAACACGATCAGTAATTGAATATTTGAATTTACAACACAGAAAACACGTTTAATGTAATATTGAAATATCACAATGTTTTGTCATAATTATACTACATTGTTACGATAACAGATATAATTTTGTATTTATGCTGTAATCATTGTCTATACTTTTAATGCATATTAATATATTTAATACATTATACGGCAAATTGATAAAGACAATGAGACAGTATTTTTGTTATTGTCATGCGCTTTTTTCGACGGCGCCATGACAGTCTATCTATTTCTTAAATCAAACCAACAACCTATACACACACAGATAGAATTAGTATTTATAAGATATTTCTACTAAATGGAATCGAAAGTATTATACTTCACTTATAACAATAAGCAAGTTTATAAAATTATTGGCTGTCTGTTTGTTCCGACTAATCTCCGAAATGCTTCAACCAATTTTAACAAGAATTTCACTAGCAGATAACAGATGTTATAAGATATACTTTTATTTTAGAAACGTATTAGAGTTCCGCGCATATGTAATAAGCTTAAGAAGCAGTGTGCGCTATCGCGCGCTCTACGCGCACTTTGACACGGAACAGACATGTTTTACTAAATTCCATGCGGATGAAGTCATGGGTAATAGTTAGTCGATTATAGAACTGAAACTAATGTATTAAGAATCTGTAATGGTTATTAATATATGTGAAATAAACTAAGTAAATTTATACAGGAAGAAATATAGCAATCAAGAGGGAATCACTTTCGACAAAATTATTAATCAGGTACTCTATAAGTATTATTATATATGCACTTAATTTTGAGTGGATTATTAGCGGAAACAAATGTGTACATTTGCCATTAACTAACTGAGCTAAACTTTTTAACAAGTTGTAATAGTTGTCAAGGACTACAGAAGGTTACGTATAATCCTATACTTTTACACGAAACGGGCACGGAAACTACCTTAGTGTTCGCAACTCACTCGATACATAAATAAGATATGTTTGGCAATAGACACATTTTAGACTTTATCACAAAACGTTGACAGCATAATTGAGCGCAAATTCAAGACAAGTAGGTAGACTTTTACAATATCAATAATGGCATTTGCATACGGACACTAGAGGTAATTTTTTGTATAAATATAACTCCTTTAATTGTATATTTAACGAAAAATGTAGATATATCTGGTTTAATTTTCCAGACGATGTGTTATTAGACTTATTCTACTCTTTATATACCATTTCAATACGAAAAGGTTATATAAAATTCATAGAACTTTGCTCATTTTAATGCATTAATCTATGAAACTACCAGTTAGATTAAAATAAAAACATTTTGCAACTTATTTATGGAACAATTACCATACAAATGTACATCAAAAATTATGCTAAGTTAGAATTTAGTGACAGTACGTGGGACCGTCTGACATGGGGTGGGTTACACGATGCTAAACGTAGGTTAACCAACCAACGACAATCGATCATTACTAAACAAAACTAACAGTGAATGCCCTTCTCAGCGAGGCGCACTTGCAACTATGGTAGTCTATACAGAATTTCTAATGATACCTAATTCGATATCGAATTATCAAGATGTTTCTCTTAAAACAAAATACAATAATATCAGTCCACAAGAAAATATACACTATTTTTCAATTGAATGCACAAATGGAGACGAGAATAGAATATGACTCTACATATATTACGTCGCTTAAATATTATAAAAAAGCAAGGAATTTAATTACCAATTATTGTGAAAATTTATTCTAGATTAATTAAAATGCAAATTATTTGAATTACAGCACAACAATAATTTAGTTGCTAAGATAAAAATTCTAATAAATAAGCGAGGCACTGCAATATAATATAATTAAGAATTAAGAACAATTTCAATAAACGTCGAACTACAAAACATACTTGGAGAAAATGTTAAACAATATTTCTTCACTAGTGTAAATTTTAAATCTGCCCCTAAGAATGAATACTTATTTCTAGGTGGAAAATGGGTACCTATATCCTTTTCTGTACCCCTGAAAACGTGTACGCAAAATTTCGTGACAATCGGTTGAGTAGTTAAGACGTGAAAACGGAACAAACATACAAAGTTACTTCCACATTTATAATATAAGTTGAAATTCCTAGATACATAAGTGGAAATGTCTTTCAAATACACAGAGACTACACTTTAAATATTATTCGAGTACAATTTCGCTTACGATCAATATTTGCATAAAGTATTAT
This sequence comes from Antheraea assamensis, assembly GCA_035772565.1. Lineage (NCBI taxonomy): Eukaryota > Metazoa > Arthropoda > Insecta > Lepidoptera > Saturniidae > Antheraea > Antheraea assamensis. Next base: position 1,264,450 of record JAQQSE010000191.1, on the reverse strand, counting down.
TAATCATAGCTAGAAATAAAACAAATGCCGTAATATTTCCTGCTTCCATGTTGTAAATTGATTAAACTGTGTTCTTATACCAACAAAATCGATGACCATGTCCGTCGTAATAAAGTTAACACTTATATAGATAAATCAAATTCCTCAAGGATTTAACTGTTCGCAAGGTTTAGGAGGAGTAAACAATAATTTAAAAGTACAAGATCAAGAAGACAATCCTAACTATTGAAAAGAAAAACGTTATCACCCCCGTGTACATTTCGTGTGCCTCCAATAAACCGATATTTATTCTCGATGATTTATATAAATGATTTTTGGGGCTAATTTCATTTTGGCAAGCAATTTTAGATAACTAACCTCGGTAGAGTAGAAATCTTCAGCGCCGTTGGCAGCAGACACCATGTGCACAATGTGATTATATCTATTGTCGCGCAATTCCACATTATTCCAGTTATTGGCGGCCATTATACTTTCCCATTTCTCCTTCGGTATAACTGTAAACAATAATTCCATATTTGAGCACGTATTAATCGGTTCCGCTCATAAGGTTTATACATGAACTCTATAGAAAATTGTTAGAAATTCACAAGAATATACGAGTATAGTATCCGGGATTCGATTTGGCAAATCGGGGAGCAGAGTGAGAATTCCGAGCTAAGATCGGATCGCTTCGGTTTTGTAAAGCGTTCTCTCTATCGCACAGCGCAATGACTGCGAGAAACTAAAGATAACACACGCTACACGAAACCAAACATTGCCGACTATCTCCATCTTCTCCCCGACGTATCAAATAAAGAGCGGGGTACTATAATTTTGTTATCCGTGTAAGTATTTAAGAAATTATATAATTACATATATAACGTATATGTAAAATACAAATGTATATATATTATATATATATCAATGCAAGTATGTCCAGGTAATAACAATCAACAGTTATTGTAAATAATGTATACGAGTAGTAGATAAATAACAAGCAGAAACAATCGATTATTTAAACTCATTAAGTTTTAATATACTAGTGGTTCTAGAACTAAACCACGAGTATAAGTTACCAAGCCAGTAAACGTTCTTTGAACTAAAATGATTAGATAAGATTTTCCAGACGATAACAATCAAGAGCGAGTGTAAATACTGTAAGTAATAAATAGCATAATATGACAAAAGAGAAAAATCTATTTACATCTGTGACGTATTAACGTTCTATTGTTCTAGAACAATCGTCGTATTACTAATAGTATTCGAGTTAGGCTTTCTTATTTTCTGATGCAATAAAACTGAAAAGGTAGAAAAGTTGATATATATATACATATATTAGAAGTAAACAATTACTAGGAGTAACTCACATGCACTAGCGTCCATGGCTCCCCTGTCGCATATTATGAGACAATTCCTCTGGCTGGTCCTGCCAAGTTCGAAGAATGTATTCTCAATCTGGATCATGGTTTTCAATAAGTTTTCTTGGAACTTTGCCGCTGTAACAATACGAAAATAAATCATAAATTTAATTTTAATAACTATACAACAATTTAAAGTATACGTAGATTTTTATATTACATTTATCTATTAAAAAAATATAATTTGTCATTTAAAAGTACCAATAACCAATTATATGTTTACCCTAAGTCTTTATTTATGATATGATATTTGATTTATAGGACCTCAAGTTGTTATATGTGAAGAGATTAATACCCCGTATATGTATTTTATTGTAACTATGTAATTAATCATTATCAAAAAAACTCTTAAATTGATTTCAAGGATAATATGCGAATTAATTAAAAATATGCTAAATTATATCTAATTTTATTAAGAAAAATCATCTTATGCGAAACGAAATATTTACCAATTAATTTAAAACTATACCGACTCTGATTAATTCTGGTGTTTTCTGGTACATATTTTAATAACCTTTTATTAGCATACAGTAATTAGAATATAATAAAGTAATGAAACAATAAAAAGCCTAAAACTATTGACGAATTGCAAATTATCAAAAGACACAATGATTGTATATCTAACAATACAACTGCCCACAAACTATATGAATGACAAAACAATAACAATGTCTCTGAACTGTCTAACATAGCCAAAAAAAAAAAAAAATTATTAAAGTATATTCAAAATGTTCAGTAGTGCAAGCAAATGAGAAATATAGCAGTTTCAACAGTTTTAATTTTTTTTTCTTGTAAGCAATCTTGTAGTCATCGGGCCGACGCGACGCGCGCAGCGAACACGAGACTTGTGACGTCAGAGGTCATTGCCGACAATGCGCGACATGCATATTAACACAGATAAACTACTGCTACACACATATCTGATTATATATTTTTTTAACCAAATACGAGACGAATTGTAAAAAGGAAATTATAAATAAGAACCTAAAAAATCAACAATATAGAGTAAATTGTAATAGATTCAGATGAAAAGGCTCCTCTTGCCTCCTTGTATTATTACTACAAGAACTGATTATGGGAAGTTTCGATTAGTCAAGACTACAATCATTTATGCTGTCATACATATGTTCTTTTAAGACATTTAGTCACAGCCGGTTCGCATCAACAATACACAAGAACCAGTTAATTGTCCGATCTAGTAAAGTCTTGTTCAAGCGAGGCGATTCCGATCGTAATGAGATCTGAAACCATGTCATTGTAAATTACTGTCTGATACATTTGACATGCACATTCGAAATGTATGTAGAGCAATGAATGCGTAATATATATTTTTAATATCATAATTGTTTTAATCCTACACGACAAATAAAATAGGTAAGAGAATATTTTCGCTACAGTTTACAGAGACGTGACGGAAACGACAATAACGCTCATTGCGTTTTATTTTGGGCCCCTTGCCAATGAACTCGCGCTCCGGATATCGTGATGCACGTGATGGTCTAGAATTTTTTTATAGTATTAAAAGTCTTAGTCATAAAACTAGATAATATATATACGGGAAGAGCCTGTTAAATGGCATTATATAAATGCGATACCGAGCGGTAAGATTATCATAAGTATTAAATGTATGATCATTCTATGAGGAATTTTTCATGGATGGTTCTAGGATTTTTTATGTTTCTTTTTGTATTTTTTTTTAATAAATCTTCTTTTAATGTGCGAGTATCAACTACTTTTCTTATATTTCAATTTTCTTAAATCGTTTTTACAAATGAATATAAATTATTAAGTAAACTATTCCTGCTATAAAAGACATCCGCATACTTAAGTGAGCGAATGAAATATAAGATCAGCTATATTTCTAGGGTAAGAAAATTAATATACCACGGTTCTCTTACTTAAACACCTATAACAGGAGCCTGGGACCTCATACATTTGATGTTTGGGGTTTGGAATTAGGCAGTGTAAAGGAGACAATCAGACAACTTAACAGCACCAAAATCGGAAACCAATCGACACATCGAACAATGTACAAAAACATAAGAATACAATTAGTTTTTGTTTTACAAAGGAGTCTTTGGTACTACTAGCGAATTGGATATCTGTATATCACATTTTTATAAGAACACTAGCAGGCCCGGCGGACGTTCTCCTGGCATGATAATAAAAAAATATATACTTATGTGCCTGAAATACTTAAGGTAACTAATGTATTTACTTTGGTAAGAATTAATACTGTATCCGTCTAAATAGTCTTCCAATTACCTTTATAATATGTGACCATTTTTAGAAGATAGATGGGTATAGTAAGCTATCCTTAAAAGATAGGTAGGTATATACCATCCTAGACTTTTTTGTAGATCTATAAAAGAGTAATAAATCTATCTCACTATGCATTGTTTTGTTATATCTCAAAATAATTAGGCAGCATTTTCAACGAAAGATCCCTGTCGACTTGACTTTTTCCAACACTTCCAACATTTGTCGTTATATTTCAATCAATTTACACAAAACCTTGACCAATTATATACCTAAACCTTCCTCGTGTGTTACTCTATCTGTTGGTGAAGACCGCATTACAATCCGTTCAGTAGTTATTGAGTTTATCGCGAACATACAGACAGACAGATAGACGCGGCGGACGACTTTGTTTTATAATATGTAGTGATTATTGTATCTGTGTAGAAAATACCATTAATTCGCGCTTAATTTAAATATTTATCTGTTATTTAGAATGCAGTGAAAGTAAAAGAGCAGTAATTAACTATGACCTGTTCTTATTTCGTATATACCTTTAGTTTTATTACACGAGTAATACGTAAAAAATTAAGCTTTAAATTACACAGACGTACTAAACTAATTGATAATAAGTATTCAACCGTGAACCAGATGAAGTTCAGTAACCTTATAAATATACAATAAATTAGAATACACGCAACAACTCTTGATAATTTAAAGAACAAAGAATTTTGCAACAGAAATATCTATTATTTGAAAATAATCATCTAATAATAAAACCCATGATTGTCTATATACTTTATACTGTAACGTCTGAAACTCTAGATTTTATCGGGGTCGAGGTTATTAGTTATTACTTGGTGGTACCAAGGACAGGGTGGTATAAAAAATTAACGACACGGCACGGGCCGGTATATTGTCGTTGTTATCATTAAACCAAGTTTATTGTCAGCAGCTCTCGTGTTTATTTATTTTTTTTTTTTCGAACTAACCTACACTGCCAGCGTTATGCTTTCACAGTTTCACCGGACTACCGCTCTCGTGTTTATTTCAACAATGTTATTTATATAATAAACAGAGTATGGCTCGTGTACAAAGATCTAATGAGATAAAAATCCGGTTTTAATCGACTTCATGTAATAAAACACTCGGTGAGACGAAACGACGAGTCATATCGAGGGTATCTATCTCTACCGATTTGCCTAATATCAATGACTTACTTCAAATGCCGATGACATTATGTAACCTTTAGTATCAAACAAACTAATAACGGGTAATCTCACAACACGCGGTTATTTGATGACAAAGTAACTAAAATTGTTTATTATGATAACGAAGCAACGTATACAACACATACGTAATAAGATATTCCTATTGATATACATATATGGATGGATATATATACAATCTAAATGTATAAAAAACGATGATATCAAATAATCAAACGAGGAAATCGAACGTTCTATTTTCCAGTCGCGTGTTCACAATCAAGATATCGACGTCAAGTTACTGTCAATGCATGTGTACCGCCGTAACATAACGTTTAAATTTTGTCATTTCATTCATTCCCTTGAATGTAAATCACCATATTGCCCGCGGTTATTCCCCTCTTAGTTATTACTAGACTAACAATATTGATGAGTAATACAAAACTGTTCATTATTTACTCGGAATACATCGAAGTCATTTTATTTATAGACACTTAACCGACATAGATAAAATAATAATTAATGTATAAATATATAACCAAAACAAAGAACTAACAACAATTGATTACAGATACTTACAAAATAGATACCAGTAAAAATTTTGATGTCATAGATAATATAGTAAAATTGAACGACAACTTTTGAGTAGGTACCTTGTAAAATATGTGTGTCATGTTTTCTTGCGCGAGTGTGAGTGAGTGTTTTACGGTCAAAATTATGAATGTCATTTTAATAACACACACGTGAGAGAATACATAAAAAAAATCTAAAATACGTTAACTACGTCGTACTAGACTTCCCTGTGCAATAAAAATGCTCTCATAGTTTTGTTTTTTTTTTAGGAAAATAATAGCCTACATCATTCGGGATCTCTTGGCAACGTACGCAAGTGGACGTCGCCCAACACGCCTCCCGTGACGTTAATTCTTGAAAGATTCATTTCAACGACAATGTCTATCTATTTTCTGGTCATCCGAGGTTAAATAAGTTCGCAAAAAAAAAAAAAAAACTTTGTACACGTCGATATCCGAGTACGTCGCAGGAAATCATTAGAAAAGTCTTGAACGTATATACATTTCTATTTACATGTAATTTTACCTTGAAATAACTTTTCACTTGTTTAATAAAATAAATGTAACTGGCACGTTACCAAATTACATGTTATCTACATATAAACGAACAACGAATATTGTTGAAGAGGAATTGCAAAATTGATATGTGTCGTTCTGAGATTACAGAAATTATCTCTTAATTGCCACACGTTACGTTCTAGATTATAAAAGAGTCAGAGAAAGTTTGCCGCAACTGGAAACTAAACAATTTACATTAAAAACGAAAAGATAAATATAGACACGCTGTTTAACTTACAGTCAATATCTTTTTCTCAATATTTACACAAGCATTGACGCACGAATCACTAAATGCAGATATCCATCGTATGCATTCTTTTAAAGATATATCTAAATTTTATAGAATTTATAATAACATATGGACACGGTTAAGAACAAACGAGTCAATGAAATTGTAAACGGATGGAATAGCCGCAGCAACGATGTCTAGCACTATTACCAAACTTGTTTGCAAAAATGAGTTATAGAATCCGAAAGAAATATAGCATTTATTAGACGTCACAAATTTACTGGTCTACAATGCCTACTTAGCACTTGAATCGCATTCGAAGTGCAAACTCACCGTAACCGCTTTTGGTCGCTTGGGCTACTGCCGCGACAGTGCATCGCTTACACTCGGCGAGACACAATGCGCCTGAAACACTTATAGTGGAGGTTTCTGGTAATTTAATAAAAGAAAATTATAATCCGCTCGATCGTACGTAACTTAAAATACATCGACTTAATTTCCTTCTTCTTAGCCTTATCCCACCTAAGTGGGATCGGCATGTTTGTCATGTCGTGATGTATGATTTGGCTTATTTTTTACGATCGGCCACCACCTGCCTGACATCAACCCTCCTTGGGATTATTTTGTAGTACCATTATATGTGGAAAAAAAAACTATAACTGTTGATTTCTTATCATTTACAAGAATGACGTGGGCTGATGAAATGATTATGGTAGTTGATTCCTCCAGATAAAGAAAGTTTTGCCCTGCAGTGGTACACATACAGGCTGACATCATATAACATTTTTATATAGAGCATCTTAACAAGGCGTCCTTGTGTAAAACGAACAATTGAAATTGTATTGCGCCAATAGAAAAGATTTTCATTAGTCGATCATTGATTTACCTTGCTATAAATCTTTTAGTTGCAAAAACAAATAGAAACTACTCGATATCGATTATGACACTGCGACGTGAAAACAGCTGGAGGTCATACATAAGGTCCAAGGTCAAGACATACTCGTATTGTACACAATATCACTTTAGTAATTGCGAACGGTCTGATATTTTTATGCTGATAGTTTAAATTCAATGGCTTTATAAATTATAAGAACGGCTCGACCCCGTCTGCTCTTATAAGAATTGGATTTCAGCCGGTAACCCCAGTGTAGTAAGTACGAACTGCTTTATTGATTTCAACTGTAGTAAGCTCGTTATTCATAAATATAAAAACGAATTTATTATATTTATTTAAACAATACCCATTTAAAACGTACATGTACTCATTTCAGATTTAGGCATATAGAGAGAGTAATATAAATTTGATTGTGATTCAGGTAATAAGTCATAGCCAACGTGGAAAAGCCATACATCTGTATTTAGCTGTAAAGTCACTTAAAAAGCATCAGAAAAGCTAATATATAATAAGTAATCACTACATAGTATAAAACAAAGTCGCTTTCTCTGTCCCTATATCCCCATGTATGCTTAAATCTTTAAAACTACGCAACGGATTTTGATGCGGTTTTTTTAATAGATACAGTGATTGTAGAGGAAGGTTTATATGTAAAATTACATACATTAAATAGTGGAGAAATACTATTATTTTTGAGGTTACTCCAAATTTAACGCGTGCGGGCCACGGGCAGTAATGAATAAATCAAAACTACTGAAACGATTCTAACCATTTTTTCAGTGAATGATATAGGCTATATATTTTATACCCGTGCGAAGCCGGAGCGGGCCGCTAGTATGTAATAATTACTTTTAATACATCGTGACGACCAGTCAAAAAGTGAAGTCAATTTTTATTTCGCGATATCTCTTAAAAGCATACGATACGATAACTTCGAAAATACTCGCGATGTTTTCGAACAGTGAATCTTCAGACACATTACAGATAAAAACAATTACGCCTACGCTATTCACACGGGGTAAGCAGATCGATTGACGTCACAATGCCGGCGCGTGATTTCAACGCTTCACGAGATACGCTATAATAATATTATGCAGATAACATAACACGTATGGATTGATAAAGTATTCGTAATATTGTAGACTCGTGCCTACCTAATAGTTACATAGCTTGTGGGAATCATTTATAACCCGTTGTTATAAATTCACATTTTCCTATCAAATGAGAGTGAATCTATACCATTATACAAAAACATGTTAAAAATATTGTAGCAAGCGAGCTCTAAATAAGGTTGATGCTTTGACTAATAAATTTAAATGCCGTCCGTGTTCATTTAACAAGGGGCCTTAATTTAACAAAATTAATAATAATATGTATGATACTTGACACAGTATATATTCATATTTGGTATTAGCATTTAAAAACGAATCTCACCCGATGTTAAAATTAGTAATCACGCTAATCCTAGAAGGGGTTGGCTCTCAAGTGTAGTTGCCGGACCAAATAGGTGTTTGGCGATTGATTGTCAACTTGAAGGTGGTAGCTAGGCAGGCGAGCTTAGAAAAAGCCCTACCACCATGCTACGGTTTCATCATATTTTTCTCCAGCGAAAATTCCGGCTAATTCGCAACGATTCGAACCTACTCTGACCGACGAGGTGTCGGAATATGCCATTCGCTCACTCATCGCTACAACTACGGGATGCTTGGCGACAAATTTTGAACTCGAGAGTGGTAGCCAATATGAAATTTTATTATAAAAATTTGGATTACTTGTCGATATTAAAATTAAGTTATTACATTGATGTACGACAGACCAAAAATAAACATGAATAGTTCTTAACAATAAAACCGATCATTAACGAGTCCTCCTCAGTAAGACCGCTTTATGTTTACAAATATTCGTCCAGTAGGAGAAATTCTAACATAATACAAATTACTTACTACACGTGTTAGAATGTAGAGATATTATTATCTGAGAATAAATATTGTAAATTGTATACGTAAGAAGCGTAAATCATGACGAATAGAGACTTACAAAAAAAAACGTGACCCATCGATCGTATGAAAAAAAAAAAACTATACCCGATTTTTTTTTTATAGATATACACTAAGCCTAGTCAGTTAAGAAACAGTATAGAAACAGTTGCTATTTACATATAGACGTCTTGCAATAGATCTGTGTTAGTCTTTGCAATAAACAGATGTATTCGACTGAGGCCATATATATACACACAAATCATATTAAAATTCTAAAGCGGTTATAAAATTACTGCGAACATTAAAAACGAGGTCTGGCCGCGGTTAGTGGTCAAGTGTTTGCGGTCGGTTTACTAGGGCGTGATAAACTTCAGATGTGATTAATTTGCATACATATTGTTTCGTTTGATATAAGCACGTTTGATGTATGTGTAGCCAGGTAACGAAACGGAAACATTACGGTTGAATAACACCTTACGTCCCGGTGTGTCTATTTACGTGTACGTGATATTTTACTTGATCGAGGAGCGCAAGTACTATGTTACGCTAGAATTAATGACTTACATTTTGTTAGCCGTTCTGGTTGTCATCATATCTATTTGCCTGTTTATTTAGTAAAATACTTTTGCTTGTCTGAACTAAAGAACAATTGTAATTATTGCGTGTTTTAAAATGAAAACTTCTTTGTGATTACAAAATCAATGAAACGAAAAAGCGACATTAAAAATAGTACAAACGTATACATGTATAGGATTTTTAACGTGCGAGGGAATTAAATAGGGTAACATTATCATTTATATGATTATTCTATAATTTTTTATGGTTTTTCACTTCTACCGCGAGTGAACTGCACACATGTTTTTATTTTTTTCTAGCTGCTTGGTCCGGTTCGCACAGGTATATTATTGACGAAGAAAACAACACTAAATTTTCCCTTTACAGTACGACCAGGTAATGAAATAAAATGGCAACTGACAACTGAAAGTCAATCTGTAAATATCCTCTGTCTCACTCACTTAAAAAGGGTCCCTTACAGTTGCTAACACATCAAAAAAGAATTGACAAGGATTAATTGATAGAAAAGGTCGGCCGTTCTGAAATGTTGTATATACATACATTCGGTAATTGATTTTTTAATTTATATAGAGAAAGATAAAGCTTTTTAAACATTACTTAGCATCTTTTATATCTAAGTATTTATTCCAGGACCAACAATAGGACCAATATGGATGCCGTAAAACATACGTACGAAGGAATTATCTATGGAGAAGTAAATCGATGAAGATTTTTTTTTTTCATATCACCTCTAACATTTTTAACGTGCTTCAATCATCGATAAAAAGCGGTCACAGTGGATTTCTATATAAAAGTAAAATTAATGGTACTGTAGATTGTTTTCCTTTAAATTCTATTCTAAACGATCAATTATTTCGATCCATTCATTAATAGTTAAAATAAACTATACCAATATAATAATTACTGAACATAATTTTGTATCTATCTAATCAACTTTTATCCTCGTAACTTGATATATTATATTTAGTACCTGAAGTAACAAAACATATACTAAAAACTCATCTCAGATAAAACCTATGATTTAGAAAATAATAAAGGATTAGCGATGGAATAATAAGCACATTAGCGGACAGGCAGAGAGAGACGTTACCTTGTATAATATGTAATGATTTAAACTCGAAACAAATGTTGCAATATGATAGAATAATACCTATGAAGGTGACCTGAGCACTATTAATTACACTTGCGATTGCTCTCGGGAAATCATTTTAAAGCGTATCTACTTTATCTATTGCAGATGGAATTTCTCACCGTTCCTTTATTCAATACCAAGATAGAATGTTTATTTATTCAAGTTTAATATCACAGACGGCGAATAACGGTGTTGACCCAATAAATTTTTCATTCATTTAATATTTCATACATGTTGGGTTGGCTGTTCATTTCGTTTATTAACATTTTTTAACTTTACTGTAGATGTTATATACAAGTTTAACGAATAACGATACTGACCCAATAAGTTTTTCATTCATTTAATAATATTTCATAGATGTCGGTTGTTCATTTGGTTTATTCAAAAATTTTAAAACTGTACATTTTATATGTGTGGCAAGCGCTTTGATAAGAGAATTAAGATTATGGTTTTCTTTTATAGTTCGAAGATTAGGGATATAAGGCAGAGATCGTAAAATAATAAAATTTTAATTTATGTACATGGACCGATAGAGTTATTAGTCAAGTTCATAAATAAATAATAATATGGAAAATGTATTTCCGTAAAGATTATATTATAAACTGAATTTTATAAGAAATCTAATCGATAGAGAAAATAATATAAAGATGAAAAATAAACTATTACATATTCAATAAAAATTTAAATAATTACATTATTTATGTAACAACGTCTGATGACCGCAATTTCCTCTGCGTTCTCCTGCGCACCACACCACTTGCCCCACTTTTCCACGGCAAAAAAGTACGCATCGTTGAATGCCTCAGTACATATAAAAAGCGTAATTTCTTAAAAGTTGAATAAGCTTATATTAAACGAAGACCTAGTGATTGATTTTTAGATAAGGGTCAAATGTCTAAACTGTAAAACTCAAAAAAAATACAAGTATAAAATTATATATACAAGTACAAAAATGCAAGCACAATGGCAGACCTCTATCGTTTTATTTACATATAGAAAAATATATATCAATCGGTTTCTATATTAAATAAGCATAATTGTTCGTAATAGTAGTTTTCAAGTATGACGAAGAAATGATACGTATTAACGGTGTTATAACTCTATCAGTTACTCAATAAGCTCTTTCTAAACATTTCTGGAAGCGATAATATGAAACGTTTCTTTGTTCCACGGAAAGTTATTTCAATTTGAACAAAAAAAGCCAATATTTCCCTTTAAAAACGCTATTTTATAAGTGCGAAAATAATGCGGTTTGTTCATAATCAAATTTGACATCGAGATAACCCGCGACCCGGAGAATGGACATTGGATACTTTTATAATTGTTTCAAAAAAAAAAAACAATATTTCCAACGAAACAGGTCGAATCTAGTTATTTTCCTATATGAAAATGTATTGAAAATAGACAATATGTAGTCTGATGTAGAAAACTAACAGCGTAACAAAATAGAACCACGCCTGATAACATGGTAACTTTGACGTTCATAAGCGCCTTCTCAGGGCCTAAACTGAATAAAGTATTTTTGATTTTGATAACAATGTAGTAATACGAATGCATAGGTTTTTCGACCCATGACTAAATTTTGAAACAAATTTTTTAAGTAGTTTACCTATATATTCCATTTATTTTCTATAACATTTGAAATATACATATTAGATATAATATATATACATAGATATCTATGGAAATAAACGAGCATATTCGCACTTTGAATTTTTGAAGACTAGTGACGTCATTGTATATATCAAACTCCTTAGTAATGCATGCAATTACAAAATATAAATCAATAAAAATGACTATTTTTCAGTCTATTACGATATGTAATTGCCATAACTCAGTTTACTTCCTCCGTGACGTCACACATTATTTCTTCTACTGTATTTTCTATATGAACTGAGTATGTAAACAAGATGTAAATATGTTGTAATATTAAAATTATACAATAGAAGATATAAGTATATGATAATTAAAAAAAACCTCGGTGTAAAAGTACTAAATTTTGTAAATAAAGAAAAATATAAATAGAATATCGGTAAAAGGTAGAACATTATGAAATAAATACTAAGGAAGAAATTCCTTCCACAACGATCAAATAGATTTCATAATTAAAAAAAAAATGTTATAAAGTTCCGCGTTACTCAATAACCGAACCAAATGCATCTAAAATATCCCGCATGGGAATATAACAGCCATTTTACTACACAATTACGTATACATCAAAGGCGTCGGTCAAACTTTATAAGTCGCCTACGTAAGTTTTGCTAAAAAGCATCTATAATAAAACATATTATCTACTATGCTAATGTGTTATCTTAGCCATGAACGTGACCGTGAACGCAGTAACGTAGCAAGTGACTGGTGACGTCACTCGGGTAAACGTAGGACGATCATAATATTATGAAGCCTCATAACGTACTCCTATAGACACGCTCCTATAATTCTATTTTCTAAGGAGATTATAGGGATTCACACCGCTGGGAGACGTTGAGCGACCTCGTCTATAATAGATTGAAATAAAACTTTAGTTGAATGCAATGTTTTTTTTTTTTTTAATAAATAGTCTGTACAGACATCTTTCAAAAAGTTTGTCTTATAAAAACAGTTGAGTAAATAATTCGAAATTTATATTTATATATAATACATTTACTGTTCCTTCGAAATACGTCAAAACTACTGAACATATAGGTATAGGACTTCTTCTTCTTCTTGTTTTGGCACCGCAGAAGCACTTGTCAGTGTCAATGTTTTGTTTCAAATAAGTGTCTTGTGATAATTATAATGTTCTAACAAGATGGTGACTTCCTTGTTAGAACTTTCCATGGAGTTTTGGTGGCATCTCAGAATGCATGCTCCGTAGTATTATTTCCCATCCACTTCACTTGTGCATAATAACCGAACTATATTACGTAAAACACCACCAATATTACAAAATATAGAGTCTAATAACACAAGATTATGAATAAAATATAAAAACCACTACATGACAGACTAAGATCCCGCCAAAAACTCCCGGTATAGGACTACCTATGGGTATTCGATGCGGAACTTTTCGTAGATGATTCTAGACTACTTATTTTAATGGATTCCATTAACCCTTTCTCACTATTTCAATACACAGCTAAACGTCCGGATATCAGCTAGTTAATTATAGAGATACCAAAACAACGATATTTCGATAAATAAAAGTTTAATTTTCTCGAGCTGTTAGTTATAACACGTTCCAAATACCCAGTCCCAGTATACGCCGTAAGAACATTTTAGAAACAAAAATAAACGCGTTATACACGTGATCATTGTTAAACAACCGAAATAAACCTGGTAACAGTGTTAACCTAACGTAAGAACGTTATATGTTACGCAACAATGATATAAATTATTTCGCAAATTTATAAATACGACTACGGATCTAATATATCGGACTTTATACCCATTATACGCTTTGGCCACAGTACATCCATCCGTCAAAGCTTATGACGAAGTGTTGAAAACAAAGGCAATAAACAATTTGGAAAGTGTACAAGAGAATAAAACAAGAATACTTTTATATAATACCATACAATAATAAAATCCAAATACGCTATTTACTGCTTCACAAACCTTTGATAACCTAGTTTTGTGGAAGTAAAAAAAAAATTATAAACGAAGAGGTTATCAAAGTTTGCATCAAAACAAACCGTGATTTGCATGTTCTCAAATTGTATATCCTATTATATACTATAGATAATTGTGGCCTACACAGTATGACAATTCCTTTTTTATTCGAGGTAAGCCAATATTTTATTTTATTTACAATATTCCTAGATATCCGTGACGTCTAATTTAGACAGGGAATCATCGTAGGATCTCATGTATAGCAATGAAAAGGCAATTAACGAATTGGCAGAGATAAATTCGACCTACCTCACATGCCCTAATGTTTCTAGATAGTCACACTTATAATAATATCCTCATTTTATCATCATGATTTTGTATAATACTCGGATAAAGTATTAATTTAATATGCATTATTTTTATTGTAACATGAAGTTTTATAATAAATATATAATTTAGAGATGTTTATAAGAAAACAATAGCAATGGCGTAAAAGAAAGTGTGATTTCTTTGGTATTCTTGGCATGAGTTAATGTTTAAACAAAGGATATAACATACCACGTTATATTTGCAACCACTAAAAAGAGTTGCCAATTTCAACAAAAACTAGCATTTATGTGGAGTTCAAGATCAATGGAGAATCCAAGATGATGTAATAATATTTATGAAACATATGCTATATTGACTACAAACAACATGCACATTAGAATGCACCTTCGAAGGTTTACCACATTACAATAATAAAATGCCAACTATGCATTAAAATGTCATCATCATGTATCGAAAAATGTCCTGTGACATGAGACATCCGAATTCGCATGTGATATAATAGCATTAAAGAATAAGGAAGTTGCAAAGGTGCAGTTACTATCTTCATAACTTCATAATGTACTGTAATTATAATTATTATGTAACTAGTTAAATCCAGAAAGAGAACCAACCAGCTATAAACACATATTGGTAAATACTTAAAGAAAAATTTCTCACATGGTACATTGGTGACTAAGGCCCATAAGAAAATGATAATTCACAATGTACAATTTCATCATGATGTTATCTTTCACAGAAAAGTTATATTCATTGTAGAACTCACTATTAGATATATAGTATATGAATGTGTTAAATAATAACACTTTTATAAACATTTACAATTACACTCTAATTTTAACTGCTGTCATATAATATCCCACTACCAAGAGCTCTTTATGAATGAAGTATAAATTAAAACTACATACATCAAAATAATGAATTTGCAGCCAACATTCTTTTACCCATTTTTCACTATAATTATGCATGGGAATTAATTGGTTTGACATAAGGTAAGCAACAAATAAGGTATCATTTATTATGCTCAATAATATGACATTAATATTGGTCTAACAGTTAATATGACTATAGTAACATAAACTTATTACTATGGCTCAAAGAAATTAAAAGAATGTAATAATACTGATATAGAATATGGTAAGGAATTTAAATAATAACAATAATGCAATAGTGTATTATTTATAGAATCTGTTATAAATAAGCTACATTTCTAAATGTTCTTGGCTTAAATTGACTAAACAGACAGTGTGTACTTATTATCATTGTCTGCTGAATGCACAATGAGTTGATTTTCCTGTTCATTACCTCTATATACACTATTTGTTGATTCTATTTCCTTAAGTGATTTCCATTAGCATCAGACCATGCATTTGTGTCAAATTCATTTTATACTGAATCAGATAAATACATTAATTACTTCAGGAAGGGTGAGCAACCTTGGCCTTTTTTTCTTGTTTTAATTGCAGAAAAAAGAACTAACTAAAGTGTATCATGTTTTTCTTTCCTTTTTATGCTTTACTAGCACTTTCCATCTGACTGATCAATAACAATGATAAAAAAAAATACAAACAGTTTTGTCTTTTATAAAATTAACTCACCTTCATCTGGTGTCAGATCTGCAAATTTCACACCACCACTGTAAAGAAAAACAGAAAAATTGCAGTAAAGTAACAATATAACAATTTAAAATAAAAAGAAAATCAAAAATATTTTAATTAAGAAATTCCAAAATATTACATCTGTTAATGGCACAGTGCATGTAAGTTGATATCGGTTTCAAATTTACACCAAAACATAAAACTTATTTTTATTTATAAACAAATGAAGAAATATAAAACAACAGATAATGTAAAATAAATTGATGAACATTTATCTGGACTAATTTTAACTCGGATACCATACCCCCTACACAGTTACATACATACATATAACAACATTTATATGCATGTAAGTAGATATATTTAAATTAAGCAAAAATTTTTAGAAGAAATTTAAAACTCTGAATCTTTTAACATGCACTGCGTCAGTTTGTAGGTAACACTTCGTACCTGAGGAGGACGGTAGCCGTTTCCGGCACCCGGAACACCTGGAAATAAATACAATGTGGAACCATATCTTACTGGATCTCCATAAGGAGAAACCACACAAAACAGTTTTTCCCCAATTCTACATACTTTTTATGCATAATAAAATTACACAAGACAAGATTTTTCTTAATGTGTTTAAATCGTAATAATTGACAATTTAAGAATATTGAAATAATAGATTTTAATAAGAATTTGAGCAATTAAAATTACTGTAATGCTATTCATGG
The DNA here is from genome assembly GCA_035772565.1 of Antheraea assamensis. Classification (NCBI taxonomy): domain Eukaryota; kingdom Metazoa; phylum Arthropoda; class Insecta; order Lepidoptera; family Saturniidae; genus Antheraea; species Antheraea assamensis. The sequence goes on along the minus strand of JAQQSE010000191.1, from coordinate 1,247,434 downwards.
AATAAGGGGAATCTACTAAAGTGACAACAATATACAAGATATAATAAAACTCACCTTCCATCCCAAATTTTCGAAGAAGGTGCTTAGACGAGACTGTCCTGTAGTTTTGCCTCCGCAAGGTCCTAATGAAACAATTCAGATAATGAAAGTAGAGATGATCCACGTGTTAACATTTTTATGAAAACCCATCAGAAATATAATTATTATACACACCAAACTAGGCACAAACCATTTGGTTGCACGAGTAAAATTACGTGTCCTCAAATAATTGCACGAAACATAAAAATTTCAATGGATATCAAAAGAAATGTTGCAGCACGTTCGAATTTCAATGCTTACCTCCAGTTAGGACCAGCTTGTAAACCATTTTCTGGTTTTGGTTAGCCATTTTTTGTAAACGCATATAAATAAATTAAAATTAAATTACACTAGGAAAGGTACTAATAATATTTATATTATAAATGTTGAACAAAAATTATAAAAAGAGCCATTAGAGCGACACAGGCATCGCCTGTCAGGCGTGCTTACAAGTGAAAGATCGAATGAACGAACTAAGGAGTGCAACCAAAAACATAAAGGCAACAGCAGATTATTTATTATAATAGTAACTCTATTTTCTGAGCTGGCAACAAAATAATTTTGCTAGGTATATAAAGGTCATACGTAAATGGCAGACAAAAAAAATAATATTATTTCATATGTACTAGTACAACTATAGCAAACGAAATATATAGTACACAATTTTATGAGTATGGAGCTCGTCCGAGTCGATTGGAGATGTAATAGATTATATGTTCCATGCGACATACTCTTTGTTTGGTTCTAATTTGATTCAATATACGTAAGAAATACGTGTGTTCAAATTTCTATAATAATATTGGAACTTATTTTATCTATACATATAAAAAAGGAAGTGTCTGTATGATTTATCTAAATAGTAACTTTTTCCTTACTGGATATTAAAGCGTATATGGTGCTAATAACAAAAACTCATTTTTGTTTGTTTGTTCCGGATAATCTCCGAAAGGACTGGACCTTTGTTGACTGAAATTTCACTGGCAGTTAACTGAAATTATAGGGGTTGACATAGGCTATTGTATTTTAGACTATCTGTTAGCCGCGATTTCGTTAGCAGTGGAATATCCAAAACGGTTGAGCCAATTTTCAGGGGCTTTTTACTGGCAGATAACTGACGTTATAAGGAGTAACTCAGGCTATTTTATTATTTAGACTAGCCGTTATTCCAGATTTCATCCGAATGGAACTTAGTTAAAAATATTCGTTCAGCGTCTATGCGCACTTGAGCCGCGTGAAATTATGGGACACTGCTTGCTTATTTTATTATATTTATAGGGCGGTGCAGTGTAAATTTGTTACACTGTACAAAATATTTTTGCTAAATTCCGGGCACACAAAGTTATAGGTAACAGCAACAATAAATGTATTTGTATTATATATGTATATGCAAGTTTAATAACATTGTCTTTTTGGTCAATCTGGTGGAAATTTTGTATTATTTACTGTGTCCGAGACTATTTAACTCGGTAACCATAGCAACGTATGAACATATATCATGTATATTCAGCTTTATTTCAAATGATAAATATTAAAACCTGCGTACAGATACATATAGAGGTGTTTTATATCTTGATTTATGTTAATGTGTAAAATTTTAAGACTTCAACTCTTTCTGTATTTTTAATTGAGAAAGTAAATTATCAATCAGTTTACAATTCAACATTTGTAATTTTGAAGATAGAAGAGGTCTTTCTAATAAGATATTAGATCGAACGCGTGTAATCTTAAAGGTTCAATAATACGATTTCTTGCGGAACAGACAACTTGTATACAAATAAATTACGAAGCGTATGCTTGCTTCCACAAATTTTAAAACGTATTAATTTTGCACACTTAATTTGATTAGTGTGTTTACTATTCCTGATAATCCTACATTCTATCGTTACGAATGAGAACTAAATACCTAGGCCAAAGCTGGCCTAGGCTACAAAGGCCAATAAATGAACAGAGATAATGTACGCAACTTCATTCCTACCTAACGAACATATTTCATATTGATAAAAAAATTGTGATTGAATAAAACCTAATTTTATAAAGTTGTTTATATATTTAAAAAAACCCACGAGATTTAGACTGGGTATCACAATGTAATATTTTTGTCAAATGTAATGTCAAGATAAACTGGATAATTATAAGTATTTGCAACAAATAGCAAACTGTGAAGAATTTGAAAAGCTATGAATAGAAAGCAAGCGGTAACTTTTTTTATGGTCGCAAAACTTTATATTGACAATATGGACATATTATATCTATGTTATGTAGGCTTTTGCCACGTTAACAATGAGACGAATTGCATAGGAACGCCAAGAACTATTGCAGGTGTAGGCAGACTTTAGCAAAGTTTCATCACATACACCTTAATTAAGTACAATATAAAAGTTTATAACAAGTGATTTATACGAAAAATAATATTCCTGACGATATAATTTTGTGGCAGTATTATATTGACGACAGGATGAAACATACGAATGCCTCAAGAATTAGAAGTTATAAAACTCTATGCATAATCACGGGTTATTTTCGCGATGTTTTCCATATACTTGTTATGATAATCTTTTGTAAGGATATTATGTTTTAAAGTGACATTCAAAGGTTCATATGGTTAACTGTCAAACTGCATCTATTGCACGTTGAGACATAAGGGGACATATATCAATAAATACCAGTGATAAATACATTTTATAATATATTTAGAAAACATTTTATACAAGTAAAAGTTTACAATGACATTTAAAAAATTATGTCACACCTTCAGAACTCAATATTAAAGTACATTCACAGTTTTCACAAACAGACTGGTTAGATTTAATCACAGAAACCTTTATTTTAAAATAACTGCTATTGGAAACACTTTCTTCATATTTTTCGAGTACTAATACCAGTATAGGTATTTGTTGCCAGTATTTGCCCTAGACAACGATTTCTTTTCTCGATACACAAATCCCATAATTCTGACTGTTCGGTTCTATCATCTGAAATAAAATAAAAAAACTTAAAAATATTTCAATCATATCTAATACGATTTCTGACATTGTTTATATAAAACCAACCTTCATGGTCACGTATATCTTGGTCAATCCACCTTGTTTGAATGTTCACACAAATAATTCCCAAATGTAACTCTCGTGCCAAATATCTGCTATAGTTGACAAAAGCGTTCAAGAGTGATAAACCTGACAATTTAGACTAATTTATTAGAATAATCAACATATACATGGCCCAAAAAAAACTGTTTATTTTTCTGTAAAATAATATTACAAAAAAAATTCAAGTAAAGTTTAAGCTTTTAGTAATAATTGTAAGTGTCTATTTCCCATATAAATAAAACTGTTTTTTTTTTATTTTAAATTTTATTGTGTTCTAGCGAACCAGCATGTTGTACAAATCAATACATTTTCATTTGGAGAATTGAACAATAAAAAAAAAGGTAGAATTAACTATAGAAAAATAATATGTCAATAAATACCTATTTTATTCTCATCACCAAGAAACTGGAACATCAAACATGGTAATGAATCTATTATTATGAGTGCTAAATTTTCTAGTATAACCATCCTCTTCTTAATACTTTTGAACAGTTCTACAAGATCATCCATTGTCCAGATACGAACCACTCTTATTTTAAACATAATGCTGGCCATTTCCTAAAATTAAATATAATATTTGGTTAATTAGGGAGCACTTGAATTAACTAATAATGCCTAAAAATAATCAATTCACAATCAGAATGGATTATTTTCAAAGTGCACAAACACTTGAAGAGTTCAGTGTTGAAAATAGTCTAAAATACCCATTAAAAATAATATCATTTTAAATAAAATTTTGATTGATTTTATATAAAGATGAATTTTAATATTATTTGCATTAATAACAAAAAATCAAGTTTCTTTTTTCTCAAGCATCTTAAGTTAGTAAGTAAAGCTTATTTATATATGATGTTTTATCAAAGAAAATTATCAAAAATTATTATTTTATTTAAATAAAATTATCAAAATATTTTTTGGATTTTTTGTAACCTTATGTGAACAATGGTGTTCCTCTAATATTTTTTGTATTCTAATAGCTGAGAAATCTCCTTTGGTGTCAATATATAAAACTGTTTTCTCAGTTTGTCTAACAGTATTGATGGCTATTTGGAAACATAGTTGTGTCTTTCCTGAATCAGCTAGTCCACATAATTCTGTTATATATCCCACTGGTATACCACCTAGTAATAAAGTATCCAATCTGAAATTATAGAAAACCATAAAAAGGATAAGGAATAACATAAAAGTTCTTGAATAAACGAGTGGATTATTTGACCATTAATACAATTCTTATATTGTACTCATCAACTTAGGAAACGCATATCTGTTACATGTCTGTTTACTTATAAAAATCTATATATATATTTATATCACAGTAATAAAATGGGATAATATACTTTTCAACTCCGCTTTTAACATATCTTCTGGTTACATTTTTGGTTAACAAACTAGTACCATTCAACAGAGGTGCTGAATACTTTTCAAAAATCTCGTTTCGTATTGATATAATGTTTGATACATCTAATTTAGTAATTGTTGATAATTTAATAAGATCCTCTTGAAGAAATTCTAGTAATGTTGTTATTCGATTTTTGTTTAATAATTTCAGAGCGTTTTCAGGTAGATGAGAAATATTTACAGATTTTAGTTTTTGCATCTTCAATTAATATTGTTGTATACAGGTATGTACAAATGTATGTTAATTCTTCACGACTTCTAATTCTAATTTATGCTATAATCTTAGCATTCTGTTTTACAACATCTTTGAATTTATAACATACTGCACTCAAACTGCAACACTTTTATAAAAATATAAATGTCTTTCAAAAATGATTGATACATTTCTATAATATTAAATATTCTGTGATATATTTATTGAAATAGATTATATCTAAAAGCTTCGTATTATTCACAAACTACTAGGACAATACTCCGTATGTATTTATTTATCTTAGTTGTGCAAACAATTTTTTTTTTCGAACTGACTACACTGTTTTTCTTCCGTGGTTGACCCGTAGCATACAATTATAAAGCACTCTGTGGTTCCATAGATACAAAATACAAATGACCTCATGCGGCATAGGTCAACAGATTGTTAGTAGCATTTAAAAAAATACCGGATTTTGCAACAAAATATTGAAAAAGAAACAAATTATGTATTGAAATATTATAATTTTAATGTAACATGTATTTTTAAATTATTTTTTTTGTTGTATGAACTTTTTTAAACTAAACCATAAAATTTACAATGTATGATGTTGTGAATTAAAAACAAAATGCGTTAAAAACAGAAGAAATCCGTTATAAAACTTGGCTTGCAGATTATTTTAAAAACAACTGTTTTGTTAGGCCTCCAATATTGCATAACAACTAGAGACTTATTCAAAGAAAGTGAATAATTTTTTTTTTACAAAAGACACAAGAGGAAATCTGTATTCATACTAAACATAAGATCGTTCTTAATAATTCCCATAAAATTAATTAAAAATAATACCCATAGTAAATAAAACAAGAAATACAAATTTAGAACCAGTAACAGTTTAGTAGTAATAACAATTAATAATAAGTGATAATTAAGACTATACTGTCTTAATTTTGCCTAATTAAAGTTCTTGCTCGAAGTGGCTTCCCCTATTGCGTATGCAAAGTCGCATTCTTAAAGGCGTCATCATCTTATTAATTCAATGAGATGATTGCAGTACTTCACAATTGGCAGTATGAATTAATCCCTTCGCCTATCATATTGGACGAATACTGTAACTGTCTCTGGCGACCGACGCCCGCCATTTGTGTATGCTGTCAAACCGAATGTCTTTGCTTGTAATGTCGTGGAGTCGTGAATAAACTTTCGTTCTGTGTGGCGTAATTACGTAGTTTTATAATTTTAATTTAGTTTTATATTAGTTATTAACAATGTCAAATATATCACTCGATAAAGAGACGTTTTATCGTCGCATGAAAAAGCTTTACGCTGCTTGGAAGGTTGGTAATTTTTCTTAAAAGGAGGGAAGGATTTTTGTATTGTATTCGTTAATAAATACGTTTTGCAGGCTGCTGCTGCAGATTCAAAGAGTGATGATGCTTTGGCGAAAGTCGACTGCTTGGTGTCCTGTGTTGGAGTCGACGAAGATACTTTGTACAGCAAATCAACCGCACTTCAGGTACGCGCAATTTTCCAAGCTCCATGTGTTTCCCGTGTCATTGCTTATTAGAACTAAAATAGAATAAGAATTTATTTGAAAAGTAATTAGGGTAATGTAAATAATTATGTTTCTTTTCAAAAGTTTTGTTGGGTATCGTAGTATTTGTTATTGTAATTAACGGAAAAATCTTGTTCATTCCTGAAAATGACAATGTTTCAAACTAGTTTCTATTTGATTGTGCGTTTTGTAGATACATACAGTTAGTTATTAGTATAAATTCGTATACATTTATATTTGCATTTTAAGGTATAATTTTTTTTTTAATTAAAGCTGTTTGTAAATGTCTTAAAAGTACCGGTTTTTTACATTTTCCGTAACGTTTTCTAATTACCCACGATATTTGTATGTTGTAATCTAATGCTTATCATGCTTATTGTGAAAATTTGAGTAATATAAATAATCAGTCAGTGAGTTTATAGAAAAATATTAAATCTTTTTGGTAGAAAAGTCTTTTCTTGTAAAATGTGTTTTGTATTGATTATGGTCATAAGCATATAAAACCTTTTCATGCTCTTTTGGTGTATTCAATTTTCCTCATATTATATTATTGTCTTTACCATTGTAATTGTCTATGCACTTTGTATTATTAACATTTTAGACCATAATATTATATTTTATCAATAAAATATTTATCCTTTTTTAATGTACCTTACCTAAGCTTATTGTTTTTGCAAAGTATTGTTCTTCTCTATTTAAAAAGTAATATATACTAATAATCTAGATAAAAGGTATATTGTAATATGTAATTTATTTTTCTTTAACAGACATGGTTATTTGGATATGAGCTTCCAGACACAATAACAGTACTTACAGAGCACAGCATGTGTTTTTTGGCTAGTAAAAAGAAAATTGAATTTCTTAGGCAGATTGAAAATGGCAAAGATGAATCAGAACTACCCCCAGCTAAACTCTTAATAAGAGATAGGGTAAGTAAAATTATATGCTATCCATTCTAAAGTAAAACTATTTATTTCTGTCATGCAGATTCCTATTTGTATAACCTACTTTTTGGGTTAGAATATGTCAATTTTTTAATCATGGTTTATGGTATCATTTTTCATGAACATTGAAAGTTAGTCATATTATATATAAATAAAGTTAGATATAATAAATTAAGCTTGTATTATAATTATAGTATACATTTAAATTCAAATCTTGAATAATACTAATAGTAGCTCTTTTATTTATTTAAAATTGACGAGCAATTTATCTATCTGTGTTGTGAGGAGAATATGAAAAGAATTTTCATAATTTTATATATTACGATAGTGTTAATTTTAATGAAATTTGCATTGCAGTATTGGATGCAAACTGATCACTTAAACTTTAATAATTTTTATAGTACAGAAGGAGCTTTTTTTAAACGGCTAGCGACCACTTATAAGTTATAAATGTGTCACCAAGCACTTATAGACATAGACCAGTTCCTCCTTTATAGACATCATTATTTAGCATTAGATGAGATTGTAGATTACTCTAAAATAAAAACTATTATTTAAATAAAATCATAGTAGTTCTGAGTTTGATGATTACTATCATTACTTCAACAAAAACAAGATTTAGTATAAAAAGAAAGCTTATGGTCAGAAATGTATATAATATTATTATTTATTTTGCTCCAGAATGATAAAGATAAAGAAAACTTCAATAAACTCCTTCAAGAAATAAAAAAATCAAAATCAGGTAAAACAATAGGTGTTTTCGCTAAAGACAATTATCCGGGTGAATTTTGTGAGAGTTGGAAAACAGTTATTAAAGGTGAAAAATTTGAAAATGTTGATATAAGTTCCACAATAGCTATGCTCATGGCACCCAAGGAAGACACGGAAATTATTACTGTTAAGAAAGCCTGTTTAGTCACAGTTGATGTATTCACAAAGTATTTAAAAGACCAAATTATGGAGATTATAGATTCAGATAAGGTATGTTACATAAAAAAAAAAACTTATTTGTATATTTTGTTATTTGATTGAAACAGGAGAGAGAAAAACAAATTTTAATAAAGAAAAGATTGTTTCATAATGTTATGTTCTTCATATTTTTACGTGTGTGAAAATTTATCTGTTAAACTACTTTATAAATGTCTATTACAGAAAGTGAAACATTCAAAACTCGCTGAAGGAGTAGAAGCAGCAACATCAGATAAAAAATATGTTACAGGAGTAGATACCAGTCAAGTTGATATGTGTTACCCACCGATTATTCAGTCTGGTGGTAACTACAGTTTAAAATTTAGTGCAGTTTCAGACAAGAACCATTTGCATTTTGGTGCAATTGTCTGTTCTTTGGGAGCAAGATATAAATCCTATTGCTCGAATATAGTTCGTACATTGCTAGTCAATCCTGCCGATGAAGTTCAGAGCAATTATAATTTCTTATTGAATCTTGAAGAAGAAGTAATGAAGCGCCTCGTTGCTGGTGCCAAATTGTCTGCTGTATATGAAGCCGGTTTAGGAAGTAGCAAAAAAAGAAAAACTAGCTTTAGTGGATAATCTTACAAAAACTTTCGGGTATGTACTTATATCTTGTTACATTATTGTGCTATTTTTCATAAGTTATCAATACATTATGCTAGGTAAATGTTATCTTAAGTTAAAGTATGCTTCACAGTGGTGTAGAGAATAATTGAAAAAAAAAACATTTTTATTATATAAAATAATCTAAGTGTTATGTCTGAATGTCTGACACATCATCAGGTATGAAGTTAGCCGAGAGTGTGACAATGAAAATTACTCATTAGAAAAACTTCCAATAGCTTGTTACAGGTTCTCTACTATAGAGTCATAATATATTAACAACATTTCACAAAATTATCCTACTTAATAAATTTCCGAAAAAAGTATTGTTAATTTAAGTATGTACAACACAGACATTATATTTTCAAAGTAATTTATTTCAGTTTCGCAATGGGTATAGAATTTCGAGAAAGTTCTATAGTTATAGGTCCCAAAACATCAGTGGTAGCGAAAAAAGGGATGGTGTTTAACATTAATATCGGCTTGGCTAATTTAACCAATAGTGCTGCCACTGATAAGGAAGGCAAGGTGAGTCATATTTCTTTTATATTTATGAGTTATAGATAGATTTTTTGAAGTGAATACTTTTATAGCGATTTTTGGTACGGGAAATATTTATGGGGTAATGTCATCGATGACCTCGACATGCTTGTGATGTATTGCGCTTGTGCCAGATTTGCGATATGTAGCATAGAGCCCTGTCTACATATAGTATTGTGATATTTTGTATTGAACTTGTGTAATCCATCATATGTTTGATGAATTAGTAAACTGTATATAATTATTTCTCAGAGTGCCAATAGATGTGGAAACCAGACTAATGTTAATAATGTCAATTTACAAATTGTTAATTTTAAATAATTCAGGTTATAACTGATTCAAAAATTCAAAAAACAACACAGTTATTCTGTTGTTTTGAGTTTTCACTTCTGTCGGCAGTCTTAATGACTGCCTCAATTTTTTTTTAAACAACAATTTTGGGTCATAGGTAGATACTTTAGTTGAAATATTTAAAATTAGATACTGTTGTTGAGTATTTATTTTGAATAATTTTCGTCAACAGACATACGCTCTTTTCATTGGCGACACAGTATTAGTAAATGAAGAACAGCCAGCATCTTTGCTAACGCAATCAAAGAAAAAATTAAAAATATAGGTATCTTCTTAAAGGATGATGATGAAGAAGAAGAGGAAGAAAAAGAGAACAAGACTGAAATACTTGGTGAGTATATCATCATTCCAAAGGCAGACTGTTTAATATAAGATTGCAGTTTACTTTAAATCATAAAAACATGTTATTTACTATCTATTCTAAGATTATTGTAATAATCACCGATCACCCCCACACACCGATCACCCCACACACGTGCACATACACACATGTAGGTACACATAGTGGTTGGGTTTGCTTTTTAAGTCCCGTTTTTGGATGGAGTTAGCTTAGATTAACTTAGTAAGTCAGATTCAAGATACAAGTATAAGTTCGTGAAACATGCATGCTTGGTACACGTGTATGTTTCACGAATTCATATATGTATGAAATAATAGTTAGCTTCACTTAGTTAGACTCGGTTGGAGGGGGTGACCCTTTGACTGCCAAACCGGACCAAGGAGGGAAGGGGCTGGGGACCTGACTTTCCATTGCACATTGGTTCGGTAGACGGGTAGGCAGCTTGACCGGGCTGTCGTCGCGGTCAGGGCGTTCGCGCTAGGCCTTGTCGCCGGGGTGGCATGGTGCTTGCTTGTTCGATCCCGTGCCACTCCATAGCGCGGCAGACGGTATCTTGTGGTTTTTTTTAGTCAGTAAGAGTCTGACACCCCACAGCTCCCCAGGGCTGTGGGTGTCCAATGAAGGATTTCTTCCCACATAAGACTCGGGACATTTGGTGACAGTCCAAGCCGAGGCGCGCCGTGTGCCCTTGTGCTCGTTGCCAATATAAAATGGGCGAGTGCCTTAAGCGCTCCCCTTAGTAATCCGGTGAAATTGTAGATACCTTGCCAGGTCAACAGTGTTGACAGTTCGGAATTTTTTAATGATAATTTAACCTATGTAGGTTACATATGTATGTATGTGTAGATATGTATATATTTTTTCATATAATAATTAATGTTATGATTATTCATTAGTGGAAAAAAAATTCCAACGTATTGTTAGTTTTAAGGTGTGGCTTTGTAGTAGACATTACAAATTAGATGGTTGAATCAATTTGAAAGGCAACATCTGTAAATAATCTTTTAAACATTAATGTAATATTTTTATATATTCATCTTATATCATATAATCACCTTACATTAGTTTCATCTGTCAGGATATATGCATATATTTTTTTTTAATTTACACACAATTTTCTAAAAGTGGGTAAATAAATGATGTTTTGATTTTTTTTTAATACTTGTACAATTTTGTTTTCATACTTGCAATCTTGGGTGAATTATAGAAAATGGAGGTGAGTAAATTACATAAATTAAGTTTATATATACGTAAATGTTATTTCCCAAAATATAGTAATTGTATTGTAGTAAATTTTGTCTCATAATATTTTTTAGTACAAAGTGATTGTTTGAATTATTTGAGTCAGTCATTAAATTTTGTTGTTAAATTAATTGTATTTAACTAAATATTAGTTGAAATATTAAAAATCTGTAATTCATATGTGATTTTTTATTTCAGGTAGAGGCAAAAGAACAGCCGTCATAGAGTCTAAACTTCGTACGGAACACTCTTCGGAAGAAAAACGGAAGGAGCATCAGAGAGAATTAGCTATTACTCTAAACGAAAAAGCAAAGGAACGTCTTGCGAAACAGTCGAGTGGTAAAGATGCGGAAAAATTACGAAAAAGTACAATCTCATACAAGAGTATAAGTCAGATGCCAAGAGAGAATGAAGTTAAAGAGCTTAAATTGTATGTTGGTGAGTAAAAATATCCAAAATATAGTTTCACGCTTTACACCCCAATAGTCCCAAATGACAAACATTTTTCTATTGTTGTTCCAATAATAAGTATTCAATGTGGCTTACTTGTGATGTAAAAGGTGTCATTCTTTTATGGCGTATATGCTTACTGCATATCGATTTTTTTTTAAGATTGGTCAGACCAGTTTGTGTTGACAGACACAGACAAATAGACAGATTTCAAAATTGTCCAATTCCTTATATGTGATACATGAAAATTAAAAAACTTACATAGTCACACAGGCATACAGTAATTTGATTGTATTGATCAATGACAAGTCTACTATCCTCATAGGATAGTAGGCTAGTTCGTCTAAACGCTTCATGGACGATAAGACTCCATTGTAAGTCATAAAAGAAAAATAGGTTCAAGAAACGCGCCCGTTCTTAAGGCCCACACAGCTGACCTATCACTGCTCAATGCTGTTATCATAATTCCTCACAGTGATAATTATTTTTAATTAAAATTATTTATTTAATTGAATGCTATGTATGTCACCCTTCTTGTGGAATAAATCGTAGTTCGCTTGATTTCCTTCCATATCGTCCTTAAAAATAAAAATCAATTAAAACAAAATTTGTAGCTTAGAGTAGTTGAACACCATCTCTAACCACTAAAATTATTATAGATTATTGAAGTTATAGTGATATTGTTGTTTCAGATCGCAAATATGAGACTGTAATTTTGCCAATATTTGGTGTCCCAGTACCATTCCACATCTCAACTATAAAGAATATATCCCAGTCGGTTGAAGGTGATTACACTTATCTCAGGATAAACTTCTTCCATCCTGGTGCAACTATGGGCAGGAATGAGGGTGGAAATTACACTCAACCTGATGCCACATTTGTAAAAGAGGTGTAAGTGACTTAAGCATATTTCAATATAGTTTATCATAAAGATTTTGATTGATTCATTTCTTTTACCTATTTAGAAATGGTTATTGTTTTGTAATTTTTGTGTTACACTACTATTATAATACAATATTTTGTTGTAAATGTATATTGTAATTGTAAATTACAGAACTTATCGAAGTACAAATACTAAAGAGCCTGGTGAAATATCTCCACCGTCGTCTAATCTCAACACAGGCTTCAGACTTATTAAAGAAGTACAGAAGAAGTTCAAAACAAGGGAAGCAGAAGAAAGAGAAAAAGAAGATTTAGTGAAACAAGACACTTTAGTTCTATCACAGAGTAAAGGCAACCCGAAGTTAAAAGATTTATACATAAGACCAAACATAGTGACCAAACGAATGAGCGGTTCACTGGAATCTCATACTAATGGGTTCAGATTCACATCCGTTAGAGGAGACAAAGTGGATATCCTGTATAACAACATAAAGAATGCATTCTTCCAGCCCTGTGATGGAGAAATGATTATACTGTTGCATTTCCATTTGAAACATGCTATTATGTTTGGTAAGTAGTAGTGCCACTTAGTTATGTCATAATAAGATGGCATATAGTAGGAATTAGCTATTGAATTCGAAATATAGTCCTTTTTTGCTATACCCTATGTTCTTCCCAAAATACCTAATTAAGAAATTTGGCCAAGTATTTTAAATACTTATCTAACTTATTAATAAAGAAATATTTAACAATTGTTATAAAGTAAAATATTATTTTCAAGGAAAAAAGAAACATGTCGATGTACAATTCTATACGGAAGTGGGAGAGATCACAACAGATTTAGGCAAACATCAACACATGCACGATCGAGATGATCTCGCTGCCGAACAGAGTGAAAGGGAGTTACGTCACAAACTCAAAGTCGCTTTCAAAAGTTTCTGCGAGCGAGTGGAGAATATGACCAAACAGGAGGTGGAATTTGATACACCTTTCAGGTAAATTGATTAGGTTTAAAAATTGCTTGTAAAACTCAGAATGAACATATAATGTTTAGATCAATTTATCAGTTCAAGTATTATTGTTAATTTTTGGAATTTTATTGCAAAGCATCTATAGGTGTCTTCTTTGGAAATGTTTAATTTAGACAAAATGTACTGTTCCCGAGAGACAGTTCAAATCTGCATTAACGTGAGCGAAGCGGTGTGCAAAAGCTAGTCTCAATATATATATCTTTTCCGCAGAGAATTAGGATTCCCTGGTGCACCTTTTCGAAGTACAGTACTCCTTCAACCAACGTCAGGAGCACTCGTCAACCTTACGGAGTGGCCACCATTTGTGATTGCTCTAGAGGATGTAGAACTGGTGCACTTTGAGCGAGTACAATTCCACTTAAAGAACTTTGATATGGTGTTTGTGTTCAAAGACTATGCAAAGAAGGTGGCCATGGTGAATGCTGTACCTATGAACATGTTGGATCACGTCAAGGAGTGGTTAAAGTGAGTAGTATTAAATTCTGTTACCTGTCTCAGTGGTGGATGTTCCCTAAGGCCCAGGAGGTCCGGGCGGCCAGAAATTAGGGGCGGACAATCATGACAAAAAATTTACTGATGATAACAAGAAATAGAAAGGGTAAAGAAAAGGGGTGGGGCTGGTACTTACTCATCGCCTGAGGCCTAGGGCGGCCAAGACTGCAATTCAGCCACTGACTTGTCTTCAACATAATTGAGTTGTTACGTTTCAAAATGTATCAAATCCAACTTTAACTGTTCCTAAGGTATTTGATTATTTATTCAACTCTTGGAGTTCCTTTAAATTATACTACTTCCACTTGTTTGTCAGAAGGTGTTAAGCGCCATACGAAAAATTAGACCTTATTAAAACATAATTGTACGTAATTTTTTTTTTTACTGTAGGCACACAAAGTATATGAACATCTAAAATTGGTTCAATATGAAATGCAACAACTCAATTTTGACCACTGTAGTGAGTTAGTAACTTAATGAGCATTTTATGTAAGTTGTGTTGCTTCGTGCAAATGCTAGTTACATGAAATATCTTCACTGCATGTTTCTTTGTATATTATAGTTATTAATTACCTGATTAGTTTCTGCAATAGTAGAAAAAAATATAACAAGTGTAACAAAAATACATCATTCAAATCCCAAGTTACTTCTATACTATGCTTTATTAAGATTGGTTTAATAATATTAACATCAGGAAATGGTAACACAGATATATAGAATAAGTTTCACATTTACAATTTTAATAATTGATAATATAGTTTGAATGATGTATAAAATAGTTCTAAAGATTTTATGTCTTGATTGACGACATGTCAATTAGTACATACGAATTTCTGTTACAGTTCGTGCGATATTCGTTATTCAGAAGGTATTCAATCGCTTAATTGGACGAAAGTCATGAAAACCATTACAGACGACATCGAGGGTTTCTTCGAAAATGGAGGCTGGTCCTTCTTAGATCCTGAATCTGATGCTGAGAATGAACAGCAGGTTGGTCTTATATTGTCTCTTCTATAAATATTAAATCACTAATTGATAGTAATGTGTAGGTAGGTTTTATGAAGTGAAAGTTCTTATGGAGAGGGCTTTGAGATTTTGATCCGCAAACTTTTTATGTGATGACAAGTGGTGGGGTCAAACTGTATCGGGTAGTATGTTGAAAACGCCGATTTATATCGTCCGATCACCGAAGTTAAGTAACGTCGGGCGCGGTCAGTACTTGGATGGGTCACCGCCTGGGAACACCGCGGGACATTCGTTTTTTTTATTGTACTTTTTATAAATAACTTTTCACTTCTTCCGTGCGATCATAAGAACTCACACACTTTTTTTATGGGCAATGATCAATAATTTCTACGAGAATTGGTTATTTATGAAGCTAGTTGTAAATTATTTTCTCCTGATTTCATTGAGAATTTTGCTTGATCTTAAGTGATGATGTGGGTCAAGAAGGTAATATGTTAAACCTAGAGAAAACTAACTCAAGTGCAGTTACTGGAACGAACCTATAGGTGCTTGGCGACAATTTTTCAACCTGAGAGTGGTACCTAGCCAGGCAGGGGTTATAGAAACCTTACAGTCGATGTTTTCTTTAACTGAAATCATGATTCGATCGACGCAGATTCCGAACACGCTAACACTGAATTATCAATGCTACAAATAATACTATTTTTATACATAGAGGACTATTCGCTAATAGTAACTGATTTATTTGATAGATTTTGGTTTTTATTACATTAGTATGTTGTCTTTTGTAGTAAAGTTTTAAGGTAATTATTATTTTTGTTTGAAGGATGAGGAATCCGAAGAAGAAGATGACGCATACGAACCGACGGATGCGGAAACTGATGAGGAATCGGACGACGGGTCTGATTATGATTCTGAAGCGTCAGACGAGTCCGATGCTTCAGGGGATTCTGAAGGTACTTATACATATAATCCTTGTATTTACGAGCGCATAAAGTACACATTAAAGTACTTTTAAGAGAACAGTACCAATACTACGTGACTCATAATTGATAATTGTTTAGCCCCCTCTCTCCTCTTGGTGACCATCCGTAGTATGTTAAAAGAACCCTCCCCCTCCCCCCAGTTTTCATGTAGTTATTCATAAATACGGATTTCCCCCCTTCTCCCTGTGACCAAGCGTAGTACTTTGAAGACATCCCTACCCTCCCTGAACGTGTCACGTAGTATAGGTATGTTCCCTAACTTGGTTATATTGGAAAAGTAAGCCGCTTTCAGAATATACTTAATAGTCGCTATACAACAGATTTTTTAAAGTTTAGAATGGTGGAAAGAAGTATGAAGAATGGTGGAGAGTAAGCCCGGTAAATACTAGAAGATTCCAGTAGCTGTACTCAAATTATTTCATGTCAATCATGTATCTTCTATATATAAATAAAATTATAGTGGTCTGTGGTCTCGTCTTTGTGTACGCATCACGCAATTTTTTTATCGAAAAATAAAATAGATTTACTTTCCAAATATTTAGTTATAACCTACAAAAAAAAAATCAGAATATATTTATTTTATATAAAGTTTTAAGGAGCTACGATTTTTATAAGAACTATATAAGACTAAAGAAATTTTGAAAGCAAAGTGTTTTTTTGTTGTTTACTTCTAAACATAAAAATATTATTAAGATAATAACTTAGACGAAGTTGCCAGTAACACCTAGTACTATGTATTATACACTT
The DNA here is from genome assembly GCA_035772565.1 of Antheraea assamensis. Classification (NCBI taxonomy): domain Eukaryota; kingdom Metazoa; phylum Arthropoda; class Insecta; order Lepidoptera; family Saturniidae; genus Antheraea; species Antheraea assamensis. The sequence goes on along the minus strand of JAQQSE010000191.1, from coordinate 1,230,584 downwards.
TATCGTAATGCGACATTCATAAAAAATAAATTAAAATCTCCAGAAGAAGACGAAGAATCCGGTAAAGACTGGTCGGACCTGGAACGCGAGGCGGCCGAAGAAGATAAAAAGGAACGCAACTACGACCGTGAAGACTTCGATCGGAAACGTAAAGGAGCAAACGCCCGGCGACGGTCATACGATTCCGATGGAGGAGGCAAAAAGGGCAAACACGATAAGAGCTCTTCCAATCACAAAAGTTCCAGTTCGAATCACAAGAGTTCGAGTTCGAATCATAAAAGTTCAAGCTCGAATCACAAGAGTTCAAATCATAAAAGTCCATCGAAGAACAGTAGCAGGTCAGTATAAACTCTGTATTAATAAATCTTCCTGCAGGCTAAATTTGATTTGACGTTACATTTTGTAAATACAGTGTAAACTCTTTATAAAGTCGTAAACTTTTTTTTCTTATAATATAAAATTCGTTCAACTCGTTTAATATGCCTTAAAACCTATATATTGATACTTTCTTTATTAAAAATAATTATATTCTAAATTTACATGTCAGTAAGTATTGTGAGTATTATTGTTTATGATGTCCAGTTTACAAAAGGTTCTGAATTAATCTTTGATTTGCCAAAATTTCTAAGTAAGAGACGCCTGAGCTCATAAGCAGCCGCCTTGATTTTCTTACTGTCAATTGCATTGAACATGTGTACCATTGCTCTGAGATTGCAGTATCGCTAGAAAACTTTGTTCCCAGTTGCTAAAAACGACAATTACCTAATTTATCAATTATCAACCAACTTAAAACTGTTGATATGATTAGTAGAAGAAAAGAATTATGTATTTATGAAAATTTTTATTTAACACGTGCTTTAAAGTAAGGGAGAAAAAAAACCTCTGCAAATGCGGTAGAAATGAAACCTTCAAAATATGATAATACTGGTAATGAATGACACCTTTTCCCAAGACGTCGTAATTCTCAGGCGCACACACATGCACGTACAACGCTCATACCAGAACAACTATTAGGTAGTGCAATACACAATGCGGAGACCAGGAATATTACTAACACTGTATAATATATTCTATCTCATTTTCTCTCACATTTAATCCTATAGACGAGTATGTTTGTCTTTCTTTAATGTTACTTTTTAGTTTCATTGAGTTTCAAATCACAATGGTGCTACAGACGTTTTTACTTCAAAAGAAGTAATTTTAGACTATCGAGTTCCTTACATTTCATTAAATAGAACCAAATGCAATAATCAACATTTTTAATTTATTTTTATTATATACTAGCTGACCCCGGCGAACTTTGTACCGCCTAACAGTCGATTCTTTAAATATATTTTTAATACTTATTCTGCTATTCAGGACCATCGTATAAATATATTGACATTAATATTTATACGATACTAACGTCACTCAATTGTTTTGCCTTCCCAGAACCTCTCCACCAACACTTAAACTTTATGGTATTGTATTAAAGTTCAAATTGAGTTTAAGTATTATTACGAATCGTTTGTATAGAAGTATAGAAAAGTGTTGTTTTTAGACTTTTCCAGGCAAATTTTTTTATTTTTCTCTCCATAAGATCCATCCTAGTACTTCAAGGTATATTGTAAAAAAAGAATTATCGAAATCGGTTCAGCTGTTCTCGAGATTTGCGCTTAGCAACACATTTAGCGATTCATTTTTATATTATCGATATCTGAAAGGTAGTACTTTCGTATATGTAATAAATGTATGTATTCTTTTTCAGTCCTTCAAAGAACCGAGACAAGCACCATAAGTCGTCCCATCACGAACGTGACCGTAAGAACGATCATAAGTGATCAAGCAAAGATACAAAGAAACACTCAAATGATCAGAAATCCCACAAACGATCTCGCGACGACAGCCGAGAACACGAACGCAGTTCTAAGAAGGCGAAGTAAGTATAAACACGCTTTGTTTGTACTCGGCTAGTCATAAATCCTTACAGCAGTAATTCTGCGATATTGAAAATACATATAATTTCAGGAAATAAACTGCTGTCAAAGAGAGAAGTACATCAAATACTGAATCAAAACGGGTTTAAACTGCAGCTGAAAGGCTCAAGTTTTAATTAATATTGTCATGTTGATTTACCCAATGTCCGTCTGTGTACAATGTTCAAAAACAGGTCTGAATAAGGTGTAATCTATTGAATTCCAGTAATATGTGTTAGTTCGGACAGAAAAATAAAACCGGGCGAACAGTTTTTGCGTGGTGTTGTTAAATTTTTGCACGATTACAAACTTCGCAATAAAGTTTATTTTTCTGATCGGACCCTCATTTAAATTATAACACAAATAAATATAAGGATTTTACATTATGCGTATTTCATTTATTCCACAAGTCGATAAGTTAACAGAATAAGTGTAATCTCATTAGATATGAAATGGAAAATATAAATAGCAAAGGTTTTTTTTTTTGTAACAATAAATAAATAATACCACTAGGCATAGTACCTTTGAAATTAATGGTAATGGATGACATGATATAATTATTTTACTACGAAAATAAATATACAATAATCTGTCTGATACACATAATTCTATTGTACATTATTTACAACAACAACAATAAAAGCTTATATACTACATCTATGTAGATTTATTTAATTTACAATTGATTCTAACACTGCGTCCTGCGCGGCAACTACTGGCCCTCTAGGCAATACTGTAATTCTTTTCTGTGAATCTGGTAACTTCGTTACATCCTGTGACTTCATCAAACTGTCTGTTGATTCTTGACTATCGCTTGAGCTCCAATATTTCTTGTTGACTAACATGAGTAACATTAATGCAGGCAAGTGCACGAGGGAAAATCTAAACAGTTTCCTCGAACTGCCACTGTCTGATTTTTTATAAAATGCCCAAGCTGAAAGCGAACAAATTCCATATTTTATTCGTTAAGTATAAAAATGTACAACATACAGTAATCAAGGGTTATTCGGGTATGTTAAAGGATGGTAATAGCTCTGTGACCTATGCAACTGTTATCATTTGACTATAACAAATATTTGTCTTAAACTGTTAATATAGCTGTACATAATCATGTAATCCAAACTACCGTTTGTATTTTTTTATAACTAAAGAAAGAAATAACAATTCCATATTTTACACCAAAACACCATATTGCTGTTATTTGAACGCAGTTGCATTATTATATAAGGAAAGAATTGTTATCCGAGTCAATATTGATCTGTATAAATGTTCTACAAATAATTGCTAAGTGTGTCATAGATGTCGAGAATAATAGGTAAACATACTATTTAATTAATATTTTACATAACTACCATTTAAAAAATTAGGTAATATATTATATTGCGTTTGTGCAACATACATACCTAAGTACATAAAATAAATATTTAAAGGAAGCGATTCCAGTGCGAACCACATGTTCGTGACGTCAAGATACGATGAAGCGAGACACGTTGCAGTGATTATTCCCGTATGTCTGAGCGCTACTCGTCTACACAGACCTGCAATAATATTAATTTTAACAGTTTAATAGTCATTTAAGTTATTTTTTAAAGTGACATTTATCTTATAGGATTTTTTTAATACTTTATAGTCTAGCGTTTGATCACAATCTCATCTAATGTTAAGACCTAGAGGGAGACTGGCTCTCAAGTGCAGCTGCCGGAAGACTCCAACAAGTGCTTGGCGACAGATTTTCAACTTGAGGGTAGCAGGTAACCAGGCGGACTTAGAAAAAGCCCTACTACGCTACCATGCTATGGATTCATCACGATGTTTTCCTTCACCGAATGCTCCGACTCAGTTGCTAGGATACGAACCTACGTCCTCCGGCGTTGTGTCCGAACACGCTATCAACTAAGCCATCATCGCTTCAGTTTAAGTTAAAAATTATTTAATTACTAATTGTACGACATTCGGATATATTAAATTATCCGATATTTATTGAATACTACTGAATATTTCAAGTGACTTATATTAATTAATTTATTATAAAATTGTTATTACAAGAAAATTATTAATTACTAGAAATCCGCCCTGGCTTCGCATGGGGTCAAGATACTAATGTGACGTCATAAATATCTAAATGAATTTGATGCATTTTTGGCAGATTATACAGTTCCTCAAAATCATAAAAGCTATATAAAAATTTTCACATAAACAACTTTTTTTGTTGTGCGTGATTTTAAAGCTATGATATCTCATAAGATATTCATCAAAACAATATTCTGTAAAGCGCAATTTTAATCTATACTAAATGTACAAAGTAACTGAAGCATTTAATCAGATAAGGGTTATTAATACCATCATGATCCAAATAACGTTACAATATACAATATTTATTTAGTAATTTGTAAAAGATAAAAATTATTAATGACCGTTTATCGTTAGATATGTCATCGGGATTTATTTGTAGGCATTTTAAGGTGTGCTATTCGTATAATGCTAATTTGATGTATCTCATAGGTTTAACCAGAGTTTTGTAATGTAAGCGCCCAAAAACTCCTAACGACTTCATTAAAATACGTCGCCTGTTTTCTACCTTATATAAATATACATATGTTAAACATAAACCTTCCGGAAGAAATTCTCTACACGATAACGAGAATCGTATCAAGATCCATTTTGCAATTTAGAAGAAATAATTGAACACTCGGACACGACATTAAAATCGACTTTGTTTTATAATATTTATAGATAATAGGTAAGGCTCCGTACCAGGATCCGTGACTGCCATCATCCTGTAACCGGCTCGTGAATAATCTGGTCTCAGGTTCCATGAGAGCGCGTTGAAATGTGGAAACTGCCAGGAGTACAGAATAATTCCAAGCACTAAGGCGCCGGCGTCGAGGCTGCCGGTGCAACCCGCCCAACCCATTAGAGGGGGTATTGCTCCAACTGAATAGATTATAATTATACATACATATAATATTATATATATATATATATAATTACTTCAATCTATATTTTGAAATTGATGTGTCTGTTGTTTTCCCGGACTAATCTCTAAAATGGCTGAACTGATTTTGGCGATAATTTTTTACCAGGAAAATTGAAGTTTTTTCAAAATATTATATATACTAACTATTGTTTGCCGCTTCACTCGCGTTAATGTAAATTAAAAAAAATAAAATACTCGATAGGCCTATTTCACTCGCTAATAATGTAGCTTATTATAGGTGAAAGAAATTAAAACTAAGTTAACAATTCTATATTAACAAAATGATAGAAGTCTGACGTTCTGCGCGCATTGCAAAAAAGTAACCGGATTCTTTCCTAAAAAAATATCACGATATCTTCATAAATACTTACGGGTTTTAAGGAATTACGATTTTTATAAGACCACGTGTTTAGTTACCACCATATGCATTTTCATGTCAACCTCTGTTCGAGTGGGGCAAGCGGTGTGGCCGTTTATGTTTTTTTTTCTCTGTATATGATAATAAACGACGCAAACGAAATCTCGGGTATTTAGTAATAATATATTTATATGAATACCACGGAATTAGTACAAAGTGACGAGACTGTGCTTGATGTTAAGTATAATGGGATATAAAAACATCGACTACTGCAGAGAGACATACCGGCAGCTATCCAACTGCAAGTTACTCCTCGGCAACTGGAGCCACAGTGACAGATGGTGGTAGCAATTTAATCGAGTACAGATATCCTACCATCTCGCTTGATCAATGGATATACAATGGCCGATTTTGAAACACGACACACAACACCGTGCCAGAAAGTCTTATAGCATATTACGCTTCGTTTATGATGGTCGCAATCAAAACGTAGAAAATTACAAAAGCATTCAACTTACCTACCGAGCCCAACCAAGTGTTAAGTATAGACATCCTTTTCAAGGGCGTGTAGACAGATGTATAGAGGAATAAGTTCCCGGCTCCCAGAGCCGCCGTTAGCGGGTTCACTCCGAAATATAACAGACAGAGTCCTGTCGCACTCGTCATTGCTGCGAAACCGATTGCATGTCTTGGTCTGCAACAACATATGGCCATATAGTTAGTTCCTAGTAAACAGTAATGAATATATAGAGCCTCAGAGGAAAAAGATAGCCTGAATTCACTGAATGGTTAATATTTTAATAAGCATCATTCAAGTAGTTTCTGTTATTGGTTTGTGCAGAAATGAAGAATACATAAATGAACATTTCTATAATCATTTTATTCATTTTTTAGCAGTACTAACAAATTTAGAACCATATACATGTTGTATATTAAAATGTGACCTACCTATGTTTATCTATTTCCAGAAAGTAGCCATAATGGTTTCGTGGTTCTAGTGTATGTATGTAAAGAAATCAATTACACTTTAAGCATATCCAAATTTATTGGGTATGCCAGTCAAAAAATAAATAAGAAGGATACAATAATTTCACAAGTTTTGATAGTTTTCCTTAAATGGTATATATAACTTATTTTGTATGCATATTTTATAGTAGTGTACAATAAAACTTATATAGTCACATACAAAGAAAAAAGGGATTTCAATAATAGTTGACAAATATTTTTAATTACTTACTCCAATAAACCTTTTACAAGCACACGGTTCTTTGTCCTGGACATCTGTGCATCAAAAGGCACTTCGTGATATTGGTTTATGGAGTTTGCTGCGGCAGACACTAAGCCTGTACCCGCGGCGCACAGTGCGAACGTCGTCAGTTCAAATGGAGCAGGCGCAAGCGCATAACCCGCCATCGACGTCATTACTACTAGTGCTGAAAAGTGTTTTTTTTTTTATTACTATATTTCACATCAAGAAACTATGAAATGAGACTCTTTTTTGTTCAGGCTTTTCATATGCCAGGATGTTGTTCTTGAGCTCATTCTGGATCAATTGGGTTATTACTCAAGATTTCAGATAATATCTACTTACAATTTTATATGTATTCAATTCATTCTAGTACTACATACTTTAGTGAAAAAAAAAAATAGCTTGCACTATAAAATATACTTATACTAACAGGTTAATCTTGATTTTGAAAGCATCATTGAATACTGTCCTATATTATTTGTTCTGTCATGGGATGGTGTCTCTTTCCATATTCTAGTGTCTTGGGAAACATTTTTACTTTTAACAGTCGTTGTTGGGGATGTAAGCAGTGCCTTGCTTTTCCAACATTGTGTAGTTGATATCCTTGCCAAGGATTGAAATAGCAAACCATTCTGAAAGAAGAATTTCCATGTATTTACCTATTTACTTACATCTTAATTAATCATTAATAAGTGTGCCATCTAAGCTTAGGAGATAGTCAAGTATTATATAAGCAGGCTCATTGTGGTGAAGTTCGATGATTGAAAAGATAAAATAAAACAAATTGCATAATTACAGCAATAATTTGTTTTTTAATTTATATATTGCTTAATCATTGTTGAATTGATAGATTTTTTATTTTACTTTCAAATGGGAGAGTTTTAAACAAACAAATATGTCTAACATATTCCGCACCATGTGGTGCCCCTGGACCTGAAGATAAAGTTTAACGTGTACAACCAGTGGTACACGTGGCATGGAATGACACAAAAACAAACATAATATTTTAATTCCATTCTGATCAAATATTGGCTTATAATAAAAACTGTAATCACTTTTATTCAGTGTTAGTGGGCAAACCATACTTAAAAAACTGGCTATATTGTTTATATTCGTAGTCATAAATAGTTTCTATGACAGACCTGGAACCAGAGCCTGTGCAGGTGCAATACACAGATACATCATACACAAGCATGTTATGTGAAGCCTTGCCAACTGTTATCGAAGAGCCAAAGATCCACATTTGGCATTCATACAAAGTTAGAAAGTTCAAGTTATAGTGATACTACAAAATAATACCGAGGAGGGTTGACGTCAAGCGTACGCGGTTGTTCGTAAAAATTAATCCAAATCATACATCACAACATGACTAACATGTTCTGCCATTCCTACTTTAGTGGGATAAGGATAGGAAGATGATGATTCATAAAGAGTTTACATGATAAGGACCCTTTATTATATACTACAATCAACTATCAAATATTAATAATAATGCATAAAATACCTATTTTAAAATTACATGGTATAAACTTACAAACGTTTTTTAGGTAATATTTATTTTAATATATTATGTGTTATTTTCCAAATATGAATATACCACACTATGCATTAAAATAACATAGTTAAACATCAAAGTGCTTAGAGATTAAGCTGCATGTTACTCTCAAGATAACACTTTTCCTCGAGTTTATTTACAGTGAACGTATATATACTACATTATCAAACTAACACATAACTTACCTCACTTTTAAGCAGGAAATTTTTAGATAATCCGAAGCCACCTTGTTTGAAGCATAATATACAATGTTGTACTTTTAAATAAGACATTATGTTAAATTAATCATTAGCTCTTTAGATTGCACATGCTGGAAAAGAAATTTACGAGAGTACAACTATATGACTTGGTATTTATAATTATTTATATAAGTTTTATTATCCTATTCGAATGTCGATAGTGATTTATGCGCAGTGTCCAGTAGTATAGACATTAGAAAGGTTAAATGTTGTTTGTGATTGTTACGTGAAATAATAAAAAAATGCTATCCAATAATTACCCGTTACACAATAATTATTGACGGCTCAATTAATTATCACTACGTTTTGTGAAATATAAACGAAGTAAATAAACCAAAATTAATCTACATTTTATATAAATCGATAATAAAATAACACTTACATTTGTATAAATTATTGCGACTTTAAATAATATCTAAATATATAAAATGATACTACAAGTACGTAACAAGCTACAGGATAAAAACTACGAAGATTTCTATATAAATTGGAAACATTTTAGGTTATTTGCGCAATGAAGTTTCAGTATAGAGTTGCCAACTACTACAAAATATCTTTAAGCCTTACATAACACTTCAAAAGAGACCTATTATATTTATTAAAATAATTAGTATAATCTCCTCGGAAAAGATAAATAGGATCACTATTTGAATAGAAAAGCTTGTTACAAAACTTTCAGAGTTAAAACACTAGCTTGTTACGAATTATTTTTTAATAAGTATAACTAAATAGTTTCTGTAGATTCTGTTGCTAAATACGGACGTATCGTGCTCGCCAATCTCTTTGGTCAGTCTGAATATAGTTGTAAATTATATATAATATAGTCACAATGTAATAAATACAAAATTCATATATTACTATAGAATTATAAAATTGGCATTTGTTTATCTTCTAAATTTAAGTGCTACGCAATTATTATTTTAGAGCAGTCAAATAAGTTTACGAGGAGTATATATTTGGCAACCATGTTTTACATTCAGTCGGGAACAAATAAAAAATTAATAATAAATTATTATAATAATAAAAATTATAAAAATAAATTATTATAATAAACCGTATGTTTTCGTTACATAGTAACGGTTACATCACGTGATTCATAGTAACCAAACGTTACTTAGACTTAAACGTTACACGTAAAGGTGCCAGTCTGTCTGGTTTCCTTTTCTCTCGTACATACATACGGCAGTGATAGGTGTACATATTCAAGAATTGTAACTAAGAATAAAATACATTTTATAATCAATATACTATATTATTAATAGATAACCTTTCCTTATATTATCATATTAATATAAATAGAATTTATGTAATAACCTAAGCTTTTCACAAGTTATCAATTGAAATATTAAATAGTTCAACTGAGATTAATTTAAGTTATCACTTCTGTCGGGCGTCCCGAGACGCACAACATTTTATGTATTTTTTTTATTATACTCAACACATAAAACTGGTGACTCCGAAGTGATCCAAAAATGACATTATTTTAATTTCTCATGTAGTTGAATTTGTAAATAGATGACCCAATTAGTTGATTTTATTGTGATGTAAAAATGATTTGAGTAATTATTTTTACGAGTATAATATTCAGTGAAGTGAATCCATTGTAAATTCTATAGATATCATTTAAGTTATGAACGTTATACACATTGGATAGATATAAATTTATAACAATATGACAGTAACTTAATTTATTTTTATTATGTATGTTGTAATTTTTTTATTTCCAAAATATAAACGAAGTCATACCGTACCTAAAGCGATTCGATGGGATGCTTCACGCTAGTACTCTATTGTGTATTAAAAGTTATGAGTTGCGTAACTGTTGTATATCTTCTATATTCTGTATCTTCTATATATTATCGCCCGAAAAATATTTTAATGACTTCATTGGTTTTTCTCGAATTTTTATAAATATAATCTGAATAAATTAAACATGCATACATAAACTGCCTAAACTATAGTGGAATTCATATCTAAACTCTCTGCGTAATTGAGAAAAATTAAAAACAAAAAAGAGGTACCTTCCTTATGTGGTTTTAACTTAGTCTCAAATATAAAATAGAGTAAGTACATTCGAAAATCAATTTTGGAAAAGTGTTACAATTTTATTTACTATATATATTATTTCCTTACATACATATGTATTAGATACAATTTATTCTATAAATAGACTATATATTATACCTACCTCTTTTTTCATGTTTTAATTTGCAAAGTACAATTTATGGCAATCTTTTTCTTTTTGTACTACCAGGTAATAATAACTACCTACACTTTAGGGCAAATTTGAAATATTGTTAATTAAAAGTACTGGTTTCAAAATACGTACAAATAGAGGTTTTATGACTCTAAAACGAATAAAAATAGTAGTGTAGCTATAGAGAAAATATACGTATATGTAAAATAAGTTTGAAATAAGGACATGAAATGTTTAAAAAATATATATTTATAGTTTTTGTACTAGTTGTCCCTTCTTATCAAAATCAATATAAATATTTGTATGAGAACATAAATATCGAGTAGAGTATATTATTACTACCCATTTCATTGGTCATAATAAAATAAAGTGTAAAAAAAGTGCAATAAAGTCGAATAAAATTATTTTATGTGAAATAAATGTTGAAAAGATTATAATGAAATCATATTAGATTACCGTCTTTACTATACTTTTTCACAATTCTGAAAATAAATGGGCAGATCGCAAAATTAGGTATGAATACGTATCACATTATAAATATAGCATCGAAACAGATTAAATATAAATAACACCAAATTGACTATAATAGTATTTTAAGTTTGTTTTGTACTAAACTCTTGACTACATTACTCGCAAATCCGAACTTAGGGCTATTTTCAGAGAGGTCAAAAAATTTTATGAGGATTGTACACTCAATTCTCAGATATCATCTTTTCCACAACTTTGACAGTTTTTGGGGTAATTGTGACACAATCTCATGTCATAATTTTTTGTTTTTATTTTGAATCGATTGATATTTTGAAGTTCGAACTAGGAAGTGGTTTGGTGTGTTGACGCTCGCGTTGCGAAACATGTATAATTGGTATTTTATAAATGTAAAAATGTCTAAATTATAGTTAATTAAAGATCGGCACCACAGTAAAGAAAGGAATCCTGAAAAATGGCCTCGCGAGGAGACAAAGGGAACGGAAATGGCGAGGAACAGATCGTCGAGGTAAATCGATATGGCCTACTTTTTTTGACAGTTATTTGGTTTCCAATTACATTAATTTTATATGGAATGATGGTTATAGACACTGGCAGAGGTGTTCCGTTGCTTCATCTGTATGGAGAAGCTCGTAGATGCACACTTATGTCCGCACTGCTCGAAGCTATGTTGCTACGCGTGTGTTCGACGATGGCTGACGGAACAACGGTCTCAATGTCCGCACTGTCGTGCTGCCTTGCATCTACACGAATTAGTCAACTGCCGCTGGGTGGAGGAGGTCACCCAGCAGATAGAGACTATGCAACAAAGTAACACTGCCACCCAGCGAGAAAATATTCGTGATAGGTAACTGGTCTGGTTTTCAATAAAAAACAAAAGAAAAAACAGTTTATGTCATAATTTTAATTATTTGCAAGTGAAGTTAATAATGATGGTGGAAAGTCTAATCATTCAATAAGTTGATGACAGTATTTACATTTTTATATAAATAGGCAGACACTATACAGTTAAGTACATCTTCCACCTCTGTTTCTCAACCAAGTTTTTTGCTTAGTAGCTATTGACGAGCTTTAGTGATATCAAATAAAAAAAATTGAATTAGTTTTTTGCTTACCATTGATGAGTCGAAGTTTTGAGATATTAGTCTTTACTCTCTGATGTTTCTTTCATAAATAGATTGTATCTACAATACTTTGTACAGTATTCAACACATATCTAACATGTGAAGAAAAAGTTTGTATCACTTATTAAGTGACCTCAAGCCTATGAATACAAAACAGGAATAAACCATTGCCTATAACCCTGAACTTGAATGTGGTTTCTTATCAGTGAAATAATTTTTGAATTGTATCAGTAGTTCTAGAGATTATCTCTTAGAAACATATTCACTAACTTTATAAACAATGTACATATAGATCAATATTTTTTTGAATACTGGTTTATATGTAAGCTAGAACTAGTAAGATATCCAACAATTTTTAATTATAAATAATAGTAGTCAATTACTATTTTTGTCAAGTATTCTTTGCTTCTCTGGTTTGCCTTTTTTATGTATTGAAGTAGCAAACAGGCATGCAGTTAACCTAATGTTAACCCCTGGACTGTCCATAACGACGGTATAGGCTTTAACTGCATACAAACAAATGTAGACCTCATGAGGCACAGGTCAACAGATTGTTGGCAGTATAAGCTTAAAAAAAAACACTTGGCTTATTACAAAACTATGAAAAATAAAATATGTGTTGTAAAATTATTATTTTTATGTAAAATATTTTATAAATTATTTTTTCATTTGTATAATTTTCTTTTCTCCATATAATTTACGATGTGCCATAAAAAATAAAATAAAAACATAATCTGCCATTTTGAGATCTGGGTCTCATAAACACAACCGAGGGGTTAAGAGGTGATTAAAGCTTGTAGTTATTTGTAAACAGAAGGTATGGTAAATTTGACTTGAAACAGTTTTTATGGAGCTAGAAGGCAGTAGTGAGAGCACTGCTGCATTACAGAAGTAATAGGTAATATGATGGTGGTTCCACAATTGAACCTTGTCACAAATTGTACCATTTGTTTGTTCAGACTTTATATAATATAACAATAAAGGAGACAACTATTTATGAGTCTGATTGTACTAAGTTGGTAATTATGATTTATAAAAATTATTGTATTATATATTTTTATACAAGTGAGATAGCAACACAATTCACAATAAAAATAAGGATATTGGTGAGTAATTAAAACATAATTGAATAACATAAATGATATATTTTTTAGTTTGTATTGATTTCTGTTATATTTGAACTAAAATATTTATGTGACTTTGCTATTAACTAGGAAATAATTAATACAATATTAATTATTTTCTAGTAATGTAAATATCTTTGATTATAATGTAAATGCTTATCTATGATTATAATATAAATGTTTATCTATGATTATAATATACATGTTTATATTAAAAACATCAATATTTTTTTCGAACTGATTACACTGTTGACCTGGCATACCTCTACAGTTTTAGCGGACTACAAAACATCAATAACATTACAACAATTATATAAATTAACTTTTTCGAAATATCTTCATTTTTTAGATTTCCAATACCCACAGAATTTCAGTAACGACTTGATAATGTATTTCATATAGCATTTTCTTTTTCTTTTACAACCATGTTTAAGATGTATAATAAGTCCATGTCTTTCTTTAGGAATTGGTTTTCTTTCGGAATACAGTAATCATATTAATTACCTTGTAATTATGTTTAATAGATGCCCAAATCATCAGGAGAAGTTGACAGTTTACTGTTGGACATGTCGCCGCTGCATCTGTCATCAATGCGCTTTGTGGGGTGGCACCCACTCGGGGCACACGTTCAAGCCACTGGAGGAAGTCTATGAGCAACATGTGACTCAGATACGTGACGAAGTGTCACAGCTCAGGCGCAGACTTATGGAACTCATTAGTCTTGTGCAGGATGTGGTAAGTATTTATGAAATATTTGTAATTAGACAAATCTGTATAAAATTTTTCGTTTTTTTTTTTCGAACTGATTATGCGCTGTTGGTCTGATGGGCCTTCACAGCTTCACCGGATTACTAGAGCGAACGCTTATGGCGCTCGGTCGCTGGGCAACAAGCTTAAGGGTGCCAAACTGGCCGAACCTCGGCTTAGGCTGTTGCCTCGCTACGTAAATAATACATACGCGAATTAGTGAAGCACACATGTGTACCAGCATGTGTGCCTATGAATATAAAACAACATAACATATAAAACAACAATTTGACCTTAACACACTCTTTACAACGCAACAGCACTGTCTTCATTGTGAAGGAATACTTACATAAATTGTTGTCAGTAAATATTATCAGATTTATGGTTTCTGTTTACAAAAGACTTCCATTTATGTCTTTAAGATGCCAATTATTCTAAGAGACCTGACCTGGTTTACAAACGCAAACAAATGCCTTACTTTTGTTATTGTTAATAATTAAGAATATATGTTGTGATTACTGTTAAAAATTACGTTATCCCTAGGAAATATTGCTCCCAACTAATAAAAACAAAATAAGCATCTCTATCTTATCAATCGTCAATCAAATTTGAAACTGTTAATATGACTAATAAAAGTAAAGCCTAATGTATTGACTAAACATTTTATTTGATTTGTGAAATAGAAAAGGAGAAAATGTTGTTCGGATGTTTTGGTAAATAAAACTCTTTATAATGAAAAAAAAAAGTTGGGTCTGTTATAAAGTAACAATAAATAAAATAGATTTTTAAACAAAGTTTCCATTTGGAATTTTTTACAATTAATTATTTCTAACATATTAATTAACCATTATAATAATGTATCCAAATGTCTTTCAGGAACGTAATGTAGAGTCTGTGCGCGCAGCGAAGGACGAACGAGTACGAGAAATCAGAAATGCCGTGGAACTGATGATATCTCGCTTAGATTCTGCACTGAAGGCAAAACTGCTAACGCTCATGGGTCAAAAGAACAGTCTCACACAGGAGACTGAACAGCTCGAGCATTTACTGCAGGAGATTGAACATCAGATGCATTCTTGTACTAGGTAAGGGTAGAATTATAAAAAAAAATAGGTCTATCATAAACTTTCAAATATTATTAATAATAATAATAATTAATAACATTTTAAATTAGGACGACTGTACATTAAAAGATAATTTCGCAGTTTGATAATATCTTGTTTCAATTTGTAACAATAACATAACGATAATAATTTTTGCATAATGTTTACTTGTTCTAATGTTGCGATAACACCAGTCGACCATTGTCAATAAAAATGATGGACAACTGAATCAAGAACAGAATAATGATGTTTTGTGTAATTTGTTATCTAGTGAAAAGTGGGTAAGCGATGTGATGCGCATGTGCAGTAGAGAGAAGTAAAGGGTTTACTAAGAAATTTTGTAAGCAATTTTTTTTATGGTGTTTCGTCTCTAAATGAATTATATTGTTAAGGTAATAAACAACGCACATGAAGTCGCGGGTGTCAAATAGTCTATAATACAATTTTAATTAATTATTTACAGATCCGAGCTGATAACAAAGAGTGGTGAGCTATCAAAGATGATACATCAGGTTCGTAAGAAGCCGATGGCGAGCTTTGTTACTGCGCCCGTACCGGCCGATTTTCACAGGTTGCTCAACATACTTATGTAACTTATTGTTTTGTCTATATTATAATTAAAAAAAACCCTTGTTCTCTTACCTTATCTTCAAGCTTCGATACTTCCATTATTCTAAATCTGAACCTGAGATTTGCTCTATAAAGTATATACTTATACATTTTATAACTCGCATTTGTTTTACATACATGTTATTGAAAGAAAATCCTCCAACAGAACCGCTTAATTTGACCTTTGTTTTTTTTTTTAATATTCAGGTTTGACACTAATACCTATTTAATTCATTGATTTTAAATTTATAGCTTATAGCTTTTATAGCTTGACGAACAAATAAGGACGGTGTCGGCTATAAGAGGAATATATGCTTTTCTAGAAGTTATATTATATACTTTATACTAATATATCGATAGAGGTAAATTTAAAAAACTTAAAGCTTTCTAAGTGAAATTGTCCTATTAGGTCGATATCTCCATATCAAAAATCTTACGTTTTTCCCTTAAATTTCGACTTAACGAAAACTTCACTGTATACTTTTGTATAATAAATGTTAACAATGGTGTTTTTTTCTTCATATGCATAGGCTAAGATAAATTAGTTCACTCTATTTTTCTTCTTTGTTTTTTAACCGATTTTTTATTTTTGACGTGATAACGTTTTATAAATCGATGAACGCCGGCTCCACGCGTGAAAAAGCATGACTCATTGTCGCGTTCCGCCTGAGCCGGGCATACAAGCGAGAGCGCGGAACGAGCGATAGAGAGGCGCGATCGGCATAAGCGTTCGGCTTGTGACGCATAATTTTTCATCAATGTTTTCTTATGACGTTATCACGTTAAATTATCGTCCGTAAACCGACTTTACAGACAACCAATTTTGTTGTTTAGTAACTGTTGACAAGTTTTAGTGGTACAAAAATAAAAATATTGAAATAGATTTTTGTTGTCATTCTTTTTCTATGAGTCTACGATCCACCACATTTGTAGAATACAGATAATAATAATTATATATTATATAATAATAATACATTATAAGCTCCGTCTAACTTCACACGATTTAACCACAAATTTACTAAAATGCCAAAATTACTTTGTTTAGTTTACATTCACTCTAAATCAAATGACAGTATGGGGTTTTAAAGAGGGAATTAAACAGAATATTAAAGGTTCGGCAATAGCATATGATACCTCCGATGTTGCAAGCGTTCATAGGTTGTAGTGTCCGTTTACCATTAGGTGGCCCTCATGCTTGTTTGCCACCATCGTGGCAATCAATAAAAAATCGCGACAACAATACATTATTTGTACTTTCCAAGTTCCGAAATCAATAAGAACTCCAACTGTGTACGTTCTTCTGATTGTTGTGATTAGCTTGTCGTGCTTACTATCAATTTATTGTTTGTAAGTTTTATACTTTCTTAGTAATTCCGTATTACAACAGTAAATTTATATTGATTTTTCTTCTGTTCTCTCTCTCTCTCTCTGTCTTTCCTCTCAATAACGATATATAATGCACAGTGCTTTATGTAATGCACAGTGCTTTATGTGTCGTTATCTAGAGTTTACACAGGATCTATGTGAGGTAGTCTCAACCACGTAAATCGAATTATCTGCTGGGTCCTTCAGTAAACACCATTCGGGATGGTGACCAACGCTAATTAAATTGTGATACACAACACACTCAAATATGTCCAATTACTTCAAAAATCACTTACCTTATAGCCTGGGCATTCCTGTTGCGCTTCCAGTGGTCCGTGTGTAGTAAAATGTATAGTGTAAATGTATGTAGAAATGACTATACAATTTGAAATATTTGAAGCTTTTGAAGCTCCATATGCTGGAACTGGCGTCATGTTTTTACATAAAAACACTCAACACAACAACAAAGAATGCTGTCAATGTCTTTTTTAATCGTTTCCAAAATACACTTATAAAATCACAAAATAATTATTACTCGTCGGACGACGTAACCCATCGAAACCAGGATAGTGTCTGTATATTTGAAGAAAATAAAAAACTTTGTACCACTTATTATGGTGCATTTGGGTTTTGTTTGGAATTGTATAGTGTAGACTGTGGTGCATCATGCGATGGAAAGTTTATATAGTATCGTTTTCAGTGAAATCGTGCCGAGCTACGACAGCAGCACGTTCCCGATCAGTAAGTTCAGGCAGATCCAGCACGCGGCCGCGCCCGTCTACTCGGCGCCGCTCTACGTGAACGGGCTCTGCTGGCGCCTGAAGGTCTACCCCGACGGGAACGGCGTCGTGCGCGGCAACTACCTCTCCGTCTTCCTCGAGCTCAGCGCCGGCTTGCCGGAGACATCCAAGTCAGTATATAATCCTTTTATTATATTACTTTGTCTTTAAAAGTTTTAGGGTAATCATTACACAATTATTTGAACACGTGTCAGATTATTGAAGTAAAACTTCTTTACGCACGCTTGACTTGGCGAGTGAGCTGGTGAATGCGTGACAAGAGCGTTACGAAAAGTGTGATCGGGCGAGGCGAACGGAAGTTGAGAGGGAGATAGAATCGGTTAATGAAAATAGAAAGAGAGAGAATTACGTTTCGTATAGTACTGTAGGGGCAGGAGAGAGAGGTGTGAGCACACATTTTTTCTCCCTTTCTCTTAAAGCCTTACATTTCGTATAACTAAGACACAGTGCTGGCCTATTGTCTGTATCACACTGTAGGAGCAAGATAGAGCAGTGCACGCGCACATTTTCTTTCTCTCTTCCTCTCATACCCAGTGCACGAAATATATATATCTCAGTCAGTAGTTCGTTTGCGAGTTTGCTATCGTCACGCGATCGGTGTTTTCTTGATTATTTCGTAATTTCGTTTCGTTCTTGAACAGTTTTATAAATTAATATTTTGTTCAATACATTGAATATTCTACGTTTAAATTGAATAAAAAAAATGTATGTATATAAATGTATATATTATACATATATAAATACATACATATAAATGAAGCTAAAGAAGTTTTACTTCAGTCGTGTGTTCTAAAAAACACACTCGTATTTTTTTTATTTAAATTCATACCGTCTTATTACAAAAAAGTTAAATACGCTTCGAACACTTGTTTAAAAAAGTTTGATCACAAAAGAGTTTCTTACCTTTGTTTAGAGCAAGACACTATTTAAATTTAGACATTGCCTAACCCTTGTCTAAATTGTAAGGTCTTTTTATTTTTATTGTTGTGATTTATTGTATTTCTACTTACCGACATAAGACGTTTCGTGGTAAATTATGGATTTTATGAGTATAATTAATTTGGAACATGTAGAAAAATTGGACAATTTTAAAGATTCACAAGTAAATCATAACTACTACTATATGATATTATTAACATTTCACAATGTACTAAACCTGAGCTTATACTGTTGTTCCACTTTCTGTGCTTTGAAGTAATATATTAAACTTTTATATTACTTATTTTAACAATGACATCATTTTCTTTAAACCAAATTTTCACAATAATAATAACCAATTTTACTTAAAATTTTAATGAAGATCGGAAAATAAAAATATTCATAAATTCAAATTATTTGAAAAATATCTGTATGTAATAGAACATTTTTGAATGAGATTGAGAATCGAGTTAATGCTATTCAGAGTTGCTTGCATAAAAAACTTAACCACATGTTTAGCTTGGATAGTCTTATGTAATAAAGTATTTTAAACATCTGTTCAACAATGTTTAAAATTTTAGACACTGTTTAGTAAAACTCATGTTAAACCCGTATTCAACTTTGTTTTTGTAATAAGACCGATACAGTTTAAAAACGCCTGGGGATCCACTAAAATCCCTTATAACTACAATGTATTATGAAAATAGGTACGTTAATAAGATAAACCCAACTGAGTTTCTTGCCGGTTTTTCTCGATGACTGGGTTGTTTTCCGAACTGGTGGTAGTTTTGACGTTCATGAGCACCTTCTCGGCGCCTAAATTGAATAAAGTAATTTTAAATTTATCAATTATAGTTCTCTAGTCCATAACAAAAATGTTGCAATAATAATAGTTTTAAATTTCACAGTAAAATTAGGGATGTGCGAATAATGCTCGAAGCGAATCGAATATTCAAAATATTCGATGTAAATTGTAAAAGTTGTAAATTGAAATTATATGAATATAAATTCAAACAGTTCGAATGTTCGATTCTCATTGCGAATCGAATTATTCGGTTCGATTCGTTATCAAATAATTCGTTTATTCGAATATTCCTACACTCCTAGTAAAAATAGATCAATTAATTAACGATAAAAATTGATGACTTATATAAATTGTGTATTGTAATATTTCATAGACTTTTATCTTTTTTTTTAATAAAAAAAAAATAAGAGACATTGGCCAGTAACAACAATAAATAAATTAGTTATCTATAAATATTGGCGATTTTAATATTTTATTGTCACATTATTTATATTTTAAATTTTATTCTAGATCGTTATCTATCGGTTTTAGATTACATTTGTATAACAGGCACATGTGTACTGGTATCTTGCACAATATGCAAAATTCATATACGAAATAGTTATTAATTATATCACAGTAAACTATTCAGCAATTGTATTTGTAAATTTAAATCGAAATTACTCAGTAATTAATTGTAATTATTGCAAGCACTGCTATGTTCAGGGTAAGCAAGCGGTAAGTAAATGTCGTTAAGGACAGACGCCTAAGCTCATTAGCAGTAGTAGTATTGCATTATCGTACCACTTGTTGACTTCTTTTTGCTCAGTTTGATATAAATAAAGCTTGTTTTTATATCTTTGTATATATATATATATAATATTTTAATAATTACAGAAACATTGCTTGTATCGTGCCTAGCTGTAGTTCTCGAAAACTGTCCTATTTTAGTTATTTGGCTGTTATAATTTAAAATAAAGCTGACTTATTACAATTTTTAATACTTGAATACTAATTGAATTTGAATGTTGCAACGAAAGTGTATGTAGATGAGCTGGATTGATTTTATACTTGGCAGTTTGTATGTCATGCTTTTATATACTTATATAGCAATTTCTAAAGATTCTAGTAAATGAATAAGTTTATTGGAATTTAGGTAATTTTTAGGTGAAGACATAATCGTTCGTTACGTTTTCCTGTTCTGTTTGGCAACCGATTTTCTTTTTTTTGTTCTTTTTTTCTGTACGACGAGTCGAAGCCCTCATTTATAAGCCTCTATTCGTCATACGATCTTTAAATTAACTATAGTTTGTCGAATTTAGGATGATAATATTGGCAACTTACAATAGTGATGGGGTAGTGTGTAATCGAAATTGAATCTATTCGATTATCGACTATTATTCTCAAAGAACTTGCCACCCATAATTGTATTTTATTTTTATTTTTCAGAAGTAAAACAGTGTTTTTTTATGTGGAGTTTCTTACGATTTGGGGGATTTGATTATTATTATGATACAATTTTTTGATACATTTACATATTTTTTATAAAATCTCTGATAGGTCAGCAATTGATGTCGATGACAAGAATCACGAACAAGACAATACAAGTACTTATTTTGTTTTTTTTTTTACTAATAATTGCGTGACAAATAATTGCAAATAACTTTAATATTAAAAAATAATAATATATAGTATAAGGTTGTTCGATATGCGTGGTACTACACTACGAGAAGTGGGCGGTACCAATCAATTAAGTACGACATTATTTGTAATACGTGATACTGAGCAAAATACGACACTTCATAGGCTTGAACTGTCAAAAGCGTCACGTTCACAGGCGTACAGAAAAGGACATTGGTAATACTTCTCAACCAGAGAACAAGTACCTTTTCTCTGAGATATGTCAAACCCATATTTTAACGCGATCGAAGCCGCGAACACAAACTAGTTTAAGATATACATTTGTCAAAAAATCGCAATAATACTAAGAAAAAGTTGTGGTCGAATTTTGAGCACTGGACGAGTACCAGTATAATTTGAATTATTTTAATTGCTATTCTTATTTTTAAATATTTTTTCCCCCGACAAAAAATATCTACATACACTTTCCCTCCATATGTACGCATGCCACATAATTATTTTCTCAACATTTTTTCAGTATTTTATATGAATCGTTTTATTGTACAGATACGAGTACCGAGTAGAGATGCTGCACCAGGTGTCTCGAGACCCCTCCAAGAACATAGTTCGCGAGTTCGCGTCCGACTTCGAAGTCGGCGAGTGCTGGGGATACAACCGGTTCTTCCGGCTCGACCTGCTCGCTAGCGAGGGGTACTTGAACCCGGAAACTGATACTTTGATATTGAGGTAAGTATATACGTTTCATTTTGTCTATGGAATCTTATCAAAAAAATTTCACTACAATTTACAGAACTATTTAACAAAATACTAATAAAAAATATTTGAAATACTTGATGTGTTTGTTTTTTGAACTCATAAAATTTAGCCAACGTTACCAATGTAATGTAATAACTCTTTAGGACTTGTAATAAATAAATACATCAACTATTCTCAACAATATATATATAAATACAAAACATAAATGAAAACCCTATCAAAATCTGTTACGTAGTTTAATGGTACTAAGGGAATAAATAGAAATTGTATATAGCGTATTTTGTTAAAGGTTCCAAGTGCGACCGCCCACATTCTATCAGCGCTGTCGCGACCAACAGTGGTACATCAACCAACTCGTGACTATGCAGGACCAACATATGTTGCAGATAAATGATCTCAAAGAGGTTGTCGTGTTGATTTCTTGTAGCATACTGTATCATAAATACTAGTATATTAAATTCTACCGTTTACATTTAATAGTTGTGGTATACTAGTGAAAAGCTAGTTTGATTTTAAACATTTGATGAAGTGGTTGAGGGTAACATTGATTTGAACCTCCGGATATCGAATACACTCTCGTTACTTACGGTATACTTTAAATTTATGCCTGACAATCAATGATATAATTATAGGGGATTTAATTAAAAATCTGTCATCAAAGCCTCACTGTAGGTGTGTTTTTGTAGTGTAAAATTCGACTGCAAAATTCATACATTCATCAAGTATATAATTAAAATCAAATGTTTTCATTCAGTTATGAGGGATAATATATTTTGTCCGGGTTGTCTATTAAAATGTGCCCGCTAGTATTTTAAAATAAATTAATATTAATTGATTTTAAGGAAAAAGTTTGATTTTCCAATTATTAAAATAAACTGTACTCTACTTCCTAGCTATATTTGTAGAAAAACTAAAAAAATATATAATTGTGTGGTTTCATAAAATCACGTATAATGCAAGTGAAACTTTTTTTTCGATTGTAGCATTTTATATACGGAGCATAAAAAAAATTATTTAAATCATTTTGAATTGAGCCATGGGCACCGCCATATTAGCTTTGGCTGCTCTGTCTGTCTTTCACTTTACCCATATTCCGCGGCCGGTTGTAATGCGACTTGCGATAGATGAACGAAAAACTTTGAAGTGATGTAAAAAAAGTTTCACTTCAAAAATGATAGTTGCCGTCGCTCACTAGGAGCCTACCTCTTTGCAGCCAGCTGTAAACAGGTAATATTGTGTTACAGTTATAACACGTTCATGACGTATATACATCAACTATATACCAAATGAAAGCTTTTTTTTTTTCTGTAAACGGTAAATTATCTCTGCCTATGTAAAAGTGGCCGAAAATATGAGTTCCTAACTGTTATTATATCTATATAATGTCTGTATCTATACATACGCTACATTATTTACTAGACAAGGATAGGGATACCAAGCAAGCTGTGGTGTAAGTGGGATGATGAGGTGAGAGTATGAAAACGCTATAAACTGTGGGGTGTGTGCGAATATTCGAATTAACGAATTATTTGATAGCGAATCGAACCGAATAATTCTCGAATAGTTCGAATTATTCTATTTGTTTGAATATTCAATTTGAATTTCGAATTGAACATCATTATTCGATTCGATTCGATTTGTGCATTATTCGGCGATCCGTACTATAAACAATGAAATATGAATCGTTTTCAGCGTCTCTGCCTGGAGATAAACCGCAACACGTCGGATTCGAGCAGACGGTTGCAGAGCGGCTCGACCGCTTCGCACTCGAACGCTGCAGTTAACGAGGCTGACGTCACGGCACAGAATAATCCCGTCGATGGGAACAGCGCCAGCGAACCGCTGGTCTTCGGCAACCAGTGGAAGTTCAGCATCCCGCATAATATTCTCAACGGGACGAAAATACCTCAGGCCTGTACGTCATTTTGTGTTTTTTTTTGTTCTCTTAACCGATTTCTAAAAGGAAAGTTTCTGTGTCGCTTCCAAGTATATCTATTTAAGATATTTTTCACAGAAAGGTCATGATCGATATTATTTTTTTTTTACTAGTGTAATCTTTTTTGTGTTTACATTACTACTCGTGCCCCGTGGCGCTAAACTAGTTTTTTATTTGTTTTTGTAATTAACTCTTTAGTTATAGAAAAATGAATATTGTATATAAAAGAATCACTGTATCGAAATATCTACACATCAATTTTCATGACGAATCATCAACATCGATCGGTACTGAAGTCGATGTACTGTAGTGCCATCTACCGGCTAGTTAAGGTAAAATAGTATAGTGCTACTCCCATACGTGCGTGTATCGGCACGAAGTTTTGTCTATGGTCAGACTAAATGCTGAATGTGGGAAGATATTATCGTTATGCGTTACGAACTATCGGATTGCGTGACGATACACACGCAGCACGATAACTGGGGCCGGCGGTTTTTGCGCACATCAAAGGAATTTATCGGACGCTAATTTCAAGTTATTGGAAAGACACAGGTGTTGGAACGGAAATTCTGTGCATTTATCGGAATGATTTTTGACATTAATTTTAACGCGACAAGTAGTCGAAGCTTCGTCACGCAGGTATGGGAGTAGCATAATAGAAACCTTTTTCATGGTATATCGGTTAAATAGTGTTAAGGTTCTTGATCTTAGAAATATACTGGTAAGGTTCCGGTAATAACCATTTTTGCTTGGAGTAACTAATATCAAAATGTCAACATCAATTTTCAATAGAAACTCAAAAATTATAACCCTCCTGATGATTGGAATCTGCGAAATTATTAATTGGCTATCTTTATCAAATAACGAAATGAACTTAACAATTTTATTTAATGAAAATCTAAACCTATATTCTACTTAGGACTCCAGATTTTAGACAAAAAGACGGGGTCGTTCATTGTCATAAATTGTTACGATAAAAAATATCTATCTATCTAAAAATATCTAATATATAAGTTTAATTATATTTGTACAGTAAACGAACAGTGAATTGAATGCTCTCGTGATGCCTTAGCATAGTAATTTGTGTAGCGGATATCCTGAATACAGCAATGTATGAGGACACCCGGAACAACGACGTGTCCTCCCACTCCGGTACCTTCGGGTATGGAGACTTCGGGCAGCAGCTCCCTCCGGCGCACTCCGTGCTGCCCTACTACAACCAGCCCTCCACGTCACGGTACTGTCAAACTGTATAACATAAGCCGAATAATATAACAAAGTTAACTTAAGCCCTACTTAACAAAGGGAGCATTTTATAGCGGACGAGTATAAAATGTTGATGTTTTTGATTATAGTCATATTTGAAGTATGGTATTGTTTATATTATGTCTATATAATTTTTTGACCGGTGAAACATCAAGTATCGAGTCCGGTGAAGCTGTGAAGGCCCCTCAAGCCAACAGTGTGTAGTCAGTTTAAAAAAAAAAAAAAAACGAGTCCACCGATTCGAACCCAAAATGTACCAACAAAGTGTACATTTACTAATTTCAGTTGGTAACACTATCGGCTGACGGTGAAGGAAAACATCGTGAGCAAAACCTGAACCTGAGAAATGTTCTTGTAGTAACCACCGCATGTGGGAAAATATAGAACCTATACCTCCCTTCGGGAAGAGGCCTATGCCCTTACAGTGCGACTCTTACAGGCTGATGATGATATCTCTATCAAAATATTTTTACAGTATAAAGTCAGTTAAAATATTTTTTTTCCCCAAGACAAAGGTAATTAATACAAATATGCATTTAGATAACTGTTTATTAAACTGTTGCCTATATCTATTACTAAGTATTTTAATAAAATACAATATCAATCACTAAATTAAATAATTGCGCGGTGTTTCAGATTTGTTTTGAAGTAATCTTATAATTGTTAAAAAGTGTTTATTATGTACTACAAATTTGTAGTATATGAAGCATTTCTGTCGAAGTGTGTAGTCTGTAGCCGAAATTGAATTCGTTACCGTTAAATAAAAACGGAGCAGTCAAAGTTCATGTTTTTTATTCAATTTCGACTGTAAATCAGTATAGAGATTCACATTGTCTATTTTCGCGTTTAAGAAAAAACGTTTGCCCCTTCCATGTGACTCTATTTTTTGTTTCAGTTTTTTAATCGTAATAATGTTGTGTAAACAATAAAGTAAAAAAGTTTCATTTAAGTTTTTTGAGAAAAGATATACATAAAAAATATAATTATAAATTACATAAATAATGTTAAATAAAAGGATTTTTTTTTACCGTAATTTCCACACGTTCAGTTTTGAGATTATACAACTGTTTACGCTATTATCTTATAGATGGCATTGTTTCTTTGCTTATAACTTTGTAAGTCCATTTATTTTATTGTTTTCATAGTGCGGCAAAAGATGGCGCTACTCAATTTTTGACCTACATATTTAAGTGTTATCAAATTTTTGTCTACATAGGCGTATGAAGTCGCATGGAGAGGAGAGAGACAGAAGAGCATAACGTTTTTCCCTTACGTGACGTTTTATATCATTCAATTCTTACCGTAAGCTGCGTTAAGAAAGTTCATTCCCTGTTAGGTTTTCTTTTGTTGGTAGATCAGCGAATTCGCTGCATGTACCGAGTGCGGACAACATGACACTAGTGAGCCTACACACGCTGCTGAGCGCCGCCAACGCACCCACTCGCGTCCCCAGCAAACTTGCTAATAAACTACCTCGCCAGGACAATAAAAACCACCAAGTGCCGGCGAAAGACTCCACTCTCACCGGTAAATAAATCCTAAAAGTATTTTTATAAGAAAAAATAAGCTATTGTAGGTTGCCCAACATGTGAAAGATGGAAATCTTGTGACTACAACAAATTATGTTACTTTACTTCATTGGTTTTACAATGGGTTTAAATTAAAATAATAAAATAGACAAGTTTTTAAAGAACAAAAGAGTGTCGATGGTGTTAAAATAAATTTACAAGAAAATATCAAATATTTCAAATATGTACAGTTAACAAATTCAATAAGGTGTTCGTGTGGATAGGTGGCGCTTAAAACGAATCTGATTTTTATATTATCACATGTCCAAAGTGATACCCTTGTAATTTCAAACCATGATATTCAATGTTTCTGTGGTAGTTTATCGATATGTAACTGAAATGATTACAGCGGTAGCCAGTAGCCCGGTTAGTGAAGTGAGCGCGACCGGGACAAACGTTGTGCTGTGTACTTCGATATCGTCGCCCGAGTTGAATGGAGGCGCGAACACAGCGCCCCTCCCTGGTGGCACTGGGGCGGAGGCGAGGGCGGGGGCGGGGGCCGAGGCCGGGGAAGGCGGGTGTGAGGGGAGCGGGGAGCAGGTACCGTCCGCTCTCGACGCGACACGCACTGTGCACACCGCCTCCGAGTCGAGCAGCGATACCGGTGTCAGTGTCAACACGGTAATTACTGCCTGCTACATTATTTTTGAAATGAAAACGTTTTTTTATCTCCGTTGTTATTTAAAACTCGATGAAACGGAAAAGCAACATTGAAATGAGGCCAACATCTACAAGATTATCGTGCGAGAGAGATAGAATATATTATACAGTGTTTCTTATTATGTATTATTATACGTGTGTTAGCATGTGTACTGCGTATTACGAAGATTTGGGAAAACCGGCCGCCACCACCACCCACACCAGATGGTGCACTTTTTACGTGTATTGTTATATAAGTATTTTAACATTTTTGAATACATGTTTTTTTATATTTTGGCAAGGCGTTATTAACGCCTATGCCAACTGCTATAATTTCATACTTATGATTTAATGTTTACTATAGTAAACTAATCTACATACATGCCAATAACGATATAAATGTATAACGATAATAAATTACGCTACTGATCTATAACTATTTTTGTTATAAACAATTACCAATTATTCCGCTCTAAATAACTGCTTCCATGACTTGTATCATGCTATGGGGAGGCAGTAATAAATAAAAAGGTGGTTATCTTTTTTTATCAGTCTTTATCAGTTTATCACTATATAACTACGATTTCAAAATAAAATGACAAAATACTCAATGCTATTATAATTTATGTAAAAATTTGAATAAAACTGTTCAAAGTAAATTTCACAGGATCTGATGTTTAGTGAACTGGAAGCGTTTGCTGATGAAACTCGTACAACTATTCATGTTGATGAGAACTCCAATGAAGAGAATGACGTCGACGACGAAACCATGTCAGGTAAACCAGAATTCACTCTAGAGCTTATTCTATTCATACCAAAACAATAGATTGAATTCCCTTTTCCCTATGCTCAATTTTCTGAATCCAGTTTCTTTATATGTTTATAAAAATATTATACTAAATCACTTTATCGTTTATTAAACCGTATATACACGCGAGCAAAGAAAAACATAATTTGTTGTTTAATAAAAAAAAAAGAATATCTGTAGAAAATATAATATCCTAAATATTCGATTTGATCCTTGGGAGTCCAATGTCCTCTCCATCCATTCCCCGCGTCCTGTGTTGTGTTCCCGTTCCGACAGAGGGCTCGACGGGCAGCGGGTCGTGCTCGTGGTGCGGTCTCGGCTCGCACTCCCCCTCCGGCGCGTCCGCCGGCTCCGACGCTCAGCCGCAGCGGTACTGCGGCGCGCGACACCGCCCCTACCGCCGCACTGCCCGACGCCCGCACCCGCACTTACGCACGCGCCCGCGCTCGCGCCCGCACTCCCGCCCGCACCTGCACCCGCACTCCCGCCCGCACCTGCACCCGCATTCCCGCCCGCATCTGCACCCGCAACCGCATCCGCACTCGCATCCGCACTCCGGACTCGGACACAGTTGCGCTCACCTCTCGCATAACGCGTCATAAACATACACCAAATATTGCGCCAGTTTATTTTCGCTATAGTCCGTTTTTTAACTTCATAGAGTGAAATGGCATGATACATTCGTGTGTTGCCACTTTATTGAATTTTAAAAATAATGATACGAGTGATATACGAATAATGATATATTAGTGTAACGAATCGTAAAACTGAATTAGATTTTTTTTTAAACATACGTGATAATGGACTCGTAAAATACGAACATATCAAAAACACTAGGAATCGTGATTGTCCTGGAAAGCAACCGAAGCGTTTGCTATTTTTTTTTTCTTTTAATTATTATTATCTGTAATGATAAAAATCGATAATCGGGTATGTTACATAAATATACATTAATGTAACTAATAAATTTATAGAGTAAAATAAACGGTTGGACAACACTAGAAAAATTGATGTAGCAATATTATTTTCAAGTTTGGCGTTATTGATTGTCACTTCACTTTATAGGATTAAAAAACGGAGTATATTATGGTATAATAAAAATTAATTCTCTTATTTAATTTCAACTGTTCTCATATGATTTAATTGTAACAGAGTATTTAACTTTTTTTTTTTTTCAAATTATTTTAATATAGTGATAAAATAAGATATTTTTGAACATATTTTGTGTCTTGAAATTTTTTGTGCTTATTTTAACGATAGCAAACTTCTAAATTCCAACTTGAGTTAGGAGTGAAATGATTTTGATAATTCTTGTGTAATTGAATAAGTTTATATATAATAATACCCTATAATGGGTTGTTTAAACAAATTTCATTAAAGTTTTTAAAACTACATATTCTTATAACTCGTAAACTGTTGTTAGTATACGTATTGCGTTCAATTTCAGTAATACAATATATAAAAGTCATATGTTTGTAACACTTCGTATTAAAAATTATTTTTCGGGTGTTAATAGAAATAAAAAATGAATCCACTTACATATTTTATTTTCAAACAAATGTCGCGTTTCACAGTAAGTAGAGTGATTTAATTTTTGGGCTTGATTGGATATTTATGTTTGATTTAATCGTGTCTTTCGTGACAGGGGACAACTGACGTGGAGGCCGCCTACGGTGTACTCGTGGACACCGACAGGGACAGGGGGGGAGAGGCGGACATCTTGTCTCGGTTGCTGTGTGTCGCCAGCGCCGGCCAACTGCGGGGCGCAGTGACCCCCGCCGACACCGACACGCCCCTCCCGGCCCCCTCCCACCGCTCCTACTCCCACCCCCACTCCCACTCCTACTCGCACCGGTACGACAACGACCCGCAGCTGTCGACCGCGGCGCACACCGACATGCTGTTACTCAACCTCATGCGCATCAACGGACTCACACCGAAACACTCTAAACATGGTCAGTTGCTAAACACTTGCGCTATTATTAGAATACAGAGACAAGATATTTCGACCTATATTCACAAATTTTGAAAAAAATGTATAGCCAGTAAGACAATGGACAATTTACATGAAATCTCTTTTTATATTAATCGATTCTGTTTAATGTTTCGAATAATCAAAGACAATTTCTTCAAAACGTGTTAAAGTAGCATCTGTCCTTAAAAATCCAACTATATATAAATGTCATATAGTTATAAACTATCAATAAATTAAAGAAAAAGATAACGTTAATAACCTATAAAATATTAGATCTTAACTTACTGTTTATTATTTTTAATTTAAGCGTATTTGTGTTTGTCGGTATCATTTATGTGAAATAAATACCAGGACCAAAGCGCAACTGGAATTCGACGTCGGAGTCGATGAGTCCTCGTAGCGAGT